>CM060703.1:9943539-10587080 GCA_030686995.1 Artemisia argyi | reverse complement strand
TTTTGATATATTAAGTTTTTGTTGGAAACGAGTCTTAAATATCTTGTGTAGAAGAAGTACGTTATGTTGTGCAGAAACGGGGCATTTATTATAAATGAATTAATTTGGGTTGTGGCTTTCTATAATGGGTCAATTAGTGCTAGAGGATTTAATAACAATCTTGATGCCCATACACCCCTTTTAATTCATTTTATTGTTTTGTTATGCAACAGGTTTCGTTTACTCCAATGTCAGTTTCTACATTGACTGAAATTGGAATCAGAATGAGGATAAGAACGGAAAGCAAGGTTTAACATTGACTTTGAACTAATCTATAACATTGGTAGCAAGCCAGACAATCTAATCTTATTTCACAATGCTAATGAATATCTAAATCGTTACATGTAATTTAAATTCAGAAGCCAGTTTGAAGTTATTGGAAAACGGAAGTGATAATATGCATTCTGATTAGATATTGGAAGATGGAGTTGGTGCTTGTGCTTAAATAACTTATTTGGTTCGATGTGTGCAAAGTACTAGATGAATACCCGACTGATCTAAAGGTAACTTTTATATCAATAACTCTATGATATCTCAACTTAGTTTTCATGGCTATATGTAGTATGTGTATGACTTTTATGTTCCTAATCCTGACTTTTAGGTTTGTCTCAATATCATATGCCTGTGCTTATATTAATTCAATAATTTATCGCAACAATATGATGTTTATGTATGCAATTTTATGAATTTTACTCGAAAGCTTTTTGATTTGGTGTAAAGATTTTAATAAATCGGTACTATAAATAATTATTGTTATTAATATGTAGGATTTCAGGAATTGTGAATTTTGAGTTGGAGTATGTGATGCTCTTTTTTCTTGATCATGTCCTGCTAAACAAATTTGAATGTGAAGAGAACTAATAACATGTAGGTCATCAGGTTTGTTGCCTATTAATTTTTATGGTGAATCCTTTTTAGAGGGTGTTTGATATTGCTTATCTGCTACTTTTTGTAAACGTGCACTTATAGTAACTATCTCCTTGAATCACGGAACATTAGGTGTATAAAACTAAATTCTCATTTCCTCATGTCAATATAAATCATATCAGAAATTGAAAATAATATTATAACTTTCTTGAAGCATGGTGCATTAGGTCTTTCAAGGAATCATATTGTTAAATTGTTTGTTTTTTTCGGTTTAAATATCAGATGAGATAGCTTCGAGCTAAAATTGGAAGTTTGAAACTGTTCTACAGCTGAAGTAAAAACGCTTTTGTATTTGGATTTTAAATAGTTTATACATATATAGTTAAGTTTGTTGAATTTATTTTGATTTGTAATATGATTATAGGTCTGGGGTATTTGAGATAGGCAATGCCAAAGTTTGCTGCTATTTATTTTGGTTTTGTATTTGGATTTTAAAACGTATGTACATACATTGTTGTGCCCACCTAAGTACTCAACCATAGGGAGCATCATGCCCTTTTGTTTATATGTAGGTGGTAATATATATTTTAAGATGATTTGTGATCATTTCTTCTCAAGCTTGACTATTTATTTTGTGTGCTTTGCTATATATCAGCTTGTGAAGGGGCTGAAGTAGTTTTTTCAGAAGGTTGCACCAGATTCATTCATCAATAACTACAAGTTGCATCAATGTGTCAATGTGCAAGGTAAAACGAATGATGAACATAGTTCATTAAATATCAGAGGTAGAAGCTCCCAGATGAATGATTAAATTTTTAGAGTTCTGGTAACTTGCTGTTGTTGTAACTTATGATGTTCATTAGTGTTTTTTAAATGTATAAATAGTAATTGTGTCATTGGTGTGTGTAGGCCAGGATGTAGGAGCAAAACGACATGGATCATCAATCATCATGGCATGAAGGATGGTTATGTTGGGTGGTGAGTCGTGATTGTGAAAGTACTTTGAAGGCTTAAGGAAGAGGAACATTAGGTACTATATATTGCCCACTATATTGCCCCATATCTTTGTTGTTTTTTTGTTTATGTTGGCGATGTCATCGGGTTTTACTAATAGAATGAAAATGTATTTTAAATGATTAAAGGACGTATCAGTCGGCTAATATAAGGCATTCAATATATATCGAATTGAATCCAAACCCGATAAACCTTAAAATATTTTATCATAAACCCAACCTTATAGTCAAAGACTTAAAGGAATAATTTATTATGAAAAAATTATTTGCTTTTATTGCATCTGATGTAGTTATGTAGCCAATCAATAACTATGCAATGCATCTGAGGTAGTAAACGATTAGGATCATAGGGACCCTTTTACTTGAAAGTGTGTTTACATCTTTGATTTGTTTACATATTTTATTTCATGTTCCATAACAATGTTATTGTTCATCAATGCATGTATATCTTCAAGGCGTTGTGTACCAGTTCTTTGTATTACAAAGTGCATTACTTAATTAACCTTTTTACTTGAAAGTAGACATATTTAGAACTTTTTTTACATCATAAAATGATTATGGTCTGGACACCATAGGCTAATAGCATGTAGTAACGTTATGTTACAGATAATGAGTCAATATTGTTACTCCATGATATTATTGTCATGTAACCATAGATGAAACTTTGACGGAAGCATAATCACGTTATTGTTGTGTACCAGCCACGTCCTGTATTCACACATACACAACCATATATTTTTTTAACAGTTAAAAAGCAAAAGAGATTTAAAGGTTGTTGTTTCTGATGAGGATGGTAATATCTCAAACTACTACAAATGTCGTCTACAAAGAAGTGCTTCAAGGTCTATGATCAAGGTTCAAGAGGTTATCATAACCTATTTTTACTTACATTTTCTATGGAGCATTAGGTGTTCATAAAATGGATATTGGCTATATCTTAAGGGTTAGACACGATGTTTGGTTATTTGATGTTGTGTATGTCCACAATCAGGTATTAGGTCTAGAGAATATGTCAGCATATAGCTATATCTTAAGGGTTAGACACGATGAAAGTCAATACATAGCCTGTATAAGGACAATCAGGTGTCAAACACAATTTTTTTTTTGGGCAAACATTAACAATTTAAGAAACTGACTTTTAGCATTTTTATACAAAGGTGTTTGGCTACATTCGAGACATTTGTCATCAAACAAATTTGTGTTGTAACCTGCTTACTTTATCTTTTATTTAACAATTACATGTCGAAGAATTTTGATGCACTTTTCATACCCTATTGTGATTCACATGTTACCCTTTTTTTGAAATTCCCATGTTATCTATAATGTTTTTTAATCTGAATTTACTTGTGGCAATGACATTTTGAGTACTTCTATTACAAAGACCTTTCCTGAAGGTTAGGTCGAAATAGTGAATAAAATGCATGCATATAGAGGTGATGAATTAAGAGGGTATCAATATCACTTGAAAAGAGACAACGTGATTAAAAGGGTTTTTTAAGCCATGGTATCAATATCATTATTGTTTAAAGTTTAGCAATTAAGTAATTCGAAGAAAACTAATCTTACGACTTTCAAGTTATGTGTTTCAGACACAACAATATACATATGACATCATTTATGCCATTTCTTAAAAATACCTGTATTATAAATCACAAACTTCTTTTATTTACATTTTTAATAATTAGGTACTCATGGAATGGACCATGGCTTATTAGTTCATTAGCGCTTACTACATACATTCGCTTCTGAAGAACATCAAATTTCGAGACGACGATACATGGACATATATTATAATATTAATAGTTACGAACATAATTGTTTGTAGGATCGTTGACATATTACTTATTATTCTTTTAAAAAAATAATGGAACATGCTTACGTTCGTTGTTGTTTATTACTTTATCCACACATTCAAATTCTTATTGGATAATTTTGGATGTCATTTATACCCTTTTTTTTTTACATGTAATATCAATCACACAAATGGTTTACTTACATTTTTTTTTTATACTTCTTAGGTGCTTACCAAATGTTCATTGGCTTATTTTTAAAGGCGGTCAAGATTGCAGCTCACGTGCATGGCCGTTTATTACATTATTAGTTACAAGCAGTGTTTCCCAAATGTTTTACTTACACTTTATTTTTATACTTATTAGATGCTCACCAAATGTTCATTGTACTCTATACTATCATTCACTTATTACTTCATATTCCTTTCGAATAAATGGATTAGCCTGTTTACTTTCGTTCCTTTCCTTATTTTATTTACACACTATTTATTTATTATTATTATTATTATTATTATTATTATTATTATTATTATTATTATTATTATTTGCAATATCTCTTCTAAAAACCCGTGGATTCCACGGGTCTTATAAGCTAGTATATATATATATATATTAAACCATTAAGGCAAGAAAAGGGAAAAAAACAATATAAGAGGGCGTGACGATTTGAAAATATTATTCAAAATTCTGATCTAGGTGATCTACTTTTAGATATTTCTCAAAATTTTATCCTTTTATTTAATGATTTAGGTTCTTAAACTTTTTATGAAGTCTAGCCATCTTAGCAGGTCTCACTCTTTATTAACCTTCGGTTATAAAAAACCAGATTTTTGTTTTTTTGATGCAAGGCGAGGTTATGTTTTTCCTGTAGGCCAACTTGCCACATCAGTTTGGCCGTGAGGCAAACCACCTGTTTTTTCTTTTAGGGCAAAACGTGGTCAAGGTGTTCCCGCCAATTTACACCTTTGGTGGAAAACGAGCAATTCTTTTGGTAATAGTTCCTCGAAAAAATGATACGACAAGTGTGTTTGTCTGGGTAAGTTTTTGTATAGATTTTATTAAAAAGTGAAGAAATAATAAAGTACTCCAATCTAAGGGTGGAAACGAGCCGAGTAAGTCGTGAAAAGCTCTTGATCGGATCTGTAAAAAGCTCGAACGAGCCGAGCCTAAATTGGAGCTCATTTGATAGACGAGCGCGAGCCCGAACTTTATATACAATGCTCGACTAGACTCGCGAGCCTAAACAAGTTTTAGTACATTTTGTGTATGTATACTAACGAGCTAATTAACGAGCTCTAAACAAATAAACAAGCTCTATATAAACGAGCTCGAGCGCAAAAGCTCAAGAAGCCAAGCAGTTTTTTTAGGCGCATCATAAACGAGTGAGGCTTAGCCGAGCTTAAGCTTTATCATACCACGAGCCGAGCTCGATCTCAAATCTCAAGGCTCCAACCAAGCCGAGCTCAAGCTTTTTAAAATATAAATGAGCTGAGCTCGAGTTCTAGCAGGCTCGGGCTCGGCTCGACTCGTTTAAACTTGTATATATAACATTTGGCAAAGGGTCCTTCATCACGAAGTAAGGGTCCTTCATCACGAAGTAACCTATAAAATATTGAGGAACTTATTAAAATAATAGTTTCTTATTGAATTATGCCTTTAGCCCACATCTTAGCCCATATTCGGATTCCACCGCATATACAATAAAACCTCTATAAATTAATACTCGGTAACTTAATAATCGTGATAAAACTAATAATTTATCCAGTCCCAACTTGGGACCAGTACAAATTTGGACCCCAATCGATAAAATAATAAGATAATAATTTTTTTGAAACCCCAGTGTATATATATTAGTCCCAACAAAACTATAAATTAATAATTACTAAAAAATTCCATATCTATGTATTATGTATATATGCGTGTGTGTGAGAGATACACTTTAAAATCATAAGATTGTGTGAGCATGGTTCGGTTTGGCTCGGTTTTTGTATAAAACCGAAACCGAACCGAAATATTTCGGTTTTTTATTTTTAGAAACCATTCGGTTTCGGTTTTGTGTCGGTTTGGTTTTTTCGGTTGTATGTTTTTTTTTCAGTTTGGTTTTTTAGTTTTTTCGGTTTCTATACAATCTTTCGAGCTTTGCTTTTTCAAAGTAGATTTAACATATATCATAAAATAACACCTTCACATCTTTAAAGAAACAATCCAAACAACAATTAAGAAAAACAAAAAATACAATAATGACGATAAGAAACAAATGACCATATTAAATCCTAAAAAAGAGTTATTTATGTGTCATAGAGCAACACAATAATAACAATAAAAATCTAATAAAAACAGAAAACACCCTTGAAGAGAACTTATTATCCGTTCTAAATGACATGTTCAAGAAGCATATGAAACAAAGAGTAGTTACTTGACATGATATAGTTAAATGTCGGTCTTAGATGCATTTTTACTTTAAATGTCGGTTCGGTTTCTATTGTTCGGTTTTTAATGCTAAAACCAAACCGAACCAAAAACTTCGGTTTTTTAAAAATATAGAAACCGAACCGTCGATTTTTCAATCGGTTTCGGTTTTTTTGGTTTCGGTTCTTCGGTCTTTTTCGGTTTAGGTTCGGTTTTTTGGTTTCTTGCACACCCCTAGATTGTTTAGTAAAAAATGAATTTATTGTCACTTGTTATTTTTTGTTGAACTTCCAATCTATATTGAGTTTATCTCAAAATCTCCTCATTGCACTAAAGTGTTGGTGTGTTGTCTTCTCGTATTGAAACAAAAAGTGTTAATTTTATTTTCATAAAGTATGAATACGAATTCATAAAATTTTAATTGGAACTTGTTTTTCAAATTTATTTTTCATCTCTAACGAGTATGCATTGTATCTAATATATTACACTTGAAACTTTAAAGGTCATATGTAAAACCTCTTTAAATTAATAAATTATTAATTTATCGATATAATAATATCTCGATAAATTAATAAAATATCCCGGTCCCAACACTATTAATTTATAGAGGTTTTACTGTATATAACATTTGGCAAAGGGTCCTTCATCACGAAGTAACCTATAAAATATTGAGGAACTTATTAAAATAATAGTTTCTTATTGAATTATGCCTTTAGCCCACATCTTAGCCCATATTCGGATTCCACCGCCCAACAACGGTGTAGTTGGCCCAACTACCAGAAAGGCAGAAACATGTATCAAATTCTACTGTTTTCTGGCCATTCGCTCTTGCTGCTACCAGATAATTCCACCGCCTAGCCGACATTCAAATCCGAATTTGGTGTTCTAATACCTGCCGCCAAATTTGCTGCTAACTTTAGGTTAACTGTGAAACCTGGGTATGAGGTGAGAGGTTGAATTTATGTAACAGGACTTATGGGTTTTACTTTTTGTGGTTTAAAAAATAATATTAGAAATCAGGTTGATTCGAAGATGAATTAGAAACTCCAAATCAAACTATTGAAGGTATTTGTTTGTCAAATTAGTTGTTTTATTATGGTGTAACTTATGATCATGTTTTCTGGGAGTGCTTGAATTAGCTTATTTAAAACGAGTGGCAACAAAGGGGTCAGTTGACTTCGGTTGAGGGAGGCGTCGGGGGGTTATGGTGACTCTGCGGCAGTATATGTTGCAGCTGCAAACTTGGCCTCGGTCGGCAGAGTTGGTGATGGTTTGTGGCCAGGTTAAAGAGGTAATTATATATTCTAGAAATATTTTTCATGGCCAGGTTAAAGAGGTAAAAATAGAATGAATTTTATGGCTAAAGGTACCAAATTTTTAAATATACTCATTACCCTTTTTGTTATGTTCATTTCTCTATCTGTATTTTGTTAGTGTTCCGGTGGGAAAATGAGGGTAGACGGGTCGGCCGGGATGGTAATGTGTTACAATGGATGAATTAATGAAGGGAAAATTGTTCAGAAATGCATCAAACTTGCCACCTTTTGCTTTTGTATACCATGAACTTTTTTTTTCCTATTGTATACACGAACTTTCTTAATCTTCCTATTGTTTACATAAATCTGACGTGGCATGAAGTTAATTACATAAATTTACATGAATCGTCCTTGTGGCTCAAAACAATTACACCATTCGTCCTTGAAACAATTACATAAAAGGTCCCTGTAGCTCAAGAGTTAAAATATTTGCATCGTTAGTCCTCATTGAGTTAAAATATTTGCATCGTTAGTCCTCACTACCACCCATCACCACCACCGCCGCCCACCACCGCCACCCACCAACACCCACCGCCACCACCACCTCCACCCACCACCGCCACCACCACCTACCACCACCACCACCCACCTCCACCTCCGCCACCCACCACCCACACCCACCACCTACCAACACCCACCGCCACCACCCACCACCGCCACCGCCACCACCACCCATCACCACCACCATCACCACCCACCACCACCCACCATCACCACCACCACCCACCGCTACCACCACCAACCCACCACCGCCACCACTACCCACCACCCACCTCCACCTCCGCCACCCACCACCCATACCCACCACCTACCGCCACCACCACCCACTGCCACCTACCAACACCCACCGCCACCACCCACCATCGCCACCACCACCCATCACCACCACCAACACCACCAACCACCATCACCACCACCACCACCCACTGCTACCACCACCAATCCACCACCGCCACCACTACCCACCACTACCCACCACCACCACCACCCACCTCCACCTCTGCCACCCACCACCCACACCCACCACCTACCGCCACCACCACCCACCGCCACCTACCAACACCCACCGCCACCACCCACCACCGCCACCACCACCCATCACCACCACCAACACCACCATCACCCACCATCACCACCACCACCCACCGCTACCACCACCAACCCACCACCGCCACCACTACCCACCGGTGGTGGTGATGGTGGGTGGTGGTGGGTGATGATGGTGTTGGTGGTGGTGATGGGTGGTGGTGGCGGTGGCGGTGGTAGGTGGTGGCGGTGGGTGTTGGTAGGTGGTGGGTGTGGGTGGTGGGTGGCGGAGGTGGAGGTGCGTGGTGGTGGTGGTGGTAGGTGGTGGTGGCGGTGGTGGGTGGAGGTGGTGGTAGTGGCGGTGGTGGGTGGTGGCGGTGGGTGGTGGTGGTAGGTGGTGGGTGTGGGTGGTGGGTGGCGGAGGTGGAGGTGGGTGGTGGTGGTGGTAGGTGGTAGGTGGTGGTGGCGGTGGTGGGTGGAGGTGGTGGTGGTAGCGGTGGGTGTTGGTAGGTGGTGGGTGTGGGTGGTGGGTGGCGGAGGTGGAGGTGGGTGGTGGTGGTGGTGAGTAGTGGTGGGTAGTGGTGGCGGTGGTGGGTTGGTGGTGGTAGCGATGGGTGGTGGTGGTGATGGTGGGTGGTGGTGAGTGGTGATGGTGGTGTTGGTGGTGGTGGCGGTGGGTGTTGGTAGGTGGTGGGTGGCGGAGGTGGAGGTGGGTGATGGTGGTGGTGGTAGGTGGTGGTGGCTGTGGTGGGTGGAGGTGGTGGTAGTGGCGATGGTGGGTGGTGCCGGTGGGTGGTGGTAGATGGTGGTGGTGGTAGGTGGTGGTGGCGGTGGTGGGTGAAGGTGGTGGTAGTGGCGGTGGTGGGTGGTGGCGGTGGGTGGGTATGGGTGGTGGGTGGCGGAGGTGGAGGTGGGTGGTGGTGGTGGTAGGTGGTGGTGGCGGTGGTGGGTGGAGGTGGTGGTGGTGGCGGTGGGTGTTGGTAGGTGGCGGTAGGTGGTGGGTGTGGGTGGTGGGTGGCAGAGGTGAAGGTGGGTGGTGGTGGTGGTGAGTAGTGGTGGGTAGTGGTGGCGGTGGTGGGTTGGTGGTGGTAGCGGTGGGTGGTGGTGGTGATGGTGGGTGGTGGTGGGTGGTGATGGTGGTGTTGGTGGTGGTGATGGGTGGTGGTGGTGGTGGGTGTTGGTAGGTGGTGGGTGTGGGATAGGTGGTGGTGGCGGTGGTGGGTGGAGGTGGTGGGTGGTGGCGGTGGGTGGTGGTAGGTGGTGGGTGTGGGTGGTGGGTGGCGGAGGTGGAGGTGGGTGGTGGTGGTGGTAGGTGGTGGTGGCGGTGGTGGTGGTGGTGGTGGCGGTGGGTGTTGGTAGGTGGCGGTAGGTGGTGGGTGTGGGTGGTGGGTGGCGGAGGTGGAGGTGGGTGGTGGTGGTGAGTAGTGGTGGGTAGTGGTGGCGGTGGTGGGTTGGTGGTGGTAGCGGTGGGTGGTGGTGGTGATGGTGGGTGGTGGTGGGTGGTGATGGTGGTGTTGGTGGTGGAGATGGGTGGTGGTCGCGGTGGCGGTGGTGGATGGTGGCGGTGGGTGTTGGTGGGTGTTGGTAGGTGGTGGGTGTGGGTGGTGGGTGGCGGAGGTGGAGGTGGGTGGTGGTGGTGGTGGTAGGTGGTGGTGGCGGTGGTGGGTGAAGGTGGTGGTAGTGGCGGTGGGTGGTGATAGGTGGTGGGTGTGGGTGGTGGGTGGCGGAGGTGGAGGTGGGTGGTGGTGGTGGTAGGTGGTGGTGGCGGTGGTGGGTGGAGGTGGTGGTGGTGGCGGTGGGTGTTGGTGGGTGGCGGTGGTGGGCGGCGGTGGTGGTTGTTGTGGTGGCGGTGGGTGGCAGTGAGGACTAACGATGCGAATATTTTAACTCAATGAGGACTAACGATGCAAATATTTTAACTCTTGAGCTACAGGGACCTTTTATGTAATTGTTTCAAGGACGAATGGTGTAATTGTTTTGAGCCACAGGGACTATTCATGTAAATTTATGTAATTAACTCCATGCCACGTCAGATTCATGTATATAATAGGAAGATTAAAAAAGTTCGTGTATACAATAGGAAGATTAAGAAAGTTCGTGTATACAATAGGGAAAAAAAAGTTCATGGTATACAAAAGCAAAATGTGGCAAGTTTGATGCATTTCTGGACAATTTTCCCAAAAATGAATTCAAATGGGTTAGGTCCATGATGGTATCAATGGTATTACGGACTTACGGTCACACATACAAATTCTAAGTTTAAGAATTGTAACAAAATAGACCGACTTTTTTAAACAGTTTGACGATCACATTGACTTGAAGTAATTGTCGAATGTAAATGCAGAAATTGAGGATCGTATGTTGGAAACTCATAGCTTAACTCCATCAACGGAAATAGTTATACACGTCAACTGGCGGTGGTTGCTACACCCTTAGTGGAGCCGGACATTTAGTTTACTCCTCAAATTTCAATATAAGACATACATATACAACTTTTATTAGAGTGCTCTCGGATCCTGTAAGTTCATTCTTATCATTTAAATCCTCATAGTACAAAGTTTTGGCACCTTTAACTGTCTATTATGGGTCAAAATGGGTCGAGCTGGACGAACCACATACAAATTTTTTTTTCCGGATATTATAAATAATTAAGGTTTCGGATATGGTTTAAAAGCCTATACAAGTTAAATGATCATTTGGTCTTTAACAAACTATTTAAGTGGTTGTATGCATTTTGAATACAGATAGGAGTGATATAGTTTGATGGCTGGTAGTATCAACGTACGTGCATTCTTACTTAAAACTGAGACCGTGTCTAAAACAGTTCACAAAGAGTTGTTTGCAGTCGCAGATGAAGAGGCAATTGGCCCTAATGCTAAAAAGGAAAAACACGAGTAGCACCATAATTAGCTCACCAACGACTTTTGAAATCATGTGTATGCAGACACCTCTAGCATCTACCTTTTAGGATGTCAATTTGCATGTTCCCCGCCGGCAGCATTAAAGCATGCCATTTTTGTAAACTACTGTAGCCATAATGTAATCACCCGCTTCCGTTTGACAGTTACCTTCGGTCTCAAATCTATTGAAAGTTACATTGTCAAAAAAGATGGCAAACACCCAGCCGCAACGCGGCGGGCTCCTACCACTCGTTTTAAACATCTATCCAAACACACATGCTAAAATTGTCTATCTCTTCAGTATCCCTTCACCAACACCCCACCATACTTTCTTTACACACCCATCTCATCTACTTCTTCTACTCTACCACCACCCACATCAGCTGACCGCCACCCACGATATGACCACGAGCCAAACGCCACCATCCCACCACTACCCACGAGCGAACCGCCATAGCCGAAACCATTAGCCTGGTTTCTGTGGGGGGTTTTACATTTTTTTTGTTAGATTTGTATATATTTCAAGTTATGAAGGTTTAAATTTATAAATCTATATATTCTATTTATTATTTGAATTTCGCCTGAATCCAATGCCACCGCCGGAATCTTCGATGCTGCAGCCACAAGAGCACGCTGTTGTCGCCGATAGATGCATGGTTTCTTTATTCAAGTTTGGAGTAAATTTTGTTATAACGTTTGTGAGTATTTGTTATAAATTTATTGTGTATTTGTAGGTTTATTGATAATTTGTAAATACATGTAAAATTTTCAATTGTGAGATAAATTAATGATAATGATATGGGTTTCAGTTGGTGATAGTTGTGGTTGGTTTGATTGTGGTGCTGTCGACACTGGAGCAAATTTCAATTGTGACTGTTGGTGGTTTGTTATCGTGATTTTGGAATATGTATTCTTAAGGTTATCATAATGGCTTATTTGCTGTTTGCATTTCGGGAACAATATATTAGTTGTAATCAACTTAAACGAGAATGATGTTTTGCCAGAAAATTGAGCTCGTCGAAAAAAATGGTGGTTGCCGGAAAAGATGCCAGAAAAGATGGTGGTTGGCGGAAAAATGAAATAAATGGACTAGAAAAAAATGAGGTGGAAAAAAGTTTAAGATTTAAAAAAATATATATATTTATATCTACATGGAAAATTAGCCGGTTATATTTACTATATCGTAAAAAATTAGCCGGTTTTAATGACTAAATTGGTAATAAAAAAAAGTTTGTTACCTAACTCTGTAAAGTAGGGAAAGTATGTTGCTAATTTATAGACTTTACCCTTAAAAGTAGTTTGTTTGTATCTTTTATATAATAAAACAAAAAAGACTTTCGCATTTCAAAAAAATCAAATCATTTCTTATTAACTATTAAGTAATAATTTTTTTAACTAGGTTTTTTTATTAAGATGTTTTTTATAAAAAAATATCATAAATATTTCCTGATTTGGTCGTTAAATCTACAAAATTCGTTTTTCAATTCATATGCAGAAAAAAATTAGAACATACACATGTACTTTTTAGCTTATATCTAATAGTTTTGGACCGAAATAAAAAATAAAGCGTTGTTCCAAGATAATCCTCATCAGCACGTGAAAAAGAGGAACGATCATCCCATAACCTTAATTAAAATTTTCGCTGGGTCTCCATCGCCGAACGACTACTCTCCAACATACTCGAAAATTTCATTGTACAGGTACTTCCCCTAGGAGTAGTTACTGTCAAATCAAACACTAAAGTACCAAACAATAAATTATACTTATTTTAAGATTTTTTTATTAGGGAAGTGCTTTTTTATTAATGTGCAATTTATTGTTAAGGTTAGATTAGTTGTTAACGTCAAATTAATCTTTGATATAATTAATGATCCAAACACATCGTTCATGTGTGTGATGTATTGTTTAATTATTACGACTAATATTCAAATCTTTACTTTAAAAGCCTGACGGATTTGTGTGTAAATGTATAATTATCTTTGTTTACTACCAGTGCACGTACATCATAGAAGTAGTTATGTTTTCCACAATGTTGTTGGAGGCAAAGATAACTTAATGATCAATTCCATCATTAGGAAACAGAGTTATGTTTTAACTTTTTTTTGTGGTTGAGTGGTTCTGGGTGAAGAAGATAATCGGATAATAATACTAATTTTTCTAGATGCAGATTATCCTGGTCAGCGTAGAGTCAAAGTGGCTAAGATGTCCGAGTTTGGTTGGCCAGTAAGTTCATTTTGTTGTTAATCAGTAAATCTCATCTTACTCAACATTTAAATATGTATTGATAAATCATGGTTTATTATTGCTAACTAAGTTATCACATCAGTGCACTTGCTATCCCTTTATGATGGTTTATAGGCTTTACTGTGTATTCTCGTTCGATTGTATAAACAAGTTTTCTAAATGCCTTTTAAAAGCTAGGGCTTAGTGAGTTGGAGGTGAGGGATTGAGTGGGTTGGGTTCTTAGTGCTCATGCTAATATTAGTATACGACACTCCAACTATGTGATGTAAACAGGTTGGAGAGTAAAAAAAGTTAATATACGTTATACAACCGTTACCAACTATATACATTTAAATATTTGGAACTATTATATACACTCATCATCTCGCTGAATATTCAGTAGTACTTATGTGATATATACAGTAAAGTATGTGTATATGTCAAGAAACATAAACTGGCGCGTATAAATGCTGGTGCCATCAGGTGGAATCAAGAAATGTGACCAAGACCTGTCCTAACAAGGCCCCAAAAGAGAACTCATTGTGAACTAATAAACATAAATAAAACTTAAACATCATAGTTTTAACTTTTAACGTGTGTGTTTGTGCAGAACTCCTGCAAAATAATGAAATTATAATCCAATAATAGATTCCTAAGTTGTTCTTGATCAAGTAATAACACATTTATGTCGGTTTTTTTTTTTTTTTTTTTTTTTTTTTTTTGGAATATTTTGTGGAGGTAATTCTTTATTTGCCCCAGTCGCCCAAAGTCTATACCCTATCTAGAAAAGAAAAAAAGTGACTTCTCAAAATGCCCCATGAGACTTGGGCGACTTTTCATATAGCTTTAAATCTTGACAAGTGTCCATTTTTTGTACTTTGGGCGACTTTTTTTGTAAGTGATGTATAAGACACTTTATGTACTTTTTTCAGACATGTTTTTAGGAGACCTATCTTTGGACTTTGGGCGACTTTTTTTTTGTCTTTTTCTGATTTTTTTTTTACTTAAGTACATTTTTGGTCCTTGTGGTTTACCGGGTATAACACTTTAGTCTAATAGTTTCAAAAGTCTCGGATCTTGTCCTAATTTGGACGACTGGTAACGGTTTGGTCCATTTTTGCTAACGCCGTTAGTTTGACTTTCGCTGACTGTTAAATACAAGGGTATGTTTGTCTTTTCAAGCATTTTGTTAAATAAAATCAAATACATAAACACAGGCATAAAAAGAACAAATGAACATAGTTATATACCATTTTATCCTTAAAGATTCAACATAAACTACCCACTTATCTTTCTTTCTCTCTTTATAATTTTATCACTATCCATCTCTTTCAACCAACAAACACCCCCTGCCACCACATCACTACCGAACCACCACCACCATAATCAACCATCCATGCCCCACCATCACCACCCTATATGTAATACTACCACCACCTGTAACCCACCACCACCACCACTCGTAAACCCATAACGCACAACCACTCGAACTTGTTGCAGATCCGAAGGTGAACCACCATGTGGCTGAAACACACTCAATGATGTGCGGATTGTGGTCTACACGGAAGTTTTACTTCTCAAGGGATCTTGAAAAGCTTATAATCCCCACCAGGCAGTGTACCTGACCGATGTAGTATAATGGAGTGGCAAGTACCGGGGGATTGATCGTTCTCCACAGGGAATAGTTTACGTTAGGATTGAAATTAATATAACTAGGTCTAGAGGTGAGGGATGATTCTTTTTGTATTTTTATATTTTATGGAAAGCAAGTAAAAATCTCGAGTTTTTGGAAGAGTGGGCGGAATTAGTTGCTAGTCAACTAACCCAAATAACTACTAATTCAATAAAAATAAAATGGCAATAAAATAAAATGTAATGTGAAACTATATATGGAGAAAACGTGTTTACTTATATTTCATTACTCCCTAGTTATCTTTTTTTGATTGATAAGCTTGTTAAAATTGCGTGGGTGACGGGTTGCATTCCTTAATACCAATTGTGGGGCCGTGTACGATCTTCCCCAACTCTATCAGCTTCTATCTCTTCCTATGGTGACACGTTAAGTATCCATACCATGGCCTCCTCAATAGTCACTTATGCATTAAATACAACCATTAAAATCATAGTACACCTCCGATTCATGTTTCTTAATACGTTCAAGCAAGTTACCGAATAGGAGATTAGCCAGTTTTCTTAAGCCTAACATCGATTAACAATCACCCAACAACAATTAATAACCAACCATCAACCAATAATCAATAACTAGGTTTCACTACATCTAAGCAAACACAAATAAACCTAGCCTAGCATGTTAAAAGAAAGACAAGCGTAAGATAAAATCAAACAACACATAGACATATTGAATGATTGATAGGTTACTTATCTTCAATTAAACATGGAAGAGACAAGATTATGAAACCCTTAAAAACTTCTGAAATTCGACCTAGGGTTTGTGTGACAAAGTTCCTCTCCAAAGTTGCACACTAATTAATGAAAAATCCAAAACACTGGTACAAAAAGTTGTATTGGTTACGCCAAAAATGTGTGACGATATGCATATAGTCACACACGTTTTTTTCGTTTTGTGTCACCATAGGTCCCGCCACCGTAGGTGGCATATGGTCACATTGTTGAGTTCGTGGCCTTTTCCATCGAAAAAGAGTGACCAAAACCCCGAATATGTGTGACAAATAAGGCACAAGTTTTGTTGGATTAGTCATTATCAGTGACCGTAAACACCTTATAGTCACACGAATGTTTTTTTAGAGTAACTATTGTTCGTCCTTTGGCCACATAAATATATAATATATGTGACATTTGAGATGATATATTCAAGTAAATGTGTATTTTGTGTGACTATTTCATGTCCTGTGGCCACATGAATATACAATAAATGTGACGTTTGTGATGATTTAGTCACACAATGGGTGTTATTTTTTTGGAGTTAGTCACATACAATTTAACACAATGTGGCCAAAAGTGTTAATAAGTGTGACCATATGCTGTTTAAAGTGAAGAAGTGTGTATTTTGTGTGACTATTGATCATCCAATGGCCACATGAAGTTTATGTTTGCATGGCCTTTTGTAATATTTAGTCACACAAAGCATGTTTGTTTTGGGTATTTAGTCACATACCATTAAGCAAACAGTGGCAAAAAGTGTTAATAAGTGTGACCATATGCTGTTTAAAATGAAGAAATGTGTATTTTGTGTGACTATTGATCATCCAATGGCCACATGAAGTTTATGTTTGCGTGGCCTTTTGTAATATTTGGTCACACAAAGCATGTTTCTTTTGGGTATTTAGTCACATAGAATTAAGCAAACAGTGGCCAAAAGCGTTAATAAGTGTGACCATATGCTGTTTAAAATGAAGAAATGTGTATTTTGTGTGACTATTGATCATCCAATGGCCACATGAAGTTTATGTTTGTGTGGCCTTTTTTATTATTTAGTCACACAAAGCATGTTATTTTGGGTATTTAGTCACATACAATTAAGCAAACAGTGGCCAAAAGCGTTAATAAGTGTGACCATATGCTGTTTAAAATGAAGAAATATGTATTTTGTGTGACTATTGATCATCCAATGGCCACATGAATTTTATGTTTGTATGACCTTTTGTAATATTTAGTCACACAACGAATTAAGCGAACAGTGACAAAAAATGTTAATAAGTGTGACTATATGCATCTTTTAGTCACATTTAAAAAATCAATATATATAAAAACAATTCAAATATATATCAAAACAAATTCAAATACAATAAAATTGGAATGTATATAACTGAACAAAATATAAAATTGGACATCCTTTTATACGCCAAGGAGTCCTAGTCGGCTTACAATAGTTTCCTAAGTATCTATAATCTTTTCCATAAGCAACTAGCAACTTCGAGCGGTCTTAATCTCTGAGCAGTACCAACTTTCACTAGCAGTAGTAACTTTTGTACTAGCAGTAGTAAATACTTGGCACATTTTCTTTGAAGTTCATGAGCTGCACTAAATCCATCTACGCAATATTAACACAAACATGATCAGCAGTAATTCAAACAACATCATGAAGACTTTTAATCCAAAACAATGAACATAATAAAATTTGCAGTTAAACTTACAAGTTTTTCTCCCATTGATCTAATCTCATCATCTGGATATAAAAGCCTTGAAAATGTAGGCTGCTGCATATCAACACATCATGATGAGAGCAGAACAACATAACAGAACTAGATGAGCCACTGGTTCAACTATCTGCACAAACATGATAGGAGAGTTACTACTAGTACCACGTTAGTACTGCTGGAGCAGAGTTACTACTGCTAGTATATATATATAAAACAGAATGTATATAAATGAAGCAAATATATATATACAATTGTATTTCAAATTCAATAAAAATCGAATGTATATAAATGAAGCAAATATATATACAATTGTAATGTCGTATATAATCAAATTCTCAACTATCATAAGTTAAAACCTGTTGACTCTTCCCCGCCTTAGCTTGCTTTTGCAAGGTTTCACTAGAGACCAAATGTTTTCGCTTCGTTGGTACTAATTTTAGTCCAGTATTTTGTTCACTAATATTTGGTATCGTAGTTGGTGGTGTAACCTGTAGAACCGGTTTGTCGTGGCTTAAGCGTTTTCGTATGTCCGATAGTTTTAACAGGTTCCTATATGTATATATAAAACACGGTACATTAGTCATGTATGTAAAACTAAAAAAATCAAAGGTGGATGTTTTATTACTTACCACTGTTTCCATTACTGGTATATTTTCCAAAGTTTTAATGGCCATTGGAGTGGTCACCTGCAATATAAATTAAGAAATACAATGGTGTTAGCATTAGAAAATGAAATTGTGAACAACATAAAAAATGGCTTACATCTGAGTCTAATGGCAGTTTCTTTATGCCAACCATGAAACAATAAAAATATACATGGGTTGGCTTTGGTGACTGAGATGGAGCATATCCACGCCTCGAAAATGAAGTGTGCCAGAAAATCCAGCTGAGGGAATTTTTAGCCAGGCATCCCATGTATCATCCTTACCGGTGAAAATAGCATGTAGCCCCTGCAAGAAACAAGTAACGTGATTAATGCTAACATAAAAGACGACAACATTAGATGTCCCAAATATAAGTTTAGCATCAAAAAACAAACATACGGGTTGCATATCAACTCGGGCAACAAATAATATACAATTGGTTGAAATGTTCTGCAGTGCCAAACCTGGAATGAATAATTGTCAAACACATTACCAAGCAAGCAAATCACTAACATTTGGTACAAATGAAACAGTTTCACAAAAAGCAACCATATTTGAGTTAATTTCCTATATAACAGATGTTATGTTAATCTTTTGATAGATAACTTACGCAACTGTGATAAGCAAATTCCAACTGTTCAGCAACATCCTCCCGGAGTGGAAACCAATTAAGACTCCCTTTACGAGCAAAACAGTGGCCTCTTAGAACATGTCAATTGTCTCCATTCCAATAAACAGGAAAACTATGTCGTCTAAATAAGTCTACCTACAACGATTATCACCACACGAATTTATAATCAAAAACATGTTTTAGGCTAATTTTAATCCACGAAAATCAATATAAATCATTTTATATTCGATTACACATTCAAGAAAATATAAATTAAATATGTGTTTGAGCATACCCTTGAACAGAGTATGATAGGTGAGATGAGGGTGATGGTGGCTTGACTGTGATGGTGGTGGATGTGGTGGTTATCTCGAACCAAACAACCGAAGCAAACAAAATCTCCCATACAGTTCCCTTGTCTTGATGACGGTGATGGCGTGGATGAGCGATGGTTGATGGAACGACGGCGAGATACGGTGGTGAAGTGTGGCGGTGGTGTGTGAGTCGGTTCTAGAGAGAAGGAGAAGAGATGCATAATAGAGAGAAGATATATCTGCTGACTAGTGTTAATTAGTGTTTTGATTTTGGGTGAAAAAGGGGTGGGAGTGAGCGGGAGATTGAAATTTTGGGGATAATTAAGTGGCGGGATATTGAGCGCTATACTAAAATTTTGTAGATTTTGGAGATAGAAAGCCTATCAAATGAGCTCGAAATGTTTAATGAGTTGAGCTCAACCTTATATAAGTTGGACTCGAGTTATTTTTGAGTTCTCGAGCTTGTAAGTGATGTTAAATATGTATTTTTTTTTTATGTAAGTGTACTAAGTGTAAATACTTATTTATGAATGTATCAAGCTTTTCGAGCTGAAGTCGAATCGAATTCAATTCTTAGGTTATATTTCAATTTTAATTTGTGTAAGAAAACACATATTTACAGATAAATCGAGCTTTTCGAGTCAAGCTCAAGCCGAGTTCAAACTTTCTCGATCCCGGATAACATGATCGGCAGGTCCCTGGATACGTTGTGGCGGTGGTGCGAGTCAATCGGGTTCGAGAGAGAAGGAGAAGAGATGAATAGAGAGAAGATAGATCTGACTAGTGTCTGGGTTTTGATTTTGGGGAAAAAAGGGCCGGTATCTTGAGCGGGAGATTGAAATTTTGGAGAAAATTAAGGGGCGGGATCTTGAGCGCGATATTAAAATTTTGGAGATTGAAAACCTATCAAATGAACTCGCCGAAATGTTTAATGAGTTGAGCTCAACCTTATATAAGTTCGACTCGAGTTATTGTTGAGTTCTCGAGCTTGTAAGTAATACAAAATATGTTTTAATTCCTAAAAATCCTGCAAAACATTCGTTGTGACTCGATACGCGCATTTGACTCAAACAAGTACTAATATGTATGCTAAGTCCTCCATTACCATAAAATTAACCAAATACACAAAACCTCCTACAAAAACATGTAATGGCTCAACCCTAGCTAGCAACAACACATTATTTCCTTGATACGTACTCTACCATAATTTTATTATAATTAGCACGAGAGATTATGTACATGCATATATGGGTAAGGATGAGTTAAGGTAGGCATGAAAGTTCATGTATCCGATTTTACAAGGAAACTGCATGTTAAAGAGACTGTCCTTTTCAATTCTTGTCCTAGGGTCAACATACTTAAGAGGATCAACTTCCTCTTCTCTCCAAACCTCATCAATAACATCACCATAACCTAAGTCCTCGTCGGAATCCGAGTAATAAAAAGGGTCATTCTCATGCATCGAGGAACCAAACGATCAATGTTACGGTTATCCATCGAGAGTGCTAACAAGCAGAAACAATAAGAAAGATAGACTAAAGAAAAACTATAAAAAGAAAATAAAAAATTATCTCACTAGATATGAATCTAATGAGTAGACTTAAACTATAATAAAATTCAACCTAAACAATAACATTTCATAACAATAATTTAGGACAACATTTCGATGAAACATTCATATAATTTTGTGTCTATGATATATAATAATTTGTTAATTTGTATAATATATTATAAAAACTATTAAGAAAATGATATTATAGCTAGTAGGATCTTAAGATCCCGATCTGATCATACGATCACGATCTTGCAAAGACAAAAACGATCCCAGGTAGGATCCCGATCTTGAAAACCTTGCATCTTACCATATGTACTCTTTGGGAGATTTTTTAAATACAAAATACACTAAAATACAAATGTACGTACCTTTAATACTTTTACTTTTTAAACTTTTAATACTTTTAGTTTTTATACTTTTAATCATTTTTAAACTTATCTATACATCTTATAATGCATCTTTGACTCTCTCTCTTCCAATTTTTTAAGATTTCCATTTATACATTTTAAGTAAATACAACAAATTAAGCTATATGTACAATCACTTTAAGCATTAGCACCTACACATATTGACTGGTCAACACTTATAATTAATATAACATTTAAAACACACTTCACTTATCTATACATCTTATAGTGCATCTTTGACTCTCTCTCTTCCAATTTTTTAAGATTTCTATTTATACATTTTAAGTAAATACAACAAATTAAGCTATATGTACAATCACTTTAAGCATTAGCACCTACACATATTGACTGGTCAACACTTATAATTAATATAACATTTAAAACACACTTCACTTATACTAGTAACGAGACATGCAGAACCCGTGCTACGCACAGGCTTTTAATCTAATTGTTAATCGTGCATATTGTTTTTGTGAATTGTCGAGTGGATTTGTATTTTTAGTTTAGTATGTTGTATGAAACTTTAGGGAAAGCGAAATAACGCGTACTACTGGGCACAAGCCGAATTATATATGTTAATTTTTCGCTTTAGATATAAGAGCATGGGGTACGGTGGTGCCATGACTGGCGCCATGGCCACCAGCCCAAAAAGTCTGACGGCAAACCACACCGTCCCTCGCGCCATCGCGTCTGGCGCCGTCCCATCAGCGCTACGCCATCGTTTTTTTTTTTTTTTTTGCTTTTCTTTTCTTTTCTTTTCTTTTTGGCTGGAAATGGTAACATTTTTGGAAAATGGGAGCATGGTTCCAAAAGGGAGCTAGTAGTTCTTTTTGAAAATGGCTGGAAATGTTTTTTTTTTTTTTTTTTTTTTTTTTTTTTTTTTTTTTTTTTCAAAGCTGCAATCCAGATATAACGAAGAAGAAGGCAAGTTTGGTGTGTTTGCAATTTTAGTCCTTGTGATTTTCTTTTATATTTTTTGGTGCTGACAGTTTTAGTCCTTGTGGTTTTTTATGCATTTTTTTTAATTGTAATGTGTGTTTTTGTAATGTAATGTGTTTTTTTTAATTAATGGAGTTTATTTTAGTTAATATTGTGTATGTTTCATTTTATGTAAAAAAAATGGTCGACGGCACCAGAACCAACGGATACCCCTGAAATGTGGTGCCGTGGGGTTTCTAGTGCCATTGAGCTTTTTGCTGACGTGGCAGCAAAAAACTCCCACGGCACGAGCCTGGCGGCACCACGATACCCAGTGCTCTAAGCATGTTAAAACATTCGTAACTTTAGATACTAAAGACAATAAGATAATTTATAGTTATTAGCAAAAAAGTCAATCAATACCTTAGGCTTTTATATGTTACTAGTATTTATTTTAAAATCATAAGTATTATATACTCGTGTGCATAGATGGGGCTTTGACATAAATCTTACTTAATGTGATTTGATAAAAGTCCCAATACATCGAAATTTTAATCATATGTGCATACAAATTGTATATTATCTGATTTCAATAATACAATTGGTTGTTAATGTAAACTTATGTCTTTTAATATATATTTTGGCATAATTAATACTTTTCGGGTGCATGTACGAAGTTAAATCTTTTATACTTATATAGTTATGATAACTTCATGCGTGCAAAGCATTTGAACTCTCAAAACTTTCAAAAACTTTTATTTACTCTCTAAATTAACTTAAATAAACATCTACAATGATTTTATCATTACTAGAGAGGCTAATAACCCATCTAAATAAGCTTTATACAAGAACACTCAATCATATTACAAGATATAATACTTCAATTTTTCAATCTTTTGAAATTAAATTAAAAACAACTACACATACACATAAAAGGTTTAGAACTTATACAAGTTGTTGGTGACAAACATTGACGTCAGTTATATTATTTTTTATTTAGCTGCATCAAATGTTTGGAACCAATAACATAATACTAATACCAAACTATATGAGTTAAAAAGACGACTCTATATAACTATGCACAAATTTGCTTGTTTTCCCATGTGGGACTTCAAACTTAAAGCAAGCATACACACTATAATGTCACAAGAAGTTGTTTTGGAGACTTCTTTTTCGCTGTTGTAACCAAATATATTAGTTATGTTCTTTTTACAAATTAGTATAGAAACATCTATCATAATGCTCATGTGTTTATACCCACATAATATTGTTACGGAGACATTATAACATCTTATGTTAATGTTCATCATTTTTAGTTTTATACCCACATAGTTATAGTTAAAAAAAATAAAAAAAATCTACTTAGAGCTTAAGGTATGGTAACACCGGGCATTGCGTTATGAGGACATGATATCAGCGTTACTACATCGACCCAACAACAAAACCAACGTCAGTGGTCTCTGCATTGATGCCGCAACGCGTGTTAGAACGTTTTTTTTCTTCTTTTTTCTTTCGATTTGAATGTGTTGTGTGTGTGGAGGTGTACATCGAAGGAGATGATTTTTATTTTTATTTTTATTTAATTTTATTTATTTATTTATTTTGTGGTTAAAGACGAAAGCGACAAAAGTGTGTAATGTGCTGTTGTCTTTTGATAGTGGGCTAACAAAATTTGATTATCCTTTTTTTTTTTTCTTTTTTTTTTTTTAATTTTAATTTAAAAGTGTTATTTGTATTTTTAAAAGTTGGAAAAGAAAATAAATATGTTGGGTTTCAAAAAGCGTGATGTTAATACTATTATGACTTATGAGTGAGGAGGCATTTTTTGATGTTGTTAAGAGTTGCGCTGATGTGACAATACTTTTTTGTGTTTATTGTGTTAACTGAAATAACGCTACTGAGCCTAAGCTGAAATTAAACGATAATTTTTTGCTTTAGAGGTATGTTATGATACTTGTAACTTTAGATACTAAGAGCATCCAGAATAATAAACCTTTTTACAAAGGTTTATACATTAATAAATTTTAGACATTTTAATTTTATAAACCTACATTCACTATAGTATAAACCTTTGGAATTTCATAAAATGTCTTTTTTAACAAATGCATTAAATGTATTGAATTTATAAATACGTTCAAAATTAGTACCCCTTCATGCCACATAAACATGAAATGAGTGTCCACTATAGTTAAAATAAAAATAAACCTTCTCAACTTCCATTGACCTTAATTAAAAATAACGAGATGGGCGCCGTTCCGTCGTGTTGTGGCGGGGCGTCGGTTTATACAGTTGGTCGTTTGACGATATATAATCGCCGATAGGCTTCCGGTATTTTTGGCTTTTTCCTCTTTTTCAAGATTTTTAGTTATCTTTTATTTGGGGCTTAGTGTGTTTTTTTTTTTTTTTTTTTTTTTTTTTTGGATTTACTATGGCGTTTCTTTCTTTTTTTTTTTCTTGGCCCGTTTCATTTGCTTATCTTATGTCTTGTGTAGCAAGGTTTTTTTAGCTGGATCAGTGCACACTTCGTGGCCCAAACTCAGCCCAAAAGAAGCCCAAAAAAAGAATCAAAATATTATTGGTTTTTTGTAACAGGATCAGTGTATACATTATGGCCCAAACTCAGCCTAAAAAAAAGGAAAAAAAATATTAGTTGGCACGGTTCCATAGATCCGACCGGTTCCATAGATACAACGCTGCGTTATTATATATATAGTAAATAAAAGATTAAAGTAAGCTAGAATAAATGTCAAAATAGATCATTAGTTACATGTTTTGAAAAAATAAAAAAACTTAATGAAAATATAATTCTTTTCAAATAAAATGATTTTGAAGTTTGTAAACGCTTGGCTACATATAAATTAGGCGACTTTTACATCAAACCTCTAAATATATATAAGTTCCAATAAAATACGCAATATCAAATTTGGAATATTGATTCTTGACCATCGAATTGGTACATCAAAATGTTTTAGCACCTACACCATAAAGATGGTATTGAGTATTGACCCCTTTTTCCCTTTACCATAAAAATTGGAATCTTACTAATAATTCAAGTCTTACTAAATTCGATTAAAGAAAATATCGGATACATCAGTTAGGTCGCGTAAATATATGTCAAAAAACTTATTTGTTAACTCTTATCTTATCGGATCGGTTTTGTTTTCAGATATCATACATAACTCAAGTCAATGGTTACTTCATTTTATTGCCACAAAGCATTCGAACAAGTCAAGTTATTATCTTTTAAAACAATTATTGTTCGTGTCTCCAGAATTTGACACAATAATATGTGTTTGATTGTTGAAGTCAAACATCCTTATCTACAAGCAACAACTAAACAAAGTGTACTATCTTGGTATGGACCACAAACGATATTAATGGCCGGTTTGGTTGGGTTAATGGGAATGAGTCTATGACTTTGAAAGTCATTGAATGTGTTTGTTTTGTGAGCCCGGTAATAAAATGAGTATATCATAGTCATAGATTCATTACCCATCAATTTGATGTATATGAAATTCATTTCCGTGGGCCCATATTTTTTACACTACAAAACTCAAACATCTATACACTTTTTTATTTCATATTTTGTTATCCAAACATAAACAATCGTAATGATACACTTTTTCATATCCATTGTCATTCTACCACATACCAAATCCGATACCCATTGTCATTCCTAGCAACAAACCAAACGGGTTAGTATATCTTGATCCATTGACCGACTTTGTGAAGTGGTGGTCTTACTACACCTAATTATGGTGATGTTAGTGATGAAGTGAAAATGTGATCTGACGCTAAGCTGATGGTGATGATATTGGTCAACGGTACATTTGGTCAAACTTTTGTTTAATACATATTGATACAAAATTGTTAGATTGTATAAAAACGAAACATGAAATGAGAATCAATGTTATCAAATCAGCCTTTTTAATATGCTTGACAAATCAATGTTCTAATTCCTTTGTCAAGAATGAACGTATCTATACTTTCTATTTCCGTTGTTGCGTGTTTAATTGAAGTTCATATGATCGTACATGTTGGTTCTTATCTAGTATCTACCATTTTTATCTTTACAAGAGAAACGTAATTAGTTTATTTCACTTTAAATGCAACAAATTCATTGTCGAAAAATACTTGGACTAAAACTTTCGCTACAAAAGAGTAAAAAGCAATATTTATTAACCGGTGTGACTTCAAATTGTTAGCGACCTGAATGAGTTTTGATCGACTCAAATTTTGGTAGCATGATCCTAAGTGCAATTTTAATTCGAGATTCTATCTTGCATATGCTCAAGATCAGTTGTGATCAAGTTTGTAACTGTTATTCCATGAATGTACACAATACGAAACAACCCTACACTTATAAAGAGAAGATCATATTTTCTTTGCTTTCCTTTATCAATGATTCTTTATTCGCTTGAACAACCAAACACAAATTGTTTATTAGTTATAGTATTTATTTTAGTAGTCGGTAAAGGTCACTGCCAAAAAAATTGAGGGTGCGTTATAAGTTGTCAATATTTTAAATCAAAGACATTAGAGAGGTAGGTGCCGTGCGTGTTGTAGCACATTTTACGTCAGTTTTTATCTCATAACATTTGTATAACGAATAATAAGAAAAAAAACATCATACCCTGCATAACGCAAGTTATAAGTTCATGTGACTCACAGTTTTCATTTATTTAAAAAAGGGGTAGCTCACCGTTGAGGCCATGGCGCAATAGCTATAGCACAAAACACCACTAGTGTAAGTTGTGTAACGCTCAACAATCACCTCTCTTATATTAGCTCTCTTATACTAATGTATTTGTTACCCTATTCACATGTCACATCTATCATCAAACTTTCGTAATGGCTACCATATTCCTCATCAATTATCTATACCCTGTTTAAATATAGACACATCCACTTAAACACACATCAACAACGCACTGACACACACACACACAATTTCTTTTGGTATGCACCACTGAACCCTCTTGATTATGTTGCTTCACGCGTCAGCGTACCCTCTCCGTAAGTACACTCAACATAGCCTTTCATGCGTGCAAAGCCGGAGCTTAGAAGGGACAAGAGAGGGTCATGGTCTCCCTAAACTTTTGCCCACCACTAATGTATATTTACTAATATTTCATGAGTATTTTTTTTTTTTTTTTTTATGTTTTTCAATTGAGCCTTCCCATAACGTATTTTGAATACTTTTGGCCTTCTTACATATAACTTTCAAGCTCCGTCATTGCATGCGTGAAAGTTGGAAGAGGGCCTTGCTACACCTAGTAATTGAATAAGTGAAACTCCTAACAATAATGTCAATTATACTTTATGCACTACTTTATGACATACAAATACAACTAATTATATCTAAATCAACAAGTAGATTTTATTCTTAAAGGTCTCATGGACTTTTGCTTGCTTTTGCATTAAACAATTAGTCATAATAATCATGTATACTATCATCCATTCATTTGAAATCACTAGCTAGTACATTTTTCACAACATATATTCCAAATTGGAACATTCATTTTTGACCTTTGAATTAGAGCATTGGTATGGGCCAAAGAATCTTAAACAAAAGAAGGTCTTGACAATAAAAAATGTCACCAGATCTTATAAAGTTTAACTTATAATCTAGAAGGAATTAATCAATAGAAGATAGTAAAAAATATGGTTCTTGAGCTAAACGTCGTCTAGTTTTTGTTTTTTTGTTTTTTTTTTTTTTTTTTTTTTTTTTTTTTTTTTTTTTTTTTTTGTGCCCTCCAAATAAACAATAGTGCTCATTTTGTTGTTTTCTTGACATTTGTTGTCTATTTTTGCCATTAGTTTGATTGGCAATGTTAACCACTCTTTTATATCCGTCTTTCATGGGGCACCATTGAACATGACTAGAATGATTATCTTTCACTTGTTTGCACATATGATGTCATCTTTTCAGACAGTTAACAATAAAAATGTTTGTGTTGTTTGGCTAATCATTTTAATCTCTATGCTAAATGGCATCGTTATAATAGATGTCATAACACGTTGTGTTTTCTATCGACATCTCTATTATATATAAAGCAAAAATGATTTTGTTTTATATATAGATGTCAAAACACACTGTGTTTTTTGTCCGACATCTCTATTCTCTAATATATATAAAGCAAATATATAGATGTCGACATCTTTTCATACAATTAGCAATAAAAATGTTTGTGTTGTTTAGGTAATCATTCTAATCTATTTGATAAATGACATTGTTATCACAGATGTCATAACACACTGTGTTTTGTCGACATCTCTACTATATACTACGTATAAAGCAAAATAATTTTGCTTGAAACTTAAAAATGAGTAATGTATTATATCCAAAGTAATCCTTTTATTTACTTTCCCTAAAAAGTTGTCTTAGAACTTTAATTAAAAGGTTTACCAAATCACGTTTAATACATACGATATATACTTATCGTTTCAACTATATATACAAAATATCATTTGTAGTAACTATGAAAAAAAAAAAAAAAAAAAAAAAAAAAAAAAATTGTACAAAAGATAAATGCTTCAACTAATTGTTTTCATGTTTCATTCTCGGTTTTTCCCTCAATATATTTATACATTTTTTGATAAAATTGTTCTTTGAGTTGAATCATTGCTGTTACAACATTTTTTCATTTACATTTTGATTATTTTACGTTTATATTCATAAACGTTACACTTAGCACTTAACCAAATTATTTACATTTTGATTATTTTACATTGATACCGCGACGCCAAAACAAAATAAATTGGGTATGTCAATTCTTTTCAGCAAGCAGACCGGAAACAGAAACTTCGCTCACAAGTCCTTAGCAGTGTTTCAAAATCAACTACTGTTTTCCGACTCGGCTGCTACTCAGATATCATACAAAATGAACTAAACAAAACCAAGAAAAAAGAGAAATATTTCTTACATTCATATATCAAGCAAAGAAGTGATCAAAAACATTCTTCTTCCCCTTTGCATTATGAGTTCATTACAAGGAATATATACAAAACTAATACACTGCTTTCATATATTCTACTGTAAAACTCAAATTCAGTATTAAGAACTAGAATCAAGGTCGATACTTGACTCCTCTATGCATTCTAATATTATTCGATAAAAGTATACAAATTCTATAACTAGGACGAATACCCTTCATGTAACATTCACTTTCTCCTTCCCGGACTACTCGAGTACCAAGTCATTTATTTCCTCGCTTATTTGTGAAATTCCTGTTTTGCCCTTCAAAAGCTGAGGCTTCCTCAACCAATACTGCCTAAACCTTTGCCTTGCATACTCCACGTAATCAAAGTCAATTTTTGTCACACAAGCCTGCTCAAAGGTTAAAAAAGGAGGAGATCAGAACCAACTTTTAAAATTTAAAGAATGTTTTTTTTACTATAAGAAATAGAAGAAATACGTACCGAGATTATTCCCCATAGTCCCCAAAAGAGATGATTTGCAAGAGTGTATTTTTCGATGTCATCAATAAGCTGAACAACTTCCTCATCACTCGGCTCATTACCTGTAAACGGTAACAATCAGGACAGGTTGTCATTTAATAAAGCCACGCTATCAAGAAGACATTTGCACCATTTTTTCTGTAATTTAACTATCGTTTTCGGTCAATACCAAGAAAGTTGACTTTTTTGGCTATTTATAGATAAGGATGTCTGACTTTGACATCTTATGCAAAGATTGTGCCAAATATTTCTTGAGGAATTATAAATGTTTAAGAAATAAACACCGGCCGTGTTCAAATGCTTAATTTTGAAGTAAATTTGATCATTGACTTATCTTATGTACGACATTTGAAACCAAAGCCTTTTGTCACAGCTTTGACCATATCAAATTTTATGGGTGCTAATTTTAAGATTTTTTTGAAAAAAATTCCCATAGAAATTTAGTAATTTTCATTCTCATTTGAAATGAAAAGAGGGAAAATTCGTTTTTACTGACCTGTGGAGCTAAGATATGCCTGCACAAACCTTCGTCGTTCCTCCAAATCTGCAATTTTTTGTTTAAGAAGAGATGCGTAAGTACATAATCTAGTGAAGTTTACAAAGTACATGACGCACCCATAATTAATGAGAGATACATAAACTGTAACAAGTAATTGACGTAAATCTGAGTCTTTGATGATAGATCAGAAGGTCGGAAATGCCTTCAATAATAATAAAACAGAAAACTGTTTTGGACCCGAAAAAGTGATAAACCATCTAAATGACCGCAGTAATACAGTTTTCATGTGGACTATTCAGGAGAAAAGTTAAAAAGACCGCAGTAGGAAAGAATAAGAATGGCTTAAGATCAAAAAATATTACCTGGATACACTTTATAATCTAAAACATGTGGTGTGTCGGTGTGATAATTTGCTGCCATTTCACAGAAATGATTTGCCAGATCATAAGCCACAGGGTTGTAGCTTGCATACTCATAATCCTGTAAAAAAGTTATAAAATTTCATTTTAATATAAACTCCAACAAAAAAATAAAGAGTTAAATATATTCTTCATACACATAAATGCATGACTTAAAGTATGATGCTGATGATTTTTGACTAAATTTTAAATGCTAGTAAAGATATTTATTTCATAATGTCCCTATCTGGTTCACAAGATTTAAACATCATATTGTTTCAATATCTGAATAGGGCATAGATTATAAGGTTACAAAATGAGAAAAAAGATTAAAAGATATTAGTAAAAATAACTCACAATTAAGGTGATTGATCTTGTTTCATCTTCAATCATAATATTGCCATATTGTAAATCATTGTGACAAAAAGCAACATTTTGATCGCTTTGTGACAACTCCTTTTCCAATGCATCGATCTCATTTCCTAAGATTTCTAGTTGAAATTCCTTCGCGTGTTCTGGAGAGCACAAGCTGCTAGCCTTGATCACCCACTTTCTGTGAAACGACAACAGTCCAATGAATAAACGATAGTACTACCAAACTTAGTGATTTATTTTAGAACAAAAAGATAGGAGCATACCTCATTCTTGGCCATAAAAGTGCATTCTTGGAACCAGGCATATTAAGATTATGAAATTCCCTCATTTTGGCTGCAATGAGTGCAGAGATCTCGGGATCACGAAGATCACCAGCTGACAGTGTCTGGTAACAATTAAAAAGAATTAGATTTCATGTTTGAATCCATTTTGAACGTGACTATTTTATTATTGCGTTTTCAAGTGTATGGGCATTGTTGCGGAGTAAATAAAGTCAAATAGTCAATTTTGGACGATCATATTAAGAGTACTTGAAACAGAACAGGTTTGATTATAACTTACGGGTCATTACACAAGTAAATCGTGAAATAATCAAAATTTTCCTAATACACAACCAAATGACTATCATTATTCAAACGGAAAAAGCATACCCAAACACTATTTCTTGCAGTCCGTTTGTTACAGTTGACTAACTATCTGATAATCCGAGTATTTCCAATATACAATAAGAAGCAAATAACCAAACCACATATAAACACTATGTATTAGACTATTAGCCTTACATCGCTTACGTGTTATTATCGATCCTAACACAAATTTCAGAGCTACCGTTCACATGTATAGGCAAAACCGCAGAACTAAATATATTCTATTTTTAGAATTCAAATACAAGAACAAAAGAATCTCCATAAGTCCATGACTATAATATTACTTTGTACCTTAGCATGAATAAACTCCTCCACACGCCCTTCCGCAAACTGTCCAAGAAGACGCGGCCCATGCCCATGACTCGATATCGATTCAAACGTCCTAATTTCCTCTTCCCTATCAAAGAAAATATCCGACCCTTCCCCATAACACCGAACCAAGACGGTCCTTTCCTCATTCTCACTTCCGTTTTTCGGCCAAGTGATTCTGTAAACCACATTAGTCATAGCACCACTCAAATGAACAACTTTCAACTTGCTTGTGTCGAAAACATCTCCCCAATTTGAAGCAAGTGTCAAAAGTAACTTCACTAGTTCTTCGGACTGCGTCCCTTCCACGAATCCGGGAATCTTAACCGCCATTTCGATGAATCAAAATTTGATCAAAAAGATATGATCTCTTCTTCTTTCAATATCAATATCTACAAAAAGTAACCAAATTAGACCATTTAAAGTTTAAACTATCTTGATCACCATATATCACACAAAAATACAAAACTCTAAAACACCCTGAAATTTTCCAAAAAGGGTATGTTTGGAAACTGGTTCAAAACAACAAAAACACAAACTTTGACTTTTTGAGGTCAAACATACACAACTTGACTTCAAATTAAACACATAATTCTACATCTAAACCAACAACTTCAATCATGAATCCAATCTACATAACATAACACAAATGGGAAATCAAATTGGGTCAAAAACAGTAAATAATTCAGTCATAATTTTGACTATCAAGAATCACAAGTTTGACCTTTAAAAAATTTCAAGAAAACACAATTTTTGCATATAAAGATTGAGAATTTTGGATACCCATTATTGAAAAATGTAAAATTGGATGAAAGAAACTAACCCCTGATGAGAAAATTCAAAATCTTGATTTTGTGAATTTTTAAACCCTAAAAATGGAATGAAATGAAATTGTGATCAAAATGAGGGAAGAACAAGTCATATATATAGAGGAGAGAGAGATAAAATAATGTAACCAACAAAACAGATTTGTATTTAAATTTCAATTAAAAAAATAAAAAAGAAATTGTTTTTAAATTTTTTATATTAAAAAAATGTGTGATTGTGACCCAAATGGGGCCAAATAGACCAAGAATCTTGCTTTATATTTTTTGTTGTGAAAAAAAAATATGAAAAAAAGAAGATTCTGTTTTTTTTTTTTTTTTATTTTGGAAAAAAATTATTTTTTTATGAAATTATTTGGCGGATGGGATTTAATATTTTATTTTATAAAACTTTGGGAAGCGTAAATAAGGAAAGAAGCGCGTATAATGAGTCGGGCCAATTAGATTGTGACACGTGGCGTTGACCCAATTTGTGATCAATTTGGTAGGCAAAACGACTAAACGGAAATAACGGATTTTTAGAATTTAATATTTTTCCTAACATAAATAAATTTTGCGATGTTAAGGATAAACTTAAAGGATTTGGATTTTTGAGTAAAATTGTAAAATACATAATTCGTCCCTAATGTTGTATTCAAAACTACTTATAATGCCCGCGCACGCGGGTTTTTTTTTTTTTTTTTTTTTTAATTTTTTGAATAATATATTTTTATTTATTAAAAACAAATAATTTAATCTTTGTTTTGTTTGATTTATGATTTTTAATTATAGTTTTTTATTATTAAGATAATTATTTAAAAAATTTAATCATATTGTTAATTGCATCTTATCTATATTTTTTGTATTTATCTTCTACTTGTGTTATGGATAAATATAAAATGTAACATAATAAGAAAATAATCTTTTTTTTTAAAATAATATTATTACTACGTACTAAATAAGGTATGATTTATTTTTTTTGAAATAGAAAAGTCCCCACTTGAGGTTTTATTTTATTATATAAAAGATACATGTTTCGTGCAAATTCGGAATAAAGTCACCGGACTTCCCCAATGTCTTCATTTTGTTTCTCTGTTGGTCCTTTGACTAACTGTTGTTACAATTTTGTCTTCTTATGAAATAAAGTCGCCAGACCTCCCTAACGTCTCCATTTTGCTTCTTTGTTGGTCCTATGACTAACGGTTGTTACAAATTTAGTCATGAGCTTTCGTTACATTTTCCGAGAAATAAAAAAACTTGTCACAAATGCAGGATAACGATTTAAGTAAAACATTAATAACAAAAACCTGATATCGATATGAACAATAACAATCTTGTAATAAACTAAAACGACCGCTTATACTATTAGCTTTACATTAAATTTGTGATTCATTATTTTCATAATTGTACGTAATAATTTAAGTAATACTTTAAAGGCTTCCTTTTGTATAGTAATGCATTACTTTTGTACCAATTCTTTAGCATATATATATTTTAAAATAATTTGACTAATAATTAGTTTAATCCTCCTTTTTATATTACAAAACTACTTACACAACGTAAAAAACATGTCTTATCCTATCTTATTTTGTGTAATTATTTGGTGGACATATTAAATATGTAATAATTCATGACTAGCTAATATTAAAAACATGTGAAAATGAATATACTAATTAATAATTTAATTTACATGTTAAAAACATCAATTAGGTGACCTACCTAAAAACATAATGATTTTTCTCATGCTCAAAACAATTTGTATAACATGGTAGAAACAAGTTCACAATTATGTCTTAATTGTTGTTAAAATATTGTCAAAATGATCACATTTATCAGCCGAAAACATATGTAACACCATAAAACTAACTAATTTTATAAATACATTATAAAATAAATTGGAAAGAACATTTACTAGTAAGATTTATAAAGCTATAAATTCATGAAAAATATTATTTGCTCTTTCATTATCCTCAAAGACACGGCTATTGCTATATATATTTGGTAAGGGTTGTGATGTGATACTAGATATCGTTGCTGAGATAATTTAATAAAAACACTTAAGTTTCTAGGCATAAAAAAACTAGGTAAAACAAAAAGACTGTGTTAAGTTTTTTTGTATGTTCATATCAGACAATGAATCTATTAAGTAACATATTATATTTGACAATTAGAGGTGGTTAAAGTTGGTTAAAACATAATAGTCATAATTGTTATCCAATAGTTACATCAGATGAAATAGTGGCAAAAACAAGTAAGTAATTTGGAAGATGGACCCCAGCAAGGGATGCTGCTACTTGACACTTCAAGAGGGCGCAACCCTTGAGTCCTTGACCCTTTAAGGGCGATGTCACTCCACACTTCTCTAACTCGTATCCGTGCATGCTATGAAATCTTATTGGTATCTAATAATTTACTATTAAATAAAATACTTGATCGACATTAAAATCACCAACAACTATTAGCTGATCAACATTTCTAAAAACAGTGAGTTTTAGAAGTCTAATTTTGTGTGATAATGAGCTCAATCCTCGTGAATTAGCTGATCACGTGATCAAAAATCATGCGACAGAGAAAAGGAAAATATAAAATGTCACATTTTAGTTATTTTTATTTTCCATATATTTAAAGCCTAAAAGAATAGCACGAAAGATAACCTAACTCATTCCGATTCGCATGTGAATCAATGTCTATCATTTCATCTTTTTATTTATTTATTACTAACATACACATGTTAAATTTAATTTGACCCACGAGAGGTCTATGCTCACTATCCACGATACTAAAAAGTCATGTAAAGTTGAAACATATCTAAAAAATGCGGTACCATTAAAGTAATTTAGAATTTTTGGTGGCTACAATGTTACAAATCTCACATCAAAAAATTTTGGTAACTCCACTAATTATGCAACTTTGATGGATTTGACTAGAGTCACTATACATTGGTGAATTGGATGAACCACAATTAAAGAAATCACGTGGACGTGACAAAAACCCATGAGAGAGATAGACCCTTGGATCCATGGACCAAAATCTACAATGCTTGAACACTTGCATGAAACTTGAGCTTGAACAGCTTAATATCAAATTTGAAATCTTGAGTCACATCTCTAAGACTCTAACACTAATTCTTGAACACTTAAACTTGCACTTTTGGTGGTAATGAAACCGATTGAACTTAGGGTGCGTTTTGTATCCGACTATGAGAATGACACTATAACTATGAAAGTGATTAAATGTGTTTGTTTAAGATGAGGGGGCCCACAACTATGGTAATGAATGATAGAAATACTCCATACTCATATACCTCAAAAGGGTAACGTATGGATCTTTCAGGCAGAAGGGCCCACAACTACTATCAAAATCATTCTCATTGTTATTGATGACGGCATACCAAACGCACATTAACTCAATAGATTAGCTAAATGCAATATTTTGAAACCCGGGTTTGGGATCGACCCGGCCGAGTCACCGGGTCACCGGGTCAACCGGTTCGACCGCCGGGTCAACCCGGTTAAACCCGGTTTTATACACATTTCCAAAAATCCATTTTCTATTGTCCAAAGTTTAATGTCCAAACTCCAAACACTACTCTGAAGTGAAAAAAAGAGCAAAGAACCTTACGGTTCAAGCACAGGGGTCCTAAACTCCTAATCATGCTAAGCGCTTTGGATATCAGAACCCGAATTCAATCTAATAAGTAGAAACTAATCACAAATATGAATATACACCATAAGATAGTTATATCAAACAAAAATAGCACCTTAACAATAGAAAAAAAAATAGAAAATCCAAACCCGGCCGGGTTTCAAAACCCGGGTTGACCCGGGTCACTCAAAACCCGGCGGGTCTAACCGGTTGACCCAGTTTTAAAAACCCGGGTTATTTTGACCCGTTTTTTGACCGGGTACCGGTCCAATCGGTTGACCCGGCCGGGTCAACCCGGGTTTGAAAACATTGGCTAAATGTGATTTCTTTACAATTCAATGAACTTTACTACTCTACCATATCAAATTTGTTTCAAATGTTTCATCCAAAAAGTTTAAATAAGCGGAGAACCCTTAACCTCCGCACCCATGTTGGGTGCCGGTTGTCCTTTCGTTAGAACTCGCCCGTTAATTTCGCTTTTTAAAGAACTACATCTAGTTAAATATGTGTCATCTCAATGTAGTACTTTACAGTGCCGGCTCAAGACAAGTGCAGCTGGTGCGGTCACCTATGGCCTCCGATTCATAAGGGCCACAACATTTCATTCTTTTCCAACAAGCCTATATGATAAGGGCTTGTCTAACAAGTATCTAAGGGCACCGGTTAAAACACATTCATTAAACACAAACTTTCCTTTTAAAGTAGAAATTGCATTAAATACACATTCATTAAACTTTATTTTATACTTTTTATTTCGTAAATGTATTCTGCAATGAGACCCATACTGCCAAATCTTCGTATTAAAATAACTCGATGTGTTCAGTTAAGTGACTACGAAGACTTCAGATTCTTTTTCCTTTTTAAAACTCAATAATAACGTTAGTGTATATTTCTCTCTACATTTTCAAGTAAATAGTTTTTCAACTTCACAATTTTAACTTTTCTAAGGTTTTCACATGATTGATATTTAAGTTTCAAGTTCTAATTGGTTACGCGCTACTTATATTATACTATATATATCCGTGCAAAGTGGCGGTGTATAAAGACAAATAATTAATGCAAAGCATGTGCTTTTTTAAATACAAAACGTATCTTTTTAAAAAAATAATATAGTGTGTGTTTTTGAAAAGTTGTCAAGTTTAGGTGTATTAAAGGATACTTAAAGGTAATTTAATCAAGCTACATTAATTTAAATTTTTAAGATTCTAAAATTCAAAAATGAACGTTCATGCTTTATAATTAAGGTTTTTCTAATTTGTACTCTATGACACAAGTTAAGTACACAAAAGTACCATGAGAACCACGAAAAAAGACATAAGAATTCACACAAAAGTACATTTGTTTGTACTTTTGCGTGGTCCCTGAGTAGTTTTATGTATTTTTTGATGTGCTTAACTTGTGCCCTTTGACCACAAGTTAGAAAAACCCTTTTATAATTATTATAGATATATTAATCTGAGATAACGAATTAGTTTTTCAGTTTTCCACTTTGAGGCTTTTTCCTTGATATATAGTATAGATAATACTACAATTTATAGGCCTCACACACTTTCTTACGTCTTTTGGTTTGTCTTTCCAACCAAAGCCTTGTACTCAATTTTCACCATTTCTTCTTTCTAAATCATATGTTATTCTTAAAAAATGAGTTTATACCTATAAGAAAGTTTCAGAAATCAAAAGTCACTGAAAATTAAAGCCTGTGTGATTAATCACCTACGCATGGTTAAATCCAGGCTTGCTAGTAACTTAAGAAACTTTAAAAAGGTTAACCTAATCAGAAGGGTGTTTATACACATACCATTCTTTTTGATTATTTCACCATTAAATCATACCCGTGATGCACACAGTACAATACTGCTATGCATGATTGATGGTGTGCACATAATTTTAAATGATGTGCATGTCACCTCCCTAATCAGAATGATCAAGATTAAAAGAAGGAAAAATGGGGAATACCGGCACAAACATATTCTCTCATTTACAAAAGAAAAAGTTTTCTGATTTTAAAATACCCTTTTAAAGTAGGCATGTTTGTCAAAAAAAAGTAGGCATGGAACATATTTTATTCGTTTTGCTTACTAATTCTCCTTCCCTTATTGCCTTATGAATTTTTCTTGCCTTGAAAAGGCGTATATAAAAGTTTAAGGTGAAATAGAAGAAACGTTATCTTATTCGATCATGTCAAGAGAGTTGTTTGAGTCAAGTTATGAAAAATAAAATCGCCGCAAAAAGTGTTACACCTTTAATATGATAGATATCTCTTTTTCGAGTTTGATAAGAACCTTTCTTGTAAAATATTGTTATGTATAAATAATCTTGAGGAAAGTCATCAAAGTATCCATTCATAATAGAGAATATAATCGAAGTTTAATATATAACATGGTTTGAAGGTATCAATGCCGTAATATACTTGTCAATGAATTCTCTAATTAGTTTATGATGATTGTTTTTCAAAGATGTCTAGTGTACTAATTTAATTTTTTCCAAAAAAAATAATAAAAAAATTAAAATTAAAAAAATTAAAAAATTAAAAAAGAACATTTCAAAAAGTATTTGAATGTGATATATTATTCTTCATCAACTTGCTAACAGCTATGTGGTTCTCTATCTTGCTCGATAAACCACTGAATTTGAAATAGTGCTTGGCAAATTCTTCACCTTTTGGGTCAAAAGCTAGGGTTTACATAAGATGTTTTCAAGGTCAAGATGATTCTGTTACGAAGCGTTTGGTATGCATGAATCGAAGTTGTAATGAAATAAATCTTACGATGAAATGAAAAAATGTTGTTTGTTTTAAGTTTTTTAATGGAATGGTTTATTCATTGATTCATTCTATTACGTTTATAAGCACCAATTTCATTACATATATAGCTACCCCTTAGTTTTTCTTCATTCTATTACGACATGGAATCACATTTGACAATATTTTATTTATTTCATTCATTTCTAATGTTCGTTGCATCGTACCAAACAATATACGGAAATGCTTGATTACATTCTAACATAGCAATTAAATAGGTCAATGGAACACTAATAACTCATTCAATTACTCTGTTCATTTCATTACATACTGAATTACATTTCTTTATGGATCAATTACGTTTAATACAAAAATGAATACATCTAAGGCAACTGGAGTTATCGAGTAAGCACTAGTTTTTTATTAACATGTTTAATACACAAATATTTGTCAAATACTAAGTGCCAATGTGGAGCTGAATAATGTATTTATATGTATTTTAAATATAGATAAGCATCAAATGGAGTTGAATATATGTATATTTATATCCTTTACTATGTCAACCCTAGCAAATGTCATCAACATTGCTTCCATTTTCTGCACTGTATACAGTTAGCAAATGCATTGTTTAGTCACTTAACATTTGAGTATTTGCATTTGACTTTTCTTATATAGACTTTTCAAAGCTCTTCCACTTGTGTGTTTGTATGTATATAAAAACACACATATACATATATGTATGTTAGATATTTGTATATGTTTGCATATAGATATATATGTTAGTTTCATTAAAGATTGAATCGTAAATGGAGGTTCCGCAAGATTTTAGATGCCCAATATCCATGGAGCTCATGAAAGAACCCGTTATCATCTCAACGGGGGTCACATATGAGCGAAAAAACATTGAGAAATGGTTCTTTAGCTACAAGAAGAAGACTTGTCCTGCCACAATGCAAAGCGTCGAAGATTTTGGTGTAACTCCTAATCACACCCTCAAGAGGCTCATTCTTGCATGGGAAAATAGCCATTTTTCATCTCCATCTTCTTCAAGTTCAACATCTTTGTCATCTTTGTCATCATTCAAGCAATATGAAATGGTGTCATTGATCAAAAGCCTCGATTCAACTCCATTTAAGGTAAAGGTTTTGAGAAAACTTGGAGAAATTATTGAGATTGGAGATGAGATGAAGCTAGATTTCGTGATATTAGGAGGATTAGAAGTTTTGTTCCAAATAATTGTCCAAATTTTATTCGTTAGCTCGGATTTCATGGTGTTTAGAGCGTGCGAGGAGGCGTTGGGGGTTCTTCAACATCTTCCAATATTTCAAGACAGTGATGGGAGCATTTCTGAATTATTTTTGAGGCCCGAACTCTTAAAGTCGATGGTCATTATTCTTCAAAGAGGAAGTAAAGAAGCTAGGGTTTCAACAATATCATTACTAAAAAAACTAGCAAACTCAGATTTTAAATGGAATGATGTATTGAATATTCAAGGCATTGGTATGATTAAATCTTTGTTAGAGCTTGCATCGGATGATCTTTCGAGCAAAGTGAGCAAATCTTCTTTGCAAGTGTTGATAAAGATCTTAGATTCATCCAAGAAAAGCCGATCAAAGGCCATCGAAGCAGGTGCAATGTTTACCCTTATTGAGCTCCTACCCGACTCAAACCGATCCAAATGTGAGAAAATATTGCACATAATCAAACTCTTGTGCGAATGTACATATGGAAAGGTGGCTTTCATGGAACACGAGCTAGGGGTTGGTGTGGTATCAAGCAAAATGTTTAATGTATCCGATATAGCCACAAAAATTTGTATAAAGATCTTTTTGCTAATATGTAGTTCTTGTCCCACGACGAAGGTTTTGGCTGACATGATGATCTACGGGGCAGTCAAGAAGCTCACGGTATTGATGCATATGAGTAGACCGTCGTCGACAAAGGACAAAATGGTGGTTATGTTCAGAAATCATAGTGATTTTTGGAGTCGATACCCATGTTTTCCTAGTGAATTGAAGGAATATCAAAGCTTGAAACGTACTTGAATACATTTTTTTAAATAGCAAAAAAAAAAAAAAAAAAAGTTTAAAGGGTGAATCATCTTTTGTCATGTCCGTATATTTCATGACTGATGAAATGAAGGGTCTAGTTTTTTAGAAGTTCTATGATATAAACTTAGGGTATTGTTTGATTTTGTTTGGGTTTGGAACCATTCTTGTAATTGTATATAGTTAGATAATATTAAAAGTATGATTTTAGTGTATATATTCGAAACTTATATAGTTATATCCTTTGTTACTCATCTACTCATGGGAGATAATAGTCAATGCTCCCTATCTGATAATTTTAAGAAATAACTTTATAGAACACTATCTCATATAAATATGGTAGAGTACTCGTGCATCATGATGTAATGGCTATACGAAAACAGTAGTTAGTAATTTTATGAAGTTGTGACGATTGGTGATGAAAGATATTTGCTAATCAATAATATTATGTAATATTCATCACAATATTATATAACGTGTAAACATAGAGCAATATAAATTAGTTTGTGCAAGTATATGATTAGTAAATCTACATATGACATTGTTTAACAAAATATGAATTACGATATTCAAAAGCTACACATTTTTCATACATTATAAACCACCTGAAACTTTTCGTACTTTGAGAAGTCCGATTATTTTCAATCAAATTTAAGTGTACGGATTATGATGGTCACACTAGTAGCTAGTTTAGTTTATACATTGTGGTATATTAATTATATATGATGATGTGATATTTTAAGGCCAACATTAAAATACATTGAGTGATAAGGTTGGTCATACCTGGGAACGACTCGATATTTACCTATTGTATATTAAAAGAACAAACAACAAACAAAACCTGATCAAATATTATATTTTTATAAATTAAAATTTTATTATTACATCTTTTACAGACTAGATAAGCTTAGCCATTCGTAAAAGAATTGAAACACCTTAAAGCTTTTAACCTTTTATGGGTAGACACATATCCCAAATGCTGCATCAAGAAACAAAATCGATATTAGCCATCTTTTTTATATGTGTTCAAGCACAAGAAATTGACCAACGCATGAATGTTATGTGCAAAATGAAGATGATGAGCCAAGATCCAAACTAAAAGCAACTTACACGGGTCGTTGGGAGTATACTTAGCGTAACTTTCATCACACACTCCAGTAACTCGATAATCAAGATCAATAGCGTAAGATCCATGGTTCATGTAATTGTTAGGGGAATAACATGAACCACCTGGCAAGATCTCCTTACAGTTAAGTCTCGCACACACATTGTCAATAACTTGTTTCAACTTCGAGTCTGGAGTTCGGCTCTCAGAGACACACCACAATGGACCCTATTTAATAATCATTACAATAAAAAAGAAAATGTGTTAATCAGACAGATGCGAGTATTGGTACTTGGAATGAAAGATGTTCACTATAAGCATGCACTCGTGAATCGCAAAGTTTAATTTTACCTGAGCATAAATGGAGCAGAAACTACAACATAATAAGATGCTTATAAAACACAAAGAAAATATTATTTTTTCCATCATTAAGTGAAAAAAAAATGTGAATATTATTTGTTTTTCTTTTTTGGTTTATAACGTGAAAAGGTTGTGAATTTTGAAATCTTTCAATTAAATAAATGTATTTTCAATTAATGTATTAACATTAATGTGGAAGTAAGAACACATAAATGTTATGGTAATTGGAATGATGAAATTTAGCATTTATCTTACACTTATCTATAAGTTAACATTAATGTCATTATATTAACATTAAGGATTTTGTTAACCAGTGCCCACTAGGCAGAGGTTAAAGTGTAGTTAATAATACAAACTTTATTAATTAACTAAAAAAATGCATTAAATACAAATTAAATGAACTTGTAAATTACTACTCCCTCCGTCCCAAAATTTAAGTCCAGTTTGACTTTTTGATTCCAACTTTGATCTTAAATATTTTTGCTTGTGTTATATAATACTTGATGCAAAATATAAAAATGGATTGGATTTTAAATATATTTTCATATAATATAATTTTCATTAAATATTATACAATAAAAATAAAAATATTTATGGTTGAAGTTGGATTTAAAAAGTCAACATGGATTTAAATTTTGGGACAGAGGTAGTATATTTAAACATGATTTTCACTAAATGAATTAAAATATTCCTTTTAAACATTATGTTTTGTTGCAAAAAGAATGTCTAAAAATAAATATGTATTAATTTCTACGTTATACGATAAAGGCGCCAGAGGGCCGCAACCCCGTGGTTTCTGTTAGTATTCTTTATTGTGTTTACATACAATATCTATGCTATTGTTTTATACTATGTGTTTTGTATGTGACGTACCTATAGTGAAATGTGAAATCGAGTAAGTCGTTGGTGTATGGTGAAATTTTAATAAGTTTCCCGGCTTTGCTTGCGTGATTTTCAATACCATTGAAAGGATATTTTTAATTATGTCGTCACAATAGCATATGTGTAAAAATGTTGGCTGATAGTATAAAACAATAGCTGACTAAAGTTCCTGGTAGGTATACATATATGTGGCCCAACATGTTCCTGGTAGATATCCATGGATCACGCAAAAAAAAAAAAAAAAAAAAAAAAAAAAAAAAAAAAAAACACCCACATAGTGGAATAGTGGAACGACAACGTATTTGATGCTATTTACTATATATATTAATGCTATACTAAAGTTGAGATATGTAATAAAGACATGTAACAGCGTTCGAAAATTAAGCATGCACTTAACAGATACGTATCGAAAACCGAGAATATAAAATTTAACATTATAACGTGATGATGCTTGAAACCAATTTTATTAGTAACTAGCGGGGTTGCCCGCGCGTTGCGGCGGGTGTGTTTTGTGTTTTGTATTTTGTCGGTTGTACGGTATAATTAATAATTTTGTTATTTGAAGTATGCATATGTTTACTTGGAAGCATAATTTGTTTATATTTACGGATTTTTTTTTTTTTTTTTTTTTTTTTGGCGTTGCAGTTGAAATTTTTTTTGGTTGTTTGTTTTCTCGGTATGTTTTTTTGTTTTTTTTTCAATAAACAAATTTGTATAAGAAATTTTTTGTAAGTGTATTATTTTTTGTATTTTTTTATTTTTATTTTTTGTATATTTTTTTAAAACAAATTTTCTTAAGGAAATTTATGTTAAAAAAAAAAAAAAAAAAAAAAAAAAAAAAAAAAAAAAAAAATCTGTACCGAGTACTGTAGCGACGCAAAAAAAATGTATTATTTTTTGTATTTTTTTATTTTTATTTTTTTTTAAAAACAAATTTTCTTAAGGAAATTTATGTAAAATAAAAAATAAAAAAAAAAATGTACCGACTACTGTAGCAACGCAAAAAATTACTGTAGCGAGTACTGTAGCACTGTAGCTGCTACAGTGTTTTGGCACGTGTCGCTTTGTGGTGACTTGCCTGGGTTTTAGAAGTTATATATAATGAGTGGTTAAAGGTAATAAATGCAAAAATGTAAAATCTAACTAAACTATCAAACACTTTCGATATTTTTTGCTAAAATCATATGGAAATAGAAAGTATTCTGATATTAACCTTGTTTTTTTATCGCATTTACATAATTTTCTCATTGGTAAACTTCTTCATAATTATGTCAAAATTCATTAATGTAAAATTTAATTTAAGATGTAAATGTATTTTGTTTTTGTTAACAAAGTTTTAAAACTAAATATCAAGAAAAGAAAAAACACTACAAAATACTGATTAAATAAATACTAGCAGGGTGCCCGCGCGATGCGGCGACGGCTACCATGTGACTATATTTTTGACAATATGATGTTATGCGGCCATACTTTTATTAAACAATTAATTTACAAATAACAATAACTTTAGTTAAGGCAGTGGTATAATTCCATCTTATGTTAACCGAAGATACCCAAACAAAATCTTGATTCTTTCCTTCTGCACAATCACCATTCGTCAATTTTGAAGCTGACCGACCCAGTTCAACCCTCATTCCTCAGTCGGCGCAGCGGCGACCGAACCGGTCGACCGAAGGTCGACAGACCGCTGCGGGCAGCCTAATGGCTTTATTTTTAAGTGCTTGGCTTAATAGCTTGATTAGATTGTACATTATGGTTAAATGAATATATATTTTGGTGAATGGGTGAATTAAATAGTGTATTAATTTTATGTGTTGAGTAGTTTTTTATTAGTTGTATGTGTGCTTCAAATAGTTTGTACATTGTGTTTTATTAATTATACCTTTTATCAAATGGGTGTTTTGAGGGCAAATAGCATAAAAAGGTATCCATCTTAAGTCCAATTTCAATTAAAGGTACTACTCTTTTTTTTTCTCAATTTAAGGTACCCGACTTTTTTTTTTTTGCCGATTAAGGTTTTTTTCTAACTTTCGTTAACTATTTCGTTAGTAAATTACATAATTGGTCCTTGAGTTTGTATAGGCATTTCATGTTTAGTAAATTACATGATTTAGGTTTTTTTTTCTAACTTCCGTTAACTATTTCGTTAACTTTTTACGTTTTCGTTAGATTTTTTACGATTTCGTCCGTTTTTTTCACGTTTTCGCCCGTTTTTTTTTACGTTTTCGTCTGTTTTTTTCACGTTTTCGTCCTGTTTTTTTACTTTTTCGTCCATTTTTTCACGTTTTCGTCCAATTTTTCACGTTTTCGTCCGTTTTTTCACCTTTTTGTCCTTTTTTTACGTTTTCGTCCGGTTTTTCACGTTTTCGTCCGTTTTTCACGTTTTCGTCCATTTTTTCATGTTTTCGTCATTTTTTTTTACGTTTTCGTCTGTTTTTTTCCCGTTTTCGTCCGTCTTTTCACGTTTTCGTCTGTTTTTTCACGTTTCCGTCCGATTTTTCACGTTTTCGTCTGTTTTTTCACGTTTCCGAGAACGTGTAAAATTGGAAGAAAAAGTGAAAAAATGGACGAAAACGTGGAAAAACGGACGAAAATGTGAAAAACCGGACGGAAACGTAAAAAACCGGGCGAAAACGTGAAAAAACGGACGAAAACGTGAAAAACCGGACGGAAACGTAAAAAACGACAAAAACGTAAAAAACGGACGAAAACATGAAAAAACCGACGAAAACGTGAAAAATCGGACAAAAACGTGAAAAAAACGGACGAAAACGTAAAAAAATGGACGAAAACGTAAAAAAATCGGGCGAAAACGTGAAAAACCGGACGAAAACGTGAAAAACAGACGAAAAACGTAAAAAACAGACGAAAACGTGAAAAAACGGACGAAAAACGTAAAAAACTGACGAAAACGTGAAAAATGGGCGAAAACCTAAAAAATCGGACGAAAACGTGAAAAAAACGGACGAAAACGTAAAAAATCAGACGAAAACGTAAAAAAACAGACGAAAAACGTAAAAAGTTAACGAAATAGTTAACGGAAGTTAGAAAAAAAACCTAAATCATGTAATTTACTAAACATGAAATGCCTATACAAACTCAAGGACCAATTATGTAATTTACTAACGAAATAGTTAACGAAAGTTAGAAAAAAACCTTAATCGGCCAAAAAAAAAAGTCGGGTACCTTAAATTGAGAAAAAAAAAAGAGTAGTACCTTTAATTGAAATTGGACCTAAGATGGATACCTTTTTATGCGATTTGCCCGTGTTTTAAATATGGCATTAATTAAAAATGTTGGCAATCAATATGTGTAGGTGTTTATGCATAAATTAATTGTACATATAGCTTAATTGATTGTATTTACTTAAAATCTATATATGGAAATCTTAAAAAATTAGAGGAGAGAATGTGCTAAATGCTTTATTTATAAGTAGGGGTGTTCACGGTTCGGTTAATTAACCGAATAAACCGAAAACCGAACCGAACCGAACCGAAATAAAACCGAACCGAACATATAACCGAACCGAACTTGTTAAAACCGAACCGAACCGAATTAAAAATTCGGTTTTCGGTTTGGATATGGGTTTAGCTATCTGAACCGAAAACCGAACCGAAAACCGAATTAATATAAATATATATATATTTTTTATATATTTATACTATTTTAAATATAAAAAATATCCATTAAAATTTTATACTAATATAAAAAAACATTTTTTTATGCTTGAAATATTTTTTTCCCAAAAATATATATAATTAAATTCAAAAAAAAATATAAATAGTGTAATTTAAGTAAAAAGTTCGGTTTTCGGTTTTGACCCATAACCGAACCGAACTTCGGTTCGGTTCGGTTATAGATATTTTCGGTTCGGTTCGGTTTTCGGTTATGACCCAAAAAAAAATTTTAACCGAACAAACCGAACCGAATAAACCGATTAACCGATAACCGAACCGATGAACACCCCTATTTATAAGTAGTATAGATAAGAAATATTGATAAGTAAACATAGCATTTGGATGGGGATGTGGGCTTGAGATTATTGGGCCATTAAGTATGTTCGATAAAATGATTAAAATTAATATTAAAAGTGTATAATTTTACTTAAATTTTTTAAAACAAAAATAGTATAATTGTCAATATAATCTGAGTCCCAATTAGTATTACCGATAAGTCTACTATATATATAGAGAGAAAATACTAAGATAATAATATGCCCAATAAATGTTGTCCTATAATGTTGTTTCTAATATTACATATTTTTAATATTTTTTTTAAAACATAATCACCCTATCTTGATTCACATTTCAATATGAATTTGTTAAACCGAACTTGTATGATGTTGTTGTCATATCGAATTATGATGAAGACTTGCAAACGTCAATTGCTAAACATTTTAAAAAAAACTTAATCACAAATATCACTATAACCAAGCATGATATGTGCGTTTGTTTTTCGCCTTTTTAGGTTGAGATTACTCGCCCACATTCTCTGTAATTAACTGTTTTTTGAAGTAATAAATATACGAAAAATCCCTTTACCAAAAAAATATCATTATAACTATTTGTCCGTCTAATATTATCAAATTATACAAGCATATTAAAAAGGTTACAAATGTTTTGAAAACAGGGTTCGAAATCGACCCGGTCGAGTTATCGGGCACCGGGTCAACCGGTTCGACCTCAATCCGGTTTTCAATTTATTATTTTTTTCGACCGGGTCAACCGGTTCGACTACCGGATCAACCCAGGGTATTATTCAAAATTTTTGAAAAAACGAAACCCGATTGACCCGGGTCACTCAAAATCCGGCAGGTATAATGGGTTAACCTGGTTTTAGAAGACCTGTTTTTTCCAACCCGGCCGGGTCGGCCCGGGTTTCAAAACACTCAAGGTCACCACTTGCTAAAAACACCACAACTGTGTGTAGAAAACACACACAAGTCAAGAAAAAATAATTCCGATGGCAGTACGACAGAAAGCGGTGGCGACATTACCGACGTTAATGAGAGCGTTGAGAAAACCCCCTCCGTCTCTTCCACAACGCCTTCCCTCGCTCAGAAGAGCTTTCTCTTTATATGATCAAGTTAACCTCATTGACAATGTTCCTGAAGATCAATTGAGATTCCAATGGTATTTTAGTCTTTTTCTTTCATTTTACATTAATTAGTCATTTTTAGTTGGTGGGTTATGCTTGGATTTAATTGAATTTGTATAAAAATGTCAACTTTATGAATACAAATGGTAGGGGGTGTTTGTTTAGTAAGTTAACTAGAACTGTACCCGCGCAATGCGGCGGCGGGTACCCTGTGATTATATTTTAGGTTATTCGGTTTTTAGTTGTCTTCATGCTTTATAAGTAGAGATATTAGAGATGGCTAAGCCAAATAATTTTAGTTTGAACAACCGGCTGCTTCCTAACAAATTAATTTTGAAATCTTTCCGTAATAAGCAAGGAAAAAGTATGAATTTTAAGCCTTTCTAATTATAGAATAGTCCCAAATGCATTGTAATGTAGTATAGATATAGATTATGGGCTTAGGGGGTATTTGGATTAGCTTATTTATCCGCCTTATGAGCTTATTTGATTTCGGAAAAGCCTATATAAGCTCATTCTTTGGAGCTTATCAACATCACCTTATTGGCTTAAGCCAATATGGTCAAGTACATAATAAGCTCCTAAGAACGAGCTTATATCGGCTTTTCCGAAATCAAATAAGCTCATAAGGCGGATAAATAAGCTAATCCAAACACCCCCTTATGAGCTTATCTCATTTCGGCAAAATGGGGCTAAATTTGTGATTTTGATGTGGTTTTACCTGATGGATGAATTAGTATAAAAATGTTAACGGGTGTTTGTTTAAGCTTATTTGTGGGCTTATGAGCTTATCTCATTTCGGCTTATATTTCTCAAGCCCCATTTTTCTGGCTTATTTTGAAACTTGTCAAGTTATATAAGCTTGTTATGATATAACAAGCTTATATAAGCTAATAAGTATTGAAATAAGCTGGAAAAATGAAGCTTGTGAAATATAAGCCGAAATGAGATAAGCTCATAAGTCCACAAATAAGCTTAGTTTTCTGTATGAAGTTAAGGTTTTATATTAGTGAATCTGAGATTACGGATTATAAAATGTCCCGAAAGGGGAACGATGCATCTTTTTTAGTAGAATAACTAGAACCGTTCAATTAGATATGTACGTTTGTACTTTATGCAAGTATTAGTTATTCGCGATCATATGTACATTTTGCTAACTTTGGAGAAATAGGTCATGAGTTCAATCCCAAATCCCCTGATTCGCAGGAAACAACTGAACATTCGAGTTGGGGTTTCTCTGCTGATTTAAACCTGTTGGAGAAATAAGTGACTGTATAAATAAATGTTAAATTGATATATGATGCTTAGTTTTATACTACTAAGGCTGAGATTACAAGTTACAGAATGATTTAAATGGTGCAATAACAAAGGCATCTTTTGTTAAAGATTCAGTTTGGGGATTTTAAACTGGGTGTGAAAAGGTTTTTACTGTTTTCGTAATAGAGGAGTGCCTTGTCTTGCGTATTACATAGCTTGTTATGTGGTTAGCTCTGTGTGTTTAGCTCATATTCTTACAATTCTGTTCTCCATTTGAGATAGTTGTCGCTGATTGGTCTAATTTTTTAGGTATACTGATACTGGATTCACTGTTAATGGGGTAGAATACGAAGGCAGTTTGCTCGCTGTAGGTAACTTGCTATTGTCTTGGAGTCCAAAGAAAATGTCGGATATAACTGCAGAAAGGTACCTATCTTCTGTTGAATTTTATCATTCTGGTTAATTGTTTGTAGAAGTATCAATCTTAACTCGTATGGCGACTTCGATCTATTCAAACGAGCATGTAACAAAAGCTTCAGAAACACATAAGTGTTACCTTGATATTGTCTTAGAGTCACCGTACTAGATATGCCTAAGGCTAGTTGCTGGGTGCGTTAGATTTTAACCATTGTTTGTGCAGTTATATTTTTGAATTGTTATTGTTAAGTTTCAGTTTTTTTGTTCCTTTGTTAGTAAACTTTCGTATTGTCCCAAGTAATTACAAGTTTGGATTGTTTTTATTCCACTTTCCACACAAAAAAGGCCGTCTGCAACGAATTGACTAGTGCTATGCTTACAAATCTGACCCCTTTCCATTTTTATCTGTCCGGATGAATTATGTTTCCGTTGGGGCGTTGGATGTACTTAACGATTTGTTTTATCTGGTGAAACATGTGTTTCTTGCCAATTGATTCTGCTTTAGATTCTTTCATATGCTGAGAAAGTAGTCAAAGTACGCATATGTTTATACATCTTTGAGAAAATGAGAAGTATAGGTGAGCATAATGCCATAATGCAATTCTGTTCTTGTGTCTGTCTGCGTACACACAGTTTCATATATAAAGCCTATAGCCCTAGATGTGAATGCAGTTGAACCACTTTCACAACTTTTATTGTTAAAGTGAAATCGTAGGAAAGCAAACACCTACATATATATGCCAAGATGTGTCGTATACTCGTATGTATGTTGTTCTCCCTAGACGGAGCTGTTCAATACTAACTAAAAGTGCATGTTCCAATATAATTTATTGGAGCCTTGGAGGTCATATAACATGATCAGCCTTATAGATGTTTGATGTGAATAGTTAATAAGTGATTGTTTCTTTTATCTCGCCTATTGTTTTTAAATTCTCATTCATGCCTCTATCTGACATATTATCCATTATTTCCTGCGATGCAGCCTATCCATCTTCCAAACAGTGCGACCCATACCAGGTAAGATGATTTGGTATTTCCAGGCTCTTGTTTATTAGTGAATTTGTAAAATTTGCTGCCATCATTAAATAAGATATGAAATTTGGTCAGAACATTGTGCATCGTCCATATGGGTTATATTTATGCCTATTCCTTGAAAACATTTTACGACTCTTTTGAGGTCTTTTGTCTATTTTCCACCACTTATTATAATCTAGAGCCGACATCTCAGCTGGCATATCTTTAAAAGAAAATTCTGAACACTTTCGAAAGAAGCTATGAAATGTTTCCTCACCATCTTCAAGTGATGATAACCACTAGTATATTAATTGCTTTATTTTAGTTTTTTTGTTCATGTATATATTGTTGACAGTTGATACTTTCTATTCCAGAAATTTTGATAATTGGCACCGGAAGATATATCCAACCTGTAGATCCCGAGATACGCAAGTTCATTCGCTCTGCCGGCATGAAAATAGAGGCTATTGACTCGGTGAGATCATATCACTTTATATTTGATTATCTTTTTGCAATACAACATATCTGAGTGATAAAAGTGTATAGGGGCATGATGATTGATAATTTAGCTGCAGCTGTTTGTCCTGGTATTATTGTTGATAATTGAGCTATATCGCTGTGCATAAATAAGTTTTAATTGAACCATATCTCTGAGCTTTTAGATTAAGATATAGTACTGGCAGTCTGGCATGCTGACCATTGAGTACTTGTTGAAGGGGGTTTGAAACTGATTGCTTTTTCCCCTCAATTGCATGATTATGTTTCTCACTTGCTAGTTTAAAGCGAAGGCACAATGTTTTATGCCTCGATCTATCACAAACTTTAAACTAAGTTTGAAAAAAGCTGTCCTCTGTTTACCCATGGTATGCATTAGACCATCATACTTCTTTCGTCTCATAACAACAAAACATTGGTCAGGCATATAGTTTAACGCAAGTGTTTGACAGGTATCAAATACCTTTGAGAAAATAGAGCAATCTGGTGGCATTGAATTCAATGTTGTCATTAATTTACACTAGTTTTTGATGAAACTAATTTGTGAAAAAATGTAGAGTTTCGTTTTGGTGTAAAATCGATAGTCACTGGTAACTTTCATTATGGTCAACAAGTATCCTCACTTTTCTTACGCCAAGGTTTATATAGGTGTAGAATGTATTAGTAAAAAGAATCTCGTATGATCAAATATTACATATTCTTGGGACAGGAGTACATTTTTCTACATACATGTATGTGTATGTATCATTTCCCTTCTTCTCGATTGATTTGTGACATGTTTGTATTTTTGTGCAGAGAAATGCTTCATCGACATATAACATACTAAATGAGGAAGGCAGGATTGTAGCTGCTGCACTTCTTCCATATGGAGTTTCTTCTTAGTAACTTTACCTTGTAGATGCTTTCTAGTTTATGTCTCCCGCATTGGAGGATTGTACTTGAGCTGTTGTCGAAATGATGAAAACATCACGCGTGATCTTGTATAAACATGCTTTATGGTATCTGTGACATTAAGAAGGTATTTTGTTGCTTGCGGAAATGTTTGTAGAATAAACTTAAAGTTCCGGTTGAGTAAAGCTTATTTTTGCTTAAGAATTTACGGAATTCTCATGAAAATAACATGTTTCTGTCAAAATCAAGCTGAGTTACAATTGTTTGTTAACGAAATAAGTTTTGTTCTTTGCTATACTTTTGCCAACCATCTTATACTTCTGAGTATATGCGAATGTGTTTACGGTTCTGGTTTTGTCAACTTTCTTCAAGTCAAAGTGCAAAACTGCAAAACCAATACTGTATTATTCACGTCAAAGGAAAAGAAAAATTAGCCTTCAAGCTCGGCTGGTGATATATTTTACAAGCTTGAGTGCGGCTCACTTTTATGTGAGGCTAAAGAAATAAAGCTCAACTCGAGCTTCACTTATTAAGTATATTGGGCTTGAGCTTATTTATCTGACTTTTTGCTTGTTTATTCTAACTTGAGTTATAGGTATATGGCATCGAGCTCTGGTATGAAACTTACACTCAAGCTTGTTATTAGGCTCGAAATCAGGCTCAACCTCTTTTTAAGCTTAGCTTATTTCAAGTTTTTACCTAGTCGATTTCAAAACCAAAAACAAATTACCTAAATAATCCATTCACCTATTTGTTTTACTAATATAAATTGTATTTTAAGCTTTTACCAAGGGGGGCTTTATCCCCGCTCTCCCCTATTTTTTATCCCCACCCCCCTAATTTTCTATTTTTTTTATAATTTTGTTTATATCAAAAAACTATATACCTGAAAGTGCGGAACATAAAATATAAAGTTTAATAAGTCAAACGCTTAAAACTGTCAGAAATACAGAACAAAAACTGATAAAAAACTGTGTTGTACTGAAAGAAAGTGGGGGACAAGAGGAAAAGGACAAGGGGGACATATTGGTCACCCCCTTCCGGTTAACAGCTCCCTTTACCAAAATAAATTGAACTAAATGTGTCATGTCACATCACATCTTGTCTCTATCATCAACTCATCTCACCTCAATATACCCCACCAATCATCACCATCTCCATTCACCACTCACATTAAAAAAAAAAAAAAAAAAAAAAAAAAAAAACGTGTCATTTCACCAATTTATTTCCAATTTTTTCATGAACAAAATGACCATATGATCAAGATTTTGTAAACTTCAATTTCATACTAACACTAGATGACGTGAGTAGTTTGAAAGCCTCTTATTGTTCGTCCATTAGAATAAGGTGCAATACATATTAAATGGAATAATATGTAGTCTTGAATATTGTCCGATAATGGTTAAAGGTCAGTCGCCCAAAATTTTAAAAAAAGATAATAGTTACAGGGTCAGTCACATGTAGAATCGCCTGGTTAAAGGTCAGTCGCCTATGGAGTCGCCTGATTAAAGGTCAGTCACTCGTGGAGTCGCGTGTGAGGTCAGTTGTCTGTGTAGTCGCGTGTGAGTCAAGGTGTGAGTCAGATCAATGTCGCTTGGTGAGTCGCCTAGAGACACGTGTACGATTAAAAATAGATTCCAGAATCAATCTAACGGATAATATGATAAAAGTTCATTTTGAAAGAAAAAAAAAATGAACGTCATTTGTTTCCGTAAAGTAGTACTACCTCCGTCCCAATTTATTTGTCCACTTTTGATTTTCAAAGTCTTTATTTGTCAACTTTGACCTTAAATATATTTGTTTGTCTTATTTAATATTTGATGCAAACTATATGAATAGATTGAGTTTTAAGTGTATTTTTAATTTGTATAATTTTTATCAAGTATTATATAACACAAATAAGAATATTTACGGTCAAAGTTGATAAAGAAAGACTCAAAAAGTCAAAACTGGACAAATAAATTGGGACGGAGGGAGTAATATAAATAGATGTTTTAAAAAAATTTCTCAAAAAACAAAATACAAGTTCCAATCCATGACATCATTTATCCAAATTTACAATTCACATCCCTGTAATAAAAAAAATTCCAAAACATGTTCTAAACCTGACGAGTCAAAACCCTAACAAACCCCCAAATTCAAATCACACAAATGTAAGATCACTCTAACAACCACAGCTTAATTCACTTTATAATTAATTAAATGTATCACATTTTAATTTAATTTAATATAATTTAATTTTATGCAGATTTAGTTGTTATTAATTTTGAACCGGTCAAACTTACAATGTCTGTTAACCCTAACTTAGACTCCTCATCAGGTACATATCTTTCATCCTTTTCATTTTAGCTTTTTTTTTTATTGCTTATTTAAGTGCTTATTATTATTATTATTATTATTATTATTATTATTATAACTTGTTTCGATGAACTGGGGTGTTTGTTTACGCTTATTTCATTTTCGGCTTATATTTCATAACCCCGAGTTTTGTATAACTTGATTATTAAATCTTATTAAGCTTATTATAGGGTACGTTTGGCGAAAATAGCACTAGCAAACAGTAGTAGTTAGCAATAGCTGTTTGTTTTGATTAAAGCGTTTGGTAAAAAGTGTAAACGCTAGTTGCTAGTTGGCAACATCTTTTTGGAAGCGTTTAAGAGCGGTAAGCGACAATTGACAAGTGTTTCAGTCTTAATGCTTGTTTGGCAACACTGCTGCTAGCGTTTAGCAACACCTCAACAGCTTGCAATCTTAATGCTTCCTAAAGAAGCTTTCCAATATACTGCTAGCATTTTACGCATTTTACTTTTAATATTACCATTTCCCTAAAAAATAACCTTCATTCATAAGTATATGCCCTTTTTCGTAATTTTACATTTTATAATTACATCTACAGCTACGTTACAAAACACGTTTTTTAAACAAGCAGCTAATACTTACTGCTACAGCTTATTGCTTATTGCTACTGCTTACTGCTACGTGTCGCCAAACATAGCCTTATGCTCCTTCAAGTAGCATTTTGATTTGGAGTGTTTAGATAAATTAGGACCGCTAGTTGCTTGTTGCCAAACAAGCATTGGGTACAAAACGCTAAACGCTAGTTGCTAGTTGCTTTAAAACGCTCCTAAATGCTTACTGCCAAACATACCCATATATGCCGATAAGTCTGATATAAGCCAAAATCGAATAAGCTTATAAGCCCGCAGATAGGCTTAAACAAACGCCCCCGAAAATGTTTATGTCACCTAAAAATTAAGTATAAAACTATATGAAACGTTTTGAACTACATGAGAGAGAGAAAAAAAGGTAATTGACCGGTCCTAGGGGCAAGATGAGAGAGCTAATACCGTGATTAAAGGGACACAAGGATAGGACATGATCATGGTTGCAAAAGACGCTAGGTGCTAGTGAGGCGGTCGAGTACCTTGTAGCTAGTAACGGACCTAGGCGAGAAGTAATCCGATTGGAAGGTTTATATGTAATTTTCGAAATTATATGTACGATATGCTGATAAATGGATGAGGTTTTCCGTGTTTAGGTTACCTGGGGAGGGCGAGTCTTTGACTCAGATGTACGTGGCCTAACCGTGGTGTCAACGTGACCTTTTCCGACCCTTATCTATTTACCCCTAAATGTGTACCAAGTGAGGTTTCAACCCTTGAGGCCTTTACCTCTTGTATGATATGTTAATCGGACCATAAAATTGTTTATAGGAGCATGGATATATGTTTAGAAACATTAACACAATTGTTCAAACAAAACAAATTCTGACCATGTTAATCCCATGTTTTGACCGAATTGATCGAGTTTTGATGTTGTAGCGAGTAATCGCCGATTAGTCAGTCTTGTAAACCTTGTTTTACAACACTGGTGTGTCGCGTAAAAATATATGTTCTCGTCCTAATCATTCTGGTATTGTATTTCCTGTGTTTCTTTCAAGATCCAACATACTACAAGATTACGCTAGATATCCCTAAGACTCTTTTAGAATCTAGGAGTTTGTCTTTGAAACATCTTTTGATATGAAAATGATTGCGGATTGGCATTATCTTGAATGTGTTCTTTCATAAGTTGGTTCGTTTACTCAATATTTTTCCTTTCTGTATTGTTTTTAGATCCATGTAACATATGTTGAAACCCATTAAATTAGGCATTTTTGTGTGTCGCTTTTGTGGTTGGTTCATCCATGTTGATCTATGTTTTTGGGTTAAAAGTTGGTAGTTGAATTTGAGTGATCGTGGGTTGTAATAGAAGTTGATAGGGCGGTGGGGGCGATGGTGATGGATTTGATTTTGGGTTAGATGAAATTTTCAATACAAAGATTCTTGCTAGAAATTATGTAATCTGTAAATCCTTATATAATTATTATAATTTTCTTTCATTAGTTACAATCTTTCACATCATCTAAAGTACATTAAAGTTTAAAAACAATTAGTAAGAAGAGGTTGGAATAATCAAAGTACTCTGAAAATTAAGATTGTTTGCTCGGAAGTTGTTTTTACTTTTAAGAGTCGTAAAAATTCCAATAACTTTGTATTCTTTCTTTTCTCCTTACTTCTCCCATAACCGTCACCGCAACTGACCACCTCACCATCAGAAAAGACAATTTGCCATTATTTATGTCTCCTTTTTACCCTCCTCGCATGCTTCATGCTTTAGCAGCCATGGCCCAGTCTTAGAGATAGAAGCTCTAGACATCCATTCTGATAACTAAATAGTTATACTTTATTTTGCTTGCTTTAGCCTTCTTTTTAATTGATTACTTCCAGCGGTGCTAGTTCGATTATCTTGAAGCTTTAGTTTCTCTAGTTCTTATATTTCCAGTTATTTTGAATATAATTTTGTTAAGCAAAAGCTCCCTACAATTAGTGAAAATGACGAGAGTGAAGATGAATCATTTTTCACTTTGGAAGGATCTTCGCTTGTGTTCTTAACCATGCAAACGATTAACACATGAACGTTTACATGAATGGAAATTCTTTCCGAACTGTTTCATCATTACTCTCATGCCTTGGTGGCCTCCCATCAAATCAAAATCTCAGAAAAATTTGAGCAGCTCTTTATTCGAGACAAAAAAGTGGTTGTTTAGTGTCCTAATGTATTCCTGCATATTTAAGATACGAGTTTCTGTTTGCTGATGTGTTTTGAGCTTACAATATTTCTTACAGATGCATTCAAACACAAAATATACAGCTCTAAAGATGTGCAAAAAACGCATGCGGTATCAATCAGCAAAAAAGCAGACAACCCCTTCGATTTTGTTAGAGTGCTCTTAGGTATGTTTTGTCATCTCTAAAAACCTTATTATACTTGACTCGTTTTGTTCCGTTGGCATTTTAGAAAGGTATAAACCAGTAAATATGTAAAAGTGTTCTGTATTTTGCAGAGGGTGCTGTAGCTGGAGCTGCTGCTGGTGTTGTAGTCGAAGCTGCTTTATATCCACTTGATACGATTAAAACTCGACTTCAAGCAGGTACAATGTTATATCCTAGATTATATATATGTAATTATATATGTCAAGATTTATTGCTTTTAAGTGTGTTGTTTCGTGTTAGACAGTTCGTGGTGGAGGACAAATTGTTTTGAAGGGTTTGTACTCTGGTTTGGCTGGAAATCTTGCAGGCGTATTACCGTAAGTTTCCTTTGTCTAAAGCTTAAATAATACTTCCTATTGAATGGAAAATGTTGATTAATCTAATTTTTTCAGCGCATCAGCCATATTTATTGGTGTATATGAACCTACGAAGCAAAAGTTGTTGAAGAGCTGCCCTGAAAATTTTAGTGCCTTAGCTCACCTGGTAAGTTCCCTCTGTATGCCTGCGCACTAGTCTATTTAGTTAATATTAATCAGTAAAAATTTGCAGATTTTGTATCGTGTTATCTGAACTCTATTTTAACTTACTGTATAGACTGCAGGTGCTGTTGGAGGAGCTGCTTCATCAATTATACGTGTACCAACTGAGGTATTTTTTTAGTCTACTCTTCATATTGGATATATTACTTTGCTCTGTTTCTCAATATTTATCATGTTATGCAGGTTGTTAAGCAAAGGATGCAGACTGGGCATTTTGCTTCAGCCCCTGATGCTGTTCGGCTTATTGTTGCTAAAGAGGGCTTAAAAGGGCTTTTTGCGGTATGTGATTTGAGCAACAAACAGATTAATATTGAAATAACTGAAAACGACTCATTTATTAGTTCTGTTCAAAACGTGGCTTGTCGGATTTTTGATCAACTAACACTTTCTTAGCCATTTTTAATAAAAGTTATCAGTAGTTGGTGCTAATTTTGATTTTAGAAACAATATCTATTTATTTTAAGTATATAACTATTTGAATAAAACAATTCAGGAGGTTGAATGCATTTAAAAAAGACTTGGACAACTTTTGACCCGATCCCCTTTTTGCTAAATTGTATGATTTGACCCATTTAATGGTTTCTTGAAACTGCAGGGTTACAGTTCTTTTCTATTGCGAGACTTGCCTTTTGATGCCATCCAGTTTTGCTTATATGAGCAACTTCGAATTGGGTATAAACTAGCGGTAAGTTGACTTTGGTTCATGGGTGGGTCTGATGAGTTGGATAGCGGGTCTATTAGTTAAAAATTTTGTACTCGCTGTAGCACATTATGTCAACAGTTTAGACGTTTAGTGTTAAATTTATGTACTAAAAAGATATTATAAGATAATCATTAGTTTTTTAAACAAAGGAATTTTATTTGTAAATTCAGAAAGTCAATAGGTCTTACAGCATTTTTTTTCCACTACAGGCAAAAAGGGATCTCAGTGACCCTGAAAATGCTGTGATTGGTGCTTTTGCAGGTAATTATTGAGGTCTCGTCATGTTATCATCTATTTTATCTGCTTAATTGTATATATATATGTGCTCTTTTTATTGAAGTCAGACTACCCGAGCTCACATAGCCATCTTCTTTGTGGGTACAGGTGCAATCACAGGAGCCGTTACAACACCTCTAGATGTAATAAAGACTAGATTGATGACCCAGGTACAGTCTATAAGTTTATCTATTCACACTTCATCTCTAGTTCTTTCTTTCTTTATAGCCAAATTCATATATTGCCGATTTAAAGAATGGGACATAATCCCAATGCCCAGAACAGTCATTTTGATAAGAAATAAACTTAATTGGGTGCAACTGTGCAAGTATACGATTCTGGGTTGCAAAGTTACATTTTTTTTTCGTTGACCCATTTACTCTTGGTATCTCACAAATATGCTCAAAGAATAGTTTTCTGCTTATATATATCGAACTATTGATGTTTTGCAGGGAGCGGGTAACCAGTACAGAAGTATCTCCCACTGTGTAGGCACTATTCTTAAGGAAGAAGGACCTTCTGCATTTTTAAAGGTGTGCTATTCCTACATATATTTTATACTTTGCATTTGTGGTAAGCCAATCACTCACCCAAAATCAACTTCTTTCTGTTGCAAATTTTTATGGTTATTTATTTTATACATATCTTATTAAGATGTTTAAATTAAGTTAGGACCGATCCCAACTTCTTACAGGTCAAAATGGGTGATTTTTTTGGGGTTAGGTTGACCCGAAATACTTTTTGTCCAAAAGTGTTAAACAAGGGTCTCATATATGTTTGAAAAAGCTGATTTTTGTGGGTGATAACCTAATTAGTTTAATAAAATAATGTTTTTTTTATATATGGTAAATATGCCTATTATGAGGGTTGAATGCTCTGGTTATGATTTGGATAAAATAGTATAGGCGGGTTTTGTGCATTACAGTACAGTTTGGAGGCTACTGACCTGTTTCAGTTTTATGAAACAACAGAATCTGGATAGCCATCTTATATGTTTTGCTTGAATAATGCACAGGGTATGGGGCCAAGGGTGTTGTGGATAGGTATAGGCGGCTCCATTTTCTTTGGTGTTCTTGAAAGAGCAAAGCAGTTACTCGCGCAAAGGCGCCCTGAAGATCACGAGTCCAACTCAAGAAAGTTGAATTAAAGTCCATGTCATTATTTGTCCCGGGATTGACTCGATACCTGGTCTAAAAATCCTGATTTTGTTATGGTCGACCCAACGGTCTTTGATTGTTCCATTTTTTTATTTATTTAAGATAGGTTTAAGAATGTGAGTGTGACGGTCTACTTCGGATCCAGAATTTCATAATGTATTTACTCAGGCGGCTGATTCTAAGTAATTTAATTGATTGAGCTACAAATGATATCAGTTTTCGACAAGTTATAAATGCTTTTTAGTTTTTATGGATGAAAAGAATTGCAGTATGTTTGCATGTAATTGTATTAAGAGTTTCGTTAAACATAACTAAAAGAAATAAGACATGTCTCGTGATCTGATAGTCGCAAATTAGTTCTAACCAAGCGGATTTAGAATACTGCAATATAGAACTGAGTTTGTGAAGTAGATGAAATGTCACATGAAGGGATGAAACGTATAACTAATAAGTTTCGGAAGTGAAGCATGTTCTTCTCGATTGTCCTGTTTCTCGTTGTATATGAGCCAAATGCCAGAATTTGTGGATAATTCCCATCCAACAATTTTTTCTCGTAATGATGCCATCTTCCGATCAAAGGTTCCTTCGAACTCAGATTTAGCGAACAAGGCGATTCAGGGTGTTCTATACGAGCCCATGTGATCCGTGTGGAAGTGGATGAATGGAATTGTTCATGCTCCACCAGGTGAAAAAAGATGCACTTTTAATCGAGGATAACTTTCCTTACGACAAACACCTCTCTCTTCTATGGCTTTCAAATCGACGTAGGAAGAGCTTAGATTGGGTAGACGGGTCTTAGCACCTAAAGAAACATTCGGTTAGCTTCATTTGTGGCTGTCGTAGGTTGGCTTTTTGATGTTCTTGGCTTCCATCTTGGAAGCTTTCTTGTATTCTGCTTTCTCCAAAAAATGGAAGATAAATATATTGGCATATCCTAATGTCTTATGTCACTTGTGTTATAAGACCAATTAGATAGTGTCAAAAGGTAATGAAACAATGGATTTGAAAGACTATAAATTTAATCATTAACACCACCAACAAAACTTCAAAAGGCCTACACATGGCCAATTACGTATTGGGTTTTGTTATTTACCCCTAACATTTAAAACATTAGGTCGGTTGTAATCAGTTATATGTAGGGATAGATAGTTTATTATTGAGGTACAAATATTCAATGTATATTCTAATGTCTTACACATAGCCTTTAAGGCTAGTAGGCTACATGTAATGATGACTGAGGATGACCTCGATCATAACTGTCATATCAGTGCTAACTCAACGCATCCTTTTTTATAACCAAGTTAGTGTAATAAAGTAAGATCACCACAAAAATCATACTCAACTTAAACACAGATATACCTCACAAACTCACACACAACAATAGAGAGGACTCGATCGAGTATACGACCAAATTAATCATTTTTGGACATGACCGCGACCATGACCAAAGGGTGACCGAGTGCATGAACATGCCATTATGGCTGGTTTTAACATTTTCCTTAAGTAATTAACAAATTAAAGAAAATCATTTGGTCGTTAATGGTGGTTAAGTCATTAGTGGGACCATTAAAACCGTCCAAACCTTATCATGCCTTCTTCCTATTGGCTCTCATTTTTTAAGTGTACACATAAGTATCCATGGGTCCACACGTGTGTGGTAAATCAGCCACGATTAAAGCAATTTTATATTTTAATCAACATTATTGATCTAAAGAAATATAAAATAATGAGTTACATAAGTAGTTTTTTAGTTTCAAAAATGCATAGTCATCAATAACAAAAAGAAAGAAAAACATTATTGTCTCCTTGATCGACAAAAAAATATCGACTTCTTCACAAGGTGGTATTGTTATTTTTGTTGCCTTTTAAGACAATTTACCTTGTTTTATAAAAGATAGTAAAATTTTTCGTTGAATGGTGTTAATAAATAAAGTAAAACTAGTAATATGCTAGGAGTTATAACTTATAACGACACATAACGTATGGATTTGACGAAACCGACCTACTCCAGCAATACTAAACCTGGTTCTTAGTAAGACACCTTTTTACTGACGCTAACGCTACAACTTAAGAAAAAAACGAATATCCAAACAATGAATTCTCGCCATAGTAACAATTTATGTTTGCATCTCGCAATTACGTATTGCCCAACAATTAACTTGTCACTTAAAAAAAAAAAAAAAAAAAAAAAAAAAAAAAAAAAAAAAAAAAAAAAAAACTTTTCATAATAGTTCATATATGTCGGGTTCAAACATCACTAGTCAATATACATATAACTGTAACAATACTTATATATAGTATAAAATCAACAAATGAGTTCTCAAGTTTATAAAAATTTAGATAAAACAAAGTTACAATTATACACAACAAAATGTTAAGGTGCAAGGTGAAACGAGTTCTTAAGTTAATGAAAAAGGCCAAAATGAAATGTTATTTCTAAACATTACTGAATATAATTTTTTTAATATAGCTTTAATATTCGGGTGGAGTAACAGAAAATGACATCTTATTTTGTTACTTATTCACATTGACATTTTTATGTAGTAATGTAAAACAAGGACTAATATCACATTAAATGGATGTTTACATCACAAAGTTTATGGTGACATGGAGTTTAACTTATTAAAGTTTCCGTTAAAGTGATTACTTTAATAAAAGTTTAGAAAACGAGAGAAAATGATGTTTAGCCCATGAACTTGTGAGAAAGAGACTAGCACGGTAGAAAATATAGAGATAAAAGTTAAGAGAACCGGTTATAAACATGGTGAAGTTTATAAGTTTGTAAAAAAGGCGAGTTTATATGAGTTTGTTGTTTATAAAATGCTGATGTGACATGACATGTTTCTAATATAAACTTATGAAATTGGAGATGCTAGAGCATCCACAATGACGGAGCTTTTTAATACGTTTATAATCTGTCAAATCGTCAACGTATAAAACTTTTGATACTATAAACTTATTAGCACTATCGTTTACAACTATATGAAATATTCAACCATAACACATATGTATTAAATTATGAAAAATATTTAAGATTTTGAACATCTTTCTACTCCATAGATATAAACTAGTAGCTCATTTTAAACCTTTTCATAAACTCTCATTGTGATGAAAACAATCACTCTCTAAAAAAACACATCCAATTGTTGTATACTATTCTCCCGTCCTAAAAATAAGCGTTATCATTTTTATTTTGGATTGTCGCAAAATAAGTGTCTCTTCAATATTTTCATCAAGAGTATTGTAGTGAGATTTCTAGAACTACGTGATTTTGCCATACTAAGGGTACAATATAGATGTATATCCATGAGACCATGATGTCCATAACGATGCCATACTACATATACTTGTGAGATTTATATAAGTAAAATAGAAGATATAAAACTCACATCTGGTTATGCTACGTAGCATTTGGGCAAATCTCAACCATTGAATATATACGATGAATGTATCTATCATTAGCTTCTTTCCTATTGGATACAACCAAACAAGTGGTCGGTATAGTTGTTGAAAACAACGTTCGGTATTTGTTGTTTTGTATGATCATTGCCTTTAGAAAATTAGAATGAGGACATTGCAACTTTTATCCATGAATTATGAATATTTGTCATAACTAGACCCTTCATTAATATGTATAGTGAATAGTGATTATCAAAACGAGTAAAAAGGTCAAATGGAAGAGGTTTTTCGGTACTCAGGTTACCAGAGAAAGGCGAGCATTTTAGCTTAGATGTATGCGGCTTCATCGTGTTAATCTCGAGAACGATTCCAACCTTATTTTGACAACCCCAAATGTAAACACAACCGAATAGTGATTATCTCCAAATGTACACACCTATAGATTACAACCTTTTCATTGACTTATCATTAGGCAATCTGATGGTGTTTTGAATAGTGATTATCAAAGTTGAATGATATCAAATTATCGATTATATAAGTGACTGAACTAGAAATAAGATGAACTGTAAATTTTTATTTTTTAATAAATCAAACAAACACCGGCCAACATGTATCTTGTTCCACTCGAGTTGATGAAATAAATTAACAAATGATTAATATGTTCATTAGTCATAATATAGACAAATAATCGTTATATTTGGTAGCTGAAATTAACATTTTAAGAAAAAACTAAAAAGAACAAATCTAAGAAATGAAAGTTTCACACGTGCTGATGTCCTTGAACACATCTTTTTCAATTCATCTAGTAGTACCTATTGGTAGAAGTTCTAGCTTTATGATTCTAGTTCACAATAAATGCTTATTGGTAAGTGCCTAATTGGTACTATGTTTTCAACACTTTTATTTAAAATTAAGAGCCCGTTTGGTTTATAAATAGGTTTGGATTTGGATTCGGATTTGGATTTATGAGGAATGAAAATTAAGAGAGAGAAAATATATTTTAATTGATATAATAATTAAATTGTATTTAAATATAATATTTTAACTAAAAAAAGAAAAGTGTTGTGAGAGAGGTACCATGGGTCCCACGGGTTTTATATAAAACCCACCATACTTAAGTGGAATGAAAAAGTAGTGGGCCTAACATGTTTCAAAGTATTACTTGGTCAACCAAACATAATTTATCATCTCTAATACCCAAATTCAAATCCTACAACCCCCAACCAAACGGACCCTAATATTGCAATGTATATAGAAGGGGGATGGATACACCTACCCATTGGGTAGTTTATCCAGATGAGGTGTAATTCAGTCACTAGGAGAGAAGGAACAAAGCATTAATTGTGTTTTTATTCCTTTCAATGACATGTACATAATTCAGTCATTGGAAAAAAGGAACAAAGTATTAATTGTGTTTTTATTCCTTTCAATAATATGTACATGCCACATATTATAAACACATGAGTAAACTAACTATTGGGTAGATTAAGTTTTCTCTATACAGAAGGTAGGCACAAATACCAAACTTGTTTATGTTTCTTAATATTAATGATAGCTTGATCCACATGTTTGATACATTATGTTACCTCTATTATGGGATAAAAAACATGACTATATACCCAAAAGACATCACTATAAATGCTAAATGGTAATTACCTAATTGGTATATTTTTCAACACTTTTATTCAAGATTGATATTGTAATGTATTTAGAAGGTAGGAGAAATACCAAACTTGTTTATGTTTTTTTAATATTAATGATAGATTGATCAAAATGCTTAATATATTATGTTACCTCTAAACATTATGTTACCTCTATTGTGGAATAAAAACATGGCTAAATACCAAAATACATCACATGCCATGAGGAAAAAAAAAGATTAATCAACTTTGAAGACTAAAAATGGAAGAAGCCACAATAATACATCAAACAATATGAGTTTTCTTATACTTCACAAATAAATAAATAAAATATAGTTAAATAGCCAGCAACGCAATGGCAGATACACTGTAAGTAAATATATTTTCAAAAAATGTTATACGAAAAATTGTTAGAGTATAATATTAAAATATAACAATAAAATACATAGTATTATATAAACATGTGCTGACATATTATTATTTAATTAGTTGCATTAAAATATGTTATTTAATAAACACATGAATTAAAAGAGTAATTATGGTTTAGACAATAATTTTTGTAAATCGCTTTGCATTTTTTGTTTTTGTAAAATATGTTTACAAAAGATGCTTTAAAAATGTTGTAACTAATGCTACTATGTTGGTAACAAATAAAATTCCATAATACGTAAATGCGTTGGCTGAAAATTTTAAAACTTCCTTATTAAACAGGTATTAAATACTTTATAATGTAGTATAAATTTTGCTATAGAGTGTCTTTATATTCCAGAATCACATAATCAAAGCCTTTTGCCAATTGATTTTGATACAACTTCAATCAGATGTCTTATCTCAGGATTTTTCTTTCTTTTCTTTTTTTTTTTTTTTTTTTTTTTTTTTTTTTTTTAAATGGCAATTAACTATCTCACATGTATCAAGAAGAACTTGAACTCATAACCATTTGGTTGGGGAGCTTCTCACACAGCAAGCGGCATCTCAAGGTTCAGTATCCATTGCAGTTGAAAATCTTAGTCCTCGAGGTATATGCCTAAATGACATGTTGTTTAGGTACCAAATTACTTAATCAATCGGAAAGTTAGACCTCAATATGGAACAATATATAGTTTAGGGATTGAAGATGATTATAGAGTCATAATTCAAGGGAGTAATATTAAAATAAAAATATCTTGTGGGTACTATAGACTTTTATAGCAAGTGGTGTGTCTTTGGCCAGATATTTTGATTCTGCCCGAAATGCTGCCCGTTTATTATTAACCATTAAATGAGGCCACGTGTATGGATCTCAAGAAAAGTAGTGGTAATGCTTTACGGTCAGTCACCTACCCGTTGGTTTTTAAATTTCTTTTTTGTATTTTAAGTAAAAAATAAATATGCCGACAATTAATTGATAAACAAAGAGACACTGACAAACTTTTGTTCTACTATTTTTTTCCAACTCACTGGTTCAAAATAATTGTTTAATTGCAACAAAAAACACACACGGGTTTAATTAAGATCATTTTGTTTTCTTTTTACTTTTTCTGTTTACACAGTTTAAAGTAAAAAAGACTATTACACAGCTCAACTAATCAAATATCATTCTCACAAATTATTCAATCCTGATCTTATGATTTTACGATTTTACGATATTACAAAGCGAAAACGATCCAGATCCTACGTATGATATTAACAAGCTTAAGCTCTTATATGATCCTGATCTTAACCATAGGATCTTAAGATCTAATCCGATCCGATCTTATTTTTTTCGAACCGCAAATTAATAAACTACAAATTTATGGGTTATGTTTTTGTATAATTTAAAAAATAACATGTAATTCTTCTTAAAAATTTCATATTCATAATTTTAGACAACATTCCCATGAAACATTTATATAATTTTGTGTTTATGATATATAATAATTTGTAAAGTTGAATTATAGATTATAAGAAAACGACATGATAGTAGGATCTTAGGATCCCGATCCAATCTTACGATCACGATCTTGCAAAAACGAAAATGATCTTGAGTAGGACTCCAATCTTAAAAACCTTGGAACAATTATTTTAAAATATATTACAATAAAATATAAATAGTAATTTGAGATGGAGGGAGAAATTTTTGCATTATGACATTTTTATCCTATATTAGCTTTCATAAAGTTTTGTAAATATAATTTCAAATAAAAATAACATGATAATTTTAATCAAATTTTCTAATATATTTTTAGTAACGGATGATTAATTTAATATATACTAAATAAATAAAGATAGACAATAATACTAGGACGTCTGGGGGGAGGGGGGGGGGGGATCTTTTAACAGTAAATAATACTTCTCCGTATGTTTGATCAATAAAACAAAGGAAATAAATGATGATTTAGTGCAAATACGATTTCATTTTAGGCTGCCTTTTTATAGTTAAGTAGAAGATAAACACTTTTTTACATGACTTTATGGATAAAAGAGATAAACACTTTTTTTACATGACTTTATGGATGAAAGTTTATACTTATTAAGGATATCACCTTAAATGTTATACATTTGTGACAATGAGAGTTTGTTGTTTTATTCTTCAGTTTTGCAAAACATTAATCTTTGAAAACCAGTACAAGCTATTTGAAAAGAAATTGTTGTTCTAACATCTAGACACTGAAGACTATATCATCAAAACATATATACTATTTTCTATTTCTATTGTTAAAGCAAAGTGAACCACATAAATAAGTAAATCTTATGTTTTCGACAAAATGAAAAATCATTTCAGATATCTGAATCATTATCTAGAAACAGACCTATTTGGCTTGGCTAGTATAAAGTTGATTCTCTATTACAATTTCACGTCAGCCAATTATAAATTGATTGGCAGCTTATAAAGTTTATTTTTTTAGCTAGCTTTTTGGAGTGAGTTTTACAACTAGCTTGCAGCTTGATGCGACCTATATGAGACTGGTTCGTATCAATTGATAGCAGAGCTAGCCTTACTTCTCGAGATTCTAACACTCGGAGTGATGGCCTAGGGAGTTGCGTCTTGGACTCGAAAAACAAGGTTGACAATTGTGACCAACATAGCCGTGACCAACTAGCTCGCAGTGGTGGCTTGGACAAAAAAGAGGGATGCCAACCTTGACCAACATAGCCGTGATCATCGAGGATGTTGGTTCTTTAAGCGTGGGCATTGTTATTATCTCACATCGGCCAAGTATTACTGTATGAGATTGGTTGGTGACATATAAAGTCTAGGTGTTCCCTTATCTTTTGAACTAGCTTTTCTAAATGAGTTATGCATCTAGCTGGTGTCTTGATGCGACCTAGTACGTGATTCATACATATAACTCTCATCATGACCAAGTAATTGGAATATTATGATTTGCTTTTGTTTGGTGGTAAAAATCACTATATTTTGACAACATTGCAATCTTAGATTCGATTTATATGGTGCGAGGAGAAGCTAGCTCCTATTTGATAAGGAGCATCAATAAAATAAAAAGCCATTTTATATTTAGTATATAAAACTAAAATTAATGCTTGAATTATTTCAACCATTTACTTCGATTTCCATCAAAGTATGCCTTGAATTATTCCTAAGTTTTCAACCATTAACTCGACTTCCATTAAAGCATGTTCAAATTATTATTTTTTTCCCCTAAGAAAGATAAAATAACAATTAACATAATTGTAAAAGTCTTGTTACTATGATCACTAAAATATGATAGGCGCCAAATCCAATTTTTGTTAGATATAAACAACTTTGGAAAGGTCATGCCAACCTTTCCGAAAACAAGAGAGTTTTACATAGTTTGAATCTGTATGACGTTGAATTTAGTAATTAACACGTCTTAATATAAAAGTCAACCCATTAGCAATGAGGTAACTCGGTTTTGTGTTCCACTCATAAAGGGGTTATGCACTAAGAAATAAAGGAGTCAACTCCCACGTAAAATTAACTTGAATGGTTCATTTGCAAAACCTTTTTCAATTAGAGATGAACTTGTACAAGCATTTTGGTGTTTCAAAACTTTAAACTTCAAAAAGAGAAGCACACTTGTATATGAACATGACAGCCATTAACATAATAGTAATATTTATTTGTAGTAAAAGTGATTACATGAAAATGACAATCAAGTTAGTTCTAATTTCTAAAAATTTGCAATGAGATGAATATTACAAGAAACATGAAGTAAAAAAAAATGTGGCCATTTAACAAAATGATTTATTTTAACGAAAAAAGAAGATGTTAAAAGTTAGTAGGAAGCTAAAAACATACAATACACCGATAAAACAACAAGAACAAAATCACCATGTATAACTGAAACACCCCATTTAAATTAAAGAAGATAACTAGCCACACGAGTCGTTAAATAACACCAGTCTAATCCCAATATAAGAACAACCTTTGAGGAATATATAAATACAACCCCACTTCCAAATGTAAAATAAAATGAAAAATATAAGTGTCCTAAAGTTGTCAAGAAAACCCGCACCTTATAGACATAGGCATAAACACGCGAAAATATTCTATGTAGATTTGAGACAGAGCAAAACCCTAAAAATATCCCACAACCCACTAAGAACCCCTTGAGGCTTTGTTAGATTTTTCCAACAAACCTATATGTACACATGTTAAACCCCTTTACAGCATTTCATTTAGAGCATTGGGTGCAGTGGTAAGGCACCCTCGCCAAGCCGACGTGTTAATCACCAAAACACTTGCCACTGCATCGGGTTGTGCGTTCGTGAAAAAGCTAGCCAATTTTTTGGCTTGCACCAAATGAGAGGTCGTGTTTCTTTTTATTGGTTTTTTGTGTTTTAATTGGATATGATGAGTTCCAAAAATGCGGTTTTGGCTTGAGTTACTAGGGAGGGTGTTTTTTGGTGTGTGAGTAAAAGGGAAGTGAAAAGGACAAAAGCTCATGTGACACTGAGATGGTAGTTTGGCTTAAGCCACTGCACCTGATGCTCTTACTCTCTACCCTGTTTGTGAACCTCTTCACTTAATTTTTATGGTGACCGTTCCCCGGCGCCGTATTCATAACTTATACTCTTTCCTTCATATTTAACTGTCTACTATTAAAAATGAGCATAATAATTTGATCAATTTTACTATATTGATCTTAGTTGAAATTATTATTATTACAAACTTATATGAAGCATGAATTAATTAGTAAATTTTAAAACTGCTATTTTGCTAAGTGTAAGTCGTTGTGAGCAGTAGTTGTATTTAAAAAAAAAAAAAATCAGAAACGTAGCTGCGATTGTAATTATAATGTGTAAAATAACTCCTAAATGCTCAACGTTCCTAAATGTTACTTCATGAAGCGTTGAAAAAAGACCATTTTGAAAAAAGATAAAACTATTTGCTGCATGCCAATCGAGCAATTAAAAATCACAACCATCAATGCTCACTGCTCTTAAATGCTCAAAACACCCTTCCGTTGGATTGACATGTTTCAACCTATGATTGGGGGTGATAGCCGATGTTTTTAATTGAATTGATGTTGTTGACGTTTGTCAGAAAGAAAGAGGTGTTTTGGAGAGGATCTTACTGTGCGGGGGATAGATGTTCCTTCAATCCTATGCCCTCCGTGTGGAGTTGCAATGGAAGATACGTATTATGTTTTTGTGAAGTGTGATATCGCAGTCCGAATTTGGGAGAGGATCTTCCGTTGGATTGACATGGTTCAACCTATTTTTGGGGTGATAGCCGATGTTTTTAATTGGATTGATGTTGTTAACGTTCGTCATAAAGAAAGAGGTGTTTTGGAAGCTATTATCATGTCGGCGATTTGGGTTATGTGGCAATATCAAAATAACGTTATCTTTGGAGCAGTGAATATGAAGAAAAGCGTCATTTTTTATCGTATCGTGTCTCATTCGTTTGAGTGGTGTTCTAGTAGAGGAAAATATGTTTATTCTAATTGGTCAATGTGGTTACAAAGCCCAGTGACTCTTTGTTTGTAATTTGTTTAACGTTCCGCTAGTTTTTTTATTATAAAATGAGATAATTCCATATTTACCCAACATAAACATAAAAATGTCATATATACCCAAAACACAAGTTTTGAATGCAAGATTTACAATGCAGTTAAATCATGTTTTGGTTAAATATGACATTATAAAGTTTATGTTGGGTAAATATGAAATTGCTCTTACAAAATTGCCGTTAAAAAAAATAATAATAATAAAAAAAACCTCTGCCTCTAAGAGCATCATTAGTGGTAACGCAACACATGCGTTAAAGTGGAAATAATGTGCGTTAAACAAGCATTACTCGTTGCGAGATCCGGCGTTAACTCCACGTCAACGTGTCACGTTAAGTGGCTAACGCACGTTAACAAGCTGCATTCGTAAAAAAAAAAAAAAAAAAAAAAAAAAAAAAAAAAAAAATCACTTTCCTCACTAAATGAAGGAGTGTTTTTGTAAATTGTTGTTGATTTAAGGTTGAGTTATTGTTGCAAGTGTTTTTTTTTAGTTAAGGTGAAAGTGTTAAAGCTGATGTGGCGCTGACGTGGTACCGTGTTAAAACTTAACTCACGTTACTGCTGCGGATGCTCTAAGAAGAAATAAACAAATACTGTAGTACTAGTAGCAAGTAGGAAAGGTAGAGGGGGCAAGAATGAATAATACCGGGAAGGAAAGGCAGGCAGCCTGTAAGAAGAGAGGAAAAAATATCAGCAATCATATAACAGAGCCACATAGACACTTGAGATTTAGATTTTTTTAAGTCCACACACATCTCAGCTAAAGATCCTCCCCCCTTAACAAACCTCTCTCTCTCTTTCTCTCTCTATAACAAACTTACTAACAAATTCCATTTCCAATCCCCTAATTTCTCGCCAGGTATAAATTTATTTAGTTTCTATTTATATATGATGTATTGTGTAATTATGTGTACATATTTATATACTCAAATTGTCTAAATTTTCATCAGATTTGTGAATATACTCATTACTTAGCAATTTAGCATATTTGTATGTATATATATAGATATAGATATAGATAGTGATATTGTTGTGTAGTTTTGTTTGATCAGCTGAAATTAATGATTAGTTTTCGCCTTTTCGGCATGGGTTAGATGTCCGTACCCCCTACTAAAGTGATTCCAATACATTTTTTTTTTTTTTTTTTTTTTTTTTTTTAATAATTATAAAACAAGGAAAATATAAAGTTGACAAGAAATAGGAAAAAAAAAGAAAAAAAAAAGACTGAATAGAAACTGATAAAAAACTGTGTTATACTGTTAATAAAGGGAATAAAAGTGTGGGGGGGGGGGGGGGGGGGGGGGGGGTATGCATAACAACACCCTTTCGGTATTTAGGATTAATTTGGTAATTATTTGCTTTTTATGAGGTTAGTAAAATGAAGTTATGGTAACTTTTTGATGCTTTCTATATTTGAATTTGTAGCGGAGCTAGAAATTTTTTTTGTGGGAGGGCAGAAACAAAATTTTTCCCGAAAAAACATTAGATGGGAGGGTCGAGATGAAAAAAATCTTTTTTTAAGACATGAAATCGCAAATAAATACACTAACGGGCTTAGAACTAGGGGGGGGCGGGACCCTTCCCAGTCCTCATTAAGCTGATAACATATTCGGATACATGCCGTGTCTGTAGATTGCGACTTTTATTTTTGGTATATGTAGGGTGGGTGTGTTAATGTTCTCACTATTCGTTGAATTGGATCATGGTGTTATGTCGGAGAGCTTTATTGAAACATGGAAAAATCTGATAAGCTCACTTTTTTTCAGCTCATGAGCTTATCAACTATAGCTAATGCATAAGCTCAATTTAAGAAGCTTGTAAGCTCAATGAAGTGAGCTTGTCAGATTTTCAAAATTTTTAATAAGCTGATAAGTCCACAAAATAAGCCAATTCAAACGCCCATAAAAATTCTGTTTGGATCTGTGTTTTTCTCATTTTCTATGTGATTTACGTGCTTCCAATTTAGGGGGTGTTTGTTTCGGCTTATATAGCCGGCTTATGGCTTATTTGGTTTTGGGCTTATGTTTCATAAGCTTACTTTTTGTGGCTTATTTTAAACTTTTCGGCTTATGTAAGTTTATTATGACATAATAAACATATATAAGCCAAAAAGTTTCAGAATAAGCCACAAAATGAGCTTATGAAACATAAGCCCAAAACCAAATAGGCCATAAGTCGTCTATTTAAACCCGAAACAAACACCCCCTTAGTTTTAGTCATCTTTCCGATTATGCTCGTTATTGTATTAATAATCAGACCTCCTACACCTGATACTTGTTATTTGGTTCTTACTGACTGCGAACTAAATCATGCAATAATTTGCTTTCATAAATTTAGATTTCGATTTGCTAAACTCAAACCCGCTGGTATCTAATATGCTAAATCATAATCTTCTAATTCTTATACTCGCAGGAGCATAAAAGAACGAGGCGTGCATCTTTCACTATCATTTCTGCTAATATTAGCAGAAAGGAAGGGATAATTCAGACCTTTCAAATATGGCAGATACATCTACTAGGTGGACCGATAGTCTACAATTCTCGTCATTGTTTTGGCCTCCCCCATTAGATACGCAACAGCGGAAGGTATAATCAGTGTTCCTTGTTGCATTTTGAAGCTAGAAAGCATTGTAGTTTTCATGTTCAGTTGTCACGAATCAAGTGCTAATTGGTGATTTTTTTTTGTTCAAGTCGGTCTTTTGCAATATATACTCTGTTGCTTTAGCGTCATCCTTTAAGTGATACGACTCAAAGAGTCAAAACATGGTCTACACTTGCTTTGTACACGTGTCATACTGTGCATAAATTCACATATTTCTACTATTGATTTAACATTTCAATTTTTTTCATAACCAGGAACAAATTACTGCATATGTTGATTACTTTGGTCAATTTACGTCAGAGCAATTTCCTGAAGATATAGCTGAGGTATTTCGTTTGTACTTCTACTAGCAGACTATGTTTTTTTGGCTGATATTGCGGAGAACACAAATACCAATTACGCTTTTTCATACCGCATCTCTCACTTTTTTATAAATAATTTTTGCAGCTGGTTCGCCACCGCTATCCATCTCAGGAGAAACGCTTGTTTGATGATGTCTTAGGTATTGTGTTTCATACCTAATGTACATGACTTTAGATTTGGCGTTTCGTGTTGACGTTTTATCTAACTAATTTATTTTTTTCAGCAACATTCGTCCTTCATCACCCAGAGCATGGGCATTCTGTCATTCTTCCGATAATTTCATGTATCATTGATGGTACAATGGAGTACGATAGGAGCACTCCCCCATTTGCTTCGTTCATTTCGTTAGTCTGCCCAAGCACTGATGTAAGAAAGCATTTTACTATCTAACAACGATTTCATGTTTAAGATTTATTTAATGCTACAATTTAGATTAGTCTAGCTCTGGTCGATATGATAAATAACATATAACACGTTTCTGAAAATGCAGAAAGAGTACTCCGAACAGTGGGCGTTGGCATGTGGAGAGATTTTACGAGTTTTAACCCATTACAACCGGCCGATTCTCAAGGCCGACCATCAGCATAAGGTAACAGATAGAAGCGTCAGTGGAAGCCAAGCTTCAACAAGTAACTCTCCTGACAGTGAAACTTCTTCACCATCTGCACAGAATGAAAATAAACCACTGAGGCTGTTGTCTCCTTGGATTACTGATATTTTGCTTGCTGCTCCATTAGGTATCAGAAGTGACTACTTCCGCTGGTAAGGATTGTCTCTCTGTTTGTGTTTGTGCGTATTTTATGTTTATTAGTTTAAGAGACTTGCTGAAATTTCATATGATCATAGGTGTGGTGGTGTCATGGGAAAATATGCCGCGGGAGAACTCAAGCCACCTTCTGTTGGTAAGCAAACATGTTTTCATGTTCAATTGTATGAACTCTTATATATTGATAGAGATAAAATAACACATTTTTCACCAACTGTTCAGTCATGGCTTCTCGTGGATCTGGAAAGCATCCACAGCTAGTTCCATCGACTCCTAGGTGGGCTGTTGCTAATGGTGCGGGTGTAATATTGAGCGTCTGTGATGAAGAGGTAGCTCGTTATGAAACTGCAACTCTGACTGCAGCTGCTGTTCCTGCTCTTTTACTTCCTCCACCCACAACATCCATGGATGAGCACCTTGTTGCAGGTCTTCCAGCTCTAGAGCCATATGCAAGATTGTTTCATAGATATTATGCAATTGCTAGTCCAAGTGCCACCCAAAGACTTCTTCTCGGGCTTCTAGAAGCACCACCGTCATGGGCCCCAGATGCTCTTGATGCTGCTGTTCAACTTGTAGAACTCCTTAGAGCTGCAGAAGATTACGCTTCTGGCATGAGGGTAAGTTGATTATAATTTTTTTTTTTTTTTTTTTTTTTTTTTTTACATGATATAATATTTACTTTCACTAGTGTTGATTATGAAATTTCACGACTCTTGCTATGCATTGCAATAGTTTTTATGGAATATTATGGTTACCTATAGTTTCACTTGCTTTTCGTTAAATATACAACAAACTCAGTATCGATTAGTGCATGGTAGTTATATGGGAAGTTCATCATTGTTTGATGACAGCCATACTGATCTTATTCACTATGGCAGCTTCCAAGAAACTGGATGCACTTACACTTCTTGCGTGCAATTGGAACGGCAATGTCAATGAGAGCTGGCATTGCAGCAGATTCTGCAGCTGCTTTACTTTTTCGGATATTATCCCAACCTGCTTTACTTTTTCCTCCTCTTACACAAGTTGAAGGAGTTGAAGAGCAACAGGAATCTCCGAGTAGTGACGGTTCAAACCATAATAAACAGGTAAAACCCATAAACGCTCATTAGATGATAAATAAGTTTGCGGTGGCATTGATTGAGGTCATGTTTGATCTCTTTCGGTTCAAACTTGTGAAAATAAAAGTTTGCTTTAAATGAAATAGGTCAAATTGGTCTAAGGACACAGAGGGTTTTTAATGCATAAAATATCATAAATTTTATTATGTTTATGAATATTTTGGATAAAATGTGTTTAGTACCCAACCCACTCATCTCGCCACTTCTTTTGAACATATATCAGCATACTGAATTTCAATTATTCATGCTGTGTGCAGAGAGAAATGCCAACAACTGAAGCAACCATTGAAGCTACTGCCCAGGGGATTGCCTCAATGCTCTGCGCACATGGACCTGAGGTTGAATGGAGAATATGCACCATATGGGAAGCTGCTTATGGCTTAATTCCTTTAAGTTCTTCCATCGTTGATCTTCCTGAAATCATAGTTGCGGCGCCTCTACAACCTCCCATATTATCATGGAATTTATACATACCCCTTCTTAAAGTTCTCGAGTATCTTCCTCGTGGAAGCCCATCTGAAGCTTGTCTCATGAAAATATTTGTTGCTACTGTTGAAGCAATTCTTCAACGAACATTTCCAGCAGAGTCCTTATATGAACAAACAAGAAAAGCAAAATATGTTTTAGGATCTGCCTCTAAAAATATTGCTGTGGCAGAGCTTCGAACGATGGTACACTCCCTCTTTTTGGAATCGTGTGCTTCTGTAGAGCTTGCTTCTCGACTACTTTTTGTTGTATTAACCGTGTGCGTCAGTCACGAAGCACAGCCTCATGGTGGTAAGAGGCCACGAGATGAAGATAGTGGAAACTTAGAAGCAATATCTGAAAAACAAAGAAATTTGGGGGGTAAAAGAATGAATAAGCAAGGGCCTATTTCAGCTTTTGATTCTTATGTTCTTGCTGCAGTCTGTGCTCTTTCTTGCGAACTTCAGATCTTCCCACTGATTTCAAGTGTGGGTAAGAATTCTAACTCAAAGGATGTCGAAAAATCAGCAAAGTCTGTTGAATCTTACAATGACTTCCAGAGTAGTATTGCCTCTGCGGTTAGTCATACACGTCGATTGTTGACTATTTTAGAAGCACTCTTTTCTTTGAAACCATCATCTGTTGGTACCTCGTGGGGTTATAGTTCAAATGAAATAGTTGCTGCTGCTATGGTTGCAGCTCATATTTCTGAACTCTTTAGACGGTCAAAGACTTGTATGCGTTCACTTTCTGTCTTGATGCGGTGCAAGTGGGATAAACCGATTCACTCTACAGCCTCTTCACTTTATAACTTGATTGACATTCATAGGAAAACCGTTGCATCCATCGTCAACAAGGCAGAACCACGAGAAGCCTATCTACTGCAAGCACCTCTTTGGAAGGATAACCTTGTTTGCCCAGATGGTAAAAGACAAAATAAAGGCCAGTCATCGAGCAATGATTCAGTCACTTCAAAGTCTAGACGTATATGCGAGGAAGCTTCCACTTCGTGTGAAAATTCAGAAAAAGGAATAACAAGTTTCCCTTTTAATGCTTCGGAGTTGGCTAATTTTCTCACCATGGAAAGGCATATTGGGTTTAATTGCAGTGCACGGATTTTATTAAGCTCAGTACTTACAGAGAAACAAGAATTATGTTTCTCTGTTGTTTCATTGCTCTGGCACAAGTTAATTGCATCACCTGAAACACAACTTAGTGCTGAAAGCACCTCTGCCCAGCAAGGATGGAGACAGGTATGGTGCCAATTACTCTACATATCTTTTACAATTTGTAGATTAGTTCACACTGATTTCAACTTCGAAACTGAAGTATGATAATTGCTAAATAATGTGGGTCGTGTTAATCAATTGATAAGCATTTTAACTGCTGAATAATGTGCTTTATTAGTTTGAAAGTTGGTTATTGTTGTGTATCAAAGTAGCGTTGATATTAAAGATCTGTATGCTCTAAGTAACTGTAAAAGAGTGTGTATAGCAGCACAATACAAATTATTTGATAGAATGTGCTATATATCATTAACCTTTAGGTGTTACGCTTTATATATGCATCATAGTTGTATGATATATGTTTTGTAAAATATATATCTGTTTTCCGAAATGAAGTCAAGATTATAGTTCCAAAAATAATATTTGATTTAGATCAAGAACAATGGAACGATGAGTATGGTCAGATCATGATCTGATGGCTGATATAAAACCATTGAGCAATCCAACCAATTGATGACCTATACCTTTAGGTTGCAAAGACCCTTCTGACAATTGTTGTCCACTTTGATCTTCATCGTAATGTTACTGATATGCATGGACTTTGTGTATATGTTTGGTGCATTTACAGTACATGTCGTGTAATGTCTAAGAATTTATCTGTGTTTATCCATACAGGTGGTTGATGCACTATGCAATGTGGTGTCAGCATCCCCGGCCAAAGCTGCAACTGCTGTTGTCCTTCAGGTCTGGTTTTACTTCAAATCAACCATTGGGCACTACAATATTACTTTTACTCACAAAAATGGAAATAATATTAATTTTTGATTCGTTTCTGCTCATCAGGCGGAGAGAGAATTGCAGCCATGGATTGCGAAAGATGATGATCTTGGTCAAAAAATGTGGAGAATCAACCAGCGGATTGTTAAGCTGATTGTTGAGCTGATGAGGAATCACAATACCCCGGAGTCATTGGTAATAATGTCTAGTGCATTAGACCTTCTTCTCCGTGCCACAGATGGGATGCTCGTTGATGGAGAAGCATGTACTTTACCACAGCTCGAGGTATTATTTATTTAAATTTCATCTCATTTCTCACATATCAATTATGCCATTCACTAAAGAAAAATGCATAGCTTTTCTAAATCTCTGATGTGTCAAACGCACCAACATTATTTGAATAAAAGGAGACCTGCTAAATAGGTGGAAAGTTGTCCAAGGTGGATAAGAGCATATACAAATCTGCTTATCGCTTTTTGTTATCCTTTCACACACTAGTTATTTATTAAAGTATAAGAATTTTTGACAAAAAGATTTACGTGTTAACCTGACCCATGCAAAATTTTACCCGTTCTAACACGCTACTCAATCTGCCTGCCCCATTTTGTCACCCCTGTCTGAAATCATCCCAAGTGACAAGTACAGATTTACTATTTTGCTTATACCGTTCAGTATTGCTTACATATTAGTAACTGCTCCATTTATTATTACTCATTTCAGCTTTTAGAAGCAACGGCTAGAGCAGTTCAACCTGTTCTCGAGTGGGGAGAATCTGGGATGGCAGTTGCAGACGGCCTCTCAAATCTTCTCAAGGTAAACCATATATTGATCAACTGATTTTTTTTGAACGATCAGTAACTCCTGATTGAAGTCATACATTTTCTGTTTATTAAGGCATATAAATGACACCCCATAAGAGGAGTGTTTGTTTATTAGCCAAATTCGTAGTTTTTGTAAAGTAAACAATGGATTATTTGTACATAACTCATTTCATATCCATTTGATTGAACAGTGTCGGTTGCCGGCTACAGTACGCTGCCTTTCTCACCCAAGTGCTCACGTCCGTACCCTTAGCACATCAGTCCTCAGAGCCATTTTACACGTAGGTTTAGTTAACCCAATTGGTGCAGCCCCCAACATACCAGCGGCATGTGGGCCAGCTTATCAGTACCTAAACGTAGATGTTACCGACTGGGAATCAGACGTAGGTAAGTGTCTAACATGGGAAGCTCATAGTCGAATTGCAACAGGAATGCCAATTCAGTATCTTAATACAGCTGCTAAGGAATTAGGATGCCCGATATCCATCTAACCACTAACACCCCGCTGTACGGAAATTTTCTAAATTTTAATATTTACTTAACGTATGCGGGTCCCCCTTGTAATATTGATCTTTGTTGGTCGGTGTATTGATAATTGGTTGTATAGTTGAAGTATTTTACCATACTTATTAGGACCCGTGTTTGTATGGAGATACAGTCCTTGTTTTTGTAATTAAGCTGAGTTTATTTCAGAACAGTGTTCATTAGTACGTCTTTTTTTCTAAAATCATGGTATCAGCATTTCGAGTCTATCAAGTAGACGGTTTATGCAAGGTGCATGGTACGGGTGTTCTTAAGGTCGAAATGCTGGTATCGACTAAGCTTTTGTCATCTTGGATCTTTCATAATGACCGTCTTTTTTGAATGTGGGTAGAATGCATCAGTAAATGTTCAAGTCATCAACATCAGGAATGGTAAATTGAATAAATACTGTTAAATTAGCTGTCACAACAGTATTTCGCAGAACACTCAATGGAGTCTTCCGTCGATGAATGGGTAGGCTGTCACTGCTTCGGTTCACACAAGTAACAACAATGTTAGCCTCACCATGTGGGGTTTGGTCCCCGCGATTGAGCTCGGGTGTGAGTAACTTTTTGAGTAATTGAGTTAAGAGCGCCAAGTGTATTAACATATCAACTACTTGGTCATTTTTACTTGTTTTTGAAAGTTTTAAGGGTTTATGGCATATGATAGCAACGTACTTTCTCATGTGTTCACATATTAGATACGAACTCAAAAAAAAATACCGTAATACTCATCCAACTTTCAAATTTTATTTCATTATCATACGTCTTAGAGTCATCTCTTTGCACCGTTAATCCTTTTGACTAATAACCGCTTGTAATTAACTCAAAAATATGTTTTCTTTTCACATTATATGTTTTCGTCTGTTTCATGCGTTTTCGTCAATTTTTATATGTTTTCATCCATTTTTATATGTTTTTCCTTACGTTTTAGTCCTTTTTTTTAAATGTATGAAAACGTAAGAAAACGGGCGAAAACATTTAAAAACGGATAAAAACGTAAGAAAACAGATAAAAATGTAAGAAAAACATATTTTTGAGTTAATTACAAACGATCGTTAGTCAAAAGGACTAACAGTGCAAAGAGATAACTCTAAAATGTATGATAATGAAATAATATTTAAAAGTTGGATGGGTATTGTGGTATTTTTTTGGGTTCATATGTGATATGTGAACAAATGAGAAAGTACATTGCTATTACATGCTATTAACCAAGTTTTAACTACTTGTTTTTTCAAAGTTATTTATTTGTTTTAAATAAAATGGAGGTTTAATTTTGTGTTGTTTGAGTTTTCATATGAAGTTTGGTTTATAAAGAGAAGATTACACTTTGAAGTTTTAATAAATATATACGCCTTTGTTTAATTTAAACAATATATGAAAATCAGTTTTAATTGGATTAACCAGGCGAATTCAACCGGAAATCAGACTGGCCGGTTTCATTGAAAAAACCCACAAAACCAGTTTAATCGGAGAAAATCGGAAACTGGGAAAAAAACAGTTTGTTTTCAAAAACATATAAAGATCACTTATTTGAAAGAAAGGATCCAAATTTGATACTACTTCCGTCCCTAAATAAATGTCCAGTTTGACTTTTCAGAGTCAAACTGGTTCAATATTGACCTTGATTATTTTTTTCAGTGCTATATAATATTTGATGCAAAATATACGAATAGATTTAGTTTTAAGTATATTTTTCAATGGTATAATTTTTTTATCATGTATTATATAACACAAAAAAATATTTAAGGTCAAAGTTAAACCAATTTGACTTTGAAAAGTCAAACTGGACATTTATTTAGGGACGGAGGGAGTATATACTTTTTCTTTTAACATCTTGTATGACTTTAAAAAATGATTATTAACATAATTTTCCAAAACGTTCATTGGGCTATGACACATGTAATCTGTAAGGGGTACTCTTACGTTATATTTGAGACAGACTCGTTGTGTCTAGTTAAAGCACTTCATAATAAAGTCACCCTGTTACAAATTGCAAGTCTTTTTTCAGATATATTATCCAAGTCAATGGCTTTCAATGTCTGTAATTGGTCTTTTGTTAAAAAGGAAGGAAATAGGGTAGCTCATAGTATATCTTCTTTAGCGTTGAGTTGCTCTCATGAGTTTACGTTAGACGGTAGTGTTCCGAGTTGTGCAAGTGTATGGATGTCTAAAGATGTAATCTTGTCTTTTATGGAATGTTATCTTTTCTTTTCTATCAAAAAAAAAAAAAAAAAAAAAAAAAAAAAAAAAAAAAAAAAAAAAAAGTTATCCCGAATAACTTAGTTAGTAATAAATAAATAACCATGATAAGCACTTTAACATCCTCATCTGAACCACTATCAAGGTTTTCATTATCTACCTCCTCAACATCTTCTGTTGTTGGTGCATCCTCATTCTCTTCTTCTCTTACTGTTTGTCTCACCCACTCAACATCTTCATTTATATTAAAATGGTAATCATGCATATCAACATTAATTTCTTCTACAACATCCTCTTCATCAACAAAGTAATCACTATCATCTGAGTCACTCTCATCCCCATCTGAGTCACTATCATCCTCTGTTTCTCCACTTTCATTAGGTTCATTCTCCATTTCATTAACTGGATCACTTGGCCCTTCATTCACAGGAACACTCACTTCACCATCAAAGGGATCAATACATAGTCATTGTTCAAGAGTTCATGAACAATATCTTCCACAGTCTCAGGCAAATTCTCAGGTTCACTAACATTGGGTATGGTGGGAGTTGTAGTTGTAGTGGTATTAGCATTTATGAGAGTGGGAGTATGAGTGTCAGAGCTAGATGGTTTATGATATTCTAACAACATCTTTTTTTTTGGGGGGGGGGGGGGGGGGTGGGGGCCTTTTCTTGGATGGGGTGGGAGTGGGAGAGTCACAGGGTAACTCTTCAATCACCACACTGCTTATAACTTGGGGGGGGGGGGGGGGGATCAAATAAATTAGTAGTTTTGATGTCACATGCTCACAATACATATCAATCATCTTATCATCCTTCAATCATCTTAGCCAAACCCTGTACATCTATGTCATTTCCTAGAGCTCTTAGTCCTATTTCTAAATCAGTCCCATGAAATAGTAAATAGGTTCTTCTTCATTAACATAACCTAGTTCCTCCATTACATCATTCAACTCATGGACTGAAAACTTATCCATATCAAATCCATCCACAAACGCCACTAAACCATTAACATACCTCCTTTCGTCATAGTCTTTAAACTTTCCAGCATGATGAATTTTCATTGAAAACATGGTAGGGTGTCAATCTGAAAAATGCAATAAGAAAAACATAATTACCACAATGTATTGAATGTAATGTCAACCAAAACACCATTGATTGACACAGTAATCTGAAAAATCAAATACAAAAAAGGTAAATGAAGTAGTGGTTTTACCGTATGCTTTCAAAGGTGCATTTCCCTCATGCTTCTCTCGTATTCTCCAACCTTGCGACATCATTGATTTAAAAGAGTTAAACAATTTTTTGGTTTTGATTCTAGGGTTACATATGATCGGGTTAACTTAATTGGGATTTTTTTTTTTTTTTTTTTTTTTTTTTTTTTTTTTTTTTTTGTAACTGTGAGTGAAATGAGAGGGAAATAATAGGTCAATGGGTTGGGTGGGTTTTATATTAAATATAACCTGAAAAGACACAATTGCCCTCACACTTTTAGGAGTTAACGTCCAAACTAACGGGACATCCAAATTAGGGACTAAAAGGGTGACAAGTTTCAAAATTAGGTCTGTCTGGTGTACTTATTTCGACTTAGGGACTAAACTTGCAATCCGTGTAAACCACAAGGACCATCCGTGTAATTTTGCCTACTTAAAAAGAAGTAGAAAAACGGAAAAATAAGCAATGGGTATGTTTGGCAGAGGGGCTTAGGCTTTTAAAATTAATACAGTTTATAAATCAAGTGTCGTTTGTCATGCGGACTTATAAGACATAAGTCTCTACAAGCCCCAACCCTATAAAAGAAGCTAAAAACTTTTGAACAATAAATTACTCGTTTAACCAAAAAAAATACAAAAAACCATTCAATTAGTAAGTTTGTAATAATAAGCCCAAACAAATTTCAATTTGGACTTATAAAAGAAAGTCCTTGCCCGGCCCAAACCGAGCCCATGGGGCAAAATTCCAAACACCGTCATAGTTCCTCCTATATATGTTGGATGGTTTGGACAAATAAGAACCATAAACCGACAAAAGCAAAGTCTCTCTAATCGATCCCAACTATGTACTCTAGATTGATACGTGTTGAACGGCCTCGTTCGCCATCATCTCCTCGCAGAATTCAAGCAAGAAAGGACCTGGTAGAATCAGGAACAACATCGGGTGATACCGAAAAGTAAGTACAGTAGTATTAATTAACATTTTTTTTTTTTTTTTAAATTTTTTCCCCCAAATATTTATTATTATTATTCACCTTTTTAAATAGCCTTACTGAAATGGGAGCCGGGATGTTTGAGACTTATAAAGGAAAGGCGTCAGCGTCAGAATCAGTTACAACAATACCTGAAGAAAAGTAAGTACTACAGTAGTATTTTCTAATTCTATATCTATACTACTATATAATGTATTTGGGACTATTCTATGAGGGGCGGAGCTAGAAATTTTTGTTCGAGGGGCACACTTTGATAATTTTTAGAAACCACACTGCAAATTGGTTCTTAAGGGGGCAAATTACAAAAAAAAGCCCGGTATTTTCGAAATTTTACACTACAATTTTTTTCACGGGCACATGCCCCTTGTGCCCCTCTCCTATCTCCGCCCCTGAAATTCTATAACCACCCCTAACAATCACCCAACAATTTATAACCACCTCAACAACCACCCCAACAACCACTTTCCACCACCCCACCTCCCTTCTCTTCACCCCAATAATCCGCCCCCCATCGCGCGGGCACCTTTCTAGTCTTAATCAATCAATCAATAGTTTCTTTATTTTATTATTTATTTATTTATTTATTTTTTTAACTCTTAACATATTTCATAGCCTTATGGAAAATAAAAGGATAGCTCAAGTGGTGATAAAGAAGCTTTTTATAAGGGGGGTAGCTAATAAGTAAGTACTCCAATGTTTATTATTATTATTTTTTTTTGTATGTAAGTAAGTTATCTTCCAAATATTATTCACCTTTTAACTCTAATATATATATATATATATTTCATGCCAGGACGAGCCTCCTTAAGGTAAAGGAAGCTGAAATGTTGGTATGGAAGGATATTGAGATGCATAAATCGATTGCTCAAGACTTGATCATCAAGAGTTTTCAGTTGGCGCACTTCATTCTTTTTCTTACAATTCTCATTGACTGTTATCGATTTGATTCTAGCAAAAAACGACGACCGGCTGATGAAAAGTAAGTATTCTTTCTCTTTTCATATCTACTTCTGTTATCATTGCTTATCTACCAACTTAATATTATTCAAATTGACTCTAGCAGATCACCGTTTTCCCAACTAGGAATACCATCCGCTGCTAATGAAGGAGGAGAATAGTAAGTATTAATTATATATATAGTTTCTTTGTTTCCTTTTGATATCTAGTAATTTTATTATTTATTTATCTTACGAATTGTTATGTAAAAAGCCATCAGTTGAAGAAAAGGAAATTAGGAACAACTCCTAAAGTACCAGATAAACGAAAGTGAGTCTTTTTAGTTCAATCAATAGTTTCTTTCTATCTTTCTTTCTCATTTGTAGTTTGTCTTCTAAATTAATATTATTCGAATTGACTCTAGGAGATTAAAGGTTGATGAAAGATGCTACTTCTCAGATCTAACCGAGGAGCAACTGTGAGTTTCCCGACTCATTCAAAACAATACTGTTTCTTTTACACTTGTAATTTTAATTTATTGGTTTTTGTTCATGACAGGATCCCTTTGTTTTCTCAAGTTCGCAAGTTTCGGTTTGTGCCGTGTAAGGTTTATCTTAGCTATAACACTGATGATGCAACACGTAAAGCCTCCTGGGGAACACCAACGCCCACGTTCTATACATATGATCTTCCAAAAAACACTGCTCACTGTAAGCTAGGTAGCGGTCATCATCAGCTGTTTGGGAGTATACAGGCAGCTGGTGTCTCTCTAGATCCGGCGTCACCTTCTTTCAGTATATTCAACCATAAATACAACGATCCCATACTCGTCCCCCAACTGGGAAGTTTATCTCCACACTTTATCAGTTATTGTTCAATTCCATTCTCTACCTCCGTTAAGATGGCTGCCAAACTCTATGTTACCACTGACAAGTTGGATGACATGAAGCATCCTTGTGATTATTATGATTGTTACAGAGGTAAAGATCCCACCGAACGATTCAATGATGCGTTTGAAGTTTGCAATGACTGTGCCGTAATAAACTTCTCAGAAAATTTTGCCAAGAGACCCAATGGCGGTTCAGGTTCTTATACTTTAAAAGGTAGAGATGGCCATCTAAAGATGTATTACGTTGCATTAAAGTATGCAGTAGACGCAGCTCTGGAAGTAGTCTTCGATGCAACTTCTGAGGAAACAAAAGTTGCTGGAAGGGTAATGGCTTATTATGGCAAGAACTTTGATTATGGCTGTTCTCCTGCTGAACAAGTTGACTACAAGGCAATGCTCTTTGAAACCGAACAAAATGAGGTTATTAAGCCTGGCAAAATAAACCTGATGCGATCTGTGTTGTCTGTACCAGCCCAATTCTCCCTCGTAATTGATGCACACTTAACTGACTCCACCTCTGGGGCTATAATTTTGTCCGGCATTTACGAATTCCTTGTGCCAACTGATGGTAGCATCAGCGTTCGTTGTATTAAGGGGAATGATTGTTCTTTAAAACTGAAAGTGGACTGGAAGCTGCCACCGTTTGCCGAAGAAACAACACCAGCTAAAAGTCCCTACTATTCAGAACTATCCAAGAAACAACTGTGAGTTTTAACTCTAGCATCCCAACTAAAACGGCAAATCCACATAGTCATCAAACTAAGTACAAAAATACAGGAGTAAAGATTGTAACTTTCAAAACCAATTGGGCTACTTTTTGCATGGTACGCTTCACTGTGAAAAAGGTGCTGGTAAAAAAAAAACTGCCAATGTCTAAAACCACCTCTGAATCAATCATTGGGTTTATGACTTGATAAAAGCGCAAGGGATTTTGATACCGAAAGTTAAATATATCAATTACTAGTAGTTCATGCACTATCTATTCTATGACTGCGATTTAGACAAAATTGCAAAAATAAGAAAATGCTAATTGAATTGTCATATTATTTTTGGCCCTTACCCGTGCTAATCTACTTATTTGTTACTCCACAGTTTTGCAGAAAGAAGCATATATGCACCAGTTTCCATGCATGTAAGTGTTATTAACAGAAACATAGCTATATTTGTAGATGTCTTTTGTTGTCACATGTGAACTATATATTTAGAAGCTAAATATATAAAGCAAACTAGACGATTTGTTAACTGTTAAGAGTAACGGTTTTGTATTGTAATACATTACAGGAAGAAGTTTATAGATGGAACCTTCAAGAAAAAATTTCTAAGGCATTCAGCTACTTTTTGCATGGTTCGCTTCACTGTGAAAAAGGTGCTGTGTCTATTAGTATTTCTACCGGCACGAAAGCGGATGATTGTGATTACCTATGGTATATATGCTCTTTCTCATACATACTTGTTTACTTTTACTTTCTTCTGAATGATATGCGTACTAAGTCAGAAATTTATTTTTGGTAATAGCACCAGTGTCTTGAATATATGGCCTGAACTAAGAAGCGAACCTTACTTTGAAGGACCAAAAAGTGCTGGACTGGTAATGTTTTTTTGTTAGTCTAATCTCATGGATTTTGAAAAATGTACTGCCTAGGTTTTTTACTCTTCTTTGTTTTATAGGATCACAGAGTTAGACTCCTTTATTTCCCACAAGCTCGCATGCTGGAAAGATGCGTCGTAGGTGGTCCTGGTTTTTTGAAGTTTAAGCTATCTGGGAAATGGATAGCTAAGGTATTTACTTTTCCAACTGTTTTAAAACGCATGTTACAATTCTGACCTAAATTCTTGTCTAATTTAATACCTGTCAAATTCTATTTTTCTTGCAGAGTATATATAAGATGCTAGTGTATGGTATAGACATATGGGCACCAAGACTCCCTATGAAAAAAACAATTATAAACTTTTCACGAAATATAGCCAAGGAAATGTGTATGGATCATTTACGATGCACTATTCTCGGAGAAACATTAGCTCGTACGCTTAAGTATTCTGGAGTTTGTGTGCGCCAAAGATTCCATGATTGGGATCATCTGGACATTAAGGTACGTGTGGTTGGTTGTGCTGTTTGAATGTTTGTTAAATTAAGTCGTATTATACCTGTATCGACATGTTATACAAAGCTACTTTTTAGCCTGTTCTTATTCTAGAGTCTAAACTCGCACCAAAGGTTTATTGTATGTATTTAATTATTTGATACACACACACTGATATACATGCATCCATACACTAAACATTTTTTTTTGTACTTTTATTATTATTATTATTATTATTATTATTATTATTATTATTATTATTATTATTATTATTATTATTATTATTATTATTATTATTATTATTATTATTATTATCATTATCATTATCATTATCATTATCATTATCATTATCATTATCATTATCATTATCTTTATCTTTATTTTTGCAGTCAAAAAAGATGATGACGGAGTTCCTAATCGATAGGTTCCCAAATGAGGAAGTTAACAATCAAGCTATTTTAGAACTTGAGGTGAGCACAATTACTTGAAACTTAAAATCACACGTGGTACTCAAAACCTCTATATTTATTTGAAGAGTCCTTTTAGGAAGTGCAACAATAGTTTTTTTTTTTTTTTTTTTTCATATTATCAATTGAAAGTTGTTTTTTAGTAAGTTATGTCAAACTTTTTTACTTGATGATTTTGTAATTATTAAATTAAACTACTAGTAAAAAGGGAAGATGTGAAATACTAAAACTTCAATTTGATAGATGCTTTAAATTTGCCACCTGTCTTTATGACATCAGCAAATAAGCAAATGGGATTCAAACTTTTTATTTATTTATTAAGTTTACAGATAGATAACAAAGATTTACTAATTGCAACTTTCTTGAAACAAAGGAAGTAATGCATATATTTTTTATATTTCGATTTACATCAACATCTACCTTCTTTCTGATTATATGTTTTTTAATTCTGCTAAGTTATTGTACGTGTTACCTGATGCATTCTGAGCCGAACCGATCAAACCCGACGCGAACCGAAAACCAATTTTGAGGAAAATGTGAACCGAGAACCGAACCAAAGTTAACCTAGTTAAACCGGTTTAGATAGTTTAGGTGTATTTTTCTTGGTTTTGACCCGAACCAAACCGAGTAATACGGAAACCAAAAACCATAATTATATAAAATCGAAAACCGAACCGAATAAGGTTGGCTTAGCCTGGTTCGGTTCGGTTTTTGGTCGATTTTGCTCAGCCCTATTCTGAGGTATTAGCTATTTATATTTATATTTGATTCTCTCAATTGGTTCTTTGATAGGTGTTGTATGAGGAATCGAAGAAGAGGTTTGAGGAAGATGCTGACTTTAGAAACAGAACCCAGCAGGTGCAAGTCAGTCTATGATTTAAAAAATTCTTTTTCTGGGTTGCTTGGTCTTATTAATTTTTTTATATATATTTAAAATAATGAATTCTGGAATATAGGGTTGGGATACAAGGCACAAAAATGCATGGGTGCAAATCTGTAAGATAAGCCGAGAACGTTACCAAGAAGTATATCAGCGTCTGGGAGTCCACGTGGAAGAAGAGGTGTCACGTTTTCCCCCATTTTGATATAAAATAGGAATATACCTCATATTTTTTGCAGTTTATGAGTTTAATTCCATTAATTTTCAGGATAAAAGCCTTCATGGCTCCATTAGCCAGACTAAAAGTCTATTGGAGAAACAGGGTTTCACTATAGAAAGTGAAGGAGATGAGGCGATATTTTTTGAAGAACGAAAGTTACATCTTGTGGATCTCGCATCTTTGTGGTTAGTTTACTTGCAATAAATACTGATTTTATCAAAACATATTGGCTAGTAATGCATTTTTTTTTAATTTAAAAGGCTCTGAAACTGTTTGACCGAACCAGACACTGTTTTTCGGGCTCTATTGGCACTGCAAGTAAACCCGCTCCTAAACTGTTTGAATCTTCTTTTTTGTAATATTATAATGACAAGACATGCCCTTTCCTTCTAAAAATTATTCATATCCATATGTTTAAAAAAAGAAATAACCAAATTTGATTCAGACTTCAGTACCACTTATTCAAATGTGGTATCCAGATTCAGACACAACACATTTTTGAAAAACAAACAACTCTTAGGGCATCCACTATGGTAGTTTATGAAAAGGTTTATAAAATTATGAAGAGGTCTAAAAACTTGTAAACCATAGTGGACATCCATTTCATGCTTATGTGTCATGAAGAGGTCTAAGATATTGGACCTTTTCATAATTTAATGCATTTGAATTATGTGAGATGTTGATAAAACTTGAAAAGGTTTATATATATAGTGGGAATAGGTTTAAAAAACAAAAAGGTTTATAAATTAATGTCATAACACAATTATAAACCTTTACAAAGGTTTACCATAGTGGATGCCCTTATACTTTGAAAATCTTTTTACGTAAAAAAATTACAAAAAACATGATTCAAGGTTACAAAATGCCTTTTTTTTTTCTTCATGATTTCTCACATTTCTCAATATATGTGTGTGTGTGTGTGCGCGCGCACGCGTGCAATGGATTTGTATTATTTGTAATCTTGTGGTTGCACATGTAGGCATGCCCTTGAAAAAGAAAAAGCAGACCGGATAGTGCATGTGGCTGATGTAGGGCAACGAGACAAAATTGAAATGTGCATCACTGTAAGTAACTTCTATACATCATAACTGATAACATCTTCAAAAAGAAGATCAAGAAATTGAATTGAATACTTATTGAGTTCAACAATTTTTCTTCCAGGCTGTTAAAAGTGCAGGGTTGATCGTAACTAATCATGCTCATGACCCATTAAGTCACGTGGGATTCCGAACTAGTTCTAAAGTGGTTAATTTGGACAATTTGCTTGAGGAAGCTAAAAGTCATTGTAAAGCGGTCCTTGTGAGACAAGGTATACCAAATACTTTTCATAGTCGCTTTCTACCCTATTTGAATTCTAGTTAAATATCTTTCATATCCCAAATCAATCCATTAATAGGTTAATGGGTCGATTTAAGATAACTACATTTGCATGATTTTTATTGCAGGCACGACTTTGAAGGATAAGGAGCTTGAGCATGCTGCTGAAGCACTTGGATATGGTGCTGTCAAGTAAGATTAAAATGCATTATTATAAATATCGAATTAAACAACGCTTACGGGCTACTTCCTTTCTTTTATAACAAAAGATACCTTACTTTTTGGTCAAGTTTCATGCTTATTCATATTTTATGCTTGTGTTCTTAACAGGTATGCAGGCTTGAAGAACAACAGATTGACTAATTATACATTCAGTTTTACTGATATGTTTAATGAAAATATGTTTAAAAAAAAGGTATCTTATGATCTTTCAATACTAGTGATGTTATGCAATAAAATATAATATTTTCTCATTGATTTAAAATCTTCACATTGATCTTGTTTCTTATTTGATCACATTCATTGAAATAGGGTAATACTGCGGCATATCTACAGTATACATATGCTCGAATTTGTAAAATTAAGGGGGCATCTAAGAAACAGACTGCGAATTTAGAGGTAAGAATTTTTGTTCGTTTCATTGTTATTTCGTTCACACGCAAACACAGCCACGCATAGACACATGCACATACATAATGCTCCAAATTTGTGATGCACAAAATTTCTCTTTTTACCTTTTTCCTTCTCTGACTTTTTGCTCCAAATTTGTGATGCACAAGATTTTTATCCTTGATTTTATGACACACACCTTAAAATTGTGTTAAAGTTTCTTAGATTATTAAAATATAAGTGATGCACAACTTGTATTGATACAATAACAGTTTTAACACATTAACCCAAGATACACAACAGTCATACGTTGGCCATTGCTACACCAAGAAGTAACTTAATATTAGACCAATATAAAAGGTACAGAAACCCAAAATATAATTTGATGCACAAGATTATAATTATAACTGTTTGCAACAGGTAGAAACCTTAACATTGAAGGATGGTAAAGAACGTGAGTTGGGGTTACATTTACTCCGGTTTACTGAGGTAAGATAATGAGTGGTTAAATTTTTCATACGCTTTAGCCTTTTCAAAATGAATTATTAATACATTTGAAATCTTTACATTGCAACTCAACAATTGTTATAAAGACGCAAAACTGTTTAAACGATATCCTAATGTTAATTAACCGAATATCAAAGTTTATCAAATTAAGTTTTAAATGAACAAAACTTTTTTCCTAGGATTTCCTTTTTTTTATTAGTTTCCCCGAACATGATACATTTATATAATAAATATATAAAATGCTTAATGGTTCAGGAACTTGTAAACTTGTATATGGGCTCTTACGGATGCAATTGCCCATAACGCTATTTTCTTTTTCTCAATCATTTATTAAAGTAACCAAGGCTAAGTTAACGTACAAGTGAGATTACACGTTATGACCACTATTGTTATTAAATGTAGTACTTTTTTTTACCATTGACGTTTCTGTAATCACATCTAAGTCTCTATCTTCATCCTATGGTGAACAAGTGTTGTGTTATAATGACTATAGGAATAGTCCTTTTTTATTAAAAATTATTCAATGTTCAGACCATACTAAATGTAATGCTACATAGAAACTCGACCAATCGATCACTTCTAGGTTCCTGGTTCGCACATATGGCGTAAACTTACAGGAGAACAAATTTTACCTTATGATGACGCCCAAATTGAGATTCCAAATTGAATCCTATCACTTGATCTTCTTGCTTTTTAGACTCATATGCTATCCCTCAAACTGTTGACCTACACTGTTAGGATTTTACAGTGTTTGAGTTATGTTACAGAATATGTATGACATAGGTATTTGTGAGTAAGCTTGAATATCTCAGAGGATCGAGTCATATGGAATCATATCTCAAACTGCTTCCACATCCTCGCAATTTCATATAATATACATTTTGCACCCTTGACTTTATATAGTTTGTCTACGGTGGTACTTCATAAGTACCCTAATAGCTGAATATGATCATTATAAATTATATATTCCACTAATAATCTAACTTTCGTTTTTAGGTTCTTGGAAAGGTTTGCAGAGTTCTTGCACCACATATCATGTGTGAATACCTTTATGTTTTATGCAAGAAGTTTGATGAATTATACTCTCCCGGCTGGCAGGTATATTTACTTATGTATACGCTGCTTTTCATACAATACTGAATTTAAATCCCGCTCATCTTAAACTAAATTTGTTCTTCTAAATGTTTATTTGAATTATAGAAAGGCATATAGTAAGGATTTTGATGCAACTTTGAAAGTTTTGGCAGGTTGAGTCCGGCGAGGATAGCAAATTATTGTTGTGCGAGGCAACTAAAGTGGTAATGAGGAAGTGCTTTTATCTTTTGGGGATCACTCCTATCTACAAATTCTGATTTATGGAACTTTTTGTGACTAGTAGATTATGATTGTAACTCAAAGTTTATGATAATCGCAGTTGTATCTAGTTTTCTTATTAATCTTCTTTTAGTTGTGCATTGGGTATGTCTTCTTCCTGTATAGTTTGCGAGTAATATATTTTACCTGTTCCGAAAAAAGAAAAGAGCTTATTATAAAAGCCTTACTATAAATAAATGGCATAACATTGGTGCTGCAGCAAAGAGGCAATTGTTGAAATGCCCCTTTCCTGACTTGATAGAACACCTTTTTTTTTTTTTTTTTTTTTTTTTTTTTTTTTCTTTTTTTTTTAACGCGCGGTACCTGCGCCTTAGTTACTACGTATTCTGTGACTGGTTTTGAGGAGGCAATTTTGGGCCTGAATTTCCCTAGCTGAGTTGGGCCAATTTTACTGCACCATCTTTTATGATTTGGGCTATATCATACATGTAGCCCAGGACTATATTGTTGGCCATAATTCTTAAATTTTGGTAAGAGTAAACTACATTTTTGGTCCTTGTGGTTTGTTGGGTATTTCATTTTTGGTCCAATTTTTTAAAAAGTTTTGGATTCCACTTTTAGTCCATTTTGTTGTTGACTGGTTAAACAATACAAAATGTCTAAAATACCCTCATATTAATAATGAGAATGACTAGAATTCCCTCCTGTTATCTTTTACTATTATTATTATTATTATTATTATTTAATAAACACATCTCTTTCATTAGAAATAAAATAATAGGATTACAAGAAATTAGTGGGGAGCCTCGAAACTATCTAAGCCCCTACACCTTTAGCAATAGCAAAACTAATCTACTGAAAATATGAGGCGTGGTACGCGCCCCGATGTCTTGAATAATAGAGAACTTCTGGATCCGCTTAAGTAAGGCTACCGCCTCCATCTCAAGTTCTCCCAAAGAGGAGAATGAGAAAGGGATAAACTCATACCCAATATTCGCACATTTAGTCCCATACTAGACACACTTGCGTTTTGCAGCCTCAGTCACCACACGACCTGGCACAAAACCAATCATACCAGTTTGCGTGAGGGGAGACGACCCAGTCAGATCAACACACACTATTTTGGAGGGGACATACCACCTGTTGTCCCGGACCTCCAAACTTTCCCCATGGACCAATGAATTCGGGGATCGAGTCAAGCTAGCGACTCGATAAACAAAAACAAGTAACAAACACGGGTTTTCACCCATGTATCTGATTTCCTCCTATTTTCTAACACCCTAGTGTGGGGGAGTGGCCACCCCCCGCAGCTACTTGAGATGTATATATCTTATTTCAAAAAAAAAAAAAAAAAAAAAAAAAAAGTGTGTTCGAATAAATAAAGTGAAAAATACAAATGACATTCCCACAGTTAGCTTTCAATATTCTCGTCTTTCATTCAAAATTTCGGCATAATCGCCGGGACTTTGAATATTGAGGACAATATTCAACTCTAAGTGTGGGGGAGGGGAAAATTCTAGCGAATTTTATCAAAATATACCGTCTAGTACCCCCATTTTTAGGCCAAAATTTTTCAAAAATTTTTCACTTTATTTCAAAAATTTTGTGGTTATCAATTCGCCTTGTCTAAACGACAAAAGGGATTGGCTAATCCAGGAGCAAACGGCTCTTGGTAAAGATAACTCAAACCCGTTGATGGCTTGCAATTTGCCAAAAATTGTATGGTTCCTCAACTCCCCATCATCCTCAAAAGCTAATGAGTTGGCTAGCCCGCAAGATTATAGCTTGTGGTAAAGGCTGTGGAAAAACCATAATTGGTAATCAACTCACCAAGATGTTGACTGTTCCATCAAGAGTTGGCTAGTCTAGGAGCAAACGGCTCCTGGTAAAGACAAATCAAATCCGTTGAAAGCTGGTGGTTTGCTCAAAATCACACGGCTATCAGGTGAGCCACAGTTCTTACACCTGGCTACTCCAGAAGTGATGGCTTTTGGTAAAGAGACTTCAAATCCTATAATTTTTCTCAAAAAGATTGCTAGGGACTAGCAATAGTTTAGTGTGGGGGATTAATGAGTGTGTAAATACTCATCATTTTGAGTCAAATATAAGCTGCAAAACGATCAAAAATACTCAAAAACGCACCAAAATGCGAAGAAAATCCCAAAGATCGTATTTTATATGTTTCTGATGCAAAACAAGTGAAAACAAACGAAAAACGAATAAAAGTTACATAATTGGCAGTTTCAGTCCCCCGACTTTCAAAATTTCACAAAACTAGTCCCTGGTCAATCATTTTCAAAGAAAAGTCAACTCTCGCTTTTAAAAGTCAAAAATAAACCACAAATGATCTTTGGGTAAAAACTTTTGGAAAATTACACATTTGGTCCTCGTACTTTGGCAAATTGGCAGTTTTAGTCCCGGGTGGTTTGACATGGAAAAATTCAATTTGGGTACTTTGGTTTATCTAACTTGGCAAGTATGGTCCTCGGGTGAAGTTTGAAAACATGGCAAGTTGGGTCCTCAAGAATCAAAGTATTAGAAAAATAGTCCTTGTGGTTTCATAGTTAACTAAGCAAACAGATCATTTAGTAATACTAGCCCACTACCAACACCCTCACACCAGCCCCACGTTTAATAAAAAACCCACCTTGGCCCAAGTTACACCCTTAGCCCATCCAAGCCCACCCCTCTTCCCTGCTCCACGTTAAAACTAACTCCCAAATACCCTAACCCTAATTAGACACAACGTACACCTTCTCCCCCATCTCTCCCACTCCCTGAATAAAATAACAACTCCAGTACAACCCCTCGTGACCACATCAGGCCAACACAACCATCACCATCCATCCCCATCACCATCAAAACCCTCTCCCAATCCCACTAAACCCCCTCAAGTTATACCTAACTCCTTCGAACCAGTCACAGTATGCCAAGCTGGCAATCCACCACCTCAGTTGGGCGCCAAAAGACTATTTGAAGGTCAAGATGAAGACTAGATAAAAGGATGGTCAAGATTCATTCAAGAGGAAGCACGAGAGGTGAAGACAAAGAAAAGATCAAATGGTACCTACCACTAGTTTTAGTATAAATAGGTTCTTGTAAGCCCTTATGAGGCATCATCATCTTTAACTTTTATAATTTATCTTAGTTTAATTTTAATTTATTTCGGAAAAAGTATCTGTAATTCGCATTTTTAGTTCAATGAAAGTTTTTATTTAAAAGTTTGGTTCCAGTTCAAATTTACAAGTTTCTATTTATTTTCAAAGTTGTTTTGCTTGGTTAAATTTGAGAAAGAAAAGTAAAAAAAAAAAGGAATTCGAAAGAAAAAAAAAAAAAATGTATGAAGCAGTAGCAGCTTTGGATGGGAATTTGGGTTAGAATCTCGTGGGAGATGTATAGGTTATTCTTGGTTCACTGGTCTTAGAATCCTCATAAGCTCGGATGTCAAGTAAGGCCTGATTGTCTCACACTTTGAGTTGAGCAGTGTTAGTTGTTGTTTATTGTTGTTTATTGATTAGTTAAAATTGTTGTAGCTTATAGTGATTGAATCCAGTTAGTTTTGTTTTGCCGAATTTGTCTGCAATCTATAGGTTCTGTCGCAAAAGAAAAAAAATAGGGTGTTTAGTATTAAACTGTTGAGTAAGCCGGTTAGTTATTAAGGATTCATTGTCGATTGAAGTTAAGTTTGGATTAATGATTTGTGAAGTTTAATGACTTGTGGAATAAGATCATAAAGAAGTAGTAATTTTGGAACTCATTTGCGGGGTTGAAATTAGTGACCAAGCCTCCCTTTACTCAGTCGATTTTTTACTCTTCAAGACTTGCATTTTAAACCATTACTGCTGTTACGTAATTTTCTGAGTACTCGCGGTCATTTGTTACAGCCTGAACTGTGTAATTTGGTTAAATTCTTTTTGAGCTCGTTAGCTTGTTGAACAATTTGTTTGGGTGGATTTTCATTAGCTGCTATTACCTATGAGCATTGTTGTGATGGTCCTTTTTAAAATTGTTAGCTTGTTTTGAATCTTGGGTTGTGTGAAAAGTACTTGAGTTAAAAGAGCAAAGGCAATATTGAACAGCATCCTGTTTAGATTTTTGGTTGCAATTTGTTTCAAGGGAATTATTCATAGTGGGAAATTCGTTTGAGGGTTTGCAGCAAGTAGGAAAAGTATACTAAGAAAAGGAAACAAAAAAAAATAAAATAAAATAAAAAAAAAAATAATAGTTGAGAAAAATTACAAAAGTGGGATTCGACCACTTGACCTCTAGCCTCAATCGAACACAACAATCCCAAGTTTAACCACTGTGCTCTTGATATTGTTCTTGCAAATCTTGTCACTTTAATTTTCTTAAAGTTGAGATTGTCTTTTATCTTTTTTTTTAGCTTATTAAGATGATTAAACTTATTACAGCTTATAGGGTTAAGCAAACTTTAATTTGGTATTTTTCTTAAGTTATTATTAGCATAAAATAATTTCTAGAAAAAGTCTCAAATTTTTAGCAATTGTAGTTTGCGCGTTCTAATTTAATTTGTGTTAATTGGAATTTAATTCATAATAAATCGAATTTTATTTGAAAATTTTGTTTTCTTTTTTCTAAAATTTACTTTTGTCTTTTAGTTCGTAAGAAAAATATTTTTTAGACCCATAGGACCTTCGTAGCTTAAACTTCACGTTTTAATTTGCGCGTGACGTTTATTTAGAATAAACGTTACGTTTACTTGTTTAACTTGTAAATTAGGATTCCCGATACCTAACTTTGTTTTCCCGTAGCTTTTTAGGTAATTTTAAATAGTTATTAGCATACCTTAGTTTATTTCTCATTTAAGTTGCGTTTAACCAATTTTCGTTTAATTTTCGTTAACGTACTCACAAAACCAAATAACCTTTCCAATCATACAAGATTTTAATCCAAACCTCATTCGAAGCTTTCCATTCACACCTCGTAGGGGTACGACCCGGGAAATCACTTCCCGGTCTCACAATTTGAATATCACTTTCACAAGTTTTGCGAGGTAATCGTTTTCTTAAACGGTTTACTCGTATTACTTCACGTTTATTTGTCTCACGACAAATTAAACTTCACGTTTGTTGATATTTTGATAAATTGTTGTTTGCACACACCAAAACAAAACGAATCAGTAGTCCTCCCAATGCGACCTCCAGAGTGCCATTTGTCGAGGAGATAGATGAAATGTGGATTCAGCCATTTGGGTAACACGTTTGAAATATATGTCTGCCAATTTCTTCATGAGTTTGGGGGCAACGATCTCATCCGGGTTACTCAGAAAGTCAATCTCCATTTTCGCATTAAAAGCGCACAAGGCATCATCGAAGAAGGGGCCAGAGGTTACAATACCCGAATGTTTGAGGAGTTTAGTCTGTAGTTTGGCAGATTGGAGTCTAGACGCCAGGAATGCATAATGTAAGGCATTTCCCGCTGAATATAAGCCCAGTCCCCCAAATGCAAATGGTAGGGTAGCCAGCCTCCATTGCCAGTCACTAAATCCAGGTCAGAGACAGTAACAATACATTCCAGAGAAGAACGCAATGCCACATCAAAAGCAAGGTGAGCACGCTCAAAAACCCCAGGGGAACATGTGCGCATAGAGAAATATAACTTTGAAATGCCAGCACAAGCTCGAAGAAGCAACAATTCACATTGGGGGTCCTTAAGTTTTGCAATAGCCTCCATGAGCTCAATAGTTTTGGCAACCCGTTTCATCATGAGCTTACTGCTAAACTCAAGATCCATACTAGCAGCCCCCCCCCCCCCCCCCAATAATTTAACACCCCGTAGTGGGCAAGCAATTTTAGGCGGGAAAACACCTTCAATCATGCTTTGAGGGTCTTCGTTGGGCAAAAAATCTCAGTCTTATCTACATTGAGGTGCAGACAACGCAGTGGTCCATCCGCCATAATAAGCTCCAGAACCTTCCCCACAACCAAAGTATCCCCAATGATAGTGCCATCATCAAGATACCAAGCATGTAAGAACAGATTGAAGGAGTCCTTAATTTTACACGCCAAGGGATGTAGCACTAAAGCAAAGAGAAGAGGTCCGAGTGGATCACCTTGGTGCGACCAAAGCGTGTGTTCTCCATAATATAGTCTAGCCGGCCTGGAGTAGCAAAATTCCACCCAACGCGAAATAGCGGGCAACGCAGGCGCACTTCCTTTAACATAACCTCCCGATCTACCAAATTGAAAGCATTTTTTAAGTCCACCAATAGCATCGAAAGACCCTCCTCGCCGCCCCGATCTTCAATAAACCTATTCACGGCATGGAGAATGGCCTCTCCCCCACCAGGGACTCCCACACCAAGCTGAAGATCATCTAAGTAATCGTCTAAGGAGTGGCCAATCATTGAAGCACCAACCTTGGAGACTAACCGCCTCCAGATCGTTCCCACAGCAATAGGACGGATGCCACCCTCGGGCTTGATCAACGGTGTGAGAGGAGCGCTGGCAATATACTCGCCCGACACCCTAGGGCATTTGCCGTCAAGGAAGAGATTTACCACATGGGTGATGGAAGCGAGTAACTCATCAGAAATAGCCACAGCAGCACCACTGAGGCAGTCTAACAGGTGTTGTGCACGCAAGCCATCACGACCACAAGATGTACCACGAGGAAAACTCTTAATCATATCAAGAACCATAGCAGGAGATGCATTGAGGTTATGGTGATCAATAGGTGTATCCAGAGTAGAAGGGGCAGACTTGGAGGGATGCTTAGCCTTTAGGTTCTCAAGAGTGGTATCATTATAAGGAGCAATACCTGAAGAAGAAAGAACTCTGACCGCCGCGGTATAATGACCATCACAAATCTTCCTCCTACATTGCTTGACATTACGCTCACCCAAGTACAAATTTTCCTCATCAATATTAGACCATGCAGGAGGAGGTTCAGCTAAGACCTCCCTAACAAGTTGCAAACTCCCACTAGACGTACCCCAGGATCGAATGGAATTAGCGATATATTCTTCTTGGCGTTGGCGCTTGATGGTGGACCTACACTCCATATTACTCCTCGGGGAAAAAGCTTTAAGGAGACAAAGAGGTAAGACTAACAAGCTAACCCAACAAGAAATGTCTTCAGGTGTGCAAATCACCTTATCGAGAGCTCCCTTCAAGACGCGAGAGAAACCCAAACGACACTTAGGAGGAATGGATTTGACAATATGCAACCCTTTAGAAAGTAACGCGTCAAGTAGAGATAAGTCAAAACCACAAAGCTCCTCCAAACCAGGATCTTCAACACACATAAGCTCAGAGGAGGGAGCTTGTGGTTTGACGAGATCAAATAACACAAACCTAACAACGCCATCGCCACAGTCAGGGGGAAACACAACATCAGAACCATGCCGACACTTAGAGCGAAGGTGATTCATCTTAAAACAACCCCCGCATAACCAAAGGCTCATGCGTTTCAACGTGACCTCAGGTGTCTCAAAAACAGCGCGATTAGTAGCTAAGGAAAGTTTAGTGGTGGCTAGCGCATCTCCACTAAAATGACGATCACGAAGATGAGCGATCAACGAGGTTTTGGTGAGGCTATTCCCATTACCGTCTTGACAACCACTCAAGCCCGCGAAAGGGCAATGAAATCGTATAGTGACCATTAGTGAAGGGTAACGTGAGTTACTTCTGTTGGGTCACTGAATTCCCCAAATCTTCTAACAAGGATTTGAACGTAAAATCCCCTAAGTGCAAACAAGTCACTGAGTGAACAGTATCTCAGTGAGTCACCTTCAGGGAGCTAAGACCGAGCCTAAGAAGAAAGGTTCTCCATTCAGTGAGGCGGAACTCAGTGAAGTGTGATCTAAGCCAAGAAGAAGGTGATGGGTTCAGTGAGGATGACAATAACTCACTGAACCCCAATGACTCCTCAACAACTTAAACGTACTGAAGACTGATGACATGAAGACTGAAGTTTTGGCGGGACTGGGCGGGAAAGTCTGAGCTGCTTTATTAAAGTGCTTTATCACTTTAATGTCAGACTTTCCCCAAATGGTTAAAACCAGTCTGTCATCAGAAAGTGCCTTTTGGATCTAACTCAATGAAGGTTCCTTGCCAGAAGAATAATATCTTTCAAGATATTGTTAAGGAAGCTTTAGGTCCAATGTATATTTAGTTGTTCCATACTTGTGTATAAATAGGAAGCAAATGTGAGGAGTAAAAGTTGACAAGTTTGTGCAATTAATGCAAAGCATTCACAAACCACTTTTACTCCTCCAAAGAACAACACAAGCCCCTGAGATAGCTCAGTGGGTAATTTAAGTTGTCACTCAACATAGTTGAGTTTAGTGAGGAGTCCATACCATACTTGTCAATTCAACCCCCAAGTGTTATTCCGCAAACACTTGGGTACGATTCTTTTTGATTAACTTCTAATAAAGAATTAAACGTTGGAAAATATTATCTCTTTTGTTTACGTTTCTTTATTGTTAGTCATTTTCTACATTTGTGTTCAAGTCATATAACTTGGTTACTTTAACTTCTTAGTTACGGTTAACCAAGTAAAAGGGACCAACAAGTGGTATCAGAACCTCTGATTTGTAAAACTTTTACACGTTTTCAAAACCTAAAGAGTGCTCAAGTTTTTAAAATCAAGATCCCACTATGACTGACATAGATGTTCCCCAGCTTGTTGATAAAAAGGGTGGAAGTTATTCAGCAACTGCCCCTCGACTTGAAGCTGGCAAATTTAACAAGTGGAAAAAGCAAATGCTTTGCTACTTAACTGGGATGGAACCTTATTATATCAAATTGATTAATGAGGGTCCATATGTCCCAACAAATGCCCAAGGTTTAATCAAACCTGAAGCTCAGTGGATCCCAGATGAAAGGAGGGTGGTCAATCAAGACCAGCGCCTGAAAAGCATCATTATATAATGCCTTCCTGATGATATAATGGAATCAGTGATCAACTGTTCCACTGCCCAGCAGACATGGACTGACCTGGTTCATAGCTATGAAGGGCCTTCTGATACCAAAGAAAATAGAATCATGGACCTGAAGCTTGAATTCAATACCTTCAGGGCCAATGATTCTGAAAGTCTCTCTGAGACTTATACTCGGTATAAGACCCTCCTGAATGAGCTGACCAATGATGGTGTTATACTGTCAAAACATGAAATCAATGTTGGTTTTGTCAACAGTCTCCCTGAGAAGTGGTTAAACTTCTCTCAGGGACTGAGAAATGCAAACCACATTCAGAACCTTGAGCTCCCTGCCATTTATGGGAAGTTTGTCTATGAAGACAATCTTATCACCAGGAGATACCCTGGTAAAGCTCAGGAGACCAAAAAGGCCTTGACAATCACACCCATATCAACTGCTTTCTATTCTAAAGGTGTTGTGCAGGATTTTCAGGATGGTTCAGATGATGAGGTTGACCAAAGAACCAGTGAGGAGTATCTTAATGATCTTCAGATTGAATTTCATGAAAGAGCACTCCTTGCTAATTCAAAAAGGTTTTTTAAGAAAAACAAATTTCCTTCTAAAGCAAATGACAATATTGAATGCTTTAAATGTGGCAAAATGGGGCATTTTGCTAAAGATTGTTTTTCAAAAACAACCTCAGAACCATCCTTCAAGTTTTCAGGAAATAACTCTTTTTCAGGCCCCAGCAAATTTCAACCAAAAATGCTTCAGTCTAGTCAAAGATTTGAAAAAGTCCCTCAAATTGACTTTGAAGCAAAGTACAGAAAGGCAAAAGCCAAGCTTGCCCTTCTTGAATCATCCTCAACAGTCTCTCAGCCTCCTCAGGCTCCAAAGCCTACTCAAGCCAAGAACAAAGGGCTTGTTGCTGAAACATATGACTGGGATGAGGTTGAAGTGTCCTCTGATGATGATGAAGTTCACATCAGTGCCCTGATGGCTCTGTCAGAAGACAACAAACTTGTTGTGGGGAAGAGTCATGCAAGAAATGGTGAATGGGTCAACATCACAATGAGGAAGGTAAATCTTTTACTTTCTATGGATGATAATGATGACTGGAAATCTTACTTAGACAATATTAATGTTGATCTTAAGTATGTTGAAGAGCAAAGACTTAATCTATTTTCAAAATTTAACAAACTCAGTTTTGAATTAAATCAGTGTAGAGATGAATTACTTGTCTTAAAACAAGCCAAACTTGAAAGTGTCACACTTCAAATTCAAAACTCTGAACTTGTAAAACAAAATCAAGCTCTTCAGGAAGAACTTAAGAAAGAAAAGGAAATTATTTGGAAGTGGACTCAGAAAAACCCCAAACTTTATGAAACACTGAGTCTCTCACCCAGCCCCAATAAGGCTGGTCTGGGTGATGATCAACTCACTGAGGTTTCAGGGGAGAGTAGTCATTCCACAACTTTTCTATTAACCAACATACTCTCTAGCAAGGAACTAGCTCCCAAACCCAGTGATTGGATTGAAAGAAACAATCCTGATAGTAAATTGCCAAATTTTAACACTGGAAGAATTCTGGAGCCTGAAAGTCAGGCTATCAAGGAGCTGTTAGGAGTCACTGATGAACTTAGTCCTACTGAGTCCATCACTGAGTCTAAGTCTGATTCACCACTCCCTCCACTGAAACAACTTCAGGGAGCAGAACCCAATTCTAACCTTGCACCATTAGTCTTTCAACCACATTCTCCTAAAGAGAAATCAGGGTTAGGAAGGACTATACTGAAAAGACCTACTCCTGCACCCACTGAACACCAAAAACCTTCAGTAACTACTGAAGTGAAGCTTGAAAGCACTGATTCAAAGGTTGATCAGCTTGCTGAACTTGTCAGGATGCTGAGTGAGAAAATTGAGTCTACTGAGAAAAACTCTGACTCTAAATCTACCAAGCCCTCAGTATCCTCAGGTTCTTCCAAACCAAAAACCACACCCAGACCCTCAGGGAGATGTGAACTGTGCAATTATCCAAATCACAGCACTGATAAATGCTACAGAGTCCTGTTTTGTATGATATGCAAACAAGAGGACCACAGAACTTGTGATCACATCCCCCACACTGCCTCTTTAAAGGCAAGGGGTCAGTACAAAACCCAAGGCTATCAGTATGCCACACCTTCCAAACAAAGACTGAAGGCTAAGCCTTTCTCACCATGTCCTCACTGTGGTTTCAATGATCATCTTCCTGATGATTGTTTGATGAAAGTATGCTGTGACATCTGTGGAGATCCCTCCCATGAAACCAGGGGGCATGACAAAGTGATTCAGTCCAGAAGGAAATACCAAACCAACACTTCTCAGTCACCTGATGCATCAACATCCACAAAATGTAAAACATGTGGAAGCTCAGGACACATAACTTCAGACCATGATTCACTAACTGAGTTCAAAAAGTCCCTGAGGACTAAGCCCACTAGAAGGTGGGTCAACAAGCAAAACTAACCCAGTTTACTGTTTGTGCAGAAACACATCAAGGATCCTACCTGGCATCTAGACAGTGGATGCTCCAGAAGTATGACTGGTGTGAAAAGTTTTCTGCACAAATATGTGGAAGAACCAAGACCCAAAGTAGTATTTGGTGATAACTCATCAGCTCCCACTGAGGGTTATGGTTCAGTAAACTGCAATGGTATAGTTTTTACAAGAATAGCTTATGTTAATGGTCTGAAGTACAACCTGATAAGTGTTTCCCAACTATGTGATGCAAAATACATAGTTTAGTTTGATGATAAGAGAGGGACCATCTTTAATGCCAATAAGGAAGTTGTGTTGATTGCACCCAGAAGGGATGATGTATATGTCCTTGACATGTCATCCCTGACTCAAAATGGGACTTGCCTATTCTCAAAGGCAAGTGAGACAATCAACTGGCTATGGCATAGGAGGCTCTCTCATCTCAACTTCAAAAACATCAACAACCTGGCCAAACAGAACAAAGTTCTGGGCCTTCCATCCCTGGTGTATACCAAAGACAAGCCTTGTTCTGCTTGTGAAAAAGGAAAACACCACAGGGCATCATTCAAAACCAAACAAACCTTTTCCATCAAAAGTTGCCTGCATCTTCTTCATATGGACCTTTTTGGACCTGTCAGTCCAATGTCCATACACCATGAGAAGTATACTCTGGTCATAGTGGATGAATACTCAAGATATACTTGGGTTTACTTCCTGACCAAAAAGAGTCAGGTAGCTGAAACCATCATGTCATTTGTCAGGAACATTGAAAATCAAAATGATGTCAAAGTTAAACAGATCAGGACTGACAATGGCACTGAATTCAAAAACCAAGACCTTGAGTGTTTTTGTGATGAGAAAGGAATTTCTCAAAATTTCACTTCTCCCTATACTCCTGAACAAAATGGAGTAGCTGAAAGGAGAAATAGAACACTCATTGAGGCAGCAAGAACAATGCTGAATGGCTCAGTCCTCTCAAAACATTTTTGGACTGAGGCAGTTAAAACAGCCTGCTACACTCAAAACAGGTCAATCATTGTGAAAAGGCACAATAAGACACCTTATGAGATATTCAAAGAAAGGATTCCTGACATCAGCTACTTTCATGTATTTGGGTGTCCTGTGTTTATACATAATCACAAGGATCACTTAGGTAAATTTGATGCCAAAGCTGATGATGGATACTTCCTGGGATATTCCTTGGTCTCTAAAGCCTTCAGGGTGTTCAACACAAGGAGACAGCAAACTGAGGAAACCTATCACATTACTATTGATGAGAGCACTGAATCCATCAGGTTCTCAAATTCCTCAGTAGAAGAAATTGGTATTGATGACTCATCAAGATATCCTCCTGATGAGTATCATCCTGAGAACAATCCCTCAACTCAATACCAAGCTGATGCTGATGTCTCCTACTACATCATCCCTCACAACCTACCCCAACCACCTATCAGTGAGTTCATAGAAACTCAGCCTGTCTCAAATGAGACTGACACCACTGAACAAAATATTCAGGAACCCACAGAACAAATTGTTCCTACAGTTGTCACTGAAGTACATATTGATGAGTTACCTCATGTTCCTGAGACTGAACCTATTCAGGCTCCTACAAGCTCAAATTCCTATCCCAAACCCCAGGATAGCTGGACTAGATCCAAAATCATTGAGCTTGTGAACATCATTGGTGAACCCACTGAAGGCATGCTCACAAGAAGCAAGGCTGCCAAACTCAAGGCTGCCACTGCCAATATATGTCTTTATGCTGACTATCTCTCAGAAATTGAGCCTAAAAATGTCAAAGAAGCCCTGACTTATGAAAGTTGGGTTCAGGCCATGAGAGATGAATTGAAACAATTTGACAAAAATGATGTCATACCCTTGTTGAATGCCCCCAGGGTGTTTTAATCATTGGTATGAAATGGGTCTTTAAGAACAAGACTGATGAGAATGACACAGTCATCAAAAACAAAGCAAGACTGGTTGCCAAAGGATATAATCAACAGGAAGGTATAGACTATGAGGAAACCTTTGCACCTGTTGCAAGAATGGAAGCCATCAGGATCTTCCTTGCCTATGCAACTTACATGAACTTTAAAGTTTACCAAATGGATGTTAAAAGTGCATTCCTGAATGGTAACATCAAAGAAGATGTTTATGTGCAACAGCCTCCTGGTTTCGAAAGTAGTGAATACCCCAACCATGTCTACAAGCTTAACAAAGCCCTTTATGGACTGAAACAAGCACCCAGGGCATGGTATGAAACTCTTTCAGCCTTCCTGATCCAAAACAAGTTTGTCAGAGGAAGAATTGACAACACATTGTTCATCTATAGAACAAAGGATGATGTCATTCTTGTCCAAGTATATGTTGATGACATCATCTTTGGCTCAACAAGTTACAAACTTTGCAAACAATTTGAAAAACTTATGACCACAAAGTTTGAAATGAGCATGATGGGTGAACTCACATACTTTCTTGGACTACAAATCAAACAAACTGAAAAAGGAATATCCATTTGCCAAGAAAAATACCTCAGGAACCTACTGAAGAAGTATGAGCTCACTGACTGCTCTTCAGTAAAAACTCCCATGGTTCCTCCAAACAACCTTGGCCCTGATCTTACTGGAAAGTCAGTGAATCAAACCCAATACAGAGGAATGATTGGCTCCCTGATGTACTTACTTGCCTCAAGGCCTGATATCCAATTCTCAGTCTGCCTGTGTGCAAGATACCAGGCTGACCCTAAAGAATCACATCTCACTGCTGTCAAGAGAATCATCAGGTACCTGAAGGGTACTCCAAACCTTGGTTTGTATTACCCAAAATGTTCAGGATTTGATCTCAAAGGGTACACTGACTCTGACTATGCAGGATGTAACATGGATAGGAAAAGTACTTCAGGATCCTGCCAATTTCTTGGTGGTAAACTTGTGTGTTGGAGTACAAAGAAACAACAGTCAGTGGCCATGTCCTCAGCTGAAGCTGAATATATGGCTGCTGCAGGATGCTGTGCAAATGTACTTTGGATGAAGAGCCAACTGAGTGACTATGGCATTCAGTATAAGATGGTACCTATCTTTTGTGATAATACAAGTGCCATAGCCATCTCAAACAATCCAGTACTTCATCAAAGAACCAAACACATTGACATCAGATACCACTTCATCAGGGACCATATCTCTAATGGAGAAATTGAACTACATTTCATTCCCACTGAGTATCAGCTAGCTGATATCTTCACTAAACCTTTGGATGAACCCACTTTCACAAGATTGAAAGCTGAACTGGGCATGTTGGACATAGAATCAGGGAACTGATCAAAAATGTTCCAACATGATATATATTCTCTAGGTCCCTGATCACACCCTTCCTGAAAAACTCATTTTTTTATTGAATGAAAAATCATTCAGGGGGCTCAGGATGAAAAATAGCATTGAATACCCTAACTAAATGCTCTAAGTATTTAGTCAGTTAATGTCCCAGGTAGGTAACTGAATCCTATTAAATATAGGAATATATGTCACTTACACAACTGGCATCCACTCGTTGGGCCCCCACATCCCTCTCACCAAACATCACTGAGCATTAAATGCTCCCTCACACACAAAAGTTGTGACAATTTCTCTCTGCAAAAGTGCATTATTTGCAGAGCCACACAACTGTTCATCCATAATGTGAGAGAAAATAGGGTAATGGGAATCGTGATATTTAATGCGGATATCAAACCAAAATTATTATGCCGCTTCGGTTGAATAAATTAAACCTTTGGTATCTGCAACATCACCACCCAAATCCTTACCCTATAAATACCCCCACAAAAAAGGGAAACACACACACGCTTTTAAAATCTTAACAAAACTCTTGCAAATTGTTTTCAAAACTGCGTGTGTTTTCTCACCCATACCCAATTTTCTAACTAAAACCAGGCTTTTATTACCAAATGGCTTCTTCTAAGGTCGTAAAATACGCACCCAATGTGGATTTCCAAATGGAAAGCGTAGACCTTACCAAGAACAATGTGGTGGGGAACTTTGCCTACCCTGCTGGGTACCCTGAATACATGGATGTGGTGAAGTTCCTTCAGAACTGCTTCCTGACCACCTCATTCACTAAGACCCCCTCAGTCATCTATCATGACTACTTGAGGGAATTTTGGTGCACAACGGTGGTTGAAAACCCTGATGTGCCAAAAGAGGCCAAAATCAAGTTTACAGTCAAGAATGGAACTAAGTCCCTAACTCTTGACTATAAAACTTTTGTCAAAGCCACTGGGCTTGATTACACCACGACCTTCACTGCCCAACCCTCTGAGAAAGAGGTAAAGGAGGTCTTACTGGAATTGGGACCCTATGACAAAAATCACCCTGAGGTGACACCAGGGTCCCTATTATCCAAAGCCCCAATAATTAAGACCTGGTTCCCAGCTCCCTGGAGGATTCTAATGACTTTTGTCATTCAGGTTCTCTGAGGAAATAAATCCTCGACTGAGCAATTAAACACTACTCAGGCAATGATAGTGTTCAGTCTCATTGAGGGTAAAATGATAGACCTTGGAGAAATCATCTTCAGGGACCTCATAGCAAAGTTAGGGGGAAGTCTAGGCAAAAACATATGTCATATCCTAGATTTGTTTCTTGTGCCCTACAAGACTTGCTTGGGTCTGAGTATGATAGGCCTGACGCAATAGGTTGTGAGCCTGACGTCCTACACAAGGCTAACTACTCACGTGACCCTCTTGAGGTTACACCCGTCACCCTGACATTGTACATGCGTACTGCTATCCAGGGTGACAATAAGGTATCACCAATACCCTCTCCCACCAAAAAGGTGAAGAGGAAGAAGGGACAGGGGTCCAGGAAGGTGGCTCAACCCAAGTCACTCGACACTGAGGCCTCTAACCTTAAGGTTGCCCAAAAGGGGGCCTGAAATACCGCCCTTGACTGCGGACACCCTGAGAATAATAACCCAGTAACTAGGCCTGCAACAAAAGCCATCGGAGGGCACTGAGACATCACACTCAGTGTCCTCGGGCAAACCCGTTTCCAAAGACTCTACTGTCATAAACAAGACAGTTGAGCCGAAACAAACCAAACCTTCACATCCTGTTAACGTCTCTGGCAAATCACAACCAGGGTCTCAGGGAGTAAGGGATCCTAAATCCTCGGTGGGGCAGCACTAATCCACTGAGAAGGGGGTCCACAAACAATCACATCCTGCTAAAGGCTTGGGTAGATCAAAACCCAAGCATCAGGGAGATCATGTCCCTAAACCTTCGACAGGCCAGACCAAGCCTGTTGGAAAGGGGGACTCAACCACTCATTTGCCTGATGAGGACATTCGCAAATCAAAGCTTTTATCTGAGGGCACCCCTACTCATCCCCAAGACTCAGTGGGAAACAAACAACCCACTGATAGGGACACAACATTCATGACTCCTAGTGATGACACTGGAAAACACCCATCAGTGTCAGAAGGGGTCACGGGGGACAAAGACTCAGAGGGATATACACCACCCGCTGATATGGAACCCAAAACCACTCCCGGAGGTGCGCATAACTTGGGAACTGGCCTTAAAGACCAGGTAGGTAAAACCCAACCTACCGGATTTGAGGGGTCAGGACCTGGCCAAAACGAAGGCAAATCTTCTTTTGAAGAGGAGCCGAATAACCTCCAGATGTTGCAGATTACCTCCCTGGCGGATGCTCAGGCATTCCTATTTTCTGATGATGAGTTTAACAGTGATGAGGAGGCCTTCACGGCCGGAGATGATATGGAGGATGAGGAGACAGTCCCTGAACCTGTTACTCAGTCTCCTCAGACCTCTAACCATGACGAAGATGAACAACATTCCGAGCCGGAAACCTCAGAGGACGATTCAACTCCTCTCACTGAAAGAGCCTTTCAAAAGTTCATCAAGAAAATGACCAACATTTTGTACAGGGGGTCACTGACGAGGTGTTTGACATGCATACTGAGCAAGCAGTCCACTATCACCTCCTCAAGGATGCTGTTGAAGACTACAATGATGATGTCAGGGAGCAAAATTCCACTATCTCTCACTCCCTGACACAAATGGCTTCGCACATCAATCAGTTTTTGGAATCCCTTAAGGAGCTGGCTACAGGGGTTAAGTCAGTTCAAGAATCAGTCAAGGATGACCCTGAGCTCAACAAGAAAATTCTTCAGGCATCTGAGACATACCAAGTCAACTCGGCGGCTCTTACTGAGTTACTCGGTTTAATAAGGGGTTCAAATGTTCAGAATCTCAGCTCCACGGTGGAGTCCCTCCAGTCTTCCTTCACTAAGTTGGAAGCATCAGTGACAACTCAATCCCTGAAGTCCACATCTCTGGCCTGGACAATGGGATCCAGGATGACTGCCCTTGAACTTTCTCAGGCTTCACTTGACTCCAAGGTATCTCTCCTACATCAGGATACTGCGGAGATCAAGTCCATGGTGACGGAAATGTTTCAAGCCTTCAAGGGTACTTCTACTTCGTCTTCAGTAACTCCAACACTTGCCATCACTGCAGCTCCGGCAAATGTTGAGGGGGAGAATGTTACTGAAACCCCTGTTACTGACGAACAAGAAGCTGGACAGCCCTCTCACACTGAGGGGGAGCATGTCACTGAAGCCACACCAATCACACAAGTTCCACCTCAAGAGGAACCAGTCTCCTCCACTCTCTTTCAGGATAGAGGAAAAAGCATTGCTACCACCTCTGAACCCACTACTGTGCTCCAGCCTGCCTCCACAATGGTCAGAACTGACCCTGATGAACCTATCAGGGTCCCGTTTGCTATCAATGGAAAAATATATCAACTCACCAATGACCAAATACAAGCCTATATGGAAAGAGTTGAATACTTGGCAAAGGTAGCTGAAGAAGAGAGGTTGAGCAAGCCTGAACTAATACAGGTTGTTAATGAGGAGGCTGAAAAGATTGGTTTGGATACTGAGGCACTAGCTACTGAGCAAGCTGGTGCAGCCTTTAAAAAGGCTCAGGAAGAACAGATGATTGCTCTGAAAAAGGAAAGGGAAGAGAAGCTGAAAAGGCAAGCTCATATCAGGAAGACCAGGGTTGAAAGATATCATTGGGTGATGAAGGAAAGATTGAAGCCTGAAACCATCACTGACATCAAAATCCACAGGAATACCAAACCCGCAATGGTCACTGTCTTCAGGGGGCTGATAAGAGAATAATGGATATTCATAATCCATTCAATCTGGCTTTGGGATCACTGAACTTGATGAACTTCGTCCCATCATTGCCAAGAAAAATGGCGTCGTTGTTGATCAACTTCTCAAGTCACTGAGCGAAAGATATGACAGACTGAGAGCAATGCCTGAAGCCCTCAACATTCCCTCCCTTCTTCCTGCTCCAACAACAGGAACTGCTTCTTCAACCACCACAAGGAGAAAAAGGAAGCACATCGAATCCAAGCCTAAGATCAAGGTCCCAGGATTGGACTGTGACAGGTCTGTTCCTGAAGGAATCACCTTCGTGAACAACACCGTACTTGAACACCCTGAACGAGGTCTATGCTTCACTGATGAATATGGAGACCTTGCTTTCCAAAGATGGTCTGATATTGACAAGGCAGGGGTCACAGCAATGGTAACATACCTGATGTTAGCTTCTCCAATACATAGTGGTGCAAACCAAAGGTTCTGTAAGGACCTTCGGGAAAAGATTGAGAAGCATCCTGAGAAACACCTACTGAGATCAAAGAAAGCTAAGATTGAGGGACTTGGCTATCATCTGAACATCTGATCTGCAACAACTATCTTTTTTTTGTTTGTAATTTGTAGGAAAATGTAATAGCTATGAATAAACTGATGTTTTGTTTTAAAGTTATGTCCTACTTACAATTGCAACAAACATTCAGCAAGAGACAATGTACCCTGACAACTCATGCTGAATCAAGTATCACTTATGTATGTTCAAATAGGGGGAGATTGTTGGGTCACTGAATTCCCCAAATCTTCTAACAAGGATTTGAACGTAAAATCCCCTAAGTGCAAACAAGTCACTGAGTGAACAGTATCTCAGTGAGTCACCTTCAGGGAGCTAAGACCGAGCCTAAGAAGAAAGGTTCTCCATTCAGTGAGGCGGAACTCAGTGAAGTGTGATCTAAGCCAAGAAGAAGGTGATGGGTTCAGTGAGGATGACAATAACTCACTGAACCCCAATGACTCCTCAACAACTTAAACGTACTGAAGACTGATGACATGAAGACTGAAGTTTTGGCGGGACTGGGCGGGAAAGTCTGAGCTGCTTTATTAAAGTGCTTTATCACTTTAATGTCAGACTTTCCCCAAATGGTTAAAACCAGTCTGTCATCAGAAAGTGCCTTTTGGATCTAACTCAATGAAGGTTCCTTGCCAGAAGAATAATATCTTTCAAGATATTGTTAAGGAAGCTTTAGGTCCAATGTATATTTAGTTGTTCCATACTTGTGTATAAATAGGAAGCAAATGTGAGGAGTAAAAGTTGACAAGTTTGTGCAATTAATGCAAAGCATTCACAAACCACTTTTACTCCTCCAAAGAACAACACAAGCCCCTGAGATAGCTCAGTGGGTAATTTAAGTTGTCACTCAACTTAGTTGAGTTTAGTGAGGAGTCCATACCATACTTGTCAATTCAACCCCAAGTGTTATTCCGCAAACACTTGGGTACGATTCTTTTTGATTAACTTCTAATAAAGAATTAAACGTTGGAAAATATTATCTCTTTTGTTTACGTTTCTTTATTGTTAATCATTTTCTACATTTGTGTTCAAGTCATATAACTTGGTTACTTTAACTTCTTAGTTACGGTTAACCAAGTAAAAGGGACCAACAACTTCCCAGTCAAGCCAAAAACAAACCAAGGTAGTAAACCAAAGTCCACCAATGAATTGATACAGGCAAAAGGGCCCTTAAATAAGTCCACCAAATAATAAACCAAAGGCCCACCAAATAATTAACCAAGAGAAATAGGCCCGCTAAGTCCACCAATAAGTCCACTAAATAGAAAAACAAAAGGTCCACCAAAATAGGCCCACCAACTAGTATATACAGGAACAAAGAAATAACCAACTCGCTACCTAGGTTGGTGGGAGCAACTCGCTACACAGATGGGTGGGGCCCACCAGAAAACAAGCCAGCAAGGAGCAACTCGCTGCCTTCAAGAGTGGCAACTCGCTGCTTAGAAAGCAGCAAAATACCAGACGCAACCCGCTACCACCATGCACCACGCTAGCACCAGTAGTGCTACGCTACCACCTCACCCTTACAACTTCAGGAAGCAGCAAGAAGGAGCAGGCAACCAACACACCCAAGACGAGTCTCGAAGAATAAAAGGAAACCAAAGAGACGTGTACTGGAACAAAACCACCAAAGCGAGTCTCGAATGAAGACCCTCAATGAGGAGATTAAGCAGGGAATCAGGAGAATAAAAGGATGGAACCATGAGGATTCAAGATGAATCCCTGACGGAGCCATGGATCGCCCACACAAACACCAAACCCATTATTATTATTATTATTATTATTATTATTATTATTATTATTATTATTATTATTATTATTATTATTATTATTATTATTATTATTATTATTATTATTATTATTATTATTATTATTATTATTATTTAAACCATCACTTTATTAGAACCATAAAAATTTACATGAAGTTTGATGAGAGTCTAAACACAAGCTGTGCTCTCACTCCTTTCTGAATACAAAAGCTTAATAGATGAAAAATAAAAACACCACTCTTAGCATTATTTGAGTGGCTAATTGGTATAAACTGGCATTTGATGTCTGGAAGCGCAGGTTGGTGGTCACTTAAGTAACCTCCCGTGGATTAGGGACGAGGGCTGCTCTTCTCCTTGCCTTGACTTAACCTCGACTCGACTCGTTAACTACTAACTCTTTTTGTATTTTTTTTCTTAACACTTTCTTGATTTAAACAAAAATACAAAAAGAAACGATTCGAGACAATATTTGATCACATCTACTTGATTTTAGGCATAAATGACCTCTTAAAAGGTATCAAATAAATCCTTATCAATGAGCATGCATCAGGAATTACCCCTGTGCACTGTGCTTCATTCTAGTTTTTCCCTGAGCCTTTTTTTTTGGTTAAAGGGTTTCTTCGGTAAATTTTATTACATCAAAAAACATTGAAGTACAAAGGATGAGGGTGACTTCCCCCATCTTAGTCCAAAAAGGACACTTACATGCAACAAAAAGCAACAAACAAAACTACTATATAAGAATGACAGGCGATTCTTATAACTAACAAAATAAATTACTTCCAATGACGACTATTTAAGTGGATATCATATTCATCACAAAAAGCTTGCCCATTCTCAGATATATCATACACCTGAGCCTCATAGCCATCATAATAATCCAGTTCATATTCCATGTCGTCCAAAAAGCCATCCCCCGGTATAACATCTGGCATGCATACTTCATCTTCAGACTCGTCTGTACCCGACATAGATGCTTTAGGCTTACTTGTAGAAGCTTAACGACCCTTCTTAAACTGCTCCCAAATATTCCATCCTTCTTACCATTAGGATCCGTAGGTACTACCTTGGTGTTGGTGAAAACCTCATTAGTTTTAAGCACCGACTCCCTAGTTTCAACAACATTCTCCTTATCATTTGTCATATTCATATCAAGTACCTTATCTTCATCCATAAGCTTATCCATATCACTCCTCAACTGGCCAAGATTAATGTCATCCGAAAAGTAACCATGCACATTAGTCGACCTAGATGAGTCATTCATAGTAACCATAAGAGAAACATTCATGGGTTGTTCATTAGTAGGCTGGTTAACAGCCTCACTAACACCCTCCATAGACGCCTTTGGTACATCCGTATTCTCCTTAGTAGTACTTGGTTTAGTAACAGGCCGATATTGGAAATTACTTTTAGGTTTATAAAACATAAATCCAATTGATTCCAAAATAGCACATTCAGAAGATAGCTCAAGAAGAACCCGTGCATAGGAGCTACGACCCCAATGATTAAGACACATGTCACAAGTACCCGCATCCAACCTAATAGGTTGCCTCAGTTGTGTTGCAATCAAAATTAACCCAACTTCAGAGAACGCAACCTCAAGCACCTTATGAATCCAATTGTTTTTATCTGAGTGTTATCCAAGCTTAACTCGCGTCCTGCTCGCCTGAGCCTTGTGTCTGCATAGGTTGGAGCCTGAGTATGAGAAAATTTGTTGTGTAATTGTTGTGAGATAATTAAGTTTAGATACGTTCATCTATATTTTGCTTCAAAGTGTATTGTTTGTCTATACCGTTTGAATTCACATGATTTAACCTTCCTTTATTTCTCGTGTCTCAGCAAAGGCGTTCTCGAATATGTAATGCAGGTTAGTTTGTGTAGGGAGATTATGTTTCATCTAATGTTTGCTTAAGACATATGAGAAGATTTATTGTACAAATGTTGTGAGATAATTAAAGTACCATTTTAAATTCATTTTATCCTAATATATTTTTTAAATAAGTGAAAAATGATTGTGTGTTTTCCTTTTTGTGAAATTATCGCAACACGTTTTTTTTTTTTTTTTTTTTTTTTTTTGGTAAACTAAAATCATACTATTCTCAAATTGACATATGTTCACGCAATTAAAAGTTCAAACACACCACGTATTTGATGAAAATCAATGTTTTGAAAATCGGGTTCGAAATCGACCTTGTAGAGTCACCAGACACCGGGTCAACCGGTTCGACCGCCGGGCCAACCCGGTTTTTAATTTATTATTTTTTTTATTTTTCGACCGGGTCAACCGGTTCGACCGTCGGGTCAACCCGGGTTTTTATTAAAAATTTTTGAAAAAATGAAAACTGGCCGGGTTTCGAAAACCGAGTTAACCCGGGTCACTCAAAACCCGACGGGTCTAACCGGTTAACCCAGTTTTAGAAACCCGGATTTTTTATAACAATTTTTTTCCCGGAACTGGTCGAACCGGTTAACCCAGGCGGGTCGACCCATGTTTCAAAACACTAATGAAAATCAAACCTCCACTTTTAAGCTTGTGATGACATGGTAAATTGGGGGGAAAGAGTTTTCATTTCCCGCTAACTTTTCCCGCTAGCTTTTCCCGCCTAGTTCTTCATGTAACACACGTTTTCCCTTATTTCTGTTTCCCACTCTCTCTTTTTGACTTCATGCTACAAGTCTACAACAGTATGTCTCCTTTACCCTTCTTTGTTGCGGGATTATCTTGTATACAGGGCCGTCCCATTGATTTGGGTGGCCCGGTGCGAAATTACAAATAGGGCCCCCATACATCACGAAAAGTTAATTATTATAGAAAATAAAAAGTTCTTTGACATTACGCAAAATATTAACAAAAGTCATATTCTACGCCACCAAAAAAAACTACAAATGTTTAGAGTGTTACTAAAGCACAAATACAACTTTACTCTACGAAAGATGCAACATACTTATTTCTTGAAGAGTGCCATTCTTTTAGCATTTTTCATAAGAAAGTTGTCGATCAAAATTTTATAATTAACACTTTCTAATATATCATTCTCAATAGCTATCTAGAAGACCGGAACATGGATTCATGGAACGTCCGGTTTTTTCCCTTTTTGAAATTTTGATCGGAACTTTGTTTTGACTATATTTTTGTTATGTTTTTAAGGTGGAGTTTGTCTTCTAGTTTTTGTGTGGCTAGCCCATATTTAATCCAAGTTTTTCACGACACTAAAAATTCAAAACATTTATGTATAAAACTATAAATATTAATAAATATATACTAAATTGGGGGCCCCTTAAAAGGGAGGCCCAGTGCGGTTGCACCACTTGCACACCCTAATCGCCGCCACTGCTTGTATATGAGAATTTCATGTCACAATTTTCTTTATTGTTCTGTTACACTAATGTGCAACGGGTGGTAATTATAAAACCATTTTGTTTTTCTTTGTAAGTTTCTAGTTAATTTAACTAGTTATTTGGACTCGCTACTGTCGATTGTTTGTTTGCTTTTGTTTATTGTGCATAGAAAGTGCTCGATGAAATGTCTAGATGGAATATTAGCAACAAAAACTATTTGTTATGTCCATGTATGTCTACGTTTCTTGTATATATCTAATGAATGCTGAGGATTGATTTGGCTTAATTGATGAATTTCAGCATAGTCAACCAAATGTTAGGACATCTTTGATACATATATACATATTATGTTATGTTCATATTTTTAAATTTAATACTACTTGTTGTGATTACGCTTTTAGCATATGCCTCAAATCTCTAAATTGTTTTTTATACAAAGTGGATACTATAGTCTGAGTGGTGTCTTGCTCATTAACAAAATGCAACGGTTTATTAATGTGTTGCAATTATTTATAAAATGTGAAACACCTTTTTATTAAGTGATGTCTTTTGAGCATTAACAATTGCAACATTCTTTTAAACTGTTGCATTATACTACAAGATTCGCAACACTTAAGAAAAAGTGTCGGTTTAGATATTAATATGCAACACTTATTTCAAAAATGTTGCTTTATTATCAATGTCAAAAAGGCAACATCTTTTACAAGTGTTGCTTGTAAGGTGTTGCACTAGGCTCATTTTTTTGTAGTGAAATATGAAATTAATACTCCGTTGCAAATGTTTTTGTTGCGAAATCCATTGCAAATTCATTTTGATGCAAAACTGTTGGAGGACTGTTTTAGCGTGTAAATTTGATATATTACGGTTATTAGGGTCATATGTTCTGTATGCTGCTTATTGTTTGTTGTACAAATAATTTAATACAGTAATGTTGTAGTAATTTATCCATGTCAGGAACAAAGGAAAATATTTGTCATCTATCAATAGTTCAATACGCACTACTACATAAAACATTTTTTGGTACGCTATTTTAGTACGGTTATAGAAGAAACCGTACCAAAATCCAAAAAATAAGTAATTTGAAACGGTTTCATAAAAAACCGTACCTAAAAAACTTTATTTGCTACGGTTTGGTGGTTGTTTTTGGTTTTTGGTGGTTTTTGGTACGGTTGATTATAAAACCGTACCAAATAAAAGTTATTTAGTACGGTTTATTTACAAACCGTACCAAGTAAGTCTTTTTTGAGACGGTTATTTAAAAACCGTACCAAAAGGTAAATTTTATCACAACCCTTTAGGGGTAAAATTTCCGCTCTATTTACCAACAAGTTAAATTTATCAACATCCCATTTTCACTGGTAAATAAAATGATAATGAAATTTACCAATGGTTTTTATATCGTTGGTACATTATCGAACTAAATACAAAGAATTAAGACACTACTAGGCAACACATTTAAGCACGGCGTGAATAAGATATGTGAAAACGTAGAAGGGGTTGAATGCGTCGCTTTTAAAAAGCTCAATTTCTTTTATAAAATAACCAATTAAGTATGTGTAATATGATAAGTGACAGTAATAATCTTAAAACAATAATAATAGGAAGGTTGAAAGAAAAATTATCAACACAATGTAATAGAATAAGTAAATGAGAGATCAAACCAAACACAATAATTTATAGTGATTCGGCACGAAACTTCTCTTCGCCCTACTCCACTACCGAGTTTTCTAATCGAGAGTTTATTTACTACTTAAACAAGCTCTCTTCTCGGCAGAGAAACCCTTACAACGTCGCTTAAAAGTTTACCGATACTAATCTACATATCGAGTTTTTCTTCGGGTACAACCAAACCCGTTGTGTTCTAAGGCTCAAACACGATGATTCATATGTTGGTGTTAATGATATAAAAACATAATTAAACAAGCAAGAATTAATTACCATGCATGGACTTAGCTTTGTTGAGCTTGAGCCGGACTAAGCTTGGTATAGCTTATGTCGTAGGAAGTCACTACGAGAGTATTGAATCGATATATGTGAATGATGTGTTTCATTGTCATGCTCGAGACTAGGGGTGTAAACGAGTCGAGCCGAGCCGAGTACTACCAAGCTCGATCTCGACTCGAATACTAAAATCGAGCTCGAAACTCGACTCGAGCTCGATCGAGCTTTATATTTCGAGCTCGAGCTCGACTCGTTATATAAAACTCAAGCTCGAAGCTCGACTCGAGCTCGATTATTTTCATATTTAAGGCTCGAACTTGATGAATACTCAACATATCAAGCTCGGCTTGACTCGATTTGTATGGAAATTAAGTAAATATATGTATATAAAAGGGTAAAAGTGTAATTTAGTTGAAGCTCGTTAAGGCTCGCGAGCTTCACGAGCAGAGTATTTTCGAGCTCGAGCTCGACTCGAAAAAATACTCGAGTAGCTCGAACTCGAGCTCGACTCGTTTACATCGAGTCGATTTCGATTAGTTTACGAGTCGATCCCGAGTAGCTCGCTAGTTTTCTCGTCTCGTTTACAACCCTACTCGAGACTGCTGAGTGATAAGGATTTATTTGATACGCTTTTAGGGGGTTATTTAAGCCCTAAATCGTGTTTTTAAGGTCAAACATTACCTTAAATCGTTCTTTTGTCATTTTAGGTACTTGGGACGTGAATTCTGGAAAACGGAGCATTTTGGAGCTTTTTGGACTTTTTTTGCTCAAGAATGAAGAAAACAAGAAAAGTCAGGAAAGTCAGGATTTTACACCTGCCGGCGTCAGGCTTTGGAGCTGACGTCGTCACCTTATGAGAAGAATGTTGGATTTTTAACACGAGACGCCCTAGAAGAAAATGTCAAGTTTACACCTGACGGCATCAGGTACAAATGTTGAAGGACGTCAGATGTTAAGTTAAAGAGAGACGACCCAGATGAATTAAATAGCGATGACGTCAGAAGGTGTCTTGGGCGATACGAAACCCTAGAACACGGCGATATGATGGCGTCACGATTTATAACCTGACACCGTCAGCTTTGTATCTTTATATATAGTTTAGGTTTTTTCATTCACAAAAGAGGTGGAACTTGTGGAACTTTGTAGGGAACTTTGGGAGTCCGAGTTTTAAAGCAATTTTAGGGTTTCTAACCCTATTTTCTTCCATGTTTAATTGAAAGATAAGTTCTCATTTAATCATTTAATATGTCTATGTGTTGTTTGATTAATTGTTTATCTTTTCTTTTCATTAACATGCTAGCTTAGATCTCTTAGTGTTTGCTTAGATCTAATGAAACCTAGTTATTGATTATTGATTGTTTGATTGATTGACTAACGTTAGGCTTAAGAAAACTGGCTAATCTCCTGTACGGTAATATGCTTGAATGTCTTAAGAAACGGTTACGGGTTTAGACTCTAGACACATGAACGCTTGGAGCTTTTTGAAAGACAAGCACAAGTGGAAAAATCCCAAATCGACATTGGCAAGGCGAAATCGTCTTCGGGTTACGGAGGAGGAACCCAAGCATTTTGGACCAGACGCGTTGCCATAGCTAGAAGGCATGTACCGGATTTATAAGAGTCAACGTTCGTCAAACTCGACCATTAGTTCCGGTTCAAACCCGACAATGTTTCAAGAATTGATGCAACAACAATACGAGTTAAACCGCAAGGCAAAGATGAATGTTACCAAACGAGAGTCACTCGCAAGAGTTACTTTATATGAATCTCAAAAGATTGCCAAAGAGATGCGAGTGCTACAAATGGACACAAGCAAGATGGATCCGATCGACACAACTATCGTCAAAGCCCAAAAAGCACGAATCCGGGCACAATATCCAACTGAAGACTAGTTCACTTTATTTATTTTTAATTTTACTCTATTTCTTTAGTGTCTTTTTTTGGGGTTTTTTTTTTCCATATGTTTACATATTAGGTTTTTATTTTTATGTAATTTTTTATAATTAATGTAATGTTTTTTTTATTTAATAAAGTTTATTTTAGTTAATATTATGTATGTTTTATTTTATGTAAATGAAAAATAAATTTGAGAATGGCATCATATTTTCTGGTACCAACAGTAACGACACAAAATGTGGTTCCAAAAGGTTTCTGATGTCGTTCAGTGTTTTGCTGACGTGACAATACTTTTAGACAATGGCACCACATTTTTGGCACGATGATACCAACCGCTCTTACACATAAACATATCCATTTACGCTAATTAGTTAAACTTTGTGCATACAGTAATTTTTAATCTTTAAAACTTTGCCTAAAAATGAAAATGAAAATGAAAAAAAGCCCGCTCTTCTTTCCCGCCCCTAATTTCACCCGATTCAAAATCCCAATTCTTTTCCCTCTTATTTCCTCCTTTTTCATTTCCCAATTCCCCACCGTATCTTTTCACTTATTCTTTGCTGAAACCACCAACTAGCTCCCACCACACTTCGAAATTACCCAATCTTATCTACTGTCACCGCGAAACATCAACGGTACAACGCATCTTAAATTATCTTAATGCAATTTGTATCCTATTTTGATATTTTTAAGATGCTCATACTTTTGATCTCTTCTATTAATGGTTCCTATTTTATGGTTCGATAAATGTCTTAATATAATTGATTTGGTTTTTGCATATTTGTGTTATATCTGCTTGTTTATTTGCATTCAGATTTACCAACAAAAGCGAGGGTATTATTTGATAAAGTTCATGTATGAATTTGTTGTAAGCAAACAAGATCGCTTTGCTAACAATTTGATAATTGTATACACTTTTTTGGGGGTTATTTGCAAAAGTCATACAATATATGTTTTCGAATCTGTTTTAATTTTTACTGTATATGTTTAAAACCGTGTCAAACAACCTTTTATTTTTTTGTACGCCATTAATTAGTACGGTTTATAAACCGTACCAAAAGCCCTTTTAAACCGTACCAAAAGACATTTTCTGTAGTAGTGACGCAACTCATTTACATTCAACCAGTGATGAAACTTGTTGCTTAGCTATTAATTTGTACTCTTTACATTGATTTGTGTGTGTTCTTGTAGCTAATATGTGATTTTCTATTTTTTTTGCAGCCGGTTGCTTTTTGTTGGTGACAATTGATATTAGTCAAAATGGTACAAATCTTTCAACTATAAAGCTTTTTTTTTTTTTTTTTTTTTTTTTTTTTTTTTTTTTTTTTTTTTTTTAATGTTCTACCCTGCCTCCCTGGTATCTTATTTTAATTGTTTTCTGTACCGACAGGTGAAGTGTACAACTGAAAAGCTTCGTAAGATCATGGATTGCAAGAGTAACATCCGTAACACGTCTGTTATTGGTCATGTTAATCACGGTACACATATAACCTTTGTTCTACGTTTTATTTATGTTTCTTTGTTTTCTTACATCAACTGTTAACTTATATCATATCGGTAGCTACTTCTAATGGCTACATTTTTCTTTCTTAACAGGAAAGTCAACTTTGACTGACTCTCTTGTGGCTGCTGCTAGTAATGTGCGAATGACAAATACTGCAGAACGCGGTATTACCATCAAGTCAAGTGCTTTTTCTCTTCACTATGCGCTGACGGATCAGAAAGTGGTAAATGAGTACCTTATCAATCTTATCGACTCACCAGGGCACACTGACTTCTCTTCTGAGGTTACTGCTGCTCTACGTATCACTGATGGTGCAATAGTGGTCGTTGATTGTATCGAAGGCGTTTGTGTCGGGACAGATGAAGTTCTTCGTCAAGCCCTTAGTGAAAGAATTCATCCTGTCTTGACCCTCAACAAGATGGACAGATGTTTTATTGAACTCAAACATGATGATGGTGAAGATCCGGATGAAGATCCGAGTGAAGATGCGTATGAAACATTTAATAAGGTTATTGACATGGCTAATGACATTATCAAGTCCAACACGGACTCGGATCTTGGTGATGTCATGTTTTACCCCAATAAAGGTAATGTTGCGTTTGCATCTAGTCTACATGGTTGGGCTTTTACTTTAGCCGACTTTGCGAAGATGTATGCTAAGATGTTTCTCGTCGACGAGTCACGAATGATGGAGCGCCTATGGGGGGATAACTACTTTGACACCAAAACTAAAAGGTGGACTGATGTGAAAACCGATAGTAGCTTTTGCAAACGTGGGTTTGTTCGTTTCTGTTATGACCCCATCAAGAAGGTTATAGAAGCATGCATGAATGATGAGAAAGAAGTCTTATTTCGCTTGTTGGAAAAGCTTGGTATAACCATGAAGGATGATGAAAAAAAGCTAATGCATGAAGAATTGGTGAAGTGTGTCATGCAGAAATGGTTTCCTGCTGCTAAATCTTTATATAAAATGATGATCGATCATCTGCCTTGCCCTGAAACTGCACAAAAGTACCGTGTTGGGAACCTGTACAATGGTTCTCTAGGCGATATATACGCTAAAGCCATCAAAAAGTGTGATCCTCAAGGTCCTCTAATGTTTTATGTTTCTAAGATGATTCCCGCATCTGATAAAGGTAGTTTCTTTGCCTTTGGTCGTGTTTTTGCTGGAAAGGTTTCAACTGGTTTGAAAGTGAGGATCATGGGATCTGACCATTTGTCCAAGACTGTGGAAGGAACTGTCATCTGCATGGGAACGGAACAAGAAACGGTGCAAGATGTGCCATGTGGTAACATTGTTGCTCTTGTCGGTTTGGATCAGTTTATCACCAAAAGCGCAACCTTGACAAATGATTACCATATGAATGCTTCCCCGATCCATAATATGAAGTTTACTGTCTCACCTGTTATGCGTGTTCGTATTAAGTGCAACTCATCTGATCGTGCTAAGCTTCTTAAGGGTCTGGATCTTCTTCACAAATCCGACCTTATGGCTGAATATACTACCACTGAGTCTGGTGAACACTTCATTGCTGGTTCCGGAGAGTTACATCTTGAAATGTGTGTGAAAGATCTAAGGTTGTACTCAAGAAACATAGAAATTGATGTTTCAGAGCCAGTCGTGTTCTACCGTGAAACTGAATTTCTCGAGCCAGTCTACCTTGTCGAATTCCAAGCACCTATGCTTGCACTTACTGCTATCTACAATATTATTATGGAAAGGAAAATATACCATTTTGAGGAGATGCATAGAGAAGGTACTCCATTGGTCAACATCAAGGGTTTTATCAGTGTCAAGGAATCCTTTGGGCTATCTAGCGCTGTGAAATACGAGACCAATGGTCAAGCTTCCTCACAGTGTGTGTATTGGGGACGTTATGACCTGTTGGATCCTGATATCTAGATTTGAGGACAAGGACAGGCTGTAAGCATCAAAAGCAAATAGCATCTATCTCAGGTCCTTGTAATCTAAGTGGTGGGTTTAATGGATTGCTGGTTAAAACTAACCAATCTTTTGTATATCTAAAGCTCTATTGCTACAAGTTAATCATCGAGTCAGATTTATCTTTTTCATTTTTATGGAAGCTGTAAGGGCTTGTATTTTGAAATGTTGAAACTAAATAGTAATACTAACACCCAATGCTTAATTTTGTGCACACGGTAATTATACTGACAATTATTATAATCTGGTTGACCAATTCAGCAAAAAGAGTGCAGCACATTAATTAAAACCGTTTATAATCCAAGCTCCTTTTTAACATAGCTTATAGTACTATACTATTATTCATCCAGTATTACTTACTACTTAAAATGAATCTCACCATTTTGTAATGATGAAAATTGTAACAAAAGAGAATTTCGTCATTCACAAAATATTACTAGTATAAAAATGTTTGTTCATATAGAAACACAACACTAATCCTGAAATTTGTACTTGTATTTATGTTTTCAAAGTTTTTTAATCAAGTTGTTCCAAAAATATATATCTTAAAATATTGTGATAAACGTTTTAACAGGAGAATTATTATATGATACAATTGTAGAGCCCATTTTAGTGTTCATTAGGAATTAAATGAAAAGTTACAATTTTGCTACCCTTAAAAAATAATGAATGCGTAACTTTGTTAATACTCCGTAATTTTTAGTTTGTAACACTCAACTTTCTGCCAATGATAATAATTTACATGTATTGTCTTTTTAAATTCAAAAATTATATTAACGTGGTATGTGTATGTTTGGCCAAGGTAACTAGCTTGTTAGAAATGGATGCATGTATAAATGGAAGAGATCAAAGTTAGAGATACTACGCAAGTAGTATTTGATTTGAAAAGATTAAAGAATATTTATTATTATTGTTATTATTATTATTATGTCTGTCAAACAAATTTTATATTTTAAATAGTTTACATTTTTTAAAATAAGCATACTTTTCTCGTTTTTTTAACATGAGACGTTGGTCTACGAAATTACGAATGATGACATATCTTTGTAAGAAGGAATGATAACTTGAGAGCAAATGTCATATTCTTGTATTTCCTGATGCATAAACGATTACAATAAAGGAGATATATACTCCTACTATACAAGATTATTTTAGGAAAATACTAAAGACTAAATCAATCTAAATCAATCACTAACTAATCGATAGGACCAAATCAATTTAAATCAATCTCTATAATTTGTATATCTAACACTCACCAGCAGTCCGAGCGGCGAAATCGCGAAAGCTCGGACTAGAGTAGTAAACTAGAAAAAAGATATTAACATAATAAAAACATAACTTTAGTCGACTGGTAACACAACCGTACCAATGGTCGATTTAGGGACTGAACTTTAGTCGACTGGTAACAAAGCCGTACGAACAATCAACTAATTGACAAACAATAAACTCATGCATTAACATAAAAAGAAATGATGATAAAACGAAAGATGGTTTTAAAACTTCAACCCCCAATTAACCTTCCAAACAAACAGGGCGTGCTTTTCCCTAGAAAAACATAAAGATCACATATTTAGAAGAAGTTGTGGTTTATTTTGGTTACGGATTAAAGGAAGTCATCCAAACCTACGGCGTGTAGCCGACGGCCGGAGACCGCAGCAGAAAAGTTTAGGTTTTGTAAATGGCCTTATACCATGTAATCAAACAAGATGAGTTTAAAACCGTCAACAAAACAACTTGTGTTCAAAACTTTTTATTTTTTTTTTTCAAATTGACGTCATTTTGCTTCTAGTAACCCACAAGTTTACAAATGTATACCCTACAAGAACAAAATGATTTACTCCGTAATACTTAAAACCCGTTTACTAAATAATTTGGTAGCTTCCAAGAAAATGTGCAATACATATTACATAATATCGTTATTTTTATTACAATTTTCTTCTGGTCAGCAAAAACGACTAAAATTTCTTGACCATTCAACTTACAAATTATACAATATATAAACATTCAAAAATCAAACACACTCTTAAACATATTTACCCACTCAAACATAAACACACAAAGAAAAAAATGGAAAAGCTTTCAAGAAGCATTTCTCGAAGCCTTTCAAGAAGCGTTTCGATGTAAACAGGCTTTGGAAAAGAAGAGCATACGATAGGTTTGATGGTTATGAGGAACGCTCAACTTGGAGAAAAACAAGGCATGCGTTTGAGGTTCAAAAATATGTTTAACTTTTCGCGATCAAAACAAATTGGTGCCAACAAGAGTTCAAAGGCTCGTCGAGCTTCCATTGCGTCTGAATTCGATAATGAGTTTCAAAACAGAATATTTTCTGTGATTTACAACACGCAACAACCCAGGGGCGGATGTACATGTAAGCCAGGGGTAGCGGTCGCTACCCCTGAACTTTTACCCGGTAGTGGAATTTTTGGCCATTTTTTTGGCAATTTCGCGACCCCTGAAACAAATTTTCGCTACCCCTAAACAAATTTTCGTATTTCGCTACCCCTAAGCTTGGCTCCTAGTTCCGCCCATGCAACAACCTAACCTTCTCGTGAATTAGGTCCATTATAGACCAACTTGTAAAGTTTAATATATTGTTTGCTCTTTGGTATGGGGTGATGTATCTCTCTATTCATAGTGTGAAAATTTGTTTCTTTTTATGTATGATGCATGTGAAAAAATGCTGGCATTATAGCATTTAAGCAAGATGTTGTGTATAGATAACTTTTTTACTTGTATTGACTTAATAGTTATTGTGTTGCAGATTTACCACTCATGGGTTTGATAATTGGGCCTAAACTTTAAAGCCCAGTAGAATGAAAAAAACTTACTTTAGTGAACATGTTTGTAGAAGAACTGTAGTAACAACTAACAGACCATAGTGTATTAGTGGTGTCACTAACTACATAAATTTTTGGGGGTAACCATAATTTTTGACCATTTGACCGACTAATTCAAAAAAAATTGAGTACACCCTCATACAGACTCAAACCGAGTAAAACCCTCCTCTTTTCAAAAAGTTTGGCGTAGCCACTTAGAGTTATTTGTACTTAACAGGAATTAAACACCGACTACATCATCTAGCCATCTCAAAGTTTTATAAATTTTGTTCATTATGTATTAGAAAGTTAGTGACGAATTGACCATGAATCAAAAGTGAGTTTTTTAGTACGCACTAGATCTGGTTGACGCATAAATTTTGTTTCCGTCTTTATTCGAATTTAAATCATTGTATGGTAAGGATGATTATTTGTTACATGTCAATTACCTACTTAAAGGTACATGTTAATGCATTATTGTTATTGTTGTTATTCTTATTATCATCATCATCATCATAATAGTAGTTATTATTATTATTATTATTATTATTATTATTATTAACAGCAAGATAAAATTCTATAACAAAACTACTAGCAAGGAGCTAGAAAAAATTATAAAGGAGTTCTTAACCAATCATGTCAATGTACAATTTAACACCTTTACATTTTAACCAAGAAAAAGAAAAGAAAGAATGTTATCTAGGATGTCACATTTCCTCATTGCTTGAGGATTAAATATGACACAATTACGATAATTTCAAAGAATCCAACACAAATTTAACATATAAACGATCCTTCTTGTTCTTGGAACTTTGCATGGAACCAATCCAATTAAGCCAAGCATGCCAGAACATGAAAGTAAAGAAGGAGGAGATATGTTGCACCAAATCCAAAATAGATCTCCATATGGCATAAGGATGTTCACATGAGAAAAAACAATGCTCGGACATCTTGACACCCACATTACATACTGGGCATAAAATGGAATTAATCTCTATACTACATCTTGACATATTATACAATTAGGGAGACGATCTAGCCTCACTCTCCATATGAAAACATTGACTTTGCGAGGCAATGATTTATTCCAGATTGTAGATGTATCCGTAGAAGCTAGGAAGATTACAATTGTCAATGTGGGCTCGAGTTTCTCTAACAATGAATGTGCCATCTTTGCCAAGCTACCAAGACCAAGACCATCGATCAGGGTTTGAAGAAAGAGAGACATGTTCAGACAACATTGAAGAAAACATAGCACCAATACGACCACTATCAACCGGACTACGCCAATTCCAAGTACATCTTGATGAATCAAACAATCTTTGTGCATATCCAATCTATAAAGCCGATTGAAACGCTGACAAAGAGGCTCAAATATCTTTCCAAAATCTAACTTGATTGCAACAACCCACAACAAAGCGTAACTTAGCTTTTGAAATAATGTCGTGAGAATGGAGAGAGTTGATTGAGCTAATGATTTTAGCCCAAATCCCGTTCGTTGTACAACCTATGGAGCCCAAACCTGCATCGTCACCACTCACCATGCATGAATCGATTTGATAACAGAAACCCATAACGACTGAGGATTAGAAACGAACCTCCAACGCAACTGAAGAAGTAAAGCAAGGTTAAGTTGAAAGATTTAAGATTTCCAACGCCTAGCCCTCCATGATCTAAAGAAGCTATGTTTGATCTTATCTTAAATTGCTAGAATGAATTTGAAACGTACACTTTCTTAAATACAACAATACATCAAAGCGAGATATGAGATGAAATTTGAAACACATTGTTTAAGTTATGACATTTTTCTTTTTATGGCATGCACAACTAACTTTTGTGTTCGTTTTTAAAAAACACTAATTAACTTTAATTACTTTTAATTTGTTATTTCTACAAGCAATGTAGAGGACACGTTAAGAAACTTGCATGTAGTATTAAAAGAAAGTTTGACTTTAATAACTTAAATCTTAACATCTATGCTCGATCCATCAAAAGTTAAACATATTTAACTTGAAATAGTTGTCTTTTCTTCACACGACAACAAGTACACATGAGATTTAAATTCAAAATATTCCATCTGCCTGAATTCTGCAAATTAACATTACTTGGAGTGTTTGTAGATAACAAGTTGGTAATTTATTAGTTTTTGTTTACAAAACTTTTCACCTTATTTCAGTCTAAAATCGAATGATCGAGTTTATAAGTATTTTTTGTTGGGAAATTAGACGTACAAACATACACTTGCTAATAATTACGTATCAAAATTTTATCAACTACTTAAACTGTAGGAATTTAGCTGTAAAATGTTACTCTAGTTTATTGGTATTACAATTGCCCTTTAACTTCAAAAATGTGAGAATGACTTGTGAATTCCGTGTCATTTCGATAATTTGTTTTAAAGTCGTTAATACGACGTAACATGAAAAAACGTACATATATGCGGCCAATGTATGTGCATTAGTGTGTATGAAGAATAATAAACGAGTGTACAATAATGTAAACATAGCCTACATCATTAATGGCACAAATTAAGAAAAGAGTTTTATATCGGCTGAAATTTAAGTGAAAAGTTATTTCACGACACACAAAATAAGAAAAGATGTGTGAATTAATTTAAAAAAAGAATATCTCGACATACAAAGGCACCAGATCTGTAGGACATAAGGCAATCTTTTATTGTAAGAGAGTGAAATGGATAAGGTTTGTTGAGTGACATAAGTGAGTAAAGTAAACACCCCCTCCATCACCACTCCTCTCAGTCCATCACCGCCGACCTAAATTCCGTCCAATCAAAACCCCCCGCTCCCTAAATATGCCTAAAAAAAAGCCTCGTAAACCAGAGCCTAGTGCCGAGCCGGACCCGGAACCGGAACCGGACCAAGACCAAGACCAAGACCCTACTCCCGACATCAAGTTCAAGCTAGATGACCGGGGATACTTTTTAGCTTTAATTTATCAAATCCACGTCAAAGCTCCGAACGACTCCGCCTCGGCAGTCTCACCTTATTATAAAGACGCCGACAACAAGAAGGAAAAAGAGGTATATAAGCCAAACCAAAAACATCTAATAATTGAGCTTATAGTTGTAAACAAAGTAACTGAGAAAGATGAAAGTCTTTTTGTATGGATGCGGCGAGCCGATTATTATATAATCGGATTCCGCAGTCATAAAAAAACTTATCATTTCTGTGACAGGGTCAATGAAGGCATTGGGGGAACGACACTAGAATATAGTTCTGAATATGGGAGTGGTTTAAAGAGTGATGATGATGTAGTTTTAGGTTTTGATGCCTTTGTTCATTATGTCAGCGAGTTGATTAAGTTTATTTTTAAGGCTCCAACCGAGACCACCACCAAGACCACCACTCAAAACACACAAACCACCGCCACCAAAAAAACACCAAAACCCAAAGTCAACACCAAAGTCAAACCCACCAAACCCACAAGTGACAGGAATCCCGCGAATCGTTACCAGTATGGGTGGCGCCTTCCAATCCTTGGCATATGTGTGTGTCTCGCTGAAGCTTCTAGGAATTTTCATTTTGCCACTATAATTCATAGAAACCAAATCAGCTCTACTTCAATGGTGGATTACACTAATGGAGCAAGGAGTTCCCAAATACCTCATGAATTGAAAACCAAAGAAGAAAAATACAAATTCATAAAAGGTGTTACGAAAGGTGGTCTCAGGCGTCCAGGGGCTAAAATGTCCAATTATCAGTCGCATTACATGACCAACTGGTCTGGTGCATCAGATATGGGTCGCACGTATATTCTTGAAGTTGGAAAATTGTTATTTCTCACCGCCAAAGAAGAAAACACTATTCGAGGCCCCGCCGATGAAACCGTTGATAGTTGCTATAAAACCCATTTAATTGACAAAGTGTTGACAAATAATAAACTATGTTACTACATCACTCCCCTTAAGTGCAAAGAAAAAACGAAAGACCGATGACAAAGATGATAATGACACGATTCGTATGGCTGACGAATTAATGGTAAATAGGAGGAAAATGAGAGGTAGGAGTAAGTAAGTAAGGGAGGAGTGGTAGAAAAGGGGGAAAAAAAAAGAAAGTATAAGAGTGACGGGGAAATTGGTGAAATCAGGAAACAAGAGAGAAACGGTTTGGAGTAGAAGGAGCGGAAGGGGCACAAATAAGGACAGCAGTGATGATAATTACAACAGAAGGGACATGAACAAGAACCGGGATAGAAGGAACAATGATGATGGCAGGAGACGAGATGGTAAGAGAGATTGGAGGAGCAATGGTGATCATATAGAAATGATGACGTCTCAAAGCGTAAATGGAGAATGTTGAGGAGGGAAATTCTTGTGCTAGGGAGGATACAACACTTTTACAATGTGCATTAGACAACCTGAAAGTGCTTTCAGAAGCATTTGACATGAGGTTAGACTTGCTACATTTAATTTTGATGTTGTAAGTTATTATTTTACTGTTTAAACCAATTTAAACTATGGGTTGTTATATACTTTTCAGTCAACCAGAGCATGGGCATTCTGTCATTCTTCCGATAATTTCATGTATCATTGATGGTACAATGGAGTACGATAGGAGCACTCCCCCATTTGCTTCGTTCATTTCGTTAGTCTGCCCAAGCACTGATTTCATGTTTAACATTTATTTAATGCTACAATTTAGATTAGTCTAGCTCTGGTCGATATGATAAATAACATATAACACGTTTCTGAAAATGCAGAAAGAGAGTACTCCGAACACTGGGCGTTGGCATGTGGAGAGATTTTACGAGTTTTAACCCATTACAACCGGCCGATTCTCAAGGCCGACCATCAGCATAAGGTAACAACAGATAGAAGCATCAGTGGAAGCCAAGCTTCAACAAGTAACTCTCCTGACAGTGAAACTTCTTCACCATCTGCACAGAATGAAATTAAACCACTGAGGCTGTTGTCTCCTTGGATTACTGATATTTTGCTTGCTGCTCCATTAGGTATCAGAAGTGACTACTTCCGCTGGTAAGGATTGTCTCTCTGTTTGTGTTTGTGTGCGTATTTTATGTTCATTAGTTTAAGAGACTTACTGAAATTTCATATGATCATAGGTGTGGTGGTGTCATGGGAAAATATGCCGCGGGAGGACTCAAGCCACCTTCTGTTGGTAAGCAAACATGTTTTCACGTAACTGATGCGTGTACTGCTTAATGTTGTATCAATTGTATGAGCTCTTATATATTGATAGAGATAAAATAACACATTTTAACTGCTGAATAATGTGCTTTAATAGTTTGAAAGTTGGTTATTGTTGTGTATCAAAGTAGCGTTGATATTAAAGATCTGTATGCTCTAAGTAACTGTAAAAGAGCGTGTATAGCAGCACAATACAAATTATTTGATAGAATGTGCTATATATCATTAACCTTTAGGTGTTACGCTTTATATATGCATCATAGTTGTATGATATATGTTTTGTAAAATATATATCTGTTTTCCGAAATGAAGTCAAGATTATAGTTCCAAAAATAATATTTGATTTAGATCAAGAACAATGGAACGATGAGTATGGTCAGATCATGATCTGATGGCTGATATAAAACCATTGAGCAATCCAACCAATCGATGACCTATACCTTTAGGTTGCAAAGACCCTTCTGACAATTTTTGTCCACTTTGATCTTCATCGTAATGTTACTGATATGCATGAACTTTGTGTATATGTTTGGTGCATTTACAGTACATGTCGTGTAATGTCTAAGAATTTATCTGTGTTTATCCATACAGGTGGTTGATGCACTATGCAATGTGGTGTCAGCATCCCCGGCCAAAGCTGCAACTGCTGTTGTCCTTCAGGTCTAGTTTTACTTCAAATCAACCATTGGGCACTACAACGAACATCACTGCATCATATTACTTTTACTCACAAAAATGGAAATAATATTAATTTTTGATTCGTTTCTGCTCATCAGGCGGAGAGAGAATTGCAGCCATGGATTGCGAAAGATGATGATCTAGGTAAAAAAATGTGGAGAATCAACCAGCGGATTGTTAAGCTGATTGTTGAGCTGATGAGGAATCACAATACCCCGGAGTCATTGGTAATAATGTCTAGTGCATTAGACCTTCTTCTCCGTGCCACAGATGGGATGCTCGTTGATGGAGAAGCATGTACTTTACCACAGCTAGAGGTATTATTTATTTAAATTTCATCTCATTTCACATATCAATTATGTCATTCACTAAAGCAAAATGCATAGCTTTTCTAAATTTTAGAGGTGGCAAGTTTGAGCTTGTGAATTGGTCACTTTGGGTTATGTTTTATCTCTGATGTGTCAAACGCACCAACATTATTTGAATAAAAGGGGGCATGCTAAATAGGTGGAAAGTTGTCCAAGGTGGATAAGAGCATATACAAATCTGCTTATCGCTTTTTGTTATCCTTTCACACACTAGTTATTTATTAAAGTATAAGAATTTTGGACAAAAAGATTTACGTGTCAACCTGACCCATGCAAAATTTTACCCGTTCTAACACGCTACTCAATCTGCCTGCCCCATTTTGTCACCCCTGTCTGAAATCATCCCAAGTGACAAGTACAGATTTACTATTTTGCTTATACCGTTCAGTATTGGTTACATATTAGTAACTGCTCCATTTATTATTACTCATTTCAGCTTTTAGAAGCAACGGCTAGAGCAGTTCAACCTGTTCTCGAGTGGGGAGAATCTGGGATGGCAGTTGCAGACGGCCTCTCAAATCTTCTCAAGGTAAACCATATATTGATTAACTGATTTTTTTTTGAACGATCAGTAACTCCTGATTGAAGTCATACATTTTCTGTTTATTATGGCATATAAATGACACACCCTATAAGAGGAGTGTTTGTTTATTAGCCAAATTTGTAGTTTTTGTAAAGTAAACAATGGATTATTTGTACATAACTCATTTCATATCCATTTGATTGAACAGTGTCGGTTGCCGGCTACAGTACGCTGCCTTTCTCACCCAAGTGCTCACGTCCGTACCCTTAGCACATCAGTCCTCAGAGCCATTTTACACGTAGGTTTAGTTAACCCAATTGGTGCAGCCCCCAACATACCCGCGGCATGTGGGCCAGCTTATCAGTACCTAAACGTAGATGTTACCGACTGGGAATCAGATGTAGGTAAGTGTCTAACATGGGAAGCTCATAGTCGAATTGCAACAGGAATGCCAATTCAGTATCTTAATACAGCTGCTAAGGAATTAGGATGCCCGATATCCATCTAACCACTAACGCCCCGCTGTACGGAAATTTTCTAAATTTTAATATTTACTTAACGTATGCGGGTCCCCCTTGTAATATTGATCTTTGTTGGTCAGTGTATTGATAATTGGTTGTATAGTTGAAGTATTTTACGATACTTATTAGGACCCGTGTTTGTATGGAGATACAGTCCTTGTATCTGTAATTAAGCTGAGTTTATTTCAGAACAGTGTTTATCAGTACTTTTTTATTTTTATTTTCTAAAATCATGGTATCAGCATTTCGAGTCTATCAAGTAGACGGTTTATGCAAGGTGCATGGTACGGGTGTTCTTAAGGTCGAAATGCTGGTATCGACTAAGCTTTTGTCATCTTAGATCTTTCATAATGACCGTCTTTTTTGCATGCGGGTAGAATGCATCAGTAAATGTTAAGTCATCAACATCAGGAATGGTAAATTGAATAAATACTGTTAAATTGGCTGTCACAACAGTATTTCGCAGATCACTCAATGGAGACTTCCGTCGATGAATGGGTAGGCTGTCACTGCTTCGGTTCGCACAAGTAACAACAATGTTAGCCTCACCATGGGGGGTTTGGTCCCCGCGATTGAGCTCGGGTGTGAGTCACTTTTTGAGTAATTGAGTTAAGAGCGCCAAGTGTATTAACATATCAACTACTTGTCATTTTTACTTGTTTTTGAAAGTTTTAAGGGTTTATGACATATAATAGCAACGTACTTTCTCATTTGTTCACATATTAGATACGAACTCAAACAAATATCATAATACCCATCCAACTTTCAAATTTTATTTCATTATCATACGTTTTAGAGTCATCTCTTTGCACCGTTAATCATTTTGACTATTGACCGTTTGTAATTAACTCAAAAATATGTTTTCTTTTCACATTATATGTTTTCGTCCGTTTTATGCGTTTCCACCGTTTTTATACGTTTTCATCGTTTTTATACGTTTTTCCTTACGTTTTCATACGTTTTTGTCATTTTTTTATTAAATGTATGAAAACGTAAGAAAACATTTAAAAACGGATAAAAACGTATGAAAAGATTACACTTTGAAGTTTTAATAAATATATACGCCTTTGTTTAATTTAAACAATATATGAAAATCAGTTTTAATTGGATTAAACCGGCGAATTCAACCGGAAATCGGACCAGCCAGTTTCATTGAAAAAACCCACAAAACCAGTTTAACCGGAGAAAATCGAAAACTTGAAAAAAAACAATTCGTTTTCAAAAACATATAAAGATCACTTATTTGAAAGAAAGGAAACAAATTTGATATATACTTTTTCTTTTAACATCTTGTATGACTTTAAAAAATGATTATTAACATAAATTTTCAAAAAGTTATCCCAAATAACTTAGTTATTATGGTAATAAATAAATAACCATGATAAGCACTTTAACCTAAGGATAAGCAAAATATAACAAAACCTGAACCAAATTTAAAAAATGAGCCGAACCGGTTCGATCGAAACCAAGCCAACCATATTCGGTTCGGTTTTCGGTTTACATATTTGTGATTTTCGGTTTTGGTTCGGCTCGGTTCTAGCCAAAACCGAGAAAAAACACATCTAAACCGTATAAACCGAACTGACACAAACGGACTAACACAAAACAGAACCAAACCAAACCGAGTCACTTTGGTTCGGTTATCAGTTTATGTCTTTCACAAAATCGGTTTTGTGTTCGGTTCAGTTTGGTCGGTTTGAGTCAGTGTTGACCAATGGTCTACTTTAACCAAAAAAAAAAAAAAAAAAAAACACCACTTTTCTATTGTCGATGGGTTTAGGGTTTATCTCCACTTCTCCACCAAGATTCAATCTTTAACACACATAAACCGTATAAACTGAATCGACATGAATGGACTGACACAAAACATAACCAAACCAAACCGAGTCACTTTGGTTCGGTTCTCGGTTCATGTCTTTCACAAAATCGGTTTTGTGTTCGGTTCGGTTTTGATCGGTTCGGGTCAGTTTGACCAATAGTCTACTTAAAAAAAAAAAAAAAACTTTTCTATGGTCGATGGGTTTAGGGTTTTTGGACAAGAAAATATTCCTAATTAGGGTTTATCTCCACTTCTCCACCCAAGATTCAATCTTTCTCAAATACCCTTTTCAAATTACTCAAAACCAAATCATGGGTTTATCATGATTTCACTAAAACCCCAAAAATTTTACAAAAAAATCCAATCTTTATACAATTTTGCATCATTTTCATCTCCTGCTGTTTTTTTTGCAGAAGAAACCAACACCCTTTGCTCAGATTATCATGAACTAACCAAAAAGATGCAAACTTTAGCTCAAAAAGGTGATGTTTCCAGCTCTTTACATTTTTTCGATATGTTGCGAATAATGCCCGGTAAGCCGAGTATATATGATTACAATGCTATGTTGAATTGCTATTTGAAGTCTAGTAATGTGTGTTTGAATGGTATGAATGTGTTGCAATTGGAGATGAGGAGAGTCGGGTTAAGTCCGAATGTGTTGACTTTTAGTACATTGTTGAAAGGGTTGAGTATTTTGGGCGAGGCGAGAGTAGGGTTGGGCGTTGTTTTGGAAATGTGTGGTTATGGTTTTGTGCCGTCGTTTAGTTGTTTGGCTAATTTGTTTAGGAGGTTTTTGGATAAAGTGGAGTTAGGAGATGCGATTAGTGTTTTGGAGTTGATGTTGAGGTTTGGTTATGTTCCTACCGAGCCGAAAGTGATTTTGTTGATTAGGAGTTTGTGTAGCCGTGGGATGATACGGGATGCTTGGTTTGTGTATTTTAAGGTTTTGGATAAAGGGTGTTTCCAAAGTCCGTATTTTTACAATCCGATTTTATGGTCTTTGTGTAAATCGGATCAGATTGGTGGTTTATTAGCGTTTTTTTGTTGTTTAGAGAAAAAGGGTCTTGTATATAATACATGTTCATATACAGCTTTAGTATACGGGTTTAGCAAAAAAGGGCTATTTCGCGAGGCTTATGGCTGTTTGAAGATAATGGAAGGTGATTCGGGTTGTTACCCGAATGTTAAAACGTATACCACAATCATTAAGGGTTTGTGTGAATATGGAAGGATAAAAGAGGCGTTAGGCCTATTGGGAAAAATGGAAAAAAATGGATGTGATCCGGATATTGTTACATATAATATAGTTATACGGGCACTTTCTAATGAAAATATGCTTAATGAGATTTACGAGCTTTATGAGTCTTTACATCAAAAGGGTCTTGTCCCAGATCGGTATACAGCTACTGCATTTTCGGGATTACTCAAGAGAGGTAGTTTAGGAATTGCACGTACTCTTCTACAGGATATATTTTTGAGTGATATTGACTTGGATGTTGCGGTTTATAACGTGTACTTATATAGTTTATGCCATGCTCGCGAACCTCAAGAGTTATCATCTTTGGTTAGAAGTATGATAAAGAATGGCATTGAACCGAATAATATAACTTTTAACACGATTTTGAAAGGCTTTTGTGAAGAGAAAACATTGGATGAAGCCTTGGAATTTCTTGAACATGTTGATTGGCCTGGAAAAAGGCCTGATTCGGTATCGTTCAACACGATATTATCTGCTGCGTGTAAAATGGGTGATTCTAGAATGGTGCAGAAAGTTGTTGACTTAATGGACGGTGAAGGGGTTAAGCTCAATGTTGTGGGGTTGACTTGTTTAATGCAGTATTTTTGTAACGTTGGGAAGTTTGATGATTGTTTGAAGGTTTTTGAGCATATGATTATATATGGTCCACGACCCTCAGTGGTGACCGTTAATACTCTTATGGTTTATCTTTGCAAGAATCATGAAGTTGAAGCAGCGTATTGGGTTATTCGTAATTTAAAGAGATATGGATTGTTGCCTGATTCGAGAACCTATAATATTCTTATACGTGGTGCTAAAAGCGAAAGGAAGTTTCTCCTTGTGGCCGAATTACAAAGAAAATTACGAATGGGTGTTAACCAAACAGCATCTTTTTAGATGATCCATATATCAGTTATTGTCAGAAACTTGGAGGATGTACCATGTCAGGTTTGACCTTTTTCCCTCAATTATTCGAAATTTTAGATAGTCAACGATGCGTTAATAAGTACTTCGTACTTGAAGTTTTCTCGAAAATATGTTGCAATTTACATGTGACATTCCAAAAACGGATGCATCTTCCATGGGAAGGAAAGATTGTCTGATGCTCTGAACTTTCTCATGTTAACTTTGTACTCGATTGAAATTGGCAGGAATTTGTGGTGTACTCAACGATTTAGTTCGAATTGTGTTATCTCCATACAAAGGTTAGTCTTTTCCCGAGAAAATTGCAGTTATGGGGATGTTTGGATGCGCGTTTTCAGTGTGATATTTGCAGCGTGAATGATAATTAGTGTCTTAAAATAACTAATAGTTAAGCAACCTTACATGTATCTCAATATTTTATAGTTTCTTCCAACTTCACTTTTTCAAATCTGATTATTGAGACCTGAAATCCAGAACGGTTGTTTAGTCGCACTTCCAAATGCCCATACTTTCAAGAATTCTCATGTGAACATCAGTAAGTGACAAATACTTGATTGAACTAAAAGCACTACTGTATGCTATAGGAACTGCTGATATGGCAAATGCAACTCAAATCTTCATGCGCATTTTAGACAAGAGATCAGGTTTGAAGATCGTGCATGATAGAGTTGGTGTATAAGGAGTCAGAAGGTTGACTTTGAGGTCAGACATCCAATTCAACACTTACAATTCTTGTTAAAAATTAGAGCTTGATTTCGTCAAGGTGACTTAACTTTAGCTGATAAATCTAGTAAAAAGGCTCAGAGCTAAAAAGCTGGATGCTGTAGACTCAAATTTTGAACGACTTTTATCATATTAAACAACCAATCTTTGTTCCAAATCCTGCTCTGTCCAGATTTTTTAAAGCATTAGTTATAGATGGTTTATTTTATATTTAAAATTAACGGGTGGGCCAAAAATCTTATATTTTAGCTTCGAAGTTAACAACTGATTATTTATATGTGTAAGCAGAGGATAATTATATCGAAGGTATAAGATCATGAACATTTGAGTGTAAAAAAGTAAAAACCTTCATTTGGAAAGTGGCAGGGAATGAAAAGTATGAAATACAGAATCGATCATATGAGTTTGGCCATCTTAGTTGTTGTTTCAGACAGCTTTGGCTATCATCCTAATTTTTGATATAGGAAAACTTTTATGGACTTAATTTGTTGCATTACAAAATAGGGCGGGAATTGAGGCAGAGTGTAATTTTAGTGCTTGAGCTTAAACTAAAAAGTGTCGCAATCATTTTGATTCTTAGAGATATAATCTTCAATTGCTAATTTGTGAGACTTTAAGCGTAATGCAAAAATCTGGATTCAAGTGCTTTGTTTTTCTGAATTTATGGAAGATGAAATGTTGGGTAAAAAACTGAACTGTTGAATTTATATCCTTTTTTTTTTATCAAATTGTTTGTCATACGATTATATTTAGGTTATAAGAAGATGGGACTCAGAGAACATAGAACTATTCTTTCCCAGTAATATCCTAATAAGTTTAGCGGTTTCATGTGGTTCTTTGTTATGGATTTACGGCGTGTTTGTTCTGTACTTGGAACTAAGAACAGGACATAGAAAAATTGGATCATTCATTTTCATGACACCCTTCATGTTTTGTGGAAATCTAAACATGATGTTATAATTAACGATATTTATCTTTCATAATCACAGGATGTGCATAACACAATAAATATGGGAATTAGCATCTGGGCATGAAACATGTCAAGTTGAAGTTATCGACAGAAACAAACGGTCAGAAATTCGAAGTGAGACGAAATGATGTTGACATGGATCTTGTATCAAGAATACGGAGGTAACTGTGTTGTGTTATGATAAAGATTCTTTATACTTCTAATTATACGTATGTGTTTATAACAAATACTGGGTTGTAATTTAGAATTTTGTGGATTAATGCGGTATTTGTGTGGAAATTTAAATATGACCAGACTCCAGATACAAATGGATCATTGATTACACATTTAAGTGTTTCTGATTTGGATAAAACATCATATATATTGAATTTGCATATGTGATTAACTCTTATTTTTAGTATAAATGGTGACACTAGACTTTTTTTTTTTTTTTTTTTTTTTTGTACCGATTGAGGCTCATGGTAGTACCATTGTACAGATCTCGCTTCTCTTGGTAAACGTTGAGGAAAGGACGATTGTCAAGTGATCAAGATAGCGGATAAAATGTTGTATGTATAGTAGTATAGCATATAGATATATAGATATTGCTATAGATAAAAACAATCAGCAATAAATCATAGCGGGTTGGAATCGTTTCTTATTTTTTTCGTTTTCCATTTGTTTATTTGAAATGAAAGGAAGAGCGAAAAGGGTGCATCTCTATGCTAAAAAGATGTTGTAATTTTTTTTTTTTTTTTTTTTTTTTTTTTTTTTTTTTTTTTTACCAAAAGGTTCAGTCTTTATGGTAGATTGACTTTTATAGTCAAATACTTACTTCATTCTATAAGGCAGCAGTTGGGAATTTTCTGCAATGGGAGAAAGCCTAACATGGCAAAGTCACGTGAAATTACGGAAAACAAATCAGTTTATTATGTACGAGTCTTCGGCTTAAAGTATCACCTCTACGAGAGTCTTCGGCTTAATAGCACCTTCTGGATTAGTACCATTGGATCTTAAAGATTGGCCAAGCACACCATGTTTGTTACGAGCAACTAGTAACAAAGGTGATACGCAATTAAGTATGACTAGAGCATGCCGATACCAATGGCGTGTCAATATTTGAAGCCCCAAAACAAATAAACACATTACATGGTGTTATGTGTACTCATATATCACTTGATTTCCGATTTTAGCCGTAGGCGATGTACTTGTTATCGTATACAAATTCCATGAGATCAAACATTAAACCTTTCCGAGCTCAAAATTACATACAATGGCCAAGATTTTTCTCACAGGCAAAGTTTAGAATCGGCAAAATTCGTGCAATCATTAGCGAATAATGATGTTTCATAATTGGAATGTTGATGTTTGTTGTCGAGCCTTGACATACTTGCAGGTGGGGTCAACGACTACCAATTTACCACTATTTTAATGGGAGGTGATTTGTAAACCACTAAAATTGATGTGTACACCACTAAGTATGAAGTATATAGTTGTACTATATGCATTATCAACACAATTTAGTGGTGTGCACACCAATTTTAGTGGTGTACAAATCATCTCTCATTTTAAAAACTTAGGGTCCGCTTGGTTCAAAGTGGGTAAAGGAAAAGGGAAAGGGAATGCAAAGGAATAAGTGAGGTGGGTAATCAATCTCTTACCCCCCAATTTACTATATAATGGTTGATTACCCACTACGGGGTAATCAATCCCTTTGCACCCCCTTACCAAGCACAAAACAATGAGTGGGGTGGGCCCTTTTGAATACCTTACCCATTCCCCACCCTCCTTAACCTCCCCACCAAGCACCCCCTTAGTAAAAATATTAGAGTTTGTAATGGTGGGACGAAATGGTTGTGGGAAGGCTAGTAGGCAAGGTCACCTTCCCTTCATCATATACATCAGTGCCACGTCAGCTTTTTCTCTCCTCTCACTTTCCTTCACCACTCTTCACCTTTTAGAGGGCAAGGGAACCCATCTTCACCATAACTCCCACTTTTTTTTTTCTTTTTTTTTTTTTAACTTACACAATTCATTTAAAAATAAAAATGTTAAAACTATAACATAAAACTATAAATGGGTAAGACAATGCTGTACATTACAATAACATAAAAATGTTAAAACTATAAATTCATTTTAAAAACATTTCTGTTTTGAGAAAAGCGCCTAGTGAGTATGAAAAATACTCATTGAAAATACAAACCTCTAAAAGCATCTTTTACTTTTACTTCATCTTCTTTAACTTTTTATCTCTCTTCTTTATCTTCTTCATCTAAATTTCTTCTTCATCTTCATATTTGCTTCATCGATCTATCTCAAAACTGTAATTTATCATTGATTTTATTAAAAAGATTTCAAGATTTCACTGACCTTGATCTTCAATAAGTAAGCTACTTAACTCACCTGCATTTTCACTTTTTTACTTATAAAGTTTATGCTTTTCGATATGGGTTTTTGATTTTATACAATCTTAAAGAAAAAAACGGATCTATTAATACATTTAAATGAAAGTGGGGCCCGATTCACTTGGTTACCGTTTGGTTGTCAGACCACCAAAAATTGTTTCGGGTATTATGCATCGCGCGTGAGAAGGGGAAGTGGGCATGAGAATCCGCGCGTGAGGCATTGGCAATTGGTGATACTTTCACCTCCTTGCCTACTAGTCTAAATTATTGGAATATTGATGTTTGTTGTGACATACTTGCGGGTAGAGGTGCATAGATGGGCTAAAGCCCGAGCCAGGGCTTAGGCCTGGCTCGAAAAAGCTCGAAAAAGCCTGGCCTAAAGCCCGGTCCGACCCGAAAGGCCTAAATGGTTCTTATAATTTCCACCAATTCCTAATCCGACACCCGATCTTTTCAAAGAGAACGTTTTTTTTTTTTTTTTTTTTTTTTTTTTTTTTTTTATATTTATTTATTTAATAACATGCAATAGATAATGGGGATATCTTGGCTACAATTATTGTAGCTAATTGGCTATATTCTTCCATAAAAATTACACAATAAACCCCTTAAAGACCCACAAGAAAAATCAGGGACCCACAAAAAAACTCAAAGACCCATATAAAAAGTGTTGAAAATTGTAAGGAGTTGACTAAAAAAAATTGTAGCTAACATTTTTTTCCCATAGATAATTACTTTGAATGATTCATGAAATTACAACAAAAATATAATCACATATTAATAAATACAACTTGTTTGAATGGATACAAATTAATGTTGTTGTTGAGGTTTCTCATTAATGTCATAGTTATTGTAGACTTTAATTGAGGTGTATTTCGATGAAAAGAGTTAAAAAACTGGCAACTTTTATGTAAACTTCAATGAATATGTACTTTTAAAATTGAGTAAATTGAATTGAATCACTTTAATGTTTAGAAGTAGTTTACATGCAACTTTTATCTTTTCAATCGATGTGTGCTTTTTAAAATGAGTGAATTGAATGGCTTCAAAAAGAGTAAATTGAATCGATGACGTGTGCTTTTTACAGGCAACTACTAAACTACACATAAATGTTAATGCTTGCATTTATGATCAATAAGTTGTTAGGTGTTCTTATTCAATGCAACATTTAGATATGTGATGAATGTCAATAACTTACCAATCCATAGCTTTTCATTTTTTAGTTTTACTACTCACCTCTACATCAAATATTTTTAGTAAACAATCTCCACATTTTGAGATGGCTAGTTCATCAAGCCAAGGTCAAACTTCGCAACCACTACCATCCGTCAAAACAACAATCGATTCAAACCCTAACAATAACACTCTATCAAACCCCCAACCCATACAAATCCCCCAAGTCTAACCTTAAGCCTATCAGATCCCCCAACTTCTTTTTTTACAAGTGTATACCAGATGAAGATGAAATAATAAATGTATTAGATCTAGGAGGTTGTGATGTGATTGAGCATAATAAAATAGCGAAGAGAGATCTTTATAGTGATCATATTTGGAAGGTTTTAGAGGGTTTAAATCCAATAGTTTATAATAGCACAGAGTTCATGCTTCAAACTCCTCGATACCCGGTTGAAAAGAGGCCTAATGAACCGGGTATCGAGGAGTTTGAAGCATAAACTCCAGGATATTGTACACTACTGGACTTAACCCCTCTAAAAGATCACTATAAAGATCTCTCTTTGCTATTTTATTATGCTCAATCACATCACAACCTCCTAGATCTAATACATTTATTATTTCATCTTCATATGGAATAAACTTGTAAAAAAAGAAGTTAGGGGATTTGCTAGGCTTAGGGTTAGACTTGGGGGATTTGCTAGGGTTATGGGTTGGTGGTTTGATAGAGTGTTATTGTTAGGGTTGAATCGATTGTTGTTTTGACGGATGGTGGTGGTTGCAGTGGTTCCATTGTTAGGTCCGGAGGGTGGGTGTGTGTGTAATAATAATGCGTTTACAAATGACACATTTTACAAATGACCGGCGGTGGTGGGTGGCTGGTGGTGATGGTGACCGGCGGCGGCGATGGTGGTGGAAAGAGGTGGTGGTGGTTTTAGAGAGAAGGTAGAGAGTATTCTAGAGAGAAGGTAGAGAGAATTCTAGAGAGAAGGAGGAGAGAATGATGTTTCTTTCTCTATCTAGAATTTAGAAAGTGGAAGTGAAGTGAATGGAAAAATGAGGTAAGTTTGTTTATATAGTGGAGGCAAAAGATGAGGGAGAGGGATCTTTGTCTCTATTTTCTTTTTGTTCGTCACTAAAATGCTAGTTTTTAGTCCGTAAAAACTATACCCTTAACCCGTAAGAATATATTTTTTGCAAAAGTTGATAGATTATTAAAATACCTTCGAAACGAGTATAAATACGATCATATTCACCGGAAATATAAACACTATAAATTAGACTTGCGGTGTAAATTAGTCACAGGGACCATTATTGTAATTTTTGTACTATAAGGGTTCGGGGCTCGTTTAAGCTCGATAACATTTGATTCAAGACACTAAATTTACACCATTGAGTTTTGAATAAATTTTCCACGAAAATTGAGTATTTATACGACTAGTATCTCATAAATATTATATAAACCTTATTTAAAATGTTTGTTATTTATTATGTAGTCGCACCAAAGGCCTCCTGGTCAGCGGTATGTGAATGGTCCATCAACCTAGAGGTTGTGGGTTCAAGTCTTGTTGGAGACATGTGAGATAGAATTTGTGAGATAGGTGATGTAGGTTGTAATAACTTTGCCGTTCTAAAAAAAAATTATTATGTAGTCGTCGGGTATCACGGGTAGGGCTTTGTCCTTAGAATAAAACCTTAACTTGAATATTCGCGTTTTAACCAAACGTTTTTGAATAAAATCTTAAAAAACTTATTTAATCATGTTTGTTTAATTAATTTGTGATAATTAAATACAAATTTAATTATTATCGTGTCGGTACGCGTTACGTGCCGTTTTTCATTATACACGAAATAGTTGTTTGTTAAATAATCGAATGTGAACGGAATGCTCAGAATGTAATCATTTGAAAACTAAAATTTATTTTTGATTCAGAAAATTTGTCAGTTGACTAACAGTTACGCATTAACTGATTTTACGCAACGGTAAACGTTAAATAGTCAAAAAGCTAAAAAAGTCAAAGTCAAAAGGTAAAATTGTCGTTTAAAGTTCCAAAAATTTCCAGTTGTAACAAACATAAACTGAAAACAAAAATAAAACCTACCTTAGATCTAATATAAGATCTTGATGCTCGTACTTTGTGTGGTTCAACTGATAAAAAAAGCAAGGGGATAAGTTTTTTTGTGGTTTGGTATTCGGTTAATTTATACAAGAAAGAAACACAAAGGAGTGTGTTTGTGAGTGTTCGATTAAATCAAAAAACAAGGGACGATTATTTTTTTTGTTTGTTATTGTGTTTGTATTATCCGGTTTGAGAAGAAAAAATTTAGGTGAGAGGATTGGTTTGTGTGACTGCATGTTTACGTGAGAGTTGATTTAGGGCTTGTTATAACTTATAAGAGTAGTTTATATATCCTAATATTAGGGTAAGTGTTGGATCGGGTTTTATGTTATTGGGTTGCGTGGTCACTCCACCAAGGGACGACTTTTTTGTTATAAAGCTGAAAGTAGTGTGCTATTTTTTTGGATTGGGTGATAGGGGTCTTTTCTCGCGTGCGTACAAAGTTTTAGGAGATTCTACTAACTAAACTCTCCACCAATTAAATATTAATTTTACCCACTAAAGTCTCATCTTTTTGGTTAAAAGGTACAAGTGGACACTTAATTTGAGACATCTAAAGATTCCATTGTGGACACTTAATATGAGACGGAGTGAGTACTAGATATATATCCGTGCAAATAAGTATATTTGCGAGCTTGTGTTTTGGGTGACCACCTTAGAGATAGATCGAACTGAAATGAGAACACATACTCCGCTTCGAACACGAACACCAATTCAAACAAGAACACTAAGATTCAACGAGATATGATTGAAACTGAAATCCACACATAACCGCGAAACTCTACTGAGTCCTAATTTATACACCGCGAGCGAATAACACCAAAACGAACTACCCGAACACAAACCAATGATCACAACCCATAATTCGCAAAACTGGTTCACGTGAAATTAGCTCAAATCAGCTGATCTTCCAAATTGCTCATCTTTTGTACGTTGTTATTGTTTTGTTTAAGAAATTAGTTGTGAAATAGGTTATGATAAGGGATACCTGCATTTATACCAACGTGCAGGAACTACTGCTTTGAAACGTAAACGTGTGTTATATCATTCGTTTAATTTCTAGTCTCTATATCTTCTTTATTAATTCACTAGTTTATTGACCTGTTAAATTCACGGGATTAAATTTAAAACCGTGGAATAGTAGTTTGAACCTATTATGGAAACAAAAATGTTTATATCAGCGATGAATTTGTGATAGTATTTAAATAAATAATCTATTAGATCTATGAATAGAAAATAATCATGCTATAGTCCTCAACCTTGGCATGAACAGGTGCTTCTTTTACACCACATGTACAAAAAGATACAAACATATAACTATTAATGAAATGTCTAAAACTTCTATGCAGTCCATGTGCATCGCACGGGCATTGTTGACTATCAAAGATTAAATACTATTTTGAGTGTTTCACTCAACCTCAATTAAAAATGACAAAATACACAAACACAACTTAGAAACTTATTAACCAACAAAATCCAACTATGATCAAAATGACGAAAAATTAGTGCTGAACAATAACAATTTAAATATATAATACCATCATATACAGCCCGGGGCATCGCCCGGGTCTGAGGCTATGTTTGGCACAAAGCTTTTTGGAGCTTTTTTGGGTAAGGAGCGGTGAACAATGAGCTTTTTGATTTTTAGTGTTCGTTTGGCATGAGAGCTGTGGGCTTTGCTATTTTTTAGAAAAGCTCATTTTTCCAATGCTTCTTTATGAAGCTGTGAGCTTTTTTGGCTACTGCTCACAGCTACTGTTCAATGCTCACTGCTACTGCTCACAGTTACTGAATGACTCGTATAGCAAAAACTTAAGAGCTTTTTTTTGTTAGATACTTGCAATTTTAAAAATTAAATACATGAATGTGGTACTTCCAAAAATAATTACACCATACTCTTTCGTTATTACGAACTTGCAATACATTATGTTCGACTTCACAATTTCGTAGCATCTCTCATATCTCAACTACTAAACACAATATTTACTATTATTCTTTTGCCTAAGTGTTTTTATATGATATTAGATTCATCGATTAAGTTTTTGTGAGTATTAGTTTATATTCTCCAACAAAAATATGATGAGTATTAGTTTAAAATAATTGCTATCACAGAAAACAATTTGGTTACTAAACTTTGCCTTTAGCATAGCATAATTTGCTTTATATTTGTGCATACAAGTAATGCTTATAAGATTATTTTGTTGGAAAACATTCTTTTGCACTCATATCAAGTTCATATTTAGTACGCACAGGCTTCAATTCCTTTCCAGTTCGAGTGAGCATGGTCTGGATTTGGGTCATTCTTATGGTACGAAATCAAGAAGCTAAGGGTTTGAACGAAATTCAAGATATTAGTGGTGAAACGTGGATGAAAGCAAGTATTGGCAAGAGTGTAGGCGACAATGGCAAAGGTGTGATTGATTGATTGTCTCAATGAGCTTGAGCTCTTTTAGAATGTTGCTATTTTTTAGTGGGAAGGTTTTTTCAGAAGGTTACATGCATGTATTAGTTACTAATTTACTAGTGTGTGAAAAAATGTGAAAAAAAAAAGAAAGAAAAATTTGGTATGCTTTGAAAGTACTACGATTGTGTATTTAACTTTTTGAATTGCTAGGGTCCAACAAAAAACTCCAAAAACTTATGTGAGAAAATATATACTTGCATGAATTAAAATATAATATTTATGGAAGTTATTTAAAAATGTATAATGTCTCATAATTCTCCTACTCAAATAAGTTTTCACTATAAAACTCAACAATTTCAAAGTTGGCCGATATACGTCATGTGAGCATATCATAACTAATTAAGTTATTAATTTAGATGAATGATGAGATCAACCGCCTTAGAAGTTACTCGTAAGACACATAATGTGATTTATTGACAACTTAACTTAAACATAAATTATGCACGTACGTTACATACATATGCATGCTTCAACGTGTGTGGTACATGATTCTTGCGAAATATAAATAGATTTATAAATACGAACTACTACTTCACCATGGCAGTATGAACACACACAAAAATAAGATAGTACAACACACCTTACATTATTAAATACAAATCCAATATATGACGTTCAAAGCTACTACAATTGGTGGCAAAACATATTTAGACATGCACTATATATATTCGAAAGAACCTGCATTGTATATATGTAATCATCCATCTTGACACCTAATAAGTGCGTAGAGTACAACTATATTTCGAAACGTGTTCATTCACTAAAATGAGTTTGAGATTCAACATCCCAAGAGTGTTGCAATAAACGTAAAAACTTATCGAACCACATGCACATGTGAGTGATCATTATACATTTTCCCGTGATCTAATTTATAGATTGACTCGGAAGAAATTAGTTTTGAAAATTTAAACAACTTTTCATAAGACGTTTCTTTTTTTCTAAAATGACAATTTTAACTATCTCACAATTCCATAAGACGTTTTACTAAATCTAATAAATTTATTCTTTTGTTAGCATTGCATATTTGAATTGTTGTTAATAATAACTTTTATATCACGAGTATTATTTTAACGTGTCCATAGTCGTGCCTTGCTGTTTAAAAATGCTTATAATAAAACATTAATTTTATCATTAAACAACATACCTTTAACATCATGCTTAGTTGCTTACATTTAATGGCAGAATTGTAAGAGCAAAAACCATGGTGATTAGTTTGAGAAAAGTGGCATAATGTTCGGTTACAAGCTAAAGAAACCAGTTACAAAAATATGTTTTTATTTATTTATTTATTTCCTTCCTCTTATGAAACCGATCTATAAATTACTACGGGTGCGTTTGATTTCGACTTAATTTACTTAATATGAAAAAACTGAATTAATTAAGTCATATAAAAACTGTTTGTTTGTAACTCAATAGAGAAATATGACTGAAAATATTAAGTAATAAAACTGAGGTTGTCTGCATTAAGTCATATTTTAATTAATCATAACTTAATAAAAAAAATTTAATAAACAAGCCGTTATATAACATAAATTTAAATAAAATCAATGTCATCAATATCAAAAAACAATTAGAAAAAGTGGAAGAAAAATAGTCAAAATGAAAGTGACAAACATAGAATCAATTATAACAAATTGCAGTTGAAAACATATTTAATTATATGAGGACTTGCCTAACATGTTGTTGAACAGTTCCAAATAAAAGATTTGTTAATGTAATGAATAGTGACCAACTTTTTTTTTTGAAAGATGAATAGTGACCAACTTAGCATGCGTTTTTTTTTCAAATGAACTTACTCAAATATCGCTTGTACACTTGCCTTGTCAGTTGTCACAATAATAGGCTTTGGTATTTTTGGAAAATTTTTATGGAAGGTTATGAAAAAAAATAATATTTTAAAACTCGGTTTGATCCGGCCGATTGAACTGGTGACCGGTGAGATTACCGGGTCAAACAAAAAAGGAAAAGTTCGTTATTTTACACTTGTTTTATGAGGATTTAACACCTGGACTGAACCGGCAGGTTTCATCAGACCCGGTCGAACCAATCCAATAGAACCACCGGTTTTCACTTTTGACAAATTTTGTTGGTGAACACGTGAAGTAAGAGCGACGTGAAGGGAGTCATGAGGAAGATGATAATGTACGCTATTGAAAAGAGTGTGACTGGGCGTTATCAGTTATGTGCACTTGTCAAAATGAGTTTAATAGTAATTTAATGTTACTGTGGTTTGTTTGGATTTTAGCAAAAGTGGTGGGTGGATGAAAACTTGACATTGAATGACTTTGTTCGTTAATATGAAAAAAAAAAAAAAAAAAAAAAAAAAAAAAACAACCTCGTATGATTTGTGTCACTCAATCATCTAAAATATTTTTACTATGTCAAATATTCAATTTTAGGTTTTATTTTATTTAATAACTAGTTATAATACCTGTGCACGCACAGGGTTTTTAAAATTTGTTTCTGATTATATATTATTATCGATTAAGAAATAAATCACTTAACATGTTTCAAATGGTTTACTTTGTGGACTAAAAATAAAAAACCACATGTATATATATGTTATAATCTACTTATTATTTTAGCAGAATGCTTTTGGATTAAAAATAATATTTTATTATTCAAGCAAAATCACATGAAAATACTTGACTTGCATAAGATGTTAGTGATATATGTTTTTAGTTTTGCTAACCTGTGATATCAATTAACGATGTGTTTTGTAATTGTAGTATATCTTTTACTTATATTTTCGTTAAAATATGTAGCATATTTAGATACTTTGAAGATTGATTCATTTCCTTGATTCTGAATAACCATCATACCATGTTTACCAATGTGCCTTTTTGTTTGCAAAATTGTATTTTTATAAGTTTGTGCTATTTACTTCTCATGTTTGATCATAAAATCACCAAATTAACATAGATGCTTATACTATAGCTTCTTTATTACATAAAGAGAAAAAAAAAAAATGTAATGGTAGAATACGTTATAAGAATAATTTTTCTGTGAGACCGAACTATATAAGGAAATTATTATTACTTGCATAAGTAAATTATAAATGCATGAAAAAAACAGCAAAGAGTACATTCGTAAGTTTTTTAGGATTGTTTGAATCCTTACCGACCTTTCACTTTAATGCAACTTTCTTCACAATCAGCCTAAATCATCAATGTAAAAGACACCCATATTTTAGACCGTTAGTTGACACCCATAGTGTTATCAATAACAACAAACACCTGCTAAGTTTCATTAACTCATTCAAAGACACCTGCTAAGAATTCTTACCATAAAATTCTTCATATAGGCACTAAAACACATCTTTGGTACATTAAAATACATTCATGTATTATCTAAATTAGCAACTCAACTTAATTATACATTTATACCTTGACCAGGCGTAGATAATCCTTCCATGATAATCATGTGTTGATACTTAATCCTCCTCTAAAAAGCGCACACTACAAATTGCTTTGCATTTTAATATGTGCGATAAGATCATAAAACTGCAAACACCACTAACATGTTGCATTATAGTGAGGATAACAACAAAGTTAGTCTTAACATCAAATAAGAAAACTTAAGATTAGAACTAAAGAGGTGTTTGGTTATGCTTATTGAAGGTGCTTATTCGCTTATTTAATTACTATAACACAATAAGTTTATGATAAAGCTTTAAGCTTTTTTGAGAAGCTTAATAAAAAAAAAACCCCTAACTCACAACTAATTCTATCATAGCTTAGTATATTTATAGTAAAAACACAAATATTAGGTGTAGAAGTTTTCAATAAAACATTAAAAAAAAAGTTACTAAAAGTTGGTGTGTATAAAAAAAAGTTAAACCATAAAAAAAGTTACTAAAAACTATCAGCTAGATTAGGCATAAGTCAAAGTTCTGTTGAGGTCTCTTTTAGATTCTATTTAGAAGCAAAACGATGTTAACACATAAATCATAAGTATAGAAGAAAGGTTGTATCTCACATCCGTGATTACCAACCCAATAACATTATCGCAGTATAGTAATGTAATAACCTGATTAAAAACTATATATACTTGCTTAATAATTCTCATATACATGCTTTTAATTCCTTTACAATAGCCAACTATTAAGTTTTTTTTTTTTTTTTTTTTTTTTTTTTTTTTTTTTTATGAAACATCACGTCAATGAATAAAGTTAGGAGGTGATTGTTATCAAATAAGGATTGTGATGCGTGAATTTTTTATTTTTATTTTATTTTTATAATTTAAGGAGAACACCTTCATTAAACAATGACTATCTAACCCATTTTTTTTTTTTTTTTTTTTTTTTTTTTTTAATAATTAGCTTTATATAACGTTTTTGTTTAACTTTAACTATTGATATCATGTTGTACAAAATGTGCGAGTTTAGTAGCACATAATGAGCGTTGATAAAATTAAATTATGCTCCATAAAGTTTTTAAATTGTTTTTATGGATATCCATATATAAATTTCAAATAACAATTTTATGAGTCGTTGTTATAAGTTGAATTGCGTATATTTATTTTCATATCACACTAACTCGTGCTTACCATTTGATATTTATATTCCCGTTACTAATAATTTAGCCGTATTTAATATTCAAACTCATGTACGCATTAATTAAACTTTTAAATAAAATAACATGAGTCCTTATTTAAAAAAATATTCTATAAAAGTCTAGAACTAACATTAGTTTAAAAAATATTTAACGTGTAATAAAACTAATTCACATATTTACCAAATTTTGTAATTGTAATCATGTAATTTTAAACAAAGTTAATACTATAAAGTATAGGGAGTATGAAGTGTAAGGGGTTATTTGTTTTTTTTTTTCTAAAGTTATTAAAAAACATGAAAACTTGTAATTTTACACTTAGGTCTATATACTTTATTTAAAATTCAAACACCAAAGTTTTATTAATTACTTACTCTTTTTTTAAGTTTTTGTTTTCATAAATTTGACACTTATATTTTTATGCATTTTTTTTTCATAACTAAATTTCTCTATCAAATTGATTAAGTTTGACCAAAATCAATTTAATTTTGACTTTTTATTAACCAATCATATTGATCGATTTCGCTTACGTGGCAAAATTGAGCTCTCCTATTGGTCTAATTTTTTTTTTCAATAAGAAGGGATTTGTAGAAACACTCCGAAATGATGTAATTCTTTTATTATATAAAAGATGTGTAATCTTCAAGATATTAATAGCATTATAAAGTTTAAAACATGCATCCTTGATATTAAATTGCATGTTTTTGTACAACACCTATGTGTTTAATATTTGATCTTTCATGCGATGTTTGTGAACTACTGTATGGATTTTAGGCGGAAAGCCGGTTTGACCCGGTAAATCAGTGACTCGACCATGTCAATAAAAACCGGTTTTTAAAACATTGATTTTTTTTTTTGTTATATTAGATAAAATTGTTAATGTAATGAATAGTTGACCAACTTAGCATGAGTTTTTTTTTTTTTTTTTTTTTTTTTTTTTTTTTTTTTTTTTCAAATCAACTAACTCAAACATCGCTTGTACACTTGTCACAATAATAGGCTTTGGTGTTTTTGGAAAGAGTTAATTGCCTTTTTGGTCTCGGTGGTTTGGCCAAATTGTAGGTTTGGTCTCTAAAACTTTAAAAGTGCAGCATAAATGACTAAAATACCTTTTGTCTTTTTTCAGAAAGAGATAAGGGTAATTTGGTCATTTCATACAAAAAGGACAAAAAATGCAACTCAAACTTCAAAATAAGAACTATCACTGCATTTTCAAAGTTTTAAGGATCAAACCTGCAATTTAGCCAAACCACAAAGACCGAAAATGCAATTAACTCTTTTGGGAAAAAATATGAAAGGTTAGGGAAAAAAAAGTCTTATATTATATAAAATGATTTTTCACAAGATAAGAAGGCAATATAGTACAAAAAAAAAAAAAGTACCGAAGACTCACAAAAAAATATTCAAAGACCCACCAAATTTTTTTTTTTGGTCCCTGAGTATTTTTTTATCTTTTTATCTCGTGCCCTAGAGGCATTAGAAAAACTAACCCTTATAATAATTATTTAAATTATTCTATGTTAGTTTATTACATTTTAAAATACGGACTATTACATATATCTTACTCCTTTATAAAGCATTAAGGCCTTCTTAAAATAAAAACACTTAAAATTTAACATTACAAGTTCTTAAGCAAAAAGTACAACTAATTAAAACACATTTTCTAACATTAAATACAATTACAAGTTCTTAAGCTAAAAGTACAACTTATTAAAACACATTTATAACATTAAATACAATCTTTAAATAAAAATACTTAAAATTCAGCATTACAGGTTCTTAATCTATAATTACAATTAAGGGTAAAGTCCATAAAATAGCAACATACTTTCCCAAATTTACAGAGTTAGGTAACGAACTTTTTTTATTACCAATTTAGTCATTGAAACCGGCTAATTCTTTACAATATATAGTAAATATGACCGAATACTTTTCCTAATAGATAAATATTTATTCTAAAATTTCCACCTGGACAACTTTTATTTTCTTAAATGTTTCCAGTTACCCAGAATCAAAAAATACCGCAACCTTCATATTAAAGGGGAAAAAAAACCAAATCTAAACCCAAAAGAAACTTTAAACCCAGATCTATTTTGTTTATGTATCAAACCATATAACAAAGTTACAAAAGATGGGATTTGCGTCATGAATATAACCCTCTTAGGATTTCATTTGATTACACCACTTCACACCAACAAAAACCCTAGCCTCACTTGTAAGTTTCTCTCTCCCACCTTCGTCACTTCCAGCCGCCGGCCATTTTTCCGACCACCACCGCCTACTGCCGCACCTCACCGCCACCACTAAACTCACCCTCTTGTTCTCCTCTAGTCTCGTCTCACGCCTCTCTTCCCTTCGCCCTCTCGTTTGTCCGTGTGGTATGGTAAAACCACATCTCGTGATGTTTATTTAATTTCTGAGTATATATATATACATCGAGTTGTTTTGATTAGTCATGATGTTAAATAATGAAGATGAAGGATGATGATTCTTGATGTTAAATTTCGGTTTTGTTGATGAAGAATGTGACGATTTTTTTTTTTTTTTTTTGGATTTGAAGATCTGCTTGTGTTTTATCATTTGAAGATATGATTTGAACAAATAAATGAAAATCTACACGTGTTTAGATCTGATGGACAAAAATAAAATAAAAATCTGCTTGTTTTTAGATCTGGTGGAAAAATAAATGAAAATCATGTTTAATTTTAGTATGTGATGATATAATACAATGAAGATCTGCTTGTGTTCTTGTTCATGAAGATTTAAAAAATAAATAATGATATAATAAAATTCCACGTGGTAAATCCAATTCAGTAAAAAAAAAAAAAAAAAAAAAAAAAAAAAAAAAAGTGACGTGCCGGTCATTTTCAGTACTCAACCGGTTGCCTGTGAGGAAAATGACTAAATTGTCAAAAATTATCAAGTTCTACATACTAAATTGGTACTCCCTCCGTCCCATATTAAGTGTCCATATTCCATTTGCACAAAATTTTAGGAAAACCCACTAACTACACTCTCCACCAATCAAATATCATCTTTACCTACTAAAGTTTTTTCTCATTGGTTGAAATACAACATGGACACTTAATTTGGGACATTCCAAGATTCCATTGTGGACACTTATTATGGGACGGAGGGAGTAATAAAAATAGTTTGTTACCTAACTCTGTAAATTTGGGAAAGTATGTTGCTAATTTATGGACTTTACAATTAATTAAAACACATTATCAACATTAATGTGGTCAAAATATTTAATGTAGTCAATTAATTAATTGGTAAATAAATAAATCTAATGCAGTTATTAAAATGGAGCTGATAAATATACGACATAATTTTATAATTCTTCGGTAATTGAAAGTGATATTACATCCATACCCTTCCACTTCATCTACTCTTTTTTCCACTGTATACCCGATTTTTCTCGTTATATTCATACCCACCATTTTTTACATCACCGTTGCATTAGTTTCATCCTAACCTTGCTAGTCTTTCTTCAGATATAATTAAGACTTAAAGAATATACTTTGAATGTTAACTAACACCTCTTGACTATAAGATCTTACAGAACCTCTTGAGCAAAGAATGTACCAAATGATGTGTAATCACAAACATTAACATTTATCAACAGAATAAATAATATTTATCAATAACTAGTCCAGGATTAGTTTCATCCTAACTTTGTAGTTTAATTTCATAGTAACACATACATGAATAACTAGTCACGGACCGGTTTAATAAACAGACTCATATCAGATTGTACGGGTATTCATACGGTTCCTCAATTCATTTGGTTGCTTCAGTATTCAGGTTACGGTGCATCGGTGCCCTCAATTCATTTGGTTGGTTCGGTTTTAAACAAAAGATGATTCCAGGCTTGTTTCGGTTCCGATACAGTTTGATTTTCGATATCTTTAATTCGGTACCAATAATTGTCACCCTATCATATTGAAACTTAACCAATCTCGATCACACCCATGAATCTATAAACCGTCTTTCTAATGTCATTGGTAGTTTAAGATATGAGCGTTCATAGACTAGAGTTTTTTCATTATTAAACAATTGAATAGCAATAAGAACGGAAGTGAGACTTCATATATAAGTCTAATATACATATTAATTCGAGTATTCGACTACCGATATACTCTTGACGCAATTAGAGGTGGATCGAGATAAGAGTGGGTGATAAAAGTATGGCCACTATGACGTTAAAAATGGTGGGAACGGAAACGCGTAGAGAGAAACATGGGATATGAATATATGAAGTGTGAGGGCATAAATGTAATTGCACATTCAATTGCTGTGGATTTATCAAATAGAGTCGTGAATTTATCAGCTCCTTTATTAAAACATCATTTACATAAAAATACAAATTATCAAGCATATTGTACAACAAACTTAAACACAATTCCTGCATTGAATGTCACTATTACAAATAATAAAGCACATTATACAAATATTCAAGCCCGAACGGGCAATGAGCAAAATGGGCTCGAGCCCGAACGGGCATAGGCAAACGGGCACGAGCCCGAATGGGAACGGGCTAAACGAAATTTTTGATATCCGTAAATTTATTGTAAAAAAAAGACATAAATGATTCACCCAAAAATTTTACTTCATGGTACCTACCGCCGCAACGCACGTGTACCTGCTAGTAACTAGTTATATACCTTCGTCAATGCATGGGGCTTTGGTTTAAATCTTACTTAATATTTTTTGATATATAAGTCATAATACAACTAAATTTTATTTATTTGTGCATTTTCAAAACTATTTTGGCATTGTAAACCTTGTATGGTGCATTTACGGAATTGTTGAATAATATTGTTTTTTATAAAATATTGTAAAACCTTTATACTTATATAGTCATAGTACTCATGCACGCACGAGTTTTACATAAAAGTTTCATTATTTATTAATATCGATTAATATTTTGTATAGGTTTTTGTTGGACGAAGATCTGACTTTGTTTAACAGACATTGTGTTGTGCTTGATGTTGTTTTAATTTTACTATTGATATAATATTTTAGACATTATGCGTGTTTAATAGCACGTAATTGTCCTTAAAAATGTTTTTCTTGATATCTTCATCTAAACTTTAAAGAGTAATTAATGTGTCGTTACTATATGCATAATATTGTCATATATTTTTTCATCTCATAGTACTTCATGGGGCCGTGCAATCATTTTGATATTTATATTTTTGTTAATAATAATTTTAGTGTATTCAATTTTTAAACCCGTGTATGCATAAATTAAATTTATAAAGTGGAATAACAATATAACATGAGTCGTTATTGAACGTGGATAATATAAAAAAATATATTTTTCCAAACATTCTTACTTAATCTCATTATAAGTTGTTCGTATATGTACAATCTCGTATATTCATTTATATATTACAACTCGTGTTTTTATTTTGATATTTATAAGTTCGTTCATATACATTAGTTTAATATACAAATATAATAATATTTATAAATAACAACATATATTATTTTAAAAATATATATAAAGTCTAAGGGTTATATATAAAGTTTAAGGGGTATTTATTAAATTAATGAAACTAGTAAAAACTAGAAATTGATAATTTACGTAGTTACATATAATTTTAATCGAGCACTTTTATTAGTACAATTTTAATTGCTCTAACATTTTTTTTTTTTTTTTTTTTTTTTCACCTTTGAAAATCTCTTACGTATTATATAAGCAATGTGAAATGATTATTTAATTATGGGGTATAACCTACTTTTAGGCGTATCCAAATGGCTATATATATAGAATGTCTATAGGGCATAAATCATAAAGCCAAGTTATACTCTAGAGTTAACAGTTTGCAACTGAAAATGATGAGGAGATTTTACACCAGCTTGTTAGCATCTCCAAAGTCATGCAAGAAGCATCTCTTTGTGCTTGAACAATCACTTGCGTTGGAACGTCGGTTGTTTTCTTCTCAACCAAGTTTGATACCTGTAGAGTATGTGCCTTCATCGTTGATATATAACGAATACTAGCTGATTACAGCATTTTTTTATGCATATTAGGTTTTGTTTGGTTTGCTTGGTAAAAAAAGCGATCGAATACTAGCTAAGTACATTTTTATTTTGCAGGATCAAGTTTCCACAAACGCATGCTGAAAGTAACCATTTTGATGAAAACATTACTAGTCAAATTCGTGTTGTGTCTAGACAAAATGTAAAACCTAATAAGCCAACACCCAACAATCTCCGTTCATATAAGCTTTCGGCATTGGATCAACTCCATATTCCTTCTTATGTACCGTTCATTTTCTTCTACCGAAACAACGTTGATGGGAAAACCAACATGGATGATATCATCTCTAAAAGATCTAAGAGGCTAAAGCAATCACTATCAGAGACACTCACTCGCTTTTACCCATTTGCAGGAAAGTTTATCGATGATAGCCACATTGATTGCAACGATGAAGGTGTGTATTATATTGAGACACAAGTAGATAGTGATCTCTCGAGTTTTCTAACAAAACCAGATTATGGGTCACTACAAAGGCTACTCCCCACGCCTCCCAACACAAAAGAGCCAACACGAGGATTCTACCTTTCTATGATCCAAGTGAATTTTTTTACATGTGGTGGTGTGGCAATTAGCATGTCCAACTCGCATAAGCTAATCGATGGTAGCACTTACATGACATTTGCAAATGCTTGGGCATCTGCAGCAAAAGGTGACCCTCCGCTTTACCCTAATTTTGATTCTTCGTCCCTCTTCATCCAAAATACTCAAACACCTATGTACCCGTCTTTCCCACTATCATCATTGGCTGTATGGCCTGCATTATTGAGGAAAGGGAAGTGCTCTACAAAGCGATTTGTCTTTGATTCGTTGGCAGTAAATACACTAAAGGAAAAAGCATCTGTTTCTGTGACTCGTGTTGTAGCAGTCACCTCATTAATATGGAAGTGTGCTACCGCAGCGGCAAGGAAACAACATGGAGAAGAAAGACGACCGTCACATTTGCAACTTGCGGTCAATCTACGAAGTAAATTTGCACCACCCTTGCCACAAAATGCTATTGGGAACATCATTTGGACCACAGTGGCTAAGTGTGAGTCAAATCATCTAAGACTGGATAGCATGGTGGGGAATATTAACGAAGCTATAACAAGAATCAACACCAACTTTGCCGAGCAATTCAAAGGTGAACAAGGGTCTGCCAGGGTTATTGAGGAGTTAAAACGCTTAGGACATGAGTTGTCGAGCTATGATGCAGACTACTTCTCTTCTAGTAGCATGTGTAAATCTGGGGTATATGAAACTGATTTTGGATGGGGAAGGCCTGTGTGGGCCTGCTATGCAAATTTCGCTAAAGATATTCCTCTTTATGCCAACGTAATACTTCTAATGGATACGAATGTTGGCCATGGGATTGAGGCATGGGTAACTTTAAGCCAAGAAGAAATGGCCATATTCTAGTGTGATCCAGAAATCACCTCATACGCTTCCATTGAACCTAGTCCTCTACCGTGCATAACTTGACCTCAGGACGTTGCCGCGTCCCAAAAGTTACTGAATTTCACATTGTTTACAGTTGAGCGTGCATCAAATTGTGGAAATGATATGATTTATACCTGTACACTGTATATCATTTGCAATTGATAATCAAATGAATTTGAAAGAATACGGTGTTTACATATATGCTATGGAGTCAGTTTCTTTATAAGCAACAAATATATATATATAATTGGCTGTTGCCTTTGATGATTACCTTTCTTTAAGATTGCCCATTGTTCTCTTTAATGTGTATGATATATACTTTAGAAGTGAGATCCCAAAGATCAAGAAATTTTGAAGGATCATGAAGGGAACACGTCTTGGCTAAGATCCTGAACATATTCATGTGGTTAGCATAGTTCATACTTAAACATTTACTTTGGGTATATGTTCACCGTACATTGTCTTCAAACTTAGATTGTTATTCCACAAACGATCTTTGTAAATTCTTTAATTCATTCAAATAAATGTTGAAATTTTTGAGTAAATCTTTATTACTCGTTTAGTCGTTTATCATCTTAAACTATTTTTGAATATTGCATTAACATGGAAAATGGTTGGATAACATAAGTTATTTACTTGCAACCATTTTAAAGGGAACAACATTTGCATGTAGGGTCCTAATTACAAAAAGGGCAACATATGATCAAAACACTCACACGATTAGTCGTGTTGGGTGGGGTTTTGACGAGAAAAATTCTTCTTCTATCGACAACTTGAAATACTCGGATGATTAGTCGTCGTATTAGAATGATATACCAGTTTCTGTATAGTCTACCGAGTAAGAGATTTTACTAACATTCATTTTGTCAAGCCTTGCCTATAGACGAAAAACATTATCAAACAGTAAAGGGAAAGTTTCATCTATATCCTTTCATGCTTTATTGTAGTAAAGGGTGAAGGCCTGCTAAGGGTAATAAAGTAATTTTATTTATTTATTAATATTTAAATAATATTTTCATGCTTTATAATTAAATTATATATTTGGATATACATGATTATTAAGAAGGTTTTGAGGGATATTAATGTAATATTAAAATTTGCAATGATATTGATGTGACATTGAAGTTTTAGAAGGGTTTAGATGTAATTACCCCAATAGTAAATGTTCATATACTTGCATACTCGTTTTACCGTTTACCATTCTTAGAGGAAACAAATTGCATACTTAAGCAACAAACCCATTTATATATTCGGTATACTTCTTACCAATATCCTCTTTCCTTAAATTTTTGTATTGAACATTTGAACATATAATTTCTGGCAAATTCTATTCGTTGAATGTTTAAGCAAAGTAAACTATTGAGCTAGGCTGAGTTTGGTTGTGGCTTATGGCGTGTTACCAGAATCTCAGGTAGTACTAGTTGGAGTGCTAGTCCAACTCGTCTAAGTTTATCCTAATATGGAGTAGTCCTCATTGATTTAGGATAGGTTTTAATGTAATCCTAGTTATAGTGCAACGTGTCTATGTTGGTCTATATATACCGTGAAGGGTAGGGCATTACATTGTAATATTGTATCAAATTGGAGTTTTGAGTTAGTTTATTCAATAAATAAATTTGTGAGTTTGGCAGCTATTGTGTGCTCGTATTCTTCTTGTTCTGGTTTTTTGTGTTGCGTACCTCTGATAACTATAAGAGGTGTGCAATCTCCACTTAAAAGGAGCAATTGTTTTATTAGTTTGCATATAATACGTATAATAATATTAAACATATATGACTATAATTCAAGTTTATATGCAATTTCTCTTTAGTTTACACGTGTAATGGGGCCTATTTATTGATATTGCCTAGGGCCACCGAAAACCACGAGACGACCCTGATCAAATGTATTAGCTTAACTATGTTAATTAACTTAAGGATGTGATTTTTTGGCAACATAAAGACAGGTTGATATCCTTTTCAAGTGTGCTTCAATAAACGTTTGGAAGTTGCGATCTTGCTTCAAATATATATCATTAGTTACAAGATTATATGTAAAATTTTGTCCCACATTGGTATGAGATAAGAAACTTGAGCCTCTTATAGCTGCAAAACAGTGGCTAACTCTTGGCTTCCGTTATGGGTTCCTAGTTGGAATCACTAATCTCAGCTTGGTACCCATGATAGTCGTTTTAACACTTGTGTGTGTCGCGTGATGGTGGTTTTGAACACTTGTGTAAAGTGACGAGACACCCTTTAGAGGGGTGCCAAACACATATAAAAGTCTTAACTAATGATAGTCGTTTTAACACTTGTGTGTGTCGCGTGATGGTGGTTTTGAACACTTGTGTAAAGTGACGAGACACCCTTTAGAGGGGTGTCAAACACATATAAAAGTCTTAACTAATGATAGTCGTTTTAACACTTGTGTGTGTCGCGTGATGGTGGTTTTGAACACTTGTGTAAAGTGACGAGACACCCTTTAGAGGGGGTGTCAAACACATATAAAAGTCTTAACTAATGCGTTATAGTTTTTAGTTGGAATTTATAGGTGTTTGGCTAGTCTCATCTTTAGAAAGGAAGTTACATTCTACGACAAACTAAAGTTCATGTTTGGGTAAAGTGATCGACGATTTCCTTGAAAAGTTAACCTTCAGTTTTTGTCCGATCAACTTCCATTATGGTCAAAATCCGAGACTCTTATCGAAGTATAAGCAGTAGGTAAATGAAATAGCTCTATTAGTTCAAACTGATCGATGATTATCCTCATAAAAGTACTATGGCACACCAAATCCACGTCAAGTATTGTTATATATACTACATCCTGCAACCGAAGATATTATCTATTTTGCTTCAAAGTCCATCTCAATATCTCATGATATTATCTATTTGGCTTCAAAGTCCATCTATATGGATGATTTCAAATATGCAAGCTTGCGCCTTCTACAAGAGTTGTAGGCTTAATATCACTCTTACGCATCTCAAAGTTATAAAGATTGCGCCAAGTTTTATTTTTGAAAAAAAGAGAAAAAAAAAAGTGAGAAAAAAAAAAGAAATAGATTTGTGTTCACAAGTTTTTTCAGTAGATAAGAGAAAAGAAAAGTAGAGGAATTTGGTTATTTTTCTCTTCAAAACTTAATATATTAGGAAACTTTTTATTAAACAATGACTTAAATTCCCTGAAATAAAATATAAATTTTATATACAACAAATGGTATAATTGTAGAATCATAATTAAATTGCATTTCTCTCCTCTTCGTTTTTACTCACTTTTGTCTCTTCTATTCTTTTCTTTCATTTTGAAACTCGGAAACAAAGTGAGTCGGTTTCACTAGAATACAATACTAATAGCTGTTATGTTGACGTTTTTGACTTGATCAATGTCCAGCTAGTCCATCAGAACTAGGCGTGTTGTTATCCAGTAATGTGATATAGGGTATGTTTGGCGAAGTGGGCTGAAGTTGGAATTGGGGATGGAGATTATATTATAAGCCGAAAGCTAGAGCTTATATTTTTATAAAGCTGTTTGGCGAATTAGTTGGAGCTGAAGCTTATTAATGTAAAATTAAAAAAAAATCAAATTAAATTAAGATATATTTCCAGCTTTTGTGTGATAATTAATTATATTTAAAGGGTATTTAAATAATTTGACTAGCTATAAGCCCTACATAAGCCTCTTTCAATAAGCTTGGGCTTATGAAGGCTTATGGCTTATAAAAGCCTTCATATGCCCATATAACAAACAAAACTTATTTTAAAAGTTTAAGCCCCCATAAGTCTCTAAGCCCACTACCCATAGTTTTGATAAATCTGTCCCCTTATGATATTATCAAAAGTTGACATCATAAGCTATAAGACAAATTAAAAGCAACTTATTATTATTATTATTATTATAGATGAAGAGATATATAAATGATTAAAAAGAATTTAATTTAAAAAAGTAAAAAAAGATACGTTAAAATATAACTTATAAAATGCGTTATCAATGACTTTTTTAGGTGACATAGCATATACTTGGACACTTATAAAAGACTAACAAATTGATAGTAGGTACCGGTTACTAAAATGTGATTTAGAAAAAGAAAATGTATTTATAAAACCTTAAAATAGTTCAATTATTCGAATAAAAATGCTTAATACAATAACTTAGTTTAAAAGGAATTAATAGTATAATAACTTGATTTGCACCCAACCGGTTTACGGTTTAACAAACGGTTTGATCAAAATTTTTTATTTGAAAACATCTTTCTAACACCCAATCGGTTCACGGTTCAACCGAATGGATGACTCCAGGTTCAAACATTGATTGTGAATATGCAAATCGAAAGAGTAATCCAAATCAACCTCGAATAAAACAGTAAAAGTTGCTTGGCGCACAATAAAATATACACCACGTGGCGGTCCATGATTGGATCACATAAAAGAACTACTCCGTACATATCATGCTTTAACAGTTGCATGTTATGCAATAAAAATTGTACATTATGCTTTCATTCCAAAAACCCTCATAAAACCCTTGTTACAAAATGGGGTTTTTCTGATTCTTGATTATTGACTGTAAATATGAAAACCCATTTCATTTTATAAACTGAATATCAAAACCCATTTGTTAAATTTTATAAAAAAAACACACATTTTATGAAATTTTAGGTGACAATGGAACATGGGTCAGCTGAGTTTCATGAAGATGAGTTTTCAAAGATGATTCTTTCATGGTCTCTTGATGACATTCTTAATGAACATCTCTATAAGAACAAGGTAGATTTTTTTTTTTTTTTTTTTTTTTTTTTTTTTTTGTACTTTTTTACATTTTGTTAATTATGTTGTTGTTATTGGGTTTGTTGGTAGTTTTTGTTTTTAGAGGGTGTTTGTTTAGGCTTATTGTTGTTGGGTTTGATTTCGGCTTATTTTTTTTTGTTAAGGGTTCAAACCTCGCTAGGTGTGTACGTTTGGGGGATGGCCGGGAAGGGTAGGAAACGGTCCCGGGATTAACCTGGTGAGACTACGTACATCTGAGTCAAAAAGGCGCCCTAGGGAAAAGCTAAAAGGAAATAAATAAATAAATAAATAAATCGGCATATATTTCATAAGCTTGGTTTTGCGGCTTTATTTTGAAACTATTGGCTTATATAAGCTTATGGCATATTAAGCCTATGGATTTCAAAATAAGCCGAAAAAACTGGCTTACGAAAGATAAGCTAAAAATAAGCTTAAACAAACACGCCCTTATTGATGACACGAAGCATTTCATACATAATGTTTGTCCTTATCTGAAACTCTTGGATTACCTTTTTTTTTTTTAACTTGGTATTGGGTAGATTTTGAGTGTTTGGATAGTTCAAGTGTTTATGCTTTTCTGCTTATTTTGTGATTAATGCAGGTTTTTTTTACGCTTATATCTAGCCTAAATTCTATAAAAATAAGCAAATCCAAACACTATTTCCTAAACTCATTCCGTATTGGAAAAAAAGAGCTCGCTTATTTATGTTCTATTGTTATGAAGTTTGACCAATTTGACCTTCAAGTCAACGTTTCTACTACTGTAATTCTTAAAGCATATGAGCATACATTTATGTTTGGATGAAACTTTTCATATGCTAATATTTTAAGTAAATAAGTACTTAACCATAAGTAAGCATGAACGAGTTAAAAGTAAGAATTGCCAAACGCCTCTTAAACTAATTAAAGTTTTTTTTTAAAGTCAAATTTTGACCCATTTGACTTATTAAGTCAATGTTACCGCCCTTTTGATTTGGACTGGAAAGGGTAAAAACTTAAGCATGTTAGACTCTTTCATAGTAAAAAACAGAATGGTTCAACAGGTAATCTGTTTTGTAATAGGTGTATAAACACAATTTTCCGTCTAGTTAATCATATCTTCATTGCATGAATATTTTCTGATGACTTGATGCATTGTTTATAGGTGGAGAACATACCACTTACTTTTGAGTCAGAAGAACACTATTTTGGTTCTTTTGTTTATCCTTTGCTAGAGGAAACACGATGCGAGCTGGCTTCTTCTATGGAGATCATGTATAAAGCTCCATTTACTGATATTTTATCTATTAACGAGTCCAAAAGTGACGAAAACATGCTGTATGATGTTACTATTGGTCCTTGGAAAAATCAGTATAGTGAATGTGGCAAAGATGTTTACCATACGTTACTTGGCGATCTGCTTATTTTAGTAGACGGGAAACCCGAATCCATTACTGATTTGCAGCATGTGGGAAGAACTTGGGCTTTTTCAATGGTTAAAAATTATGAAGATGATAGTACATCTATGAAAGTCAAAACATCAAAACCAATTGAATTCCAAGACGGGATGTTTGTAGTTTTTGTGATCAATTTATCAACGCAGAAAAGAATATGGAATTCATTGCACATGCATCGAAATCTTAATATCATCAAAGAGGTTCTCTACTCTGACTCTAAGGTGAGAAGTTGGTTAAGTAAATGTTCCCTTTGTTCAGTGATATATGATAATAGCCTTATTAATTACGGATATGTTGTTTACAGGTCAAGGAGTGCAACATCTGTCCTGTTGGTTACGATAGTATGGTATCTCAAAAACTTGATCCACGTCTTTTGGTTAATCTGAATGAATCACAGACAGCAGCAGTTATGGCGGCGCTTTGTAAAACGCAATGTGGCCATATTTCTTCTCTGGAACAAATATGGGGACCACCTGGAACTGGGAAAACCATGACAGTAAGTATTTTGCTTTTCATCCTTTTGCAAATGAAGCAAAGGACTCTTACGTGTGCTCCCACGAACGTAGCTATAGTACAGTTAGCCTCGCGCATGCTAAGCTTGGTAAGAGAATCATTCGAAATTACAACTGCGAGTGGTGATTATTTGTGTTCAGTTGGAGATGTGCTCTTGTTTGGCAACATGGAGAAGTTGAAACTCAGTACTGAAATCGAAGAAATTTGTCTGGATCATCGGGTTAAGAGGCTTGCAGAGTGCCTAGGGCCAGTGACTGGTTGGGAGCATTGCATAAGATCAATGATAGATTTATTAGAAAATTGTATTTCCAAATATTATAGTTTTTTAGAAAATGAATTCTTGAAAGAGAAACATCTTGGAAATGAGAATGAAGATAAAAGAACAATGTTGGAAATCAAATCATTCATTGAGTTTGTGCGAGAGCAATTCAATTATTTCGTACCGCCACTCAGAAGGTGCATTGTTACATTTTGTACTCATATCTCGAGAAGTTTCATGGGGGAAGATAATTGTCAGAATATGATTTCTCTTATGGACAATTTGAGTTCTTTGGAAAATATGTTGTTTCAAAACAATCTGGTTTCGGAAGAACTAGAAGGCCTCTTCAATTCTAAACCATTGGAAGATGAATTTGTTAAGCCATGCCTCTCTTTGCTAAGAACGCTGCAAATATCTCTTGAGGGACTCGCTCTTCCATGTTTTTCAAACATGTATGCTATAAAGCAATTCTGTTTTGAAAGAGCCTCTGTTATATTTTGCACCACCTCAAGTTCCTACAAGTTGCATGCTGTCAGTATGGATCCTCTGAGTATCGTAGTCATAGACGAAGCTGCTCAGTTGAAAGAGGCAGAGTCCACCATTCCCCTTCAACTTCCGGGAATGAAGCATGCTATACTTATTGGAGATGAACGCCAATTACCTGCAATGGTTAATAGCAACGTATGTATAATCTTATCTATGTGCCTTCTGACTATTGTTTTAATTCTCAGTTTTACGCGATATTTTGATTGACTAATGTTCATGGACAGGTTTGTGTTAAATCTGGCTTTGATAGAAGCTTATTTGACAGATTAAGTTTGTTGGGTCACTCTAAGCATCTTCTCAATGTTCAGTACAGAATGCACCCTTCAATCTGTTCCTTTCCAAATTTGAATTTTTATCAAAATCAAATCGTGGATGCAAAAAATGTGTTGTCTAAAAGTTATGAAAAGAGGTATCTTTCAGGACCAATGTTTGGTTCCTATTCCTTTATAAATGTCGTTGACGGAAGAGAAGAAAAAGATGATGATGGAAGAAGCCGAAGAAATATTGTTGAGGTGGCTATTGTTGTTAAGATTGTAAAAAAACTTTATAGAGGTGTGTATTCATTATATCATCTGTCTTTTTTCTTGTTTCTGCTAGTTCTTTTGTCATTTAAATTTGAAAGTCTGTTTACTTGAGTTTAATCTCTACTTTCACATTTGTAGCTTGGCAGGAATTAAAGAACAAGATTACTGTTGGTGTTATATCTCCTTATGCTGCCCAAGTTGTTTCGATTCAGGAAAAACTTGCTCACAAGTATGAGAACCTCGATGGATTTTCAGTAAAGGTTAGATCAGTTGAAGGGTTTCAGGGTGCAGAAGAAGATATTATTATATTGTCGACAGTAAGATCCAATAAAAATGGATCTGTTGGCTTCATATCAAGTCCCCAAAGGACTAATGTTGCCTTGACAAGAGCACGGTATGCAATCCTCTCACTTTCTCAACAGTTGATCTTTTTGTCAAGATGTATAATAGTGTGCCTTCCATTTTTGTGTAGACACTGTCTTTGGATATTGGGAAATGAAAGAACTTTGACTAATAGTGAGTCCATATGGAAGGTATTAGTTTCTGATGCAAGGAATCGCCATTGTTTGTTTGACGCTGATGCTGATGAATGCTTGAAGAGGACAATTATAGCAGCAAAGAAAGAGTTACAACAACTCGATGACCTGGTCAACGGGAATAGTGTACTTTTTAAACATGCAAAATGGAAGGTACATATGGTTAATCTTTTATCAAACTAGACATCTAGATCCAAACCCTTATCGATGTGTGACACAAACAGATCGCTCACTACCCTTTATGAAAAAACTTAATAAATAGCATATATTGTGGGGGAGATGTGAATTGAACCAACAACATGATTTATGATTACTAGTCACTCTCTCCTGCTTTAAACGAATTTTATATATGCTTCATACTCATTTACTTATGGATGGGTCGATTTAGGCTATATTGAGTCAACGAAAAGATTTAGTTAAATAGGAAAGAATATTAAACATGTTAAATAGGGAGTATTCATTAAAGTTGGACTGAAAAAGTTAACCTGGTCCACCCAGTTTTAGCACACACAAAAAAGTTATCTGAACCTGCTTTAGCCTAGTTATCCGACCCATCTGACCCGCCCATACAACAAAAAGGATTATGTGGCTCAACAAAAAGTATATATAAATAATATATGTTTATAAATTGCGTAATGGTTCCGTTAAATTTATATGATGTAAGCAGCCCCTAGTTAACAAAAACATCAGCTTAATTCATAATTATAGTCTAAAACTTTGCGTAGAGAAACAACAAGATACCTAATCCACATTACCTAATTTTGTAGGCATGTACCCAACAATATGAAACTATATACGCATGCACCGAACAACAGTGATGTAGTATGAAACTATATAAATATTGTCACATGCTGCAAATAATTGATGCTTCTTAAAACTTTGTCATCAGGTTCTCTTCAGTGACGACTTCAGAAGATCATTTGGAAAGCTGTTGGGTTCTCGCTTAAAGAAGCTGGTTTTAAATCTGTTACTGAAACTTTCTGGTGGCTGGCGTCCCAAAACCAGAAGTGTAGACTTATTTTGTGAAAATTCTTCACAAATTTTAAAACAGTTTAAGGTTGAAGGGGTCTATGTGATTTGCTCTGTTGACATCATTAAGGAAGTCAAATACGTACAAATTTTGAAGGTTTGGGATATATTACCGTTAGACGAGATTCCAAAACTCACAAAACGGCTTGAGAGCATATTTTCTGCATACACAGATGCTTATATTAATATGTGCACAGAAAAATGTTTTGAGGGGTATGTTCATTTGCTGTCTACTGAATTTTACGTAGTTCTTAAGAATTTGTTCTATGTTCTGACAGATGCTTCATTCCTTTTTATTTGTATTTTTCAGGAACTTGGAAGTTCCTAGAAGTTGGCCGCCAACCCATAAACTTATCAGATTTTGATATTTAAGTGATTACGAAGATAATAGTGACGTGAGCTTGAAGTCTGGTAATGCTAGAAATTATGTTGAAAACTCAAAAGTGAGTGAAAGCTTATTGCTTATGAAATTCTATTCATTGTCACGTGGGGTTGTGAGTCATTTACTTTCCGGTAAAGAAGGTGATCTACCCATGCAAGCCACTGATGAACAAATGGACATAATTTTATCTTGCAAAAGTTCATTTTTAATTGGGCGCTCCGGAACCGGGAAAACCACTGTATTGACTATGAAGTTGTTCCAAAACGAACAGAAATTCCGCATTGCTTCTGAGGGGTATTATGAAGGGGAGACCAGCCATTTTCGGGGTACTGAAGTTGTCGATGATAATCAAAATAGCAAAATGAGTGTTCTTTGCCAGCTTTTTGTGACTGTCAACCCAAAATTGTGTTATGCTGTGAAACAAAATGTTTCCCACCTTACAAGGTGCGTAAATACACGTCTTTTCCCTTCTTCTTTTATTTATTATTATTATTTATTTATTTTTATTATTTTTTAGATTTTTTTTTCCAACTTTTAGTGTCTTATTCTGACTTCAAGAATTGTTGTATTTGACAGTGTTTCAAGTATTGGGAATTCATCAGCTGACATTAACCTTGATGATACGGATGTTATTACATCTGAACTGAATGATATCCCAGACACATTTATCAACATCCCTGTGAAAACTTACCCCCTTGTTATAACATTTCGCAAGTTTCTAATGATGTTGGATGGTACACTGGGCAATTCGTTCTTTGAAAGATTTCTTTCGGCAGGAGAAGGTCCTCTTGGTAATAGTGTAAGTTCAAGATCTGTTGCATTGCAGACTTTTTTAAGATCAAGGGAGGTTACGTTTGACAGATTTTGTTCACTTTACTGGCCCCACTTTAATTCAAATCTTACAAAGAAGCTTGATTGTTCTAGAGTATTCACTGAAATTATTTCTCATATAAAAGGAGGGCTGCAAGAAGGGAAATGCAGTGGCGGAAGATTAAGCTATGGGGGTTACTTGTTATTGGCTGAAAATCGTTCTTCCACTATAACAAAAGAGAAAAGAGAGAATGTTTACAGACTCTTTCAAGCCTATGAAAAGATGAAAAGTGAACGTGGAGAGTTTGATTTGGGAGATTTTGTAAATGACATTCACGGTAGGCTTAAAAATGGGAACTATGAAGGGGACATAATGGATTTTGTGTATATTGATGAGGTGCAAGATCTAACTATGAGACAAATTTCACTTTTCAAATATATTTGCCTGAATGTTGATGAGGGATTTATTTTTGCGGGTGATACAGCACAAACAATTGCAAGAGGGGTTGATTTTCGGTTTCAAGATATACGATCTTTATTCTATAAAGAGTTCTTAAGCACCAGAACATCTGGAAAACAAGAAAAAGGTCTTGCATCCGACATGAAACAATTAAAACAGAATTTCAGAACTCATGCTGGTGTTCTTGATTTATCTCAGACTGTCATTTATCTTTTATACAATTACTTTGTGCATTCAATTGATAGTTTAGAGCCTGAAACTAGTCTTGTATCCGGGGAAGCTCCTGTACTAGTGGAGTCTGGGGATGATGAAGATGCAATTGCAACAATCTTTTGTGCGAATGGAAGTGGTGCAGAAATAGTGGGGTTTGGTGCTGAACAAGTTATTTTAGTACGCGATAATCATGTGAAATCTGAAATTTGTGAAAATGTTGGAAAACAAGCTCTTGTTCTTACTATAGCGGAGTGTAAAGGTCTTGAGTTTCACGTAAGTGCGTTAATCGTTTTTTTTAATCATAAACTTCTGTCATTAAAAGATTACTAATATTTTTGTTTTTATTTTTATTTTTATTTTAGGATGTACTATTGTACAACTTTTTTGGGACATCCCCTTTGAAAGAACAGTGAGGAAAGACACAGTCTTTTGTATATGAATACATGAAAAAACATAATTGGGTTAAGTGCTTGCATGATAAACATAATTGGGTTGATGATAAACATCCTCAGCCTTTCCCGATATTCAGTGAGGAAAGACACAGTCTTTTGTGTTCTGAGTTGAAACAACTGTATGTGGCCATAACTCGAACAAGGCAAAGGCTATGGATTTGTGAGAACAAAGAGGAGCTCTCCAAGCCAATGTTTGACTACTGGAAATTGAGGGGACTAGTTCAGATGAGAAAGCTGGATGATTCAGTGGCACGAGCTATGAGGGTCACAAGCAGCCCTCAGGAATGGCGAGAGCGGGGTAAAAAGGTTAATATTTGATCTGCTATAATTTGTTACTTTATAATTTGTTATTTAATTACCGTATTTTACATGACAGTCATTTTGTTTTTCAGCTTTTTTACGAAAACAATTTTGTGATGGCACTGCTGTGTTTTGAGAGAGCTGGAGACAAAGTGTGGGAAAAAATGGCGAAAGCTTCTGATCTCCGGGCATCTGCTGATCAAATTCGGGGAACAAATCTTGAAGCTTTTCGAGGTTATGTTAGAGAAGCAGCAGAAATGTTTGAGTCTATTGGGAAACTCGAGTGTACTGCATCATGCTATTGTGATTTGGGGGAGTATGAAAGAGCTGGTAACCTTCTCATATAACATAAATTGACGTCTTTAGATTAAGTGCTTGCACTTGTTTAATCATCAGTTATAATGTACGATATTATGATATTATCATTTAACCTAGAGCTCAGAATTACAACCAGTTTTTACCTATGAATGATCTGATTTGGTTTGTGTTTATTTGTTAGACTGTCGTCAAATGTTCATTTTTGATGCATTTTGAACTAGAACTGCTTCGAGTCATTACACACCCCCCATCTTGCCATTCCTAACTTGAACTCTTTTGTGTTTAGGAAAAATATATCTGTACACATGTGGAAAAGTTGACGCTGCAGCAGAATGTTTTAGTCTAGCAGGGTGTTACAGTGAAGCTACAGAAGCTTACGCCAAAGGAGATCAGCTTTCCAAGTGTCTGTCGATCTGCAAAGAAAGAAAACTTTTTGATAAAGGGTTGGAGTACATAAAATGCCGGAAGGAATGTGTTAATGATCAAAGTAAAGAAATACGAAAACTTGAGCAAGAGTTCTTAGAAAGTTGTGCCTTCGATTACCATGAGCATGAAGATCACAAATCCATGATGAGATTTGTCCAGGCATTTTATTGTATGGAATCTAAACGTGTGTTCTTGAGGTCATTAGGCTGCCTTGATGACCTTTTATTATTGGAAGAAGAGTCGGGTCATTTTATTGAAGCTGCCGAGCTCGCGAGGTCATTGGGTGATGTTATAAAAGAGGCTGATCTGCTGGAGAAGGTTGGACATTTTAAGGAGGCAGCAGTTTTGTTACTTTGGTATGTGTATTTTAGTTCGTTATGGGGAAATGGAAACAGCGGTTGGCCATTGAAGCAGTTTCCTCAGAAGGAAGTATATTGTGAAAAAGCAAAATCGCTTGCCAAAATGGACTCTGATGCTTTCTGTGACTTTGTTGAAAATGAGCTTAAAGTACTCTGTGATCACTACAACAGCTTGCCTGAGCTGAAGAACGGTTTGGACGTTTCACAGAAAAACAGGAGTCTAAGGGGAGAAATCTTATTGGTTAGGAAAATCTTAAATAAGCATCTTCATTTGAATTACTCGAAGTATGAGTGGGAGGACGAGTTACCAATTGATATTTATGAGCACTGCGAAGACAAAATGCTTCAGAACCGGGTTTCTATTAGAACTCTGGTTTTTTATTGGAATTTATGGAGGGAGAATGTTGTGAATATCTTTGAGAGTCTTGGAAGTTTCCATAATGAAGAACCTGATAAAGACAAGCTTTATGCGGATTTCAGTTTAGTCTATTTTGGGGTGAGGAAACATAACGTAAATGGTAACATGGTTTACTTGTTAGTTAACAAGGATGCTGAATGGGTAAGGAAGTGGGGTGACAACGGTCTTCATATGGACAGGACACATCCAACAATCGATGGCAGGAAGTTGGTGTATGCTATTCGGTCTTATTGGCAGTCGGAATTAGTTTCTGTGGGTATAAAGGTGCTTGAAACTCTTGACGCCCTTCGTAAGTCAAAGTCAAACAGTTCTCCATTTCGCAAAAGCACATGTCTCCTTCACATTTTTGAGGTCTCCAAGTTTCTTTTAGGCTGCCAATCTCTGAACCTCACAAATCCTTATATAAAGAAGCTGCAATGTTTCCTTGGAATTTCTTTGACCTACTTTGATCTTGTGTTTCCGTTAGACTGGCGGAAATCAGTCTCTAAGGCCTTAGTTTCTTTAAGGGAGACCGATCTTTCAGTCAAATTGCTTAATGAGATTATTCTTCACTATGTTGACATGAGGGGTGACTTCAACTATTGGACAATAGGGAGGGTGATGATGATATGTCTTGGCTCAAAAACATCCGTAGCGCTTTACGAGCAAATCATTAATAAGCTTAAATGGGACCCTAAATGGAAGTCATTTGTTGAGAAATTTAGGGATGATGGCTTGAAAGAGCTTGATGTTCATCTGGCATTTGCCCATGTTTTAAATGATACTTTTACAGCCAACCGGAGGCCTGCAGGCTACATTTCACCGGACAGTTTCGTGCATCTTTTGGATCGACTTCTTTTCATGAACTCTTTGTTAAGTCAAACCTTCTACACTACCAAATCCTCTTTTGTTGGATGGTTTACATATCATCACTCTCCTGCTACTCCATCTAAACTGATGCCAAATCCGAAATTTTCACCCGAGCTTGTAAATTTTTATGTTCAAATAGCCAAAAAAATTATGTTCTACCCACAAGATACTATGCCATGGCTACAAAGATCATATAGCGGTCACTCTTATTATCTTCCAATTTTAGCATCAAGGCTGATTATGATAATTTCTTTAATTTGTCTGCAAGTATCAGATTGTTCAAAAGTACTATCTGATTTGCTGTTGAGTGGAAACAATGTTGCTTGTTTGCTACCAGTGAAGTTAGTTTCAAATCTTTTGAGAAGAAGGAAGGGTCATTGCTTGAACTTGACTCCATGGGTAGTTGCAGAAGCGTTTAGTAGCATAGAGGATCCTCTCTTGATTGTGTCTTCAGGAGATGCGAGTCCTAAAATCCATGCTCCTTGTGCTATATTTGTTGACCTTCGGAAATCTAAAGAGGAGATAAAGAGTGTGTTGTTCTTAAGAAAAACTACACTCAGTATTCAAGATCCTTCAAAGAATGATGATTGTGGGACGATTGATGAGGTGACATGTTATAGAACGTTACATTCAAATCTCTGCAATGTGGGTCCAGAGGATTTGGACGTGGATGTAGACAAAAGGGAAAGGCGATTTGGTGGCAAAGTTCTAAGCGAGTCGCTTTATCTTATAAATGAAAGGAAGAAAGAGTCACTGAGAGAAATATCTGAATTTTTAAATGGGCCGTACAAAGAGTCACCGAACATATTATCTGTTAAATCTCTGTTAAAGGTAAGTACATACATTGTGGTCATTTTAGTTTTATCATCATTGGTCTTAACTATGACGCCGTCTAATTATCATCTTGTTTTCAGAAAGAAATGGAAAAGAATTTACACACATTTACCACCGCTCGTAAGGATGGGATATTGCATGAGGGTGAAGATATAACAGCTATAGACAGTGCATTTGATAAACTGAATGATCTTTTACATGCATTTTGTGCAAGGTTAGATTTGCACTATTTTTAGATTATTACTTGTTTATTTACATATGCATTTAAATTATTAACTTTTGGGTACATTGGTCTTTTTCAGTCCAGAAGAAGTGGAGAATTCTGTTTTAGTAGACGCTATGGGCTGGCTGAAAAGTCCTTGGCCAGACACAGAAGAGTGTAACGTTCGTGTCATTCAGTCTGAATCCCAGGATGCTAAAGACACGAAAGTAAAGGGAAACAAGAAGGGTAGAAACAACAAAGGTAAAAGGAAATGACAGCATATGGATAAGTTTTTTCAAACACGCAATTGACTTTTCTTGTGTGCTCAAGAATCATCATATTGAAGTAAGTTATGGTTTTGTTTAAGAATTGCTGTTAATTAAGTATCATCAACGCAAAACTCTTAACTGATTGTGTACCTGAATCAAAGTTTGAGGTTATTTTCTTAGACATGTGTTGTATTGGTCACATATATATGATGTTAAGATACAAATTGAAGTGCTTGTGATATACTTTATTAGTTAAGACATAATGGTGTAGGATTGGTTACGGACCAAAACCCAGTTAAGACCAAACGGTGCATTGCAAACCTTATTTCGGGTATATTTGTATTACCCGATTTTAGCCAAATCTCACCACTTAACTGAACTGGTTTTCAGTTAATCAGTTACCTGATTTACAACATTGATACTCTGATTTAAGACTTTTTGAACGTTGATTCAACATAAGAATCAGTTAGAATAATCCCTTTGTTTGTTTTCCCGATCCTGAGTGTTACCACCGCTCGTTTGTTTTTCTGATACCACTTCCACAGGCAATTCGTCAGCAGCTTTGATATCATCTGCACCTGTTTCCTCAACTTGATTCTCCTTCTGACGAGCCTCGCTAGCCTTGCTTCCCTCTGACATCATATTACTGGTTCAAGAAGTTATCTATCAATGGCCTATGTCTTTGCAGTCTCTCCAAAAGCACTTGCACATTCGTTCGTTCATTCTTGACTCCAAGTCGACCGAAATGAAGGTCCAAACAGCCAACATCTTGAGAGAAAAGTTATGTATTTGTATAAACAAGTCAAATTACCAAAAAATCATTCCTTTGTCTCACAGGTTAAAATAAATCCAGTTTGACTTTTAAAACAGATTTGACTTTCTTATGGTCCCAATTTCAATTGAAGACATTATTTAAAAAAATGGTATTTACTAAATCAAAACAAAAACATTGACCATCCAAGTAAGTATATATTTGCGAGCTTGTGTTTTGGGTGACCACCTTAGAGATAGATTGAACTGAAATGAGAACACATACACCGCTTCGAACAGATATGATTGAAACTGAAACCCACACATAACCACGAAACTCTACCGAGTCCCAAAACTATACACCGAGAGCGAATAACACCAAAACGAACTACCCGAACACAAACCAATGATCACAACCCGGAATTCGCAAAAATGGCTCACGTGAAATTAGCTCAGATCTGTTGATCTTCCAAATTGCTCATCTTTTGTACGTTGTTATTGTTTTGTTTAAGAAATCAGTTGTGAAATAGGTTATGATAAGGGATACCTGCATTTATACTAACGTGTAGGAACTACTGCTTCGAAAATAAACGGATACGGACAGTGGCGGATCCAGAAATTTTATGTATGTGTGGCACAATTTTTTTTTACCGCACGTTTTAACTTATAAAAAATTAACACACGACTCTTAATAACTACTTGGACTACATATATTTTTCTTGGCAAATTAAGTGAGCTTGGTTATTAATGGGCTTTTAAACACTCGTTGAGTAAATATACATATAGTCAGTAGCGGACCTAGCCGGAAAACTAAGATGAACAAACCAACTATTCCACCAATTATTCGGTCAACATTTTGGGTTGGGTCAGGTCCTATTTAAAATAATTGCATTAATGAAACAAATTATCTAACTTATACATTAAGCTCAATGTGTTTATAACTGATTCTTTCTAGTTTACATAGCTTAAAAACAATTCATAAATGTATTGTAAAATGATTATACCTCTCGGTATATTATTTTTTATACGGAATACCGAGTAATCATTTATTAAACAAATGTTAAAGTTTTCAGCACCTTTAATATCTATAATGTACTACTTTATAAAGTGTTTAGGACTTTCTAAATAAAGAAGTCTTAAAATTTTTAAGACAAAAAAAATACTTCTTTAATAGAAAATTAATAAACTATTATTACCTCCGTTTCACAATAAGTGTCCACTTTGAATTTTCAAAGTCTTACTCATTCAACTTTGACCATAAATATTTATATTTGTGTTATGTAATACTTAATTAAAAATATATGAATGAATTGAGTTTTAAATGTATTTTCATTAGGGGTGGAAACGAGCCGAGCCTGCCAGAGCTCGAGCTCGGCTCGTTTATATTTTAGAAAGCTTGAGCTCGAGCTCGGCTAGATTCGAGCCTTAAAATTTGAGCTCGAGCTCGGCTTGTATGTCATGTATAAAATAGCTTTATACAGAGCTCGTTTATTTGTTTTGTGCTCGTTAATGGGCTCATTTAAATTGAGCTCGTTTATTTGTTTTGAGCTCATAAGTATACATCCAATATTTTATAATTTATAATAATCTTGTTTGTTTTTTCTATTTCTTTGCTTTTGTCATATTGGTATAAAGAAGCAAAGATAAGGGTATGTAATCCAATTAACTTAAATATTTTGCTACTGAATCCAAGTTTTTTTCTACAAATATATCTACAAGACTACAAATATTATGTTCTAGGCGCATTATCAATAAAAAAGAATATGATAGTTTTTTTCATTGATATAATTTTCATCAAGTACTATATAACACAAATAATTATATTTATGGTCAAAGTTGAATGAGAAAGACTTTGAAAATTTAAAGTGGACACTTATTGTGGGACGGAGAGAGTAGTTAATGTTATTCACCATATAGCTTCCATAACAATTTTCATAAATAAAAGTAACATCCCTTCATACATTTTGTAACAGGCTTCAAATATTTATACAGTCAAAAACCTCAATGGTATATAAGCCAATCTAAAAACTCAAACAACAATATGAAACACACTTTTTTTTTTTTTTTTTTTTTTTTTTTTTTTTTTTCTAAGCACCGATAAAAAAACCACACACACAAAATTAGATAAATCTACTCTCATCTTGGTGTTTGGTTACTATAAAATTATGCACCGGGTACCCGCCGCCGCATTGTGCGGGTACCCTTCTAGTAAAAACAAAAATATGTAAATTGTCAATCAAATTCATTTATTTATACATAACTGCATCTACAAAATAAGTATCCTAAATGAGCACTAATCAGTGTTCAATAACCAACTAAAAAACCAACACTAAAGAAAAACATTAAAAAACTACTCCGTATTTGATAAACCATTTGATGGACAACACCTAACTAAATGACAAAAAAAAAAAAAAAAAAAAAAAAAAAAAAAAAAAAAAATTAATGCATAAAGTACATCTTCTACATCATATCACACTAGTACAAACGAGGCTTTCCCCGGCGACTTTTTTAAGCCCTTTCCGTCGACATGTCGACGGAATAATACCTTCCCGTCGACATGTCGACGGGAACATAAAGACGACTGTGCTTCGTCGGGAACAGTGTTCCCGTCGACAATCACCGTCTACATTGTGGGTCCCACATCGTTTTCCAGTCAAAGGAATTTGATGTCCGTCAAATTCTTCCCGTCGACATGTCGACGGGAACATATAACTAATTAACGTTTTAATTAATTGATTATAATTATCTTTTATATAATACCGTCGACATGTCGACGGTATCATTAAAACAAAAATATTGTTTTTAATATTATGTCGTCGTCGACGACATAATATTAAAAACAATATTTTTGTTTTAATGATACCGTCGACGGTATCTTAAATACCCAATAATTATGTTTTAATGATGCCGTCGATATGTCGACGGTATCATTATTACCATCCTGCTAACAGCAGGCTGCAAATATTGCAATTTTCGAGATTTTTTCTGGATTTTCTCGAAAAAATCTACCAAAACCTATAACTATAATAGCACCTATAACCACTCAATATCAACATGTCCTAAACGTATAACTCTCCATCGGCTATAACACTTGCAAAATATCGCTAAACACCCTCAAAATGCATAAAAACATATAAAGTCTACAAAACGGGGTGTGGTAATATCTAAATCTAGCTGCCATATCCACAAATGTTTTAATATTTGCGACGTTCAAGTCGCCAAAAGGTTAAACTATACAATACTAACATATGGGTCGCCAAAATATTGTTTCAAGCATAAGTACAACACAAAATACCCAAGTTTGTACCTCTACATCTAAAATCACTCATGATCATCAGTAGGACCCTCATCATCGCCAGAACCATCCTCATCGCCTCTGCGACTCCCGCTCCCTCCAGCTGAGCCACTACCTCCAACGCCACTACCTCCAACGCCACTGCCTGAGCCATCCACGTGCTGAGAACCCGCCTGACTAACATACTCGTTCCATCGCTGGTTGGAGGAGATAAAACCTGTGACCAAATCAATCTGCGACTTCAAGGCCTTACGCTCTTTAGCTTCTCGACGGCTCTTCTCCTCGGCCTCAGCAATCTTCTTCTCGGCCTCAGCAAGCTTTTTCTCCATCTTAGCGTATTCTGAAAATGAAATAATCAAAATTAAAAAACATCTATTGCAATACTTAATTTGAGTCATGATCGAGTAATCTATAATTAATATATTATCAAACTGTACATACCTGGAGGTGGAGGCGGGGTGTATGGTAACGGTGGCCTGGAGAGCCCGGGTACGACCCTACCCCGTCCGGCGATGTGGCCCCGCTACTTGCCCTTCAAAACCATCGCAAGTATCTGCTCCTCCGTGTACGCCACCCCTTCCGGCGTATTCGCTCCCAGATCTCGTAGCCGGACCAACTCTTCCTATTTAATTGAGAAAAAAATTGAGAAAATTTATATATATATATATATATATATATATATATATATATATATATATATATATATATATATATATATATATATATATATATATATATATATATATATATATATATATATATATATATGTAAGTGTGTGTGTGTGTATATATATATATATATATATATATATATATATATATATATATATATATATATATATATATATCGGGTTAATTACAAGATTATGTTTCAATGAATCATTAAAGTGCGTGTTTGGGGAAATAAATAAATAAATAATAAATTAAAAAAAAGAAGATACTTACATATTGAACACGAGCCTCATCCTGCAACCACATACCATCATTGTCGCAGTGTGTGTCGTAAAACGACTGGATGAGTGACGGGTATTGTTTGTCCTTGCTGTTCTCAAACTGTATATACACATGCATATATATAAAATGAAACAAATTAAAAATGGCAAATCAAACACCATATTTATTTTAATTAAACTTAAATACTTTTATAAAATCAAAATTAATTACTTTTATATAATTATAATTAAATAATTTTATAAAAATAAAATACTTGTATAAAAATAAAATGTGTCTTACGTAGTCGTGGCGAATAGCGGCCAATGACTTGGAACCGTGGCGGCTGTACACCTTCAACTTCTTTCGGTTCTCCTTGTTCACAGCAGCACGCTTCAGGTTCTTATCATTCATGTAAAACTTGATATGCTCCTCCCACACAGATGGCTCGACGTTCGGAGGAGGGTTTCTTCGTATCTCATCCACTTTTTCAGGCCCACCCTCCCCGTCGAAGTAAACCCTCTTCATCGTGCCCTTGTTGTCGGAGTAGACCTTAGCAATGTACGCATTGAGGCCCGCCAAAATGGTTTTCCAATCGGGTGAGCGCATGTGGGTCTGCAAGTCGAAGAATTCCTGCAAACAAATTTAAACAAATATACACAATTAAACAAATTTAAATAAATGTACACATTCAAAGAATTAAATATAAAGATATAATTAAAAGGAAAATAAAATAACTGACCCCGAGTCGGTTCCTGAAGCCCTGTCGAGTCGCTTCGTCAAGGTTGTACCAGGAGGGATAGTGCAACGGCAAGGACCTAACCAGCTCGCCAACATAGTTACTGAACCATGCGCGGTTGGGCCCAACATGATTAAATGTCTTCTGATCACGCCACTCGAACTCGATCGATTGCGGGCCCGAGGCAGTCACAGCTTTCATGAGGTCTTTGTTTTTGTTGGCTTCACGGACCTGTGCCCTGCCGCCATCCCGACCTCCACCCCTGCTGCCAGCTTGTCTCGCTCTACCTCCTCGTCGAGGTTTTTGTGACGAACCTACAATTGAAGTGAGTGAAAACGTTAAAAAATAACAAGTAACAAAATTCAAATTATCAAGTTTAATTTTCTTACCACTATGGTGACCGCTAGTAATCGAACGATAAGGTGGTGGTGGGTCATCAGCACCGTCACCACCGTGACCTCGCGCTACTGCTTCCATCTGTAAAAGTACAAGTTGAATTAACATATAGAAATTCAGGAACAAATTAATATAAGCATGCACACATTCAAATGCATACACATTTAAAATAAATATACACATTTAAACAATCCATAACAATTTCATTCAAATAAGCTAAGCGTCGTTTTACAAGTTACAATTTAAGATCAATCTGCTACATCTACATCACTATCATAAACAGCATGAGTCGCATCTTCAACTTCATCATCAGAATTGTTTGCATCAGAGTCTGCTAAATCATAAGGATCGTCGTCCTCATCATCAATAAATTCATCGTCGTCATCAACATGAATGATTGGTGGTGGTGCCTCAACTAACGTTGATCGACCATCGATATTTAAGGTTTCAAATGCCAAATCATTCAAATTAGCAGACAGTTGGAGATTCGATGAGTTGTTGCCATGTATCACATCATCATCGTCTTCTGCCACAATGACATCCCAGGTTGTGTTGTGATTCACTTCTTGGACGACCTTCCAATGGAGTGGTCGTCTGGCAGGATATTCAAGGTAGAAGACTTGTTTTGCTTGTGTTGCGAGAATGTAAGGTTGATCTTCAAACGCTGTGCTACATGCCCAAATTTGTGTCATGTTGTTTCTAGTGTTATAACGTTCGACTCTACCTCTTTTGAGCAAGTCGAACCACTTAACTCGAAACAACACAACTTTGAACTGGGTATACGCGAACTCCAGAATTTCTTCTAGCTGACCATAATACATTTCTCCTTCCTTCTCGCCAGGAGAACAAATTCCGCTGTTCTGAGTTGTACGTTTTACATCGCGGCTGTGTACAACAAACTTCACACCGTTGACTACGCAAGAGTGAACTGAGGTTACGGTCGATAATGGTCCACAAGCCAAAGTGAATAAGTAGGGAGTACACCTTGGGTCATTGTCTGTGTAAAGTTTACCGATCTATGAACAAAGATAAGAGTAGATGGAGATGAGTAATATATATAGTCGTCATTTATACAAGGAAATACATATAATAATTAGTTTACCTTCGTCTGAAACCATCTAGGAAATTCTTGTTGCATGTCGCTATCAGGATGTTCACTGAAAACGGACATGATATTAGAATTAATCGAAAAGATAACTTGGGAAAAAGAAATTTCAAAATAAAAACGCGTACCTCTCGAACGCGTTCATGTACACGTCGATCTCAGGACTGTTGTGAAGTACATACCATATCACTTTCTTCATTTCTTGGAGACCTAACCGAATAATTGTCACTTTACCAGATGTTTAACATAGTGATCGGAACACCTGGAAATCACTTGTTGGGCGAGGACAGCCCTGAGATGCAGTGGAACGATTAAATTTCATCCCAATTTTGCCCCGAAAATAACGAGAACAAAAAGTTAATGCTTCGTCTGCAACATAACCCTCCGCTATTGAACCTTCCGGCTTAGCTTTATTTCGTACATAGTTTTTTAGCTTCTTCATGTATCTTCAAATGGATACATCCACCGAAATGAAACAGGCCTGCCTTGAAGAGCCTCTTCAGGTAAATGCATAACCAAGTGAATCATAATGTCAAAAAAAGCAGGAGGATATATTTGCTCGAGACTGCACAAAATTTTGATCAACTGTTCTTTAGCTTTCACCATGTCATTCACCATCAAAGTTCGGGCACAAATTTGCTTAAAGAATGAACAAAGCTCGATTAATGGTGTATAAGTCGGTGTGTCCAGGTATTGCTGAAGTCCATAAGGAAGTAACCGTTGCATCATTATATGACAGTCATGAGACTTCATGCCCGTTATATTGTTATCATCTTTGGTCACTTTTGACTTGAACTTGGATCCGAACCCATCTGGCAGTTTAATTGTTTTGATGTATTGACAAAACAGTTTTCTTTTATCGGGTGTGAGGGAGTACTTAGCTTGAGGCTTCGAGCACTTCCCGTTTTGTTTGTTTCCGAGCCACAACTCCTGTCGAATGCCCAAAGCTTGCAAGTCTTGTCTTGCCTTAGCGGTGTCTTTAGATTTGTCATTCATTAACAAAGTGTTCAAGATACTCTCCAACACATTTTTTTCGATATGCATGACATCTAAATTGTGTTTTAGAGTAAGAGAAGACCAATATTCAAGCTCGTAGAAAATAGACCGTTTAGTCCAGTTCAGGTCGGTTGTAGTATTACGTTTTATCTTCCCACCCCCATAATCTGGATGTTTCCCCGGCAAACGTGTGGGCAATATTGTAAGTTGAGTCAAGATATCAGCCGGAGTATCTTTTTTAGGAGGATCTGTAAAATCAGGTGCACCATTGAATGTAGTAGTATCCCTCCTCCATTTATGGTTTTTTTTTAAGAATCTTCTATGGCCAACATAACCTATTTTGCTTATCACACGCGTAGCCGGAGTGCCTACTTTGCATGTAGGGCATGCGTAGTAACCTTGCCCACTCCAACCTGACAAACTACTACGAGCAGGAAAATCATTGATGGTCCATAAAAGCATCGCTCTCATGTTGAATACTTTGCCTGTAACAACGTCCATAGTCGGGACACCTGGTATTTTCCATAATTCCTGAAGGTCATCAATCAAAGGCTTTAAGTAAACATCAATGTCCTTCGTGGGTGATTTAGGTCCAGGATTCAACAACGTCAGCATCAAAGTAGTCTCTTTCATGCATAACCACAGAGGCAAGTTGTATGTTGTTAAGATAACAGGCCACATGCTGTAAGTCTGACTAAGGTTGCCGAACGGATTGAAACCATCAGCAGCCAACCCTAATCGAATGTTTCTCGGTTCGTTAGCAAATTCCGAATATTTACCGCTGTCAAACTTCTGTCATGCTTCACCATCAACCGGGTGTTGCATCATACCGTTTACCGTAGACTTTCCAGTAGCATGCCAAGTCATATGTTTTGCGGTGTGAATAGATTTGTACAAACGTTGTAGCCTAGGAATGATAGGAAAGTAACGCAACACCTTGTTAGGAACTTTCTTCCCCGTTGTGTTCTTGTCTTTCCATCTACTCGTTTTACAGACCGGACAATACTCCAAATCTTCGGCACCAGTTCCCCGATATAAAAAGCAATCATTTTCACAAGCATGTATCGACTTATACCCTAACCCGACCTTTTTAAATGTTTTTTTTTCTAGCAGAGTATGATGGTGGGAGATAGTAACCTAACCTGGGAGGAAATACCTCCTGGAGAAATTTTAGCGTATTGTGAAATGAAGTATCACTCCATTTACCGCTGACCTTGAGATGCGTAAACTTTGACATAAAATCCAAGGTTGTCATAAAGTCACAACCGGGTAAAGAGGTTGGGTGGAACTGGCAAGTAACTCTTCATACTCGTTACGTACAGGAGGTGTTGTTGCTTGAGCTGGCTCGTTACTTGTCTCGCCAATATTTGGAAGAGTTGGCTCATTTTGTTCATTATTTGGAGGAATATCAAAAATATCATTAATGCACGCACGCATGTCACTCATCTCACATTGTGTTGTGTTATCTTGTATAGGAAGAGGATCCGGTTCACCGTGTTCACGCCATTGTGTATAAGTTGGGTCCCACCCATTTTCGCTTATGTGGCTTTTAAGTAAGTCGAGAGATACCCATGGAACATTACAACTGATGCGTGGGAATCGCACCTTGCTTTACCTCTCGAGAGGCTTACAACCCCCACCAGGCAGTGTACCTGATCGTTGTAGTATAGTATAGTGACAAGTACCGGGGGATTGATCGTTCAGCTTAGGAATAGTGTCGCTAGGATTAGAAAACCTAATTAAAAGTTCTAGAGATGAAAGATGATTATTTTTGTGTTTTTATATTTTATGAAAGCAATTAAAATCTCGGGTTTTGAAAGAGTGGGCGGAATTAGTTGCTAATCAACTAACCCAAAAACTACTATATAACTAATTAAACTAATGAAAATAAAATTAAACTAATATTAAACTAAGGTTGTGAGCAGTAATTGGAGAAATTGTGTTTACTTAGACTTCATTACTCCCTAGATATCTTTTACATGTCAATTACTTGTTACACTTGTATGAATGACGGGTTGTATTCCTTAATACCATTCGTGGAGTGGCATACATAACTCCCCAACTCTATGAGCTCTTATCTCCTCCTACACCATGACCCAGCACAACTATAGAGATTGTAAACAGTGGCTCATGCATTAAATACAACCAATAAAGACCTAGTACGCCTCGGTTCATGTTTCTTAAGACGTTCAAGCATGTTACCATTTGGAGATCTGCCAGTTTTCTTAAGCCTAACATATAAAATCATTCATTCAAAACAAGAATAGACAAGTAATCAACACATAATCAACAACTAGGTTTCATTAGATCTAAGCAAACACAAGACAGATCTAGCCTAGCATAGTAGAATTAAGATAAGAACAAAAGATAAACAACCAACACATAGACATATTGATTGAATTAAGAGTATACTTATCTCAATTACAATGCAAGGTCTCAAGGGTTTGAAACCCTTGAAAAACCTGTAAAAGAGGCACCAAAATCGTCTTTAGGGTTTCACCAAAACTTCTCCTCTTTTAATGAAATAACTAGAAAACTATATATAGGAAAATCGTCCTGACGGCGTCAAGAGTTAAATCTGACGCCGTCAACTCGCCGCCATACACTTCCTCGGACGCCCTAGATCCAATCGTGACGGCCTATGTGACGCCGTCACCACCCACGGTAAATTATTCTTGGCCACTTTGACGCCGTCATAACTCCATCTGACGCCGTCACCAGCTACGGTAAATTATTCTTCATGTCTGACGCCGTCAAGAGCAAACCCTTGACGCCGTCACCTTGTATTTCCAGCTTGGATTTTTGGTACTTTGTCGTTTTCTTCACTTTATGCTCCAAAAACGTCCAAAATAGCCTCTTTTCCAGAATTCACTCTCCAAACACCTAAAATCACAAAAGGAACGATTTAGGGCAATATTTGATCAAATAAATTCGGATTCGGGCTTAAATGACCCCCTAAAAACGGATCATTTTTCGCCTCATCATATACCCTTACACTTGAGATTTGCTTGTCCACAAGCAAATGAGCTTTTATTCTACTCAAAAGACAAGTTAGGGGTCATTTAACACTAATATAAAAGTAATTACAACAAATAATCGTTCCACTAAAGACCAATAGACAAGCACGGAGGTCATACACAAGCACCTCACAAATAGTGTTTAGATACTCACATCTCTCGGGTGTAATAAAGTAATATAACATTATGGAAATGGAAGATATCTCTCACTACCTGTCATAGCAAAATAGATTACCATAGGCTTGGGAAAGGATCAAACCTCCACCACATGGCGTAAGCACCTAGGATAAACTATCAAAGAGGTCTTTTAAAGGGTTATAACGTTAGGTGTAGGGATATGAATTACACGGTTTTGTTGGATAAAGGGAATTTTACTGGTGGCGAGTTAACAATCTTAGTAAATTACATGTACAAGATGGCGTTGCTAAGCCAAGACTAGACTCGACTTAAGCTAATAAATGAAAAATAACAAAAACATAAAATGAACATAAAATAAAAACGGGATGGTAGTCCGTATGTTTTTTTTTCTTCTTCTTTTCTATTTTTTTTTCTTTTTTTTTTTTTTTTTTTTTTTTATATATTTTTTATTTTTTTTTATTTTTTTTTTTATTTATTTTTTTTTTTTTTGCATACACTCTTACCCTACCATCCAAAATAATACATCATAGGGGATGAGAATTCCCCTTACACTTGAATCTTTACATACTTTACATTTAACTATTCTAATGACTCGAATTAAGAAAATCAAAACACTTGGAGCACTTTTAAAATTAACGTACATATGGGGGTAATAAGTGATGTTCTTCCCCATTACTCCATAAAATAAGTACTTACCCATGAGTCCCAATCGTCCCAAAACAATATGTACAAGGATATGACTCGACTTAGCAACCATGTAATCAATTAGAAAGTTAACTTAGGGTTTAACAAATAACAATAATGCACTAAAAATGAGCGCATACACGGAAGGCTAAGGCGATTTGGGTGTACATTTAAGTGGGGTGTAACAAATTCTTCCTTTAAGTAAAATGCTTAAAGTTAGAAACGAAAAGATAGGCTCGGAGGGGTGTACTAGGGGTTTCGTGTACTAAAAATGAGTACAACGCTAAGGGTGTGGGAAAAATTAGTTGACTTAACTAGCCAAGTAACATGACTTAAATGGTCAAGTAATTATAATACGGGTTTAACACAAGGGTGATCCTAATGCCTCTTATCATGTAGTAAATCCTACTACACGAATGTAGTCTCACTAGCGGTCTCGGGATGCATCACTAACGCAAGTTCTAGAATCTAAATGCTACCGGTACACTCATAAGCACCAATAATAAATGCTTTCCCTATCAAATCTAAAGGCGAACCTCACATTTTTGGGTGAAAATTTTTTCTGAATATACGGTTATGTGCTAGTCATACAATCTCCTATCCATGAGACGCTTGCTATGGCTAAAGTTTCACTCCTAAATGTTGTAAAAAATTTTAAATTTGGCGCTAAAATTACACTAACAAGTATTTCTCGTAGTTTTATTACTCATCTACTATCAAACAAAACAAACTCAAGCGAAAGTGCATATGTAAGGTATCATCTTTTTACCCTCCCCTTACACTTAAGATGAACATTGTCCCCAATGTTCAAGTAAAGAATGTAAAAGTAAAAAGTAAAGAGAATGAAATCAAATACTCCCCTGATTCGCTCGGTATGGATTTTAGGTTGGCCAGGTTAAATCTTCTTCCAAGAAAACGAACAATCAAAGCTTCCCTTCCAGAATATAAATCATCTTCTTGTCACAAATAACCTGTAAATCCTGACAAAAGTAGACAAGGCAACCTCGCATAAAATCGGCGGCATCCTATATAAGTTACTAAATCCTAGAAAACAAAATAAGATATAATGCTTGTGGAATGAAGTTTGCAGATTTCCTGGAGATTATAAAACTTAATAATTCACAAAAACTATAAGACTCCATTAGAAAAACAAAACCGGTAAAATTTCCAGATTTTTGACTCCTGACGCCGTCAAGAGCAATTGCCTGACGCCGTCAGAATGGACCTGCAGAAATCTTTATGTTAAGTTTCCGGAAAATTTCTAGAAAAACCTTGTCCTACTTCCTGGAAAATCCTGCAAAACTTCATTATGACTCAATACAAGCATTTGACTCTAACAAATACGAATATACATGTTCATTAAATATTGTGGATAATCATGATCGGTTTGTTTCTTAAAAACATATTTGGGGTTTCCTCTTACACTTATCTTTTGCAAAAATACCTTTAGGTTGGAGTTAAGACTAGGCTAAACAACATAATAAAGTATTTCACATTTTAATTGAGAAACATGATCAACCAACAATAAAAATAAAACATGCATACGGAAGCAAATAACAATCAAACAAATAAAATTCACACAAAACATGGGTTGCCTCCCAAGAAGCGCTTTTCTTTATTTACGAGTCTTGTAGCTAGACTCAAAGTCGTGGGTTACTACGTGATTTCATCATTGGTTTCATTCTCTAGGTCGTCTTCTAAACCAGTTTTGTATTCCGGACCTAGTTGCAAGCATTCTTTGTAGAAACCAAGCATCCTATCTCTAACATACTCTACTCCTCTACGTCTATCCTCATCATTCCTATAATAAGCCGCTTGCTTACGTTCCTTTTCGAAATTAGAGAGAAGGCGGTATTGCTCAATCTTGTAGGGCATTTGATAAGCAACCTCATCATTCTCTTCCTTGAATCTAACTATCCCTAACGTCGGATCATAACTCATCCTAGTGGCCTCAACAAATGGTTTCCCAAATATTATTTGACTTAGGCAAGAATCTATCACCGGACGCGTGTCTTCCACTATCATGAAATCAATCTCATAGGTGAGATTCCCTATAATCACATGTACTCCCTTAACTCTTCCTGCAAAATTACTTATCCAACTTTTACCGGGCATTATCCTAAAATTGAGTTGCTTCTTCATCACCCAATTGTAATAAGTCCTAGACATGATGTTCACGGGGGATCTAGGGTCTATGTAAGCTTTCTATACATGCATGTGCCCGATATTGCATGGGATGTTAATGTTAGAGGGGTCTCCCATTTTGATCAGGGGATCGCCAAAGATATATGTTGTCTCGGGACTATCGAATAAATACTTATGGTATTCCCGTTCTTCCTTGGTTGGCAACTTATCAAAATATTCCTCTATAGGTTCTACCTCCTCTAGTTCCTCATCCTTATTAACCTCAACTTCCCTACTCTCATCCTTACTATTGGCTTCTACTCTAACTTCATCTTTGTCACTCTCCTCTATCTCCCTATCTATCGGCTTAATGGTGACAACATTGACAAAGTGGACATGTTTGGATGATGAGGGGTCCTTAGCTTGGATTCCACTATTGGTGTCCCTAGTGTCCTTCCTAGGTGTGGCTAATGTTTGGTTGTTGAGGGCTTTCAACAAGTTGTCGATTTTGTTGGTCATCTCCGTTTGTTGTTGGTTGAATTCGGTTTCAAACCTAGCTATGCGAGCTTCTTGAGATGCCATAAATTTCGATATCAATCCTTCAAGATTGTTGGTACTACCATAGTTGTTAGAAGGATTGTTGTTGAAGGTACGGTTGGATGGTGGACCGTTTGATTGGTAGCGATTAGGTGGGTTGGATGAATTGGGTTGATTTTGTTTCCACCTAAGGTTTGGGTGATTTTTCCATGAGGGGTTATATGAATCACCGTATGTGTTCGGCTCGGGCTTGAAAGTGTACCACTTATCTCCCGCTTCGTCGGTACGCGTGGATGCGTAGTCCGCAAAAGCTGTTCCGGGGAGTTCCACACAATCACGAGTGTCATGGGGACCACTACATAATTCGCATGAAGAAGTGATTTTGTTCACTTGGCTTGAATGCTTCGGAGCTTCGTAAGATTTCATGAGAAACTTGACTTGGTCCTCAAGTTCCATGATCCTACGGTCGGGAGTGCTTGAATTATTCGAAGGCAAAGATATTGCCTTGACCGTTTTGTTCAAATCACGGGGATCATTCCAACTTTCGTTGTCATAGAGAGCAAGATCTTCTATGAGTTCCCATGATTGTTCCGCACTAAGATCACGTAGCTTACCACCGGCCGATTGGTCAATGGTTCGCCTCGTGGGGATATCGATATGGTCATAAAAAATTTGGACTTGGAGCCACAAATCTATGCCATGATGAGGGACTTTTTGGAGTAAGTCCTTGAAACGAGTCCATGCTTCATAAAGAGATTCATTTTGACGTTGTTGAAACATCAAGATGTCATTCCTAAGTTTAGTAGTTCTCCCCGGTGGGAAAAATTGAGCAAGGAAACGAGTGGTGAGATCATCCCATGTGGTGATGGATCCCGCGGGTAAACGCTCAAGCCATTGACTAGCTTGATCCCGTAGAGAGAATTGGAATAGGCGTAAACGGGTAGTCTCTCTAGTTTCAACACCTAGGTCTATGGAATCTACGATTTTGAGGAAGTCCTTAAGGTGTTGGTTTGGATCTTCGGAACGAAGTCCATGGAATGCACATCCGCTTTGCACCAACCGGATGGTGTCGGATCGCAAGGGGGTCACATTGGCTCCGGTGAGCTCAATGGTGTTTCGGTAGCCTTGGTGGCTAGGTCGGGAATACTCTCCTAAGGTTCGGGGCTTAAGGGGTTCTAATGGTGGGTTTTGTTGTGGTGGGATGATGGGTTCAAAGATGTTACCACCTTCCATAATGTCGGATGGTAAAGAGTTACGAACAAAAGCACGAAGAAATAAGATAGACTAAAGAAGACCTAAAAATAAAAATAAAAATCTTACTAGAAAGGAATCTAGCAAGTAGACCTAATAAAAAGAAATTCTAACCTAGACAATAACTATTCCCCAGGCTGCGGCGCCAAAAACTTGATGCGTGGGAATCGCACCTTGCTTTACCTCTCGAGGGATCTCGCGAGGCTTACAACCCCCACCAGGCAGTGTACCTGATCATTGTAGTATAGTATAGTGACAAGTACCGGGGGATTGATCGTTCAGCTTAGGAATAGTGTCGCTAGGATTAGAAAACCTAATTAAAAGTTCTAGAGATGAAAGATGATTATTTTTGTGTTTTTATATTTTATGAAAGCAATTAAAATCTCGGGTTTTGAAAGAGTGGGCGGAATTAGTTGCTAATCAACTAACCCAAAAACTACTATATAACTAATTAAACTAATGAAAATAAAATTAAACTAATATTAAACTAAGGTTGTGAGCAGTAATTGGAGAAATTGTGTTTACTTAGACTTCATTACTCCCTAGATATCTTTTACATGTCAATTACTTGTTACACTTGTATGAATGACGGGTTGTATTCCTTAATACCATTCGTGGAGTGGCATACATAACTCCCCAACTCTATGAGCTCTTATCTCCTCCTACACCATGACCCAGCACAACTATAGGGATTGTAAACAGTGGCTCATGCATTAAATACAACCAATAAAGACCTAGTACGCCTCGGTTCATGTTTCTTAAGACGTTCAAGCATGTTACCATTTGGAGATCTGCCAGTTTTCTTAAGCCTAACATATAAAATCATTCATTCAAAACAAGAATAGACAAGTAATCAACACATAATCAACATCTAGGTTTCATTAGATCTAAGCAAACACAAGACAGATCTAGCCTAGCATAGTAGAATTAAGATGAGAACAAAAGATAAACAACCAACACATAGACATATTGATTGAATTAAGAGTATACTTATCTCAATTACAATGCAAGGTCTCAAGGGTTTGGAACCCTTGAAAAACCTGTAAAAGAGGCACCAAAATCGTCTTTAGGGTTTCACCAAAACTTCTCCTCTTTTAATGAAAAAACTAGAAAACTATATATAGGAAAATCGTCCTGACGGCGTCAAGAGTTAAATCTGACGCCGTCAACTCGCCGCCATACACTTCCTCGGACGCCCTAGATCCAATCGTGACGGCCTATGTGACGCCGTCACCACCCACGGTAAATTATTCTTGGCCACTTTGACGCCGTCACCAGCTACGGTAAATTATTCTTCATGTCTGACGCCGTCAAGAGCAAACCCTTGACGCCGTCACCTTGTATTTCCAGCTTGGATTTTTGGTACTTTGTCGTTTTCTTCACTTTATGCTCCAAAAACGTCCAAAATAGCCTCTTTTCCAGAATTCACTCTCCAAACACCTAAAATCACAAAAGGAACGATTTAGGGCAATATTTGATCAAATAAATTCGGATTCGGGCTTAAATGACCCCCTAAAAACGGATCATTTTTCGCCTCATCAACAACAAAGACGACATGGACATTTTATGTTGCCGTAACTATTCAATAACGGCTTGCAATGTTCAACGAATGCGGCAAGACCATCAAAAAACTCTTTTGAAACATGACTGTCTAAACGGGTCCAACTCTTATCAAGTATCATAACTGCATATTGTTTTGTTCAACTCTTAGTTATTACACATTCAAAATATTCGACACATAAACACATATAACCATGGAATAAAGGAAAGTTGTTTTGTTCACCTAGTGCAACTATGGAAGGCAATCCTAACCCACTCTTTGAATGATTCATCTCATATATGAATGCGTATAACTGATTTACTATCTGAGAAAATTTCGGCAGCATTTTCCCTCAACTCCCCAAATATGTGCATTAAAGACATATTCGTAGGAGTAAAGGAGAAACACTGTCGAAATCATCTCAAATAGTAAATCAATTATACGCATCCATATCCTAAATGAGACAAAACATTCAAAAAGCAGTCCCAAACATGGGACTTTCCGAAATTAATTTCTAATAAATTAATTTCGGACGGGTTTTCTATAGGATGATTAACTTCGGACAGGGACTTTCCGAAATTAATCACTAAAATCCTAAAACATTCACAAAAGTCTAACAATAGCATATATTTTAAGTTAAACAATTTATTTCAAAATATACACATTAAAAAGGAACAAATAATATCATATATACGCATTCATATATGAAATTTAATTTTCGGCTTATGTTTCATAAGCTTATTTTTTGTGAGTTATTTTGAAACTATTTCATATAAGGTAAACAGTTTCAAAATAAGCCACAAAAATTTAGCTTATGAAACATAAGTCGAAAACCAAACAAGCAATAAATATTCTACTTCTACTTCTATCGCACTAATATGAAATATATAAGCCAAAACAAACACCCTCTAACTTGAAGTATTCTACTTCTAATTCTATCGCAAAAAATTCCAATTCTAATTATACTTCTATATATAACGCAAAACTACTAATATTCTACTTCCCTTCAACTAATTGTTTCAACTTATATATAACGCAAAACTTCTAATTATTCTACTTAATCCGAAACAAACACCCTCTAACCTAAATTGAAACTATGTACTACTTAATCCGCAATATCCGAAACAAACACATCCGCAAACTAATACTTAATCACTCACATTTCACAAACATACTAACATGTGAAAAATAATACGGAAATGAAAAAAAAATTACATACTGTCTCAGCTGTGGTGTCGGGGCTGCAGTCTCGGGTTCGGACTGTGATATCTTGGGCTGCAGTCTCGGGCTGCGGTCTCGGGGCTTGGGCTATATTCATATATAAAAAGTTAAAAAAAATATATTGTTGGCGACATGTCGCCGGGTTACCAAAAGTTTAAAAAAATAAAAAAAAGGAACTACATTACCTCTGTCTCGGCTATATATCTCAGCTCTCGACTCTCGCTCTCGGCTGTCCTGGCTCGGCTGTATTAAAAAGAAACAAAAAACAAAAAACAAAATTAACAATAAAATTAAACAAAATTAACAAATATTAAACAAATTAACAAAAAAAAAAAAATTAAAAAATTAAAAATGAAAACTATTACCTGTGGGGTGGATCTGTGAAGAAGAAGACGAAGTGGGGAAGAAGAAGAATTAAATAATGGAGGGGTAGAGGAGAGAATTAAAGATGATAGGAGGAGGAGGTGGTGCACAGTGGTGCTCGTGTGGTGGTGGTGGTAAATGTGGTGGTGTTGTTGGGGTGGAGCTGTGGTGGTGGTGGTGGTATAATGTGGTGGGGTGGAGCTGTGGTGGTGGGGTGGAGGAGTGGTTGAGGTGGTGTGGTGTGGTCGTATAATAGCCGGAGGAGTGGTGGAGGTGGTGGTATAATCGCCGGAGGTGCGATGGTTTATTTTTTTTGGTATTGCGTTTTATGAGAAATAATTGACCAGATCTGGTTTTGGTATTGCTTTTTATTATCCCGTCGACATGTCGACGGGAATATAAAGGAAATTTTTTATATTATTACTAATACCGTCGACATGTCGACGGTAATATTACGCTATTTTGTCGTTTACGTTTGGCGGGAGGTATTAAATTTTCACGAAAATTTTGGCGGTTTTATTCCCGTCGATATGTCGACGGGAAAATAACTTTTATTAAAAAAAATTATTTATAATAAATACTTTTATAAAATTACTTTATTATAAATACTTTTATAAAATTACTTTAATATAATTAAAAAAATTTATTTATTCTAAATACTTTTATAAAATATTAAAAAACAAATTTTATAAAATTAATAAACTTAATTTATATAATTGAAAAAAATTATTTATTATAAATACTTTTATAAAATTAAAAAAATATATATATTTAAAATTAATTACTTATATTATAATTAAAAAAATCATTTATTAAAATATAAAATAAAATAATTAGAATATCACAAAATACTAAATCCCAACCATTATAAAATTAATAAACGAGTCGAGATGCAATGGTTATACATGAGATGTAAAACGAACGAGTCGAGATGCAATGGTTATACATGAAATGTTAAACGAACGAGTCGAGATGCAATAGTTATACATGAGATGTTAAACGAACTAGTCGAGATGCTATGGTTATACATGAGATGTTAAACAAACGAGTCGAGATGCAATGGTTATACATGAGATGTAAAACGAACGAGTCGAGATGCAATGGTTATACATGAGATGTTAAACGAACGAGTCGAGATGCTATGGTTATACATGAGATGTTAAACGATCGAGTCGAGGTGCAATGGTTATATATGAGATGTAAAACGAACGAGTCGAGGTGCAATGGTTATACATGAGATGTAAAACGAACGAGTCGAGGTGCAATGGTTATACATGAGATGTAAAACGAACGAGTCGAGATGCTATGGTTATACATGAGATGTTAAACGAACGAGTCGAGATGCAATGGTTATACATGAGATGTTAACGAACGAGTCGAGATGCTATGGTTATACATGAGATGTTAAACGAACGAGTCGAGATGCAATGGTTATACATGAGATGTTAAACGAACGAGTCGAGATGCTATGGTTATACATGAGATGTTAAACGAACGAGTCGAGATGCAATGGTTATACATGAGATGTTAAACGAACGAGTCGAGATGCTATGGTTATACATGAGATGCAATGGTTTTACCTAACAACTTTTTTTCTACCTAACACCTTATCCTCACATTATAAACACACACACACACACACACATACTCATCTCACTATATCTCTCTCTATCTATCTCTCTCTAGCAGTTTTTGTTTTCTGGCGACACCAGTGTAGAACCCTGTAAAAATTTCTTGTAATTAAATCATTAATAAATATATAATCTTTTGTTATCGTTTCTAATTCTCATTTTCTCGGAAAAATTTAAAATTTTTCTTATTATATTATTTTGGCCATTTTCACAAAATAATATAATTCACGAAATGACGGAATTAATCCTCGACACGTTACACGAAACTTAAACTTTTCATTTAATCCTAAACCTAAATCCTAATCTTAATTATATTTATTAAATATAATTAAAATTTCCTAATCACTAAATTAACACAACCGGACCCTTAATTAACTTCGGCCCACTTCACGCTTACTATTCATAAGCCCACCAAATCAAGGCCCAACTTCCAAATCTAATTAGTTTTCATCCGATCGACATAGCTAAACACCCTCCAAATCGCATCATTTATTCTTAAATTTTACACACGACCTATATATTTTATTTTCTCATCTCGTTAACCTACTAGCCAACAATTAGTGTGTCAAGTTTCACGTTTCTACGTTGAGTTTTGATATATTTTTAAGAGGCATAGTATTCGATCCTTGAACACCCAAATCGATTTAGACTATATTCAAAACTTAACCGTTTTGAATCTAGTTTGTTTCTAAACGTTCCTAATATTATTCCTAAGATGAGTCTAAGCTCAAATGTTAAAGATGATCATGTATAAATAAGTTGTGTATGATTTTGTAAATCGTATATAAGGGAAATTGCATGGTCGACATATAGCATGAATCACCCAACACCTTCCTCATTTTATGCACTCACAAACCACCCTAAACTATTATAATATCATCCTCTATGAAGCCTAGTACTGACATGCAATAGTACGAAGAAGTTACCTTGAACTTTTCTACTAAAGCGTTATATATTAGTATATATAAGTACGTCCTTGCATGCATACTACTCTCATTCACTTCCAATCTTGTTCACTGCAATAATTCGACCTCCATTTCATTCTTACAAAGCTTACAAGTCGTATAGTATTGTATTGGAAGCAAGAAAGACAATCGGGTTAAATATATATATATATATATATATATATATATATATATATATATATATATATATATATATATATATATATATATATATATATATATATATATATATATATATATATATATAACGTTTGGGTTATATAGCTTTGACGTGATTTTCTTGTGTTCTTTTCTACCTATCTCGACTCTAGATCACCTCTAAGGTGTTTGTAAGTTCCCTACACTTGTTTTTGATCCATTTCATACGTATTTATATAGTCATGCACTTTGTGGTTTTTGTTTCGAACGTCTACACTTTGCACGTTTAATTCATGTATATATTTGTTTTTAGTACACGAAACGTGATTAGCCTCTATCTTGGAAGGCCTAGGAATCACGTAGCACCCACCATTCACTCTAGTTGTAACGTTTCAAGCATATCAAGTATCTATTTTAAATTGCATCCATCGATTGAAATATAATAAAAACACTTAGTAAAATTTTGCAAGTTTTCAAGTTATAAAACCGGTTCAACCATGTCACAAAACGAGACTATAACTTGAAATTTTGTTTAACAATAGTACTATATTTTTCCACGACGCCATAGACCACCTAGCAGATTAACAATTTCATATAAACAACTTGTAAAAATAATCGCGTTTTGACATCTTAAACGATCCATTTTGAAAGTACATAAACCGGATTTCAAAACCAAAATTCATATAAAAATTCTTATGTTTGTCGAGTGGGCTAAACTCAAGCCCATTAAGAAACTAAAATCCGTAAGCCCACTGGGCCTATAAGAAATGTTTTTAGAATCATAAAAATGACCCAAAGCCAAGCCCAAAACTTTTTCTATGCCCTCGCCTCCAAAAATCTTAACAGGCCTTAAGTTGAATCGATTCTGGCCCATAAGCTATAAAAATGAGCTTTTGAATAAATAAGCAGTTAAAATAAGCTTGTTACTTAATAAATAAGCTTCGGAAAATTTTTGGAAAGTTTCATAATCATTTTTGCAAAATTGGACTAAAAATGTAACGCGACGACACCTAGAAGGACTAAATGTGTAAATATTGAAAATCAAGGACTAAACCTGTAAATACAGAAATCTAAGGTTAAAATGTGATAAAAATTAATATTAGAAGGTTTGTATTGATTATTGGACAAAGTAGAGGACTATAGTTGAAAAATATATAAAAAGGACTAATGGTGTAACGCAAGTATCGTTAGTGTAAAAATGGTAAAATTGGAAAAGGAGACAAAGACTAAACACAACTTATTTATTATTCTTATTTATTTTCTATTTTCATTAATTTATTTCATATCATGTTTAAGCTTTATTTTTATTTATATATATATTATTAACTTAACGTTAATAATATATATAACGATAGTTAAAAAGTTAAGGTTTTACTTACGATTAAAAAGGAAAAACTTCGATGGATAATTTTAAAAATCATATTTTGTCATATCATGCATATCACAATATTTTCACTGCACATCACTTAATCGTCATAACGAGTATCTAATATTCGTCATTTTCTTTATAATTACCGAATAGTTTTTGGTCAAGTTCTTAGATAAATTTATTTATCAGGTTGTGTTTCGAAGCCGTTTTCATAAAATTCGTCCGACTTTATTTTTTTCGTTTTCAGTATAAATCAAGGTGAGTCATAGCCTCACATTTAATTATTTTCAAAACTCCGTGAGGGGGATACATGTTATAAATAGATCGCAAGTATTTTTCTGTATGCTTTCCCGACTGATATATGCCTAAGTTAGCTATTGCCAAAAGACCCTTATTCATGAGCCATTAATCACTGAGGTGAACGCGAATATAATGAATAGATCTATTTAAGGTTTGACAACCTGTCCCATTAATACTTGACGGAATGCCATTATGCATGTGGTTAGTCGTATTAGTCGTGATAATTATATTTGAGTAAAAATAGGAACTGGCAAATCACCTATTACACGAGGGCAAATTTATCATTGATTTGATAAACACCCGCCGTTTGCGGTATTTGTTAACGTTTACGTGTCATGAGACTTAGTGCAATATATGAACTGCAACATCAATGTTTTCAAACTGATTGTATTTTCTAATACAATCTTGCTTGTGTATCAAAATGATTATTAAATTCAAACTCTATTATTTTACTTAACAATTTTGTTGACTTTTAAGCATGTATCTCAGGTATTTAACAGGGGAAGCAAGCATGGAACGGGCGGCAAAAATCTTCAAATTATGTTTACTTTATTTCAATAATGATGTAAAATAAATGATGTTTGATTTAGTTCAAAACATCAAGTTTTTATAATACTCTGATAAGGACCTATTGTATTTCAAATATTTATAAATGAAATTATGTTTTAAAACGTCTCTTCGAGTCGTTTTCTATCATTATGACTTCGATCCTCACCGTAACACCCAAATTTCTATTTTCGCTGCCGCATTTCAAATTAGGGGGTGTTACAACCAGCATTTTCCGGCCGCTGGAATCTTTTTCTGGCCACCACCTTTTATCACCTCAACTTGTAGATCGGGCCACCCCGGTCACGATTCAACCACTCAACCTCACAACCGCAAACATACACTGTTATCATGGTGAAGAAGATGGCAGAATTTGAAGCTTTTCCTTGTCCTTGTGAACGAGGAGACGTGATTCTGCGAGAATCGTGTAAATTTTACTCCCGTGGTAAACTATACTATGCGTGTCCTTTCTCGCAGGTGAACAATTACATATTTTTTCGTGTATTATATAAATAATTTGGTTAGTTGTTAAAAATAATAGTTTTTACTCTTTAACAGCCTAGGACAGAAGACCATGGATGTAATTTTTTTTATGGAAGGAGGAACGACTCGCCAAAATGATGATGGGTTCTCTGGGAGCTTCAACATCAAGCGGTTCTGGATCTGCTCCAAAAAGGTGCTCAAACTGTCATGAAAAAAAAATCTTAGAATAAACATGCTGGAGGCACAAAAACAGGTGCTGGAGGCACAAAAACAGGTGCTAGAGACAAAATTAAGGGTGCTGGAGGCAAAACTTGACATGGCAACGTATCCCAACCACGACCACACATGTCAGTCGGATGCAATACTCCATGACCTTTTAGGTGACATGGATAAATTTCATATGTAGTACTGTTATCGTTGTTGTTGTTGTTGTTTGCTGTTGTTGTTGATGTTTAATAAAATATTGTTGTTGTTGTTGTTGTTTAATAAAATGTAGTTGTTGTGGAGCAATAATTAGAACTGAAGGAGCAATAATTATCAAACACAAAGGCAAACTTTTTATTTAAAATTTGTACGCACAAATAATAGAACTGAAGGAGCAATAATTATCAAACACAAAGGCAAACTGTTTATTTAAAACAAGCAAGAGTTCTTAACCACATGCATTTTCATACAGACTCAAACTAAACAACTCGACAACCAAACTAAACAACTCAACAACCAAAGGAAACAACTCAAACTAAACAACTCGACAACCAAACGAAACAACTCAAACTAAACAACTCGACAACCAAATGAAACAACTCAAACTAAACAACTCGACAACTAAAACAACAGATCAAACGAAACAACCCGTTTATTTTTCTTGCGGCTACTTCCCGCTTTACTCGAACTCGCACCATCTTTTCCCTTCCTTGCTCTCATTTCCATGATATGTGCAAACGTAGCTTCAAGATTTGTGATCCTATTTCCCAGATTATCAAGTTTGGTTTCCAACGTACTTTCAGCTTCATCGTCATCTCCAACAGCAACAACTTGAACTTCAGCAGCAGCTTGAGCTTCAGCAGCATCTAGCTCGTCCATGTACTCTTTGTAGTACGACTTTTTCCTACACCATTCGATAATCTTGTCTCTCATCCACGGTTCAATGTTCTTAAAAGAACCATATTCCTCATAAACTGCATGACCAAAAGTTAACATAACTTCATTAAAGAGGAGCTCGTGTGACAAGATTTTTGAGTACTCCTCTTCAACTGTGCAACCACGCCAAGTCATGTGTGTCTTGTAAGAATTGACGATTGAATTATTTGTGAGATGTGTAAAATGAGACGGAAATAATTTTGTGAGAATGTATATATAGGTAAAAAATGAGACGGGAACGTATTTGTGAGGATTTATATAGCCTGATTTTTGAAGATATATTCCCGTCGACATGTCGACGGGAAAAAGAACACGGGAAAATATCCCGCCCAATATTTTACCAATTTATTAAAAATATTTATAATTAGTAATATACTCCCGTCGACATGTCGACGGGACTCTCAAAACAAAATAATTATTATGCTTGATCACACGTTAATTGTGGGAAAAAACGTTATTAATATATTTCCGTCGACACTTCGACGGGAATAAATTAGCGGTAAATTTCGCGCCCAACTTTGGTGAATTATTGAGGCTAAAAAAATATGTTAAAATGTTCCCGTCGACATGTCAACGGAAAAATACGATTATGAAAAATTCAACGTAGTGGGGCTCGGTCAAGCATTTTTTTTGTCGTTTTCTGCCTTATGCCGTCGGCATATTGTCGATGGGAAACAGCTCGTCGCCTGTTCTCCTTATCCTTGTAGTGTCATCTTACATCATATCATCTTCTACCTTAGTGCCTGATTTATCTATTTTTTCTTTCATTCTTTAAGAACAAAACTCAAAAACACTTTTCCCTCTTATATTTTTTTGCTTTTGTACACTTTTTTCCCAAAATGAGTGTAGCACCTCAAAGAAACGAAAGATTGCTACAAATAAATTGCACTTCATCGGCCACAATCGTGTGTGGCACGTGCCACAGGTGGCTCAGCTGTAGCTCCGCCCCACCCCTGGATATGGAGTGTGATATGGTTGACTGACTAATCCACTAGACCACGTAAAAATATTCAAACGTGAATTTGTGTTATATCACTTATTTAATTGCTAGTTTCTATATCTTCTTTATTAATTCACTAGTTTATTGACCCGTGAAATTCACGGGATTAAATTTAAAACCGTAAAATAGTAGTTTGAACCTATTATGAAAACAAAAATGTTTATATTAGCGATGAATTTGTGATAGTATGTGAATAAATAATTTGTTAGATCTATGAATAGAAAATAATCATGCTACAGTCCTCAACCTTGGCATGAATGGGTGTTTCTTTTACACCAAATATACAAAAAGATACAAACATATAACTATTAATGAAATGTCTAAAACATCATTAAAAACTCATATTTTCTTTTACTAAAATCAGAAGAATCAATTAGTTGTCCTGGTATGTGTTAATTTACACATACCTTTATACCTAAATATCAGTCCAAAATGACCAAAAGCCAACCTTAAAATGCCAAATACGTTGTGTTTTTGTGTTTGTGATGTGCAGGAACGGATTTAGCAAAAATGGACAAAACAAAGCCAACACGAGCACGAGATTGGAAAGAGTGTTCAAGAGCCAAGCCGGGAAAGAGTTTTGATTTTAATTGAGCTCAGATTGACAATCTACCCTTGAAGAATCAAAGTTTGTCATGATTAACCCTTGGAAGTATTTTTCAGAATGGCAGAATCAGCCCTTGTAGTTTCAGAATATTTCACATTTGGTCCTTGAAAGTTATTACTACAAAAATCTGAAAACTCAATAATAATACCAATGTCCCTAGCCCAAAATATCATTTTACCCAATCCACAAAATAATATCAAATGCCCACATCCAATCTCTTTACCCCATACCCAGCCCACATCCGGTCCAACACCACTCCTTTTGGTCAACCCACCAGTCAAAGGTCATAATAATAATAAAAATAAATCCCAAACACTCCCGCCCCCCAATTTTTACCCTGTACCCAGATTCACTATTCACCCAACAGTAATTAAGAACCCTAATCCCCCAATCTCAAAATTAACAGCAATTAAGGGCTTTTTGGTCAAATTAATGGGTTCTAGAAGGCTGTCAGACGTGTCAGATATAGTCAGAGTATAGAAGAAGCACAAAATGAACAAGTGGCAGCCAATCATTGGTATGAATGTGTCATCAAATCTAATCCTATGGCTATGAATCAAAGGGCAATGATTGATTGTGATCCAAGGACTCAGGATGGCTTGGAGAAAACACACCACACGGATTGCCAAGCTGGCAATCCGTGGATAGTCCTTTCCAGAACCCTCTATCATATAGTATAAATAGATGGTTAGGCTATTGTAATCAGTGTGGAGTTTTTAGTGTAACAAAACTCTGCCAAAATTTCCTTTTATTGTATTAGATTAGATTTAGTTGTAATTTCTTTTAAATTTCAATGAAATCAGTTTTTATCATTCAAGTCATTTAGCTTATTGTTGTTATTACATTCTTATTGCTTATATTTCATATCTGTTTTATCAGCTTTAGTTATCTTAATACATTTTCTAAAGTTCAATTTAGCTTTCATTTAGTTTAAATATTTCCTTTAAATCAGAAAAACAAAAATAAATAAAATAAAAATAGATTTGATAAATCAGTTTTCAAAATTAGTTGTAAAGGAGTAAATTGAATCTCGTTATAGCTATATAGTCCTTGTGGAATTACTGTTTCAAGTTATACATAGCACTTAGTATCATAAGCTGTTGGTCAATGATGGTCAACTGAGGCAGATTTGGATGGAAAATCAAGTGATGTTGATAGTTCAAGCTAGCCTAGGATGAGCTTGGCCTATCTAGAGATAGGCTAATGTGGAACCTCTCTATTTTGAGCTGAGAGTAGAAAGTTGTAAGTCTCATTTTCATTAGTTTAATCAGTTAGTTAACATACTTGAGTTACTGAGTTTTTGTTGATTAAATTTGCATTTGAATGTTATCATTGCTTCTAGTAGTGTAGAATTTGGTGTTTGGATTATTAGAATAAAGTAGTTTAGATTACTTGTTAATTTGCTGCTTAAATCTGAGTTGGTTTAATGTTGTTTAGTTTACTGTCACAGCTGTGGATCTGATTCATTCTTTTTCTATTTGATCTCTGTGGTGATTGTTGTAATTTTACTGTTTCATTAGTGATTTAGGACTATTGAAAATTGAAATTGTGGTCATTAGTGGTGGATTTGAGTTAGTTTTAGTGTTAAGTAACATATAAAGGGGTGTTTGGATGAGTTATTTGTTGAATGTTGTAGTGATTTAGTTGTAGTTTTATTATTACACATAGGTTACTTTAGTATAGTAATAGAATTTTAAAGCATAAAATCAGTAGCTAATAACATTAGAAAGTCAAAAGAGATTTCAAATTTCATTTTCAGTTAAGAAAATTTGAATCAGTGAGTAGACTTTAGGTTTTAGTTGCATATCTGTTTAAACAAGCTTATTCTAGTGTAGTTATAGCTTATTGTTACTAGTAGCATTAGATATAATCAGTAGAATTTAGCATTGGTCAATTAGTATAAGTGTTCAAAAAGTCAACTGTTTTCAGTTTCATACATTTTACAAGCTGATGATCTTTGGCTTAATAATGGTAGTGAATGCTTGTTTCTCATAGGGCTTTTTATATTTCTGAGTAGTCTGATAGGTATTGAAACTTTTGTCTCCTTTATATTGTGATTTAGAGCTTATTTAGTAGTGCTTATTGGACTTGCAATCAGTGGCTTTAGGCCTGATTTTCTGAATTGATCACATAGGGCTGCTAGTGTTTTTCTGCATTTGTTCTTGTGGTTTGTTGGTACTTTTGAGTTATATTAGCTGTATTGTAGTTGTTCCTATTAGATTCTAGCTCCTAGCTTATTCTGTCTTTGTTATACTTATTAATTGTGCTTAATTGATATTGCTTATTGCTCATTTTCATTACTCCTATGTTCTCCTTGTGCATTTCTGAGTTTTATGTAGCATCTTTTATCTGGTTTCAAGTTTGGATTAGATTTGTGGCAAGTGCTTATAAACAAGCACTTACCAAAAGCTATTTTGGGTCAAAATAAGCACTTCTGCTTAACTTTTTCATCTCAAAATTTTTCTGCAACATTTTCATATTATTTTTGATTTTATGGAATTTTTCCAGATTTTTCCAAGTTATTTTACTATTTTTCTTAATTTTTCTTTATTTTTAATCATTTTTAAATAACAAAAATCCATAAAAAATCAGAAAAAGCTTTGAAAGATACAAAAATATTTTTAAAAATTATTTTATAATATTTTTGAATTTTCAGAATTAAATTTTCATTTTTCCACTTAGTTTTTCTATTTTTCTTTATTTTTAATGCATTTTTAATTCAATAAATAGAAAATAAACTTTAGAAAATAAATAAAAAGTCAAAAAATATTTTTCTTTTTCTTGAAATTCTTTTTAATAGTTTAAGATTTTTTAGAAAATATTTTCAAGTTTGTTGGATCATTTTTCAATAAACGTTACGTTTTAAATTTTGCAGTTGCATTTCCGTTTTTACGTTTTTCACTTTGGTGCATTGTTAGCTTGTACTCTTTGCATGTTTCATAATTGTTTGTGATTACTTGAATATATTGATTGCTATTTTCACTTTCTCACTTTTCAATTCACGATTTCACAAATCGATATTCTCGATTCCATTCGCCTTAATTGGGAAACGACTCGGGTGATCCGTATTTTACGCGGATCACTTCGATACTATACTATATATTATATAATTGGTTTTCACACGAATCATGTCCCGTCACATTTAGACCTAAATATAAGAACGTAAACATAAGCAACTTATAAACTATATGTTAAGCAAACTTTTAAAGGAACATACAACAATTTATATCGTTGTAATCTTCTATTGCTTTATTTGTACCAATTTACCTATGTATCAATGTGAATAAATAAGTAAATGAACCATCAAACGTTTTCATTTGAGTTGTCCTGTCATAATTTAGTACTAAACCCTTTTTAAAGAACCCGATATGTATTTTCTACATCAAATATGATAAGGAGAATGCGCTTAATCCTCCATGCAAGATCCTTGTATAAGTTTAATTATACAGTTTGACTAATTGATCAATTTGAGTTGCAGTAATTTAAAACGGGTCAAATGGATCAATTTCAAGTTAAGAAAAAAAAATATAGCTTAGTAACTCGTTACCATAAAGATGCTGTATCCACATTTATTTAGTTTCAAACATAAATAAAACATCTCCTAGTCTACTTTTGTTTAGTTTCTCAACTAAATTGACAAAAATTGCATAATACGGGTATGTTTTCAAATCACTTGTAATGAATTGTAATATATAGAGTGTCGTTGAGATGGAACCAAGTTAATAGTGGTTCCATAAAATTGTTTATTTGGATCTCATATGATTAAGCTTGTGTGCGCCGAGAAAAAGAAATCAAGAGACATTCCAAAATGACATGATAACAACATTCCAACCCTCTGTTTTATTATTACCAAAATTAGCATTTTATTAATGCACCAATGTAATTGAGATACATACTAAAAATATGCAATTCTCCCAAAACAAAAAGTAACATCCCTTCAACTCAGCCATTCGGGCTTCGGCTTTCCCAGCTTTTAGTTGCCTCGACTCCAGGAGGCGAACACCGGTAATATACTTGTTTTGGGCTCTTCGAAATGCCGCATATGCCTTCATCCTCGCATTAGAAACTCCAACAACACCTTTATCAACATTCTTGATAAGGCTTATGGCTGTCAACCGTCTCCATTGTCTGAAACATACTCGGTCATCCGCCATCCCGTTTGATGCGCCCCGCTACTGGAAGGGCGATATTCCCAATGACATATTTGAAGTTAGCTTTTTCGCCCAAACAGGACCCATCCTCATTGGTAATCCAGGACTTGCTACTAATCTGCTCCAATACGCTTCAGCATTCTCTATCATCCTTCTAAATTCATTAGGCCTAACTTCAACCGGGTATCTAGGAGTTTGAAGCATGAAGTGCTATTATAAACTACTAAACTTAATCCCTCAACTACTTTCGACACATGATCACTATATATGTCTCTCTTCGCTATTTTATTGTACTCAATAATATCACACCCTCCTATATCTAATACATTTATTATTTCATCATTTGTGATGAACTTGTAAAAAAAGAAGTTGATGGCTTTCCTAGGCTTAGGGTTAGGGTTGGGGGATTTGCTAGGGTTATGGGTTGGGGGTTTGATAGATTATTATTGTTAGGGTTTGAATCGATTGTTGTTTTGACGGATGGTGGTAGTTGCGGTGGTTCCATCGTTAGCTCCATTTGTGATAATGCGTTTATAAATGACGCGTTTTACTTCATAAAAACCTTCACATTTTCTACACGTGTCAGCCTTCTTCTCCTTTATAAGTTACGAAATTTTCAAACCCTAATATACACAATCTATCAAATTGAGATCAATAAATCACTAAAAATTGGGGAAAATTATAGAATTGGACACCCAATTGGCTTTAATTAAAGAACCAAATTTGGATATAACGTTGAAATGAACAAACCCCTAATTTTCACAATTTTTAGAAGTGTATCAAAATTGAGATCAAATAAGCTGTGAAAAATTGGGAAAAATGATGTCAGATATGTGAATTGAAGAACCCTAAAAGGAATTAAAAGGAAATGAAGAGCTGGGGGAATGGTATAAGCTGTATAGGAGGTGTTTGATGAAATGTTTTTATTCACACAGTGGGTGTATGTTTGTGTGTGTAGAGATGGCAGTTGTAAATATAACCAAGATTATAACAAAGTAGTTGTTTCTTTGTCTTTTTGTACCCCACTTTTTATGTATTTATTTTTTGGTTTGCTTTGTTGTAACAAGAAAAACGGCACCAGCCGCGTTGCAGCGGGGCTACTCGTTGTCAGTTCGTGATATGTTATTTGCCAACACGTGTTGCATTAATTATTTTTTATTAATTTTGCAATGTTTTATACGAATTTTTGGCGAGATTTGGCCGAAGTGTTATGATTATGTTGTAGATTAAAGTTCCGGGCTTGTTTTGTTCGTAATATTGCGGCATGTTGGGTTATATGTTTATTATTAAAAAATTGGTAGATATCTTTGTTTTTTCCTAAAAGAAATATAAGCTCAATTTCAACATTTTTTTTTTTTTTTTTTTTTTTTTTTTTTTTTTTTTTTTAAATAAAAGTGCACGTATGTCAAAAGTATGTTAATATTAGATTCGTTGTTTGTAATGCGAAGGCGTTTCTAGCGGTATAAATCGTTATATATTTGTTATATATTTGGTAAATAAAGTTTGCTACATAAACAAAAGAAAATAATTATATATAAACTTTTATAGAGCTGTACGTCTATGGCCCTTATAGTTTTAAAAAAAAGTAGTATAATTTTTAAAGTTATTTGATAGGTTAAAGGTGTATTTTGAAAGTTCTTTTGTATAAACTTGTAAAAAAGAAGTTGAGGGATTTCTTAGGCTTAGGGTTAAGGTTGGGGGATTTGCTAGGGTTATCGGTCGGGGGTTCGATAAAGTGTTTTTGTTAGGGTTTGAATCTAATTTTTTTTACGGATGGTGGTAGCGGTGGTTCCATCGTTAGGTCCGGTGGGTGGGTGGGTGAGTGTGTAATAACGCATTTACAAATGACACGTTTTACTTTATCAAAACCTTCACATTTTCTACACGTGTCAGCCTTCTGTCACGGACTTGTCTCTACAAGGTCTTCCATGCGGCACTTAGTGTCGACTAAGTTCAGCCTTGCTCGAATACTTAACGATGTATGCAACTAAAGAAAGCTTCAAAAAATGGAACAAGTGGAATAAAGAAAATGATTTGATTACTTAGAGAACTTTACAAGAGAGATTACAAGTGAACTTTGTTGGATGCCATGAACAAATGAGGCTACATCTATTTATACTACCATGTACAAGGTTATACATACTTCCATGGTAGCTTCTAGGATTTCCATAAGCTTCTAGTAAGCTTCTAAGAGGTTCTAGAGCTTCCAACTTATTCCAACATATTCTAACACTTTCTAAAGGCTTCCAAGCTTATCCATGATCTTCCAAGAGAAATGTAGAATCATTCGAAATCCCCGAACATCCTTGAAAATAACCATATCGAGTAGGCGGGTCGTGAAACTTCTCCTCCTTTATAAGTTACTAGTTTAGTTACCTTCAAGAGAGTAAACTAAAAACTGTAAAATAGTAGTTTTGAATCTACTGTAGTATCAAAAGAAATATGTTTGAGGAATGCTTCAACCACATAAATACATACACAAAATTTTTCACAAAATGATGTGTAGTCACAGGTTGGTAATTTTATTATAGTTTCTCTATCTTATCTCCTCTTATCTTTGATTAACTCAATCATTATGTGACACATCATTGTGTAAATAATTTTGTAGATGTTTTTATGTGGTTTTAGCATTCCTCAATATGTTTATATACCAATCAATTATTAAGATAATGTAAATAAATGATATGTTAGATTCAAGTTGTTAAATAACAGTAGTATTATTATACGTAATAAATATATGAAATGAGAATAGTCATGCTACATATGTTAGAACATTGTAAACCCCGTAGGTGATTTGTTCTCTTTCACTGTCGAGCTATTTCATTCCTCTCCCCTTCCAGTCGAGCTAGTTTTTCTTCCTCAATTGCTCTGTGTGTGCGGTATACCTTCAATTCAACAAGCGCTAGAATTGATATCTTTCCCTCTCTGTTTAGGCTGTGTGGGATATACTAACATCATTCAGGCCATAAGAGGATCCTTCATTCAAGGTTCTTCCTAAAGTTCTTTGCTTGTCCTGTAGTACTACTTGCTTTTCTTGCTATACCACGTGCAAAGACGCTTAGGCTAATAGAAAAGAGAGCGTCGGTGCGTAGCTTTCATTCTACTACGCTACGAAAAGGTTACGAAATCACTTAGCTCGACGTTAGGAGAGTCAAGGGGGAACACCAAACCTACATAATTGATACGACCCAACACTTACTTCAATCATGACTAACCATGCTAGGTTCCACGACTTCTCCCCAAAGATGAGCAACAAACAAAATCTTTGGAATTTTTAAATGTAGATCGCTTCTTCTTCGCCGTAACTCTTGACTAAATTAATAATCCAACCAAAATTGAGTCAACCACAAACAATACAATCCTTTTTTTTGTGACGGCTATTTTTTTATGATTAGGGTTTGACGGGGCGGCCTAAGGGAGGCGACTCAATATAGCTACCTAGGTCTGGATCAGACATGCTCCGATACCATGTTAGAACATTGTAAACCCCGTAGGTGACACGTTTTATTAATATGATATATATATAGAGGCAATACATAATAAAACCCTAATAGACCCAACCCCACATACCGGGCTTGAGCCTTATTTATCATCTAATAACATAAACATAAAAAAATAATACACGCTACAAAGTCATAAAATCATTTTTTGTTTTCTCGTATAAAGAAAGTGTTAATACAAATAATGTCTAAAGACGTTATTTCTATTTTTCGACATCTCTACCTTTTGAAGATAACAAATGTAAAAACGTTTTACCTCAAAATTAACGTAAGCAAGTTTTTAGTCGAATTATCCCGTTTCAACGTAAATCAATCTAGGTAAGAACAAACAAATTTACAATTTGACAAATGATCAAAAAGATTAAATTTGTGTTCTAAACTTCATATTTTTATGTGACAAAACATTTTTCAAAAAAAAAAAACATTTAATTACGGGGCATTGGCATATATATCCCTCCAAAGATGCAAAATTACATATATATCATTTGCATGCATAAAAAGCATTGTATCATGTGCTTCAAAAACTTGTACCAAAGATATATATATGCAATTATTCACCTCTGAAGAGATTTATATGCAATTTTCCCTTTTACAAATTATTTTTGAATTAGGGATATGATAAGGGATACCTGCATTTATACCAACGTGCAGGAACTCACAAAACGGCTTGAGAGCATATTTTGAAAGTTTGGGATATATATTACCTTTTGACGAGATTCCAAAACTCACATAACGGCTTGAGAGCATATTTTCTGCTTACACATATGCTTATATAAATATGTGTACAGAAAAATGTTATGAGGGGTATGTTCATTTGTTGCTTACTGAATCTAATTACTCGTAGTTTTTAGGAATTTGTTCTATGTACACATATGCTTATTACCTTTTTCTTTGTATTTTTCAGGAACTTGGAAGTTCGAAGTTGGCCGGCATCCCAAAAATTTATCAGATTTCGATATTTAAGTGATTACGAAGATAATAGAGATGTGAGCTTGAATTCTGGTAATGCTATAAATTATGTTGAAAACTCAAAAGTGAGTGAAAGCTTATTGCTTATGAAATTCTATTCATAAATGGACATAATTTTATCTTGCAAAAGTTTATTTTTAATTGGGCGCTCTGGAACCGGGAAAACCACTGTATTGACTATGAAGTTGTTCCAAAACGAACAGAAATTCCGCATTGCTTCTGAGGGGTATTATATAGGGGAGACCAGTCACTTGATAATGTAACATTACCACTATTAATATTATAAGTGGATTATTAACCGTTGGAAAAACACAAGAAGCTCTTGACATGCTTTTCAAAGTCATGCCCGAAAAGGGATTTCACCCGAATGTCATAACTTATAATGTTGTGCTTCGTGGTTTGTTTAGGCTTCATCTTGTGAATGAAGCAATGGAGGTCTTTAATTACATGGTTCAGGGTCGTCTGGTTGGGATGATGTTATTTGGCCATCAGGAGTTCATGACAACTTTGTATATTCAGCCATTGTTAAAGGGCTTTGTCGTTCGGGTAAGTTTAATGAGGGTTGTGATTTTATATATGAATTGGCGGATAGTGGAGTTAGGCTGAATGTCGTAAATTATAATATTTTGATAGAAGGTGCTTATAAGTTCCGATCCTGATGCATTTACATGGAGGATCATTGATATATTACACAAGCAAAGGAAACAATTAGGTATCGAAGAGAAAATCAACCTGTAAAATAGTTTTGTTTCGTTTACCTGTAGTTTATAGTTTTTCTGTGAGTCATTTGTACCTTCTAACTTTTTGAAATACAGCATAAACTTAACATGAATTAAGCGACACAAGCATGATATTATGGCATGCAATTTCAACAGAAGTTGACCCAATTAACCCATATGGAATATCGAAAGGATTGACCTGAAATTGGCTATGTCTATATATTGTGGTTAAGGTTCGAGTCAAATGGGTAAAAAGTGACCCAATAATCCATTGACCCGATAGACGTTTAAATCAAACATATTGAGTCGTCTTCTGGCTAAACAAGTTAATAAAGGCATCGTTATTAACAGTTCATTTTTCTTTTAATGTTCTTGGTCATCATTAACCACCCTAAACCACCATCCAAGCATCAAACAAGCACCCAATCATAACAACGACAACCCAACTATTACCATTAAAAGACCCTAAAAATAGAGTATAGAACACAACGGAAATATATGGGAACAAAATGAACACTTTCGGAGAACAATAAACTCTTTATGCCACACGCTTATGCGATACTCGTTTTAACTGAAGATAAAACTTGATAACACTAGAATCGCAATTCAGTGCCCAAATCATCGACGACAAAACCGATATTTAATCGTAAAACTTGGTAATTTCATTTAAGCAATTGACAAACTTACAAAACCTAACCAATTCTTATAACGTACATAACGTAAACATGACCTCTAAGCTCTGCAACTATCTGGCCATATGCATATACTCTCTTTCCATGTACTTCATAATTGTTGACTTGAAACTTTATGTGATATTTGGAGAGGCACACATACTTGAGGTAGAGAGTATGCACATGTATACCTTCCGAAAAGCATTCATAGTGTATTTTAATAGTTTTACATTAAGTGTGTAATGTGCATACTCTATGACCAATTACTGCATCCGCCAGTTGGAGGCACACATACTTGAAACTTTATGTGATATTTGGAGAGGCACACAAAACTCTTGATGATAACCATATGGATTGTGGAGTACCACACCATATCAAAATATTTACACAAAATACATCATGGGTTAAACAGAAGCGGGAAGATAAAGGCACGTAACAATAGCAACATGCATGGTCATATGTTGTGGTTGAAAAATGGGCAGGAATGCAGGATGGTTAATGGGTCAAAAGCGTGATCAATGTGTTAGGTTGAGTACTTGAGTTGACATGGATACAAATTTTTAAGAAAAATGATTGTTGTGCCTACTAATCAAACCTACAAATGTACAATTTTTAATCTACAGATGATCTAAAGTTTTTACTATAATTAATTTTATTTAGTTATAATGATGGAATTGAAGGGGTCGTATGCATTTGCGTACACCTTGATCAACTTTTAACCCGTTCTCCATTGTAGGCTTTGTAGCTAAATTTTGCAACTTTACCCATTTAATCCGTTAGAGATACAATAGCGCAAATCAACCTATTTTTACATACATGAGTCAAAAATAAGATACTGGTTGCCTTTATGAATCCAACACCATCTAAGCAATGCATATCCTATAATGAAGTTTAAATTTTCTGGCAGATTTCATTCGAATCCCAATTGGAAATTTTAAAACAATTCAACACCATTTCAATGCTATACTAACATGAACATTATAACTAGAGTAAAAATCAAAACACCATTGATATCATATAACATAAACTAAGAAGATGGTTAAACAACCATTAATCCATAAACATCAAAACATTAGAATTAAATTGGGTCCATGCCAGCAGTAGGGACATTCCGTTGCATGATGCTCATCTTTAATAACAATCTATACCCATATGTCCTTCACCACACAAAGAACAAACAGGGATATACCCACGCAGACCAGAATAATAAAACAAAGACCACGACCCCACCAACCTTCATCCTCACAGTCCTTGCCGAGATGCCCAACCTCACCACACAAACAGCAACCAAGAGCACTACAGTCCTTAGCAATATGCCCACTATCACCACACTCAGTACAACGAGGACGCTGATAATTACAGTTCCTAGTGATATGCCCAGCCTCCCCACACTTATAACAGAAGGGAGCACAGTCCTTAGCGATATGCCCACTATCACCACACTTAGTACTGACAAAGCCAGCCTGATTACAGTTCCTAGCTATATGCCCAACCTCACCACACTTATAACAAACAAGAGCACAGTTCTTAGCGATATGCCCAACCTCACCACACTTATAACAAGTGAAAATTATCTAAAAATACATCTAACTTGCCACTTTTTCCTATTGTATGCATGAACTTTTTTTTTCTATTGTATAGCATAAACTATCTTAATCTTCCTATTGTATCAATATCACGGGTTTTTATTCTATTAATTACACCGTAATTAGTGTGATTAAGTATTGCCACATCATAACTCAGCCGTAATATTGATACAATAGGAAAATTAAGATAGTTTATGCATACAATAGGAAAAAGTGGCAAGTTAGATGTATTTTTAGACAATTTTCCCTTATAACAACCCCTACAGTCTTTCATACACCCTCGTAGTGTTGCTATACAGTATTGATGGCGTTCGATAACGTCTTGATGGTTTTGTATTGCTCTGGAAACAATTTCATTCACCTCCCATCTACGAAGATTAAATTCACGAACTGCTGCAACTATTCCGCCATCCTCAACACGTTTGATAATTCTCGCCTCCCTATAATCGGCTTAAAAATATTTTTCTTTAAAGTCTCTTTCGGAAACCCCTCCATTATCGATCGAAGTAGAATGAATGAATGTGAGGCGATGGAATGTTTAGTTTTATAGGCGTGCGAATGGAAAGTATTATAGTCGGTTTAAATAAAAGGAAACAAATTTTATACTTAACATAGAAATTTAATATTTAGATATAGGCTATGTTTGGCGACACTTAGCAGTAGCAGTAAGCAGTTGATAGTAGCAGTGAGCTGTAAACAGCAAACAGCAAACAGCAGTTATTTATTTAAAAAACGTATTTGGTAGCGTAGCTGTAACAGTAATTATAAAGTGTAAAATTACGAAAAAGGTCATATACACATTAAAATAAAATAAATGATTAAACAAATGAGGGTATATATGTAATATTCAGTATCCAAACGCTTGGAGCAATTCTGGAAAGCTTAATCAAGAAGCATTTAGATTGGAGTGGTAACACAATATTTAAACGCTTGTTAAGGTGTTGCCAAACAAGCTTTTTATCTAAAATGCTTACCACTTGTCGCTCCTAAACGCTTCCAAATGCTTGTTGCCAAACATGACCATAGACTTATTACGAGTTCTTTCGGTAGGACACAAATTCCCAATTGTCACTTTTTGTTTTTTTATTTATTAGTTTTATTATTAGAGTTAATTACAAATTTCATGATTGTGATTTACACATATTCACTGTTTTTTCCTTCTCACATAACAAAAAAAGTAACGGCGCCCATTAACTTTAACTTTTAAGGACGAAAGATGCATTTTGTATAAATTAAATGAACAAAATTTGTAATTCACTCTAAAATAAATTAAAGTGACAAGAAAAAATTGTTAGTCTTGATACTTGGAAGGTGATCAGAAACTCAATGAAAACCAAAAAAAGCCGAATTAACCGAAAAAACTGATCCAAAGCAAAATAACGACATTTCAAGTTTACTTACCTATTAGCACAGTTGTTAGTCGACAAAACACAAGCTGAATCGGTAAAACCGTATGAGAAAAGAAAGCAGGAAACTTATTGGTTCAAAGTGTTAGTTTAATCAAGCTAAAAGCCCGTTGGTTTATGCCATCTTATACAACACAAAGGGCTTGCCTTGCTGCCTTGGATGGCGAATGTCAGCTTCAAAGCGAATTTTTGCTTGAACATTGATCACCAAGAATCCGGATTTAGATCAAACAGTGACAATATAAGCAGACTTAAGTTACTCGTATGATATTTGCTTGGTTGTATCTGCATAAGGCGTGAAACATGGACATATAGGTCAATATGTGTGTCGATTTATACAAATCTGATCCAAAAAAGGGACACAATGGTACTTGATTAAATCATGAGATCAATAGAGAGAAAGAAGGTGCTGAAATTATTACCAAAAGAGTTAACTACATTTTTGGTCCTTGTGGTTTGTTGGGTATTTCATTTTTGGTCCAAATTTTTAAAAAGTTTCGGATTCAGTCCAAAAGTGATACTTTGGTTCCACTTTCAATCCAATTTTATTAACACCGTCAGTTTGACTAGTTTGACGGTTAGTTAAGAGGGTATTTTTGTCTTTTTAATAAGTCCCACAAACTCAGACTCTATCTTATTCCTCTAGCTCAAACCCAAAATCCTTTCCTTAATTCTTTATCACTAACTCAAAAAAAAAAAAAAAAAAAAAAAAAAAAAAAAAAAAAAAAAAACTAAGAAAAAAAAAATTGTTTTGAACACGAATCAAGTAATGCAACAAGAACAACAACCCATCATCACAACTCATTCATCACAAAAACTAATGCAACAAGAACAACAACCCATCAACAATCAACAACCACAAATCTACATTTTGCGAAACTGTGAGGCATAAAGGTTTCATCCTATGTTGTTTTCCGGTATGCAAAATTGCAAAGTGTAGCACTTCAATTATTAAAAGCTTGTGTAGCCTTTACTTGTGTACACGACACTTTGAAATCTCACAGTTGTTGCAAAGACGTCTTTTTAGAACACCGTGGGTTTTTGGTGCACATGAGACCACCCACAAACAGTTATACAAATTATCTGGTTAACCTTCTTTCTACTAGTAACAGTTTGCCTTCCTACCTGAATACATCGATCCATCAAATCATCCTTATCGGCATACTCATACACGCCCATATCCACAACCTCAGTTTCTCTCAATATCAAACAAATAAGCACAAAATCATAATCCTTTCTTTAATCCTTTATCACTAACTCAAACCCACAAAATTCTTGTTTTGAATACATAACCACGAACACTACCTTCTTATTGTCTTCTTTTTGTCAAACCGAACCAAAATTGAAACAACCAACATCAAGAATCATGTAAAAAGCTAACAAGAAAAATTAGAAAGCTAACAAGACTACAAGAAACCATTGTTTTGAGATCTTTTCAGTCAAGATATTGTCATTTGTTTTCAAGATCTGTGATTTTTTTGTGGGTCTTGTTGAGTTTGATAGTGGGTCTAACAAACGGATGAACTGGTGCCGTTGGTTTCAGCTTAGATGGTAGTGGGTTTGAAACCTCATACCTATGTTTTGCTTTAAAACACACTCTATTATACTTCCTGCTTGTGTCCGTAAAGAAGATCGAGCCATTGCTATGAATATTAAGGTCATTTGCAAAGAGTATGGGCTTCCCATCAACATCGGTGGTTAATGGTCTTGCGTATTGTAAATTCCTATGTGGAGGTGGAGGTGTTTGCTAGGAACTGAAAACGGATGACCGGAATCTCTCCATTTGCTGGTACTAGGGCGACTTCATGGGCCCCTGGGTAGCCTTGCGTAATGTTGTGGAGAAGAAAAAGAGGGTGTATGCGCCCAAATGTGAGGACAACTAATACAGATTCATACCTTTTGCTTTTTCTACATTCGGGGAATTCGATACGGAAGATTTGGATACACGTTCACGCATTAAGTCTATTGCCATTAGCCACTCAAATAATGCTAAGAGTGGTGTTTTTATTTTTCATCGAATAAGCTTTTGTATTCAGAAAGGAGTGAAAGCATAGCTTGTATCTAGACTCTCATCAAACTTCATGTAAATTTTTATGGTTCTAATAAAGTGATGGTTTAAGTAATAATAATAATAATAATAATAATAATAATAATAATAATAATAATAATAATAATAATAATAATAATAAAATATAACAGGAGGGTATTCTAGTCATTCTCATTATTAATATGAGGGTATTTTAGACATTTTGTATTGTTTAACCAGTCAACAACAAAATGGACTGAAAGTGGAACCAATGTATCACTTTTGGACTGAATCCAAAACTTTTTAAAAAATTGGACCAAAAATGAAATGCCCAACAAACCACAAGGACCAAAAATGTAGTTAACTCTTACTAAAATTTAAGAATTATGGCTAACAATATAGACCTGGGCTACATGTATGATATAGCCCAAATCATAATCAGATCATAAAAGATGGTGCAGTAAAATTGGCCCAACTCAGCTAGGGAAATTCAGGCCCAAAATTGCCTCCTCAAAACCACTCACAGATGATACGGATAAGGGTGGTATATAGTAACTATGGCGCAAATACCGCGTGTAAAAAAATAAAAAATTTTCTATCAAGTCGGGAAAGGGTCGTTTCAACAATTGCCTCTTTGATGCAGCACCAATGTTATGCCATTTATTTATAATAAGGCTTTTATAATAAGCTCTTTCTTTTTTCGGAACAGGTAAAATATATTACTGGCAAACTATACAGGAAGAAGACATACCCAATGCACAACTAAAAGAAGATTAATAAGAAAACTAGATACAAATACGATTATCATAAACTTGGAGTTACAATCATAATCTACTAGTCACAAAAAGTTTCATAAATCAAAGTTTGTAGATAGGAGTGATCCCCAAAAGATAAAAGCACTTCCTCATTACCACTTTAGTTGCCTCGCACAACAATAATTTGCTATCCTCGCCGGACTCAACCTGCCAAAACATTCAAAGTTGCATCAAAATCCTTACTATATGCCTTTCTATAATTCAAATAAACATTTAGAAGAACAAATTTAGTTTAATATGAGCGGGATTTAAATTCAGTATTGTATGAAAAGCAGCGTATACATAAGTAAATATACCTGCCAGCCGGGAGAGTATAATTCGTCAAACTTCTTGCATAAAACATAAAGGTATTCACACATGATATGTGGTGCAAGAACTCTGCAAACCTTTCCAAGAACCTAAAAACGAAAGTTAGATTATTAGTGGAATAAATATTCAGCTATTAGGGTGCAAAATGTATATTATATGAAATTGCGAGGATGTGGACGCAGTTTGAGATATGATTCCATATGACTCGATCCTCTGAGATATTCAAGCTTACTCACAAATACCTGTGTCATACATATTCTGTAACATAACTCAAACACTGTAAAATCCTAACAAAAGTGTAGGCCAACAGTTTCAAGGATAGCATATGAGTCTAAAAAGCAAGAAGATCAAGTGATAGGATTCAATTTGGAATCTCAATTTGGGCGTCATCATAAGGTAAAATTTGTTCTCCTGTCAGTTTATGCCATATTTGCGAACCAGGAACTTAGAAGTGATCGATTGGTCGAGTTTCTATGTAGCATTACATTTAGTATGGTCTGAACATTGAATATTTTTTAATAAAAAAGGACTATTCCTATAGTCATTATAACACAACACTTGTTCACCATGATGAAGATAGAGACTTAAATGTGATTATAGAAACGTCCATGTTAAAAAAAAGTACTACATTTAATAACAATAGTGGTCATAACGTGTAATCTGACTTGTACGTTAACTTAGCCTTGGTTATTTTAATAAATGATTGAGAAAAAGAAAATAGTGTTATGGGCAATTGCATCCGTAAGAGCCCATATACAAGTTTACAAGTTCCTGAACCATTAAGCATTTTATATATTTATTATATAAATGTATCATGTTCGGGGAAACTAATAATAAAAAGGGAAACCTAGGAAAAAAGTTTTGTTCATTTAAAACATAATTTGACAAACTTTGATATTCGGTTAATTAACATTAGGATATCATTTAAACAGTTTTACGTCTTTATAATAATTGTTGAGTTGCAATGTAAAGATTTCAAATGTATTAATAATTCATTTTGAAAAGGCTAAAGCGTATGAAAATTTTAACCACTCATTATCTTACCTCAGTAAACCGGAGTAAATGTAACCCCAACTCACGTTCTTTACCATCCTTCAATGCTAAGGTTTCTACCTGTTGCAAACATTTATAATTATAATCTTGTGCATCAAATTATATTTTGGGTTTCTGTACCTTTTATATGGGTCTAATATTAAGTTACTTCTTGGTGTAGCAATGGCCAACGTATGACTGTTGTGTATCTTGGGTTAATGTGTTAAAACTGTTTATTGTATCAATACAAGTTGTGCATCACTTATATTTTAACAATATAAGAAAATTTAACACAATTTTAAGTTGTGTATCACCTTCTATAATCGAGAAAAGTATGTATCACTTATGTAAGGCGTGTTTCATAAAATCAAGGATAAAAATCTTGTGCATCACAAATTTGGAGCAAAAAGTCAGAGAAGGAAAAAAGTAAAAAGAGAGAAATTTTTGCATCACAAATTTGGAGCATTATGTATGTACATGTGTCTATGCGTGCCTGTGTTTGCGTGTAAACGAAATAACAATAAAATGAACAAAAATTCTTACCTCTAACTTCGCAGTCTGTTTCTTGTTAGAATTATACAATCAAAGTACACATATAGCGGAAGCTAGGATCAAGAATAACACATACAAAGATTAACTAAAACATAAATAGGAACGTACCTTTTAGCACTTCAATAAAGATGAACCCTAATTAGGGTTTATGTGAATTAGGGATCTATAGATTAACCCCTTACCGTTTTGTTAATCGATCCAAGATGTAAACAAAAGTATGTTTACACCACGTTCTTGTACACACGTACTAATAGCGATTCGATGTGAATGCTAGTTCTTGAATCACAAATAAAACAACGAATACATTCTTCTTGTTTGAATCTTTGCATCGCATGATCTGATCCCACAAAGGATATAAATCTAATAGCATGTATTATGAAAGAAGTTCATGCAGTTAAATCTTGCATGCATACTAATACTAGCATGCATAAAATATAATATCCTGTGACATTGTCGAACAACAGGAAAGTCAAGAGTACACAATGGGTTTAAATATTGTTTTTGTGTCGTCTGTGTGGAACCGAATAATAAGTTCGGTTAGGGATAATGAATGTATCGACCATACTAAGTTCACCAAGGACATTATATATAGCACTTAACCTTGTCCAACAAGTCATTGCTAGAACCTCCTTAAGTTCTAAAACTCGACACTCAACCCCCTCCTTTTTTTCCTTGTTCGACCCTATAAATATTTGTGATTTAATAATTAAATATAACTATTTATATATTAATTATTTAACATCGATTCTCATACGTAAAGTGTGCAATCCCGTGGTCTCGAGTTCGATTCTAGTCATACGAATATTAATATTTATCCACAAACTCTAACAGCTCCCACTTGGATATCTATTAATAGTGTAATGACATTGGTTAGCGTCTAGCAACACGCCAATGCCCCTAGACCAACTCGAGCTAGGTTTCTTGGAAAAACCTTTAATGATTCATCATTATTATTATCCTTTTGTTTCTAATACCACGTTAATAAAGATATGGATCTCAGTCATTCTTTAATTAACAATTCTGTTTCTCGTTGTTTATGATTGAGCAAGATTACCAAAACATCTGAACGTATTCCAGATAGACTTTGGGCGTGCGCACGCAAACATCTTGTCAACCCTACGAGGGGCCCAGCAGTATTAATCTTCAAAACAAATTTGAAGGAACAAATTCTTTCTTGACTACAAGAATAACCCATGGACTTTGCAACACTTCTGAAAACAACCCTTATAACTCCCTGTTACGGTGAGCGGTAGATTGCTTCACAAAAATGCACTACATCCATGACTCTTATCTGGTATCTCAAGTCTGAGGATAACAAATTCATGATTTACTTACTGACAAGATCCATAAAGTAAAATCATGTAGTTGGGATAAGTCCTATATTCAATTCATCGAATATCATGTGAAATTGGTATATCAACGCATCAATATACTTTCAAGTATATTCTTAACCAATACTCAGATTTGTCTTAGTTTAATGATATTCCCATATCATTAATTGACAATGGACAATTTAGAATAATATTAGTTATTCATGGATTTTAAACATGCAAATATAGGACACAATATATTATTAATGAAAACAAACGTACTAAGTACTTTAATTCATTATAAATAATAATTGCTTAATGTCCTTTATCCAAATACCAAAATAGATCAATGCATGATAATTCTAGTTAATGAATCTTGTCTCAAGTAATGACTTGAAGACAACTATGCCTCAATTAATGACAATCATACTTGTTGACAAGGCATTATTCAACTAACTTTGATCTATCCGAATTTTGAGAATACTTCTTTCAAGAATTTAATTAGCAAAATTCTTGTATGTGTATATCCAACTATTTTGATATAGTTACACATAATTTTTTATAAATGGTGTGACATCCTCAATCACCATCTTATGATAATCAAACTTTCAAACATTTTAAAGTTTAAGTATTCTAATTCTTTAATGTATAATGCAACTATGCTCTTAGTAGAGCACAACTAGTTTACATGGCCATTAACAAGGATAAAATCCTACCATGACTAGTATTGAGTGTCATCTCAATTAAACTAGCATCATTGTATAAAATTACAATATGCTCTTTAAAATCCCGTAAACTTAATATCCATTGTGTAATTTTGGGAGCAATTCCAGGTTTGAGGATCATTATTCTAAGTCAAACATATTTCTTTAGAATATTCATTACACAAGATATCAAATATTGTTAAATCATTAAGCATTTAAGCATGATGTAACAATAATACGATGCACATGAAAATCCTTCAGTCATACTTAGATTTATATTCATGTTCTATCTTTCTAAATATGTATATCCATTTACTAAATGATATATCATATTCTATTAGAATTTATTTACCGCACATGTTTATTAAATAATAAACTTTTGTTCCAAGGTTGTATGTTTTATTTTCTAAATCTTTCACTTAACGTTTCATTCCAAATTAAGTCTAACCTTTTACTTATATGGAATGTTACTCTTATATGTTATACAACATATATGATTTAGTAAATCAAACACAATACTCCCACTAGCTTTCAGGAATACTTAGAAATTACCTTATTTTAATTATAAACCTAAACATAGATTTAATAATTTATCATAAGAATAATCTCCTAGATGCATGCATTTATCCATTCATGGATTATTGCATTTTGTACACTTCCAAAGATTTGCATGAATTCATAAACTCCTTTTTGATTACTTATCGTCCTCGGTCAAGTAATTATTCAAGAAAGAGTTTTTGATATTCAATTGTCAAATTTCACATTCATGTAAATATGACAATTACCATCTTTATATCTTTAATGTACTTAAGAAAGAGTATTCAATCATAGTTAATTGCTTAAGTATGATTAATAATCTTGTCATAAGATATTCATTAAGATATGTGTACAATCTTGTCCATATGATTTCTACTCAAAGATTTAACCACTAGGGTTACATTATCTTTGAATAAACTCATCATCATTCTCTAACTATTAAGAATTAAGATAAACCAAATTTTTTATAAATTTGAATATCTTTATGAACTGCATCTTTAACATTCATAATATGAGTAATTCACCCAATTCATTATTTTGGTAATACTACATCATATTATCATCAGCATATTAATTAAATATCTGAGATATCCAAGTGGATCTATGAATGATAATTCCATCATCTTGAGGTTTATCATTTACATGTTAAACCTCATCATGATTTTAACTAGTGTGGTTTTAGAAGATTATGTATCTTGTAATTCTATCTTTTCAAGATAAAATACTCCCACTTGCCTTTAGTAATACAGAGACTATCTGTAACTACTTAGCAATTTAGAGCAACAATCCAACGTTCTCTTTTAGGACATTACAAATACACATTGATAGTTCCTGATATTCTTTTGTTAACAATCCTTCTTATAAGTAGCTTAACAAATTCAGAACTTCAATTTAAGACTTAATGTGATTCATCACAACAACGTCTTATTAATCTTCTAGGAGTCTAATTGAGTATATTCAAGCCATACTCAATTTCTAACCTTGATAACTTTTAGAAGAATAGAAATCATAGTTATCTTCAATCAAACAATCTAACAAGAGTTTGATTTCCTAACTGAACATACCATCTTTATGTGGTATTTCAATTAGAATTAATATTGTAAGAAGATCTAACAATATATATAAGATAACCATATTCCTGTTGGCATACCTATTTACCAACTAAATCAACTTAATGGTATAATAGTATTTTCAAGCCAATTGCATGCTTTATAACAAGTACTTATTAATCAAGTCACTTCATGTTTATGTCTTATAAAACATAAACTTGTTATAATCCACTATTCGTTATTAATCATTGATCAACTCAATGACTTCTTGTATATGTCTTAATTAATAGACCATAACAAGCTAACGTCTTACTTAATTATAAGTCTTGTAATACTTAGAAGACTTCATATTTATAACTATACAATAAAGTATAAACATGTATAATTAAAGTAATCTTTGAACACCATCATTTGGTTTCAATAATATTTTCAAGTTAACACACTACTTCATTTATTTATGTCATTCTAAGAATACATAATTATTGAAGTAGTATTATATTACTTCATGCATTTATGTCATTCCAATAATACATAAATATTATAGTTGAAGTTGTCTTGTTATCATATTGACACATGTTCTAATAGATGTCTAATTTAGAAACTGTAAATTATCCATGTTGGTCTCACGCATACATGGAAATTCACCTTGTTGTTAATATTTAGTCTGCGTCTCACGTTTACTAAATTTCAACACCAAGTGTTTCTAAGATTAGATGTATTAATCTAATTAGAATTATATTCTCTTACTTGCAGTTAAGAGAATTCTTTAAATCATATTCTTATGTGTTGTACTTTGCACATAATGAAGATTTCTCCCACTTGTGCATGGTACAGCACCATGTACCACATAAACAACACGCACGCGTTTGTTAATGTGAATAATATGATTTGTGTCATTAACATAACTTAGTAGATATAGAGTTTACTCAATCAATCAAGGAAACGTACATGACTATCCTTGAAAATATTAGTGTCTATATTTGGAAAGTAATTACCTTGAGATATTCAAAAGATAATCTAAGTTACAATCAAGACAGTAAGTCTTGTAACTCCCACTGAATAAGAGAACATAATAATAATCCCTTATTCATTCATAAGAACACAATACTCCCACTGAATTTGACAACATTGTAAATGTTTCATTAATCAGTGAAAGAAATAGTGTACTATTTACTTTCCTACATCTTTTAAGAAAACCCATTCAAACAATTATATAGGTTATAAAAGAATGTAATCTACTATATAAATGTGATTCATCACATTCCAAATTATTAACTTGAAAAGGCTTGGACATGCAATTTCTTCCTGTATAGATCTACCATTCCAACAATTGTATGTAGTATCTTTAAATGGTCAAATCAAAACAACTAGATAAAATAATCTAATTTGTCTTTTACCATTATGCAGTAATCAGTCTAGCTTCTACTTTAATAACTCATATGTGCATATACTCTTACTATTAAAGTTTGCTATGAGTTATGTATTTAGAATTTAGACAATTCTATTCATCCTATTATACCTTTCTCATTCATGAAAAGGAATAGGATTTAAGTCTCACACTTCTCGTAATGGAAAGAAGACTATATTTATTCTTTTTGTAAATATTGACTCTAACCAAAAACCCAACCGGGTGTAGATCAATTAAAAGAATAACTTATGTTTACGGTTTTGAGTTGCATTAATACATTTAAAGAATTTTACAAAATTCCTTTTTAGTATTTTCGATAATTTATATTTCCAAGAAAATATAATACCCAAGGTTATATTCATATAACCAACTAATTTCTTGAAAATCTAGGATCCAACTTTACATAGATTCCACCACATCAGTTGATCTGCTAGTGGTGAAAGTATAAAAGATGGTAATCTGTCGAACAATAATTGGCAAACACTTTTCCAATTCCTAGATCATTATGGGATTTACATCAAATTGATTCATCAATTTGTCATGTAAGCATGTTTCATCCCATCTCATGCCTTAAGCTCTAGGTCTCACGCATCAACTTAATTAAGTTGTCTAACTTAGAAACTGCAAATTCTCCATGTGTGGTCTCACGCACACTCGGAAATTTACCTTGTCATTAAAATTTAGCCTGCGTCTCACGTTTACTAAATAATAACTTCAAGTGTTTCTTATAGTTAGATGGCATGTAACTTAAATTTTAGGGTATAAATTTTTGATGTGAAAATCAAAACATGTATAAAGATGCATGCACTCATCTTTATAACATAAGTTTTCATAAAAACTTTTTATATCCAATTCGTGAAATTAATACACAAAGTTTTACTTGAGGTTTATGCCAAAACCCTAAGATGACTTTCTACAATTATGATTTTAAAAGTAATTCGTTTAAGATATATTCAAGATTGTGATAACCAAGGCAGACTCTAAGGCTCTTTTCTAAGCCTTCAAATCACGGTTATGAATATCATCTTAAAGGACTTAATTTTAAAAGCATATTTGTACAAAACATCAATCAAGCAAAAGTTTATGGATTCAATCTCAAAATTATGTAATAAAGTATGAATTTTGCTAGTCTCGCCTGGGAGCTGATTACCGTGCGAATCGGACCACTATCGGCACTTAAGACCTTGCAAGATTCTTACTTTATCACATTAGGGTTTCACCATTATTAGTCCGTATTATTTTCTTTATAAAAACAACCCTTTTATTGCTTACAACAAGTCAAACTAAAACAATAAAACAAGTATCAAAGAAAATCAAAACAACCAATAATAAATAAGTGAAACAATTAGCCACATGCAATCCGTATTAGAAAAGATCCTAATAAAATCAATTCTAGGTATAATTATGCATGCAATCAACTAAGGCCTTCTCCTCTTAATGGAAGAGAGCCACATACATTGACGAATCAATTGCGTAGGCCAAAGCTAATAAACACACCACATAGCATATATAAATCGATTTTAATATGTATTGGAGTCTTCCCCAATTTTAGATCTATCTAAAACATGTGATAAATAAAAAAAAACAACAAGATCCATGACTAACATGCATGTTTCGTCACGGATTAAACCTAACAATTAGCACATAGGTCACAAGATACGTTCACTTAACCGGTTAATGACCTAGGGTTTCTAGTGATTAGACATAATCCAAGAAAACCACAAAACCCTTTTTAGGGTTTCATGAAAAAACGACCCCCCCCCCCAAAATTAGGGTTAGGGTTTCGAATTTTTCAAAAAAAATAAAAAAGAAAAACCCTAGATCAAAACATGTATCTAAAACACTTAAAGATCCAATTTTAATTAAGTTTTAGTAATCAATTACATGTTATCCATGGCTCGTGATGCCACTGTTAGAATTATACAATCAAAGTACACATATAGCGGAAGCTAGGATCAAGAATAACACATACAAAGATTAACTAAAACATAAATAGGAACGTACTTTTTAGCACTTCAATAAAGATGAACCCTAATTAGGGTTTATGTGAATTAGGGATCTATAGATTAACCCCTTACCGTTTTGTTAATCGATCCAAGATGTAAACAAAAGTATGTTTACACCACGTTCTTGTACACACGTACTAATAGCGATTCGATGTGAATGCTAGTTCTTGAATCACAAATAAAACAACGAATACATTCTTCTTGTTTGAATCTTTGCATCGCATGATCTGATCCCACAAAGGATATAAATCTAATAGCATGTATTATGAAAGAAGTTCATGCAGTTAAATCTTGCATGCATACTAATACTAGCATGCATAAAATATAATATCCTGTGACATTGTCGAACAACAGGAAAGTCAAGAGTACACAATGGGTTTAAATATTGTTTTTGTGTCGTCTGTGTGGAACCGAATAATAAGTTCGGTTAGGGATAATGAATGTCTCGACCATACTAAGTTCACCAAGGACATTATATATAGCACTTAACCTTGTCCAACAAGTCATTGCTAGAACCTCCTTAAGTTCTAAAACTCGACACTCAACCCCCTCCTTTTTTTCCTTGTTCGACCCTATAAATATTTGTGATTTAATAATTAAATATAACTATTTATATATTAATTATTTAACATCGATTCTCATACGTAAAGTGTGCAATCCCGTGGTCTCGAGTTCGATTCTAGTCATACGAATATTAATATTTATCCACAAACTCTAACATTTCTTAGATGCCCCCTTAATTTTACAAATTCGAGCATATGTATACTGTAGATATGCCGCAGTATTACCCTATTTGAATGAATGTGAGCAAATAAGAAACAAGATCAATGTGAAGATTTTAAATCAATGAGAAAATATTATATTTTAATGCATAACATCACTAGTAATGAAAGATCATAGGATACCTTTTTTTTAAACATATTTTCGTTAAACATATCAGTAAAACTGAATGTATAATTAGTCAGTCTGTTGTTCTTCAAGCATGCATACCTGTTAAGAACACAAGCATAAAATATGAATAAGCATGAAACTTGACCAAAACGTAAGGTATCTTTTGTTATTAAAGAAAGGAAGTAGCCCATAAGCGTTGTTTAATTCGATAAAAAATAAATTGTAAAATTTGTTTATCTGCACCTCTTTTTGGAAATAGAAATCCGATTACAGCAAAGTTCTTATGGATTAAAAGTTACCACTCTACTCATATAATTGGTATTGATAGCGTAAGTACGTCGTAATATTTATAGTAATGCATGAGAATCTTACTTGACAGCACCATATCCAAGTGCTTCAGCAGCATGCTCAAGCTCCTTATCTTTCAAAGTCGTGCCTGCAATAAAAATAATGCAAATGTAGTCATCTAAATCGACCCATTAACCTATTAATGGATTAACCTATTAATGGATTGATTTGGGATATGAAAGATATTTAACTAGAATTCAAATAGGGTAGAAAGCGAATATGAAAAATATTTGGTATACCTTGTCTCACAAGGACCGCTTTACAATGACTTTTAGCTTCCTCAAGCAAATTGTCCAAATTAACCACTTTAGAACTAGTTCGGAATCCCACGTGACTTAATGGGTCATGAGCATGATTAGTTACGATCAACCTTGCACTTTTAACTGCCTGGAAGAAAAATTGTTGAACTCAATAAGTATTCAATTCAATTTCTTGATCTTCTTTTTGAAGATGTTATCAGTTATGATGTATAGAAGTTACTTACAGTGATGCACATTTCAATTTTGTCTCGTTGCCCCACATCAGCCACATGCACTATCCGGTCTGCTTTTTCTTTTTCAAGGGCATGCCTACATGTGCAACCACAAGATTACAAATAATACAAATCCATTGCACGCGTGCGCGTGCACACACACACACACATATATATATTGAGAAATTGAGAAATGTGAGAAATCATGAAGAAAAAAAAAGCATTTTGTAACCTTGAATCATGTTTTTTGTAATTTTTTACGTAAAAAGATTTGAAAAGTATAAGAGTTGTTTGTTTTTCAAAAATGTTTTGTGTCTGAATCTGGATACCACATTTGAATTAGTGGTACTGAAGTCTGAATCAAATTTGGTTATTTCTTTTTTTAAACATATGGATATGAATTATTTTAGAAGGAAAGGGCATGTCTTGTCATTATAATATTACAAAAAAGAAGATTCAAACAGTTTAGGAGCGGGTTTACTTGCAGTGCCAATAGAGCCCGAAAAACAGTGTCTGGTTCGGTCAAACAGTTTCAGAGCCTTTTAAATTAAAAAAAATGCATTACTAGCCAATATGTTTTGATAGAATCAGTATTTATTGCAAGTAAACTAACCACAAAGATGCGAGATCCACAAGATGTAACTTTCGTTCTTCAAAAAATATCTCCTCATCTCCTTCACTTTCTATAGTGAAACCCTTTTTCTCCAATAGACTTTTAGTCTGGCTAATGGAGTCATGAAGGCTTTTATTCTGAAAATTAATGGAATTAAACTCATAAACTGCAAAAAAATAAGAGGTATATTCCTATTTTATGTCAAAATGGGGAAAAACGTGACACCTCTTCTTCCACGTGGACTCCCAGACGCAGATATACTTTTTGGTAACATTCTTGGTAACGTTCTCGGCTTATCTTACAGATTTGCACCCATGCATTTTTGTGCCTTGTATCCCAACCCTATATTCCAGAATTCATTATTTTAAATATATATAAAAAAATTAATAAGACCAAGTAACCTAGAAAAAATTTTTTTTAAATCATAGACTGACTTGCACCTGCTGGGTTCTGTTTCTAAATTCAGCATCTTCCTCAAACCTCTTCTTCGATTCCTCATACAACACCTATCAAAGAACCAATTGAGAGAATCACATATAAATATAAATAGCTAATACCTCCGAATGGGGCTGAGCAAAATCGACCAACAACCGAACCGAACCAGGCTAAGCCAACCTTATTCGGTTCGGTTTTCGATTTTATATAATTATGGTTTTTGGTTTCCGTATTACTCGGTTTGGTTCGGGTCAAAACCAAGAAAAATACACCTAAACTATCTAAACCGGTTTGGCTAGGTTAACTTTGGTTCGGTTTTCGGTTCACGATTTCCTCAAAATTGGTTTTCGGTTCGCGTCGGGTTTGATCGGTTCGGCTCAGAATGCATCAGGTAACACGCACAATAACTTAGCAGAATTAAAAATATATATGCATTACTTCCTTTGTTTCAAGAAAGTTGCAATTAGCAAATCTTTGTTATCTATCTGTAAACTTAATAAATAAATAAAAAGTTTGAATCCCATTTGCTTATTTGCTGATGTCATAAAGACAGGTGGCAAATTTAAAGCATCTATCAGATTGAAGTTTTAGTATTTCACATCTTCCCTTTTTACTAGTATTTTAATTTAATAATTACAAAATCATCAAGTAAAAAAGTTTGACATAACTTACTAAAAAACAACTTTCAATTGATAATATGAAAAAAAAAAAAAAAAAAAGAAAAAAAAAACAAACTACTGTTGCACTTCCTAAAAGGACTCTTCAAATAAATATAGAGGTTTTGAGTACCACATGTGATTTAAAGTTTCAAGTAATTGTGCTCACCTCAAGTTCTAAAATAGCTTGATTGTTAACTTCCTCATTTGGGAACCTATCGATTAGGTACTCCGTCATCATCTTTTTTGACTGCAAAATAATAATAATAATAATAATAATAATAATAATAATAATAATAATAATAATAATAATAATAATAATATTTTTAATAGGATTGGTTTCGCTATTGCTAGAGGTGTGGGGGCCCAGTTGGTTTCTCGGCTCCCCACCAATTTCTTGTAAAATCCTATTTATTGATAATAACAACAATACTAATAATAATAATAATAATAAAAGTAAAAAAAAAAAAATGTTTAGTGTATGGATGCATGTATATCAGTGTGTGTATCAAATAATTAAATACATACAATAAATCTTTGGTGCAAGTTTAGACTCTAGAATAAGAACAGGCTAAAAAGTAGCTTTGTATAACATGTCGATACAGGTATAATACGACTTAATTAATTTAACAGACATTCAAACAGCACGACCAACCACACGTACCTTAATGTCCAGATGATCCCAATCATGGAATCTTTGGCGCACACAAACTCCAGAATACTTAAGCGTACGAGCTAATGTTTCTCCGAGAATAGTGCATCGTAAATGATCCATACACATTTCCTTGGCTATATTTCGTGAAAAGTTTATAATTGTTTTTTTCATAGGGAGTCTTGGTGCCCATATGTCTATACCATACAATAGCATCTTATATATACTCTGCAAGAAAAAAAGAATTTGACAGGTATTAAATTAGACAAGAATTTAGGTCAGAATTGTAACATGCGTTTTAAAACAGTTGTAAAAGTAAATACCTTAGCTATCCATTTCCCAGATAACTTAAACTTCAAAAAACCAGGACCACCTACGACGCATCTTTCCAGCATGCGAGCTTGTGGGAAACAAAGGAGTCTAACTCTGTAATCCTATAAAACAAAGAAGAGTAAAAAACCTAGGCAGTACATTTTTCAAAATCCATGAGATTTCACTAACAAAAAAACATTACCAGTCCAGCACTTTTTGGTCCTTTAAAGTAAGGTTTGCTTCTTAGTTCAGGCCATATATTCAAGACACTGGTGCTATTACCAAATATAAATTTCTGACTTAGTACGCATATCATTCAGAAGAAAGTAAAAGTAAATAAGTATGTATGAGAAAGAGCATATATACCATAGGTAATCACAATCATCCGCTTTCGTGCCGGTAGAAATACTAATAGACACAGCACCTTTTTCACAGTGAAGCGAACCATGCAAAAAGTAGCTGAATGCCTAAGAAATTTTTTCTTGAAGACTCCATCTATAAACTTCTTCCTGTAATGTATTACAATACAAAACCGTTACTCTTAACAGTTAACAAATCGTCAAGTTTGCTTTATATATTTAGCTTCTAAATCTATAGTTCACATGTGACAACAAAAGACATCTACAAATATAGCTATGTTTCTGTTAATAACACTTACTTGCATGGAAACTGGTGCATATATGCTTCTTTCTGCAAAACTGTGGAGTAACAAATAAGTAGATTAGCACGGGTAAGGGCCAAAAATAATATGACAATTCAATTAGCATTTTCGTATTTTTGTAATTTTGTCTAAATCGCAGTCGTAGAATAGATAGTGCATGAACTACTAGTAATTGATATATTTAGTTCTTCGACATTCAACTTTCTGTATCAAAATCCCTTGCGCTTTCAGACATTGGCAGTTTTTTTTTTTTTTTTTTTTTTTTTTTTTTTTTTTTTTTTTTTTTTTTTACCAGCACCTTTTTCACAGTGAAGCGTACCATGCAAAAAGTAGCCCAATTGGTTTTGAAAGTTACAATCTTTACTCCTGTATTTTTGTACTTAGTTTGATGACTATGTGGATTTGCCGTTTTAGTTGTGATGCTAGAGTTAAACTAAAGTAAACTCACAGTTGTTTCTTGGATAGTTCTGAATAGTAGGGTCTTTTAGCTGGCGTTGTTTCTTCGGTAAACGCTGGCAGCTTCCAGTCCACTTTCAGTTTTAAAGAGCAATCATTCCCCTTAATACAACCAACGCTGATGCTACCATCAGTTGGCACAAGGAATTCGTAAACGCCGGACAAAATTTTAGCCCCAGAGATGGAGTCAGTTAAGTGTGCATCAATTACGAGGGAGAATTGGGCTGGTACAGACAACACAGATCGCATCAGGTTTATTTTGCCAGGCTTAATAACCTCATTTTGTTCGGTTTCAAAGAGCATTGCCTTGTAGTCAACTTCTTCAGCAGGAGAACAGCCATATTCAAAGTTGTTGCCATAATAAGCCGTTACCCTTCCAGCAACTTTTGTTTCCTCAGAAGTTGCATCGAAGACTACTTCCAGAGCTGCGTCTACTGCATACTTTAATGCAACGTAATACATCTTTAGATGGCCATCTCTACCTTTTAAAGTATAAGAACCTGAACCGCCATTGGGTCTCTTGGCAAAATTTTCTGAGAAGTTTATTACGGCACAGTCATTGCAAACTTCAAACGCATCATTGAATCGTTCGGTGGGATCTTTACCTCTGTAACAATCATAATAATCACAAGGATGCTCCATGTCATCCAACTTGTCAGTGGTAACATAGAGTTTGGCTGCCATCTTAACGGAGGCAGAGAATGGAATTGAACAATAACTGATAAAGTGTGGAGATAAACTTCCCAGTTGGGGGACGAGTATGGGATCGTTGTATTTATGGTTGAATATACTGAAAGAAGGTGACGCCGGATCTAGAGAGACACCAGCTGCCTGTATACTCCCAAACAGCTGATGATGACCGCTACCTAGCTTACAGTGAGCAGTGTTTTTTGGAAGATCATATGTATAGAAGGTGGGCGTTGGTGTTCCCCAGGAGGCTTCACGTGTTGCATCATCAGTGTTATAGCTAAGATAAACCTTACACGGCACAAACCGAAACTTGCAAACTTGAGAAAACGAAAGGATCCTGTCATGAACAAAAACCAATAAATTAAAATTACAAGTGTAAAAGAAACAGTATTGTTTTGAATGAGTTAGGATTATATTAAACTCACAGTTGCTCCTCGGTTAGATCCCGAAAGTAGCATCTTTTATCCGGTTTCAACGAGTGTTGTTGTTCTTCATTGTGTTTGTCGAGATCTTGGCGTTTGGTTTTCATGGCAAACGAATTTGAGTTTTGAATCTTTTTTAGTCGATCCCAAAATGTCAAAGATCGCCAAGAACTAAAGCTCAAAAATAAATTTACAAAACACCCTTCGATTTCCCTGCCGTTCTTATTCGTTTCTATATATCTAAAGTTCCGTGTAAATATATCGGCAAAGTTTATATCTAACATTCCTTGTATTCCTTTTATTGACCGACTTAATTATTAACTGCAGACTGTATTCTCAACATATTTTTTACTAATAGTCGGTTGACAATTTTGCATATTAACATATTTTTTACTAATAGTCGTCCGTTTCAACTTCGAAAAGCAAGTACCCATAGCCAGCGTTTCAAGCCAACAATGATGACAAGAAGCAATCTTATGACAAGAAAGAGAAATAAGCAGCAGGTTATTTCGTGTTAGTTATTTGGTATTGAATTAAAATGTTGTGATACTCTCTATTTAAATAAAAACCTTTTATAAATGAACCTTATTGAAAACTTTTATGAAAAATTATTTCACAATTATATTACGTTTTTTATAAAATAAGCAAATTAAAACAATGATTCCAAAAGTACTTTTTTTTATAAATACTTATTTTTAAGCAAAATCACAAGCAGAAAAAAATTAACAATCCCAAATATCCACATAGTTCGACTCTAATGGACTACTAATACCCAAAATACATACATATACATACATATGGGTAGGATTAAAATAAAAATATAAATATTCGTTAGAAATCATAAAAATGATTAAAAAAATAATATGTCAAAAAATTCCCAAAAAATCCACAAGATAGGGGTGGTTGGTGGATAAAACCAGTTGAGAAAGAAGTTAAAAAAAAAAAATGTTTTGAACACATAACCAAAACTCACCATATGCCCAGTTAGGTGACTTTGTATTCCAGATTGCAGAAGCTAATATAAACAAGATAGCAAACTAGGTGAACTGACATGACATATAATATAGATTTGTGTCATAGTTTTTACAAGGAAAAACTATAACAAAAACTAAAAGTAGAAAGTTGGGCTTGTCGGATAACGGGTCAAAACTGGTTCGGGTTGGAATGTGTTCACTTTAACTATTGGTCGAAATGATCCATAAATACCTTTATATCTTCTTTTCGGAATTCTTTATATGCAACTAATGTTTGCACTAAAAATAGATCTTGGGTGACTTCACCCATTTCCTTTCAGTTGTTTTTATCTGACCCATTTGAGATGAATAGCCCAAATAGGCCCATTGGTGGTCGTCCATGAATAGAACAAACAATCGATAAGGCTTGTGGTTGTGATAGCAGTAATGACCTTTGATGGTACTTTTTCTGTGGTTGTAGAACCTAAAGAAATTGTAGAAGAAGTTTGTACGTTTATGATCCATTTATAACCCATTTGCAATCAGGTATTATTTATTAGTTTAAGATGAATATGAGATTGTTTTGGTTGACAGTCGGCTATAGCAGCCAAGTACATGATATTGTGTTGAAGCCTTGTTTGGTTCCTATACGAAAATAGCAGCTGGTTCACAACCTATATAACCATAGTAGTATAGTAAGCTGCCTGCTGAGGTGGTAAAATGGATAAAGGGACATGTTGGGTAATGGGTCTCATGGGTTGGGTTAAGCCAGACACTTTTAGAGTCTATTTTGTAGATTACAATTATTCAGATGGTTGGGTATCAAGCCGCTTAATAAATTTTTAGTAGAATCCAAATTGATGGATAAAATGGTTACTGCACAATGGTTAGCACACTTGTCAGGTTAACATAGCTGCACTTTATGTGACTATAAGCCAATTGTTTATTTAACACTGCTCACTAATCTTCTTAAACGGTGTCATAACGTATGCCTAATGTATTATTATACAATTATGTCATTGCAGATGCTGGTATGATGGAGTGACGAAGCTGGTTATGAGCTGCCTGTTATGAAGCATACATTGTGGAACACTTTTCTTATTTTTTTTCCAGAGTTTAAGCTGGTTAAACTTTTTTTGTCTGCATACATGTACTTCTTTTTATGCAATGTTTGGGCTGAGCTTATTCATGATTATTTCTTCCTACTTCAGAGAGTCGGTGAAAAAGCTAAAAGCCAATTGCGCAAGAAAGAAGATGGTGCAAGTCACGGGTGAAAAAAGTTATGATACGGTGCGTGAAGAATTAAAGGTAATTATATGGTATTGTGCAACTCTTAATGTGAAATATGCGTATGTGTTGAGGTTATATATATTTTATTAGAACATGAATCTTTAACTGGACGTATGCTAAGTAGAAAGGCGATGTTTTGTGCTTGCTTCTCTAAAGACACAAGACTGCAAAAAAAGTTGAAGATGCAAATGCAATTGATGATGCATGATAATTTGAGACTATTCACTTCTAATTTATCTCTATATCTTGTTGCACTATTTCTATCTAACCAAATTTAAAAGACTTTTTTTAATATGATTATAACTTAATTAATCAGATTAAAACTTTTTTTGTTATCGAAATGAAATGTTTTCATGCATGTTGATTTTATACCAGATGCAATTGATGATGGTGCGTGAAGATGACCCACATCCAATGAATCCAGTTTTGTTTAGTGGAAGTTTCATTTTTTACATATATGCGTAATGTTAGCACTAACCTTAAAGTGCCAATTAAAGTATGAACTCTTCTGTCTTAAAAAATGTGTATTTAAGTTTTCTACTACTTACTACTACTATATTACACGCACTAAATTATAAAAAGATAAGCTAAGGTTAGCATATGAAAAAACCAAAATACCAAGAGCATGGCCTACTTGACGGAGGTTCTTGAAAATGTTCAATCAAAGCATACAGAGTTTTCAATGATCTAAATCTTATGTATTTGCAACACCTTTTGAAATATTGTGCAACACATTTTAAAATGTTGCAAATTAAACCAAATTTGCAACACTTTAAAGCAATTGTTGTATTTTTCTTAATAAAAATGCAACACTTTTGTAAAGTGTTGCAGTTTTTAAATAAAAGATGCAACATTTGAAAATAAATGTTGCCTAAAATCCTGAAATGCAACACTTATATGGCAAAATGTTGCTTTATCATTATTGAAGTGTAAAAGGCAACAATTCTAAAAGTGTTGCTTCTAAAGTGCTACAATAGCTTCATTTTGTTGTAGTGAGTAACGCAACATGAACAGCAACCCATCATCACAACTCATTCATCACAAAAGCTAATGCAACAAGAACAACAACCCATCAACAATCAACAACCACAAATCTACATTTTGCGAAACTGTGAGGCATAAAGGTTTCATCCTATATATGTTGTTTTCCAGTATGCAAAGTGTAGCACTTCAATTATTAAAAGCTTGCATGTGTAGCCTTTACTTGTGTACACGACACTTTGAAATCTCACAGTTGTTGCAAAGACGTCTTTTTAGAACACCGTGGGTTTTTGGTGCACATGAGACCACCCACAAACAGTTATACAAATTATCTGGTTAACCTTCTTTCTACTAGTAGTAGATATAAACCCAAACAGTTTGCCTTCCTACCTGAATACATACTCATCCACGTCATCATCTTCATCCACGCCCATATCCACAACCTCAGCTTCTCTCAATATCAAACAAATAATCAAAAAATCATAATCCTTTCTTTAATCCTTTATCACTAACTCAAACCCACAAAAATCTTGTTTTGAACACATAACCACGAACACCACCTTCTTATTGTCTTCTTTTTGTCAAACCGAACCAAAATTGAAACAACCAACATCAAGAATCATGTAAAAAGCTAACAAGACTACGAGAAACCATTGTTTCGACATCTTTTTAGTCAAGATATTGTCGTTTGTTTTCAAGATATGTGATTTTTTTGTGGGTCTTGTTGAGTTTGATAGTGGGTCTAACAAACGGATGAACTGGTGCCGTTGGTTTCAGCTTAGATGGTAGTGGGTTCGAAACCTCATCCTATGTTTTGCTTTAAAACATCTTTGTGTCCGTAAAGAAGATCGAGCCATTGCTATGAATATCAAGGTCATTTGCAAAGAGTATGGGCTTCCCATCAACATCGGTGGTTAATGGTATTGCGTATTGTAAATTCCTATGTGGAGGTGGAGGTGGAGGTGTTTGCCAGGAACTGAAAGCGGATGACCGGAATCTCTCCATTTGCTAGTACTACGGCGACTTCATGGGCCCCTGGGTAGCCTTGTGTAACGTTGTGGAGAAGAAAAAGTGGCTGTATGCGCCCAAATGTGAGGACAACGGATACAGATTCATACCTTTTGCTTTTTCAACACTCGGGCAATTCAATACGGAGATTCGGATACACTTTCACGCATTAAGTCTATTGCCATTAGCCACTCAAATAATGCTAAGAGTGGTGTTTTTATTTTTTATCGAATAAGCTTTTGTATTCAGAAAGAAGTGAGAGCACAACTTGTGTCTAGACTCTCATCAAACTTCATGTAAATTTTTATGGTTCTAATAAAGTGATGGTTTAAATAATAATAATAATAATAATAATAATAATAATAATAATAATAATAACAACAACATGAGGGTATTCTAGTCATTCTCGTTATTAATATGAGGGTATTTTAGACATTTTGTATTGTTTAACCAGTCAACAACAAAATGGACTGAAAGTGGAACCAAAGTTTCACTTTTGGACTGAATCCAAAACTTTTTAAAAATTTTGACCAAAAATGAAATAACCAATAAACCACAGGGACCAAAAATGTAGTTAACTCTTACCAAAATTTAAGAATTATGGCTAACAATATAGACCTGGGCTACATGTATGATATAGCCCAAATTATAATCAGATCATAGAAGATGGTGCAGTAAAATTGGCCCAACTCAGCTAGGGAAATTCAGACCCAAAATTGCCTCCTCAAAACCACTCACAGATGATACGGATAAGGGTGGTATATAGTAACTATGGCGCAGGTATCGCGCGTAAAGAAAAATGTTCTATCAAGTCGGAAAAGGGGCATTTCAACAATTGCCTCTTTGCTGCAGCACCAATGTTATGCCATTTATTTATAATAAGGCTTTTATAATAAGATCTTTCTTTTTTCGGAACAGGTAAAATATATTTCTCGCAAACTATACAGGAAGAAGACATACCTAATGTACAACTAAAAGAAGATTAATAAGAAAACTAGATACAACTGCGATTATCATAAACTTTGAGTTACAATCATAATCTACTAGTCAAAAAAGTTTCATAAATCAGAATTTGTAGATAGGAGTGATCCCCAAAAGATAAAAGCACTTCCTCATTACCACTTTAGTTGCCTCACACAACAATAATTTGCTATCCTCGCCGGACTCCACCTGCCAAAACTTTCAAAGTTGCATCAAAATCCTTACTATATGCCTTTCTATAATTCAAATAAACATTTAGAAGAACAAATTTAGTTTAAGATGAGCGGGATTTAAATTCAGTATTGTATGAAAAGCAGCTTATACTTAAGTAAATTTACCTGCCAGCCGGGAGAGTATAATTCGTCAAACTTCTTGCATAAAACATAAAGGTATTCACACATGATATGTGGTGCAAGAACTCTGCAAACCTTTCCAAGAACCTAAAAACGAAAGTTAGATTATTAGTGGTATAATATAATTTATATAATCATATTCAGCTATTAGGGTACTTATGAAGTACCATCGTAGACAAACTATATAAAGTCAAGGGTGCAAAATGTATATTATATGAAATTGCGAGGATGTGGACACAGTTTGAGATACGATTCCATGTGACTCGATCCTCTGAGATATTCAAGCTTACTCACAAATACCTTTGTCATACCTATTCTGTATCATAACACAAACACTGTAAAATCCTAACAAAAGTGTAGGCCAACAGTTTGAGGGATAGCATATGAGTCTAAAAAGCAAGAAGATCAAGTGATAAGATTCAATTTGGAATCTCAATTTGGCCGTCATCATAAGGTATAATTTGTTCTCCTGGCAGTTTACGCAATATGTGCGAACCAGGAACCTAGAAGTGATCGATTGGTCGAGTTTCAATGTAGCATTACATTTAGTATGGTCTGAACATTGAATATTTTTCAATAAAAAAGGACTATTCCTAAAGTCATTATAACACAACACTTGTTCACCATAGGATGAAGATAGAGACTTAGATGTGATTACAGAAACGTCCATGGTAAAAAAAAAAGTACTACATTTAATAACAATAGTGGTCATAACGTGTAATCTGATTTGTACGTTAACTTAGCCTTGGATATTTTAATAAATGGTTGAGAAAAATAAAATAGCGTTATGGGCAATTCGTAAGAGCCCATATACAAGTTTACAAGTTCCTGAACCATTAGGCATTTTATATATTTATTATATAAATGTATCATGTTCGGGGAAACTAATAATAAAAAGGGAAACCTAGGAAAAAAGTTTTGTTCTTTTAAAACTTAATTTGACAAACTTTGATATTCGGTTAATTAACATTAGGATATCATTTAAACAGTTTTACGTCTTTATAACAATTGTTGAATTGCAATGTAAAGATTTCAAATGTATTAATAATTCATTTTGAAAAGGCTAAAGCGTATGAAAAATTTAACCACTCATTGGGTATGTTTGGCGACAAGGAGCAGTAAGCAGTGAGCAGTAGCAGTAGTATTAAGCAGTAAGCTGTAGCAGTAAGCAATAGCTGTTTGTTTAAAAAACATGTTTGGTAACGTAGCAGTAGCTGTAATTATAAAGCGTAAAATTACGAAAAAAGGTATATGTACATTAAAACAAAAAATTGATTAAACAAATAATAAAGTTATAATTTATCAAGGTACTCATTATTTTACTAGTTTGATATTACATAAACACCATGATACGCTAGCTATAAATTATATGTGACGTTTGTTCTATATTGATTTGGCAATTGTTAAATATATGGATAAATATTAATATGTAAATGTCTAGTATCGAACCCGAGACCTCGGGATTGCACACTTTACAAACAAGAATAATGTATAATAAATATATATATGTTAAATGTATCGTATATATATATTTATAAACACTTAATGGACTAAATGGTCGTTAGTTATTAACCGTATGGACTAACTATCGTTAGGGACGAAAGATATGGACTAGAGTGTAACTTGGGAGTCAAGAAAGATCTAGAAACACCCTCTTGGGTGCATGGCCGGTCGAAGCCCAACCATATGGGTCGACCCATGCTTTTCTTGGTCACCAAGTTTCACCTAGTATATATACAAGGCCAAGGATTAGGGTTTCACATCTTTTGTGCACACACTCTAACCCTAAAAACTTGTTTTCTTTCTTTTGTTTCTTGGCCGATCGTCCACCCCCCTCCAAGGGTCATTGGGTCGATTTTGTCAAGACTAAAACTTAAGTGTTTTGTTTACTTGCAACAAACCTTTATTCGTTGGTAGTTTGTGTGTACAAGAACGAGGTAATTACTTACTTTAGTAATTATCAAGGGATCGATTAACAAAACGGTAAGGGGTTAATCATTGATCCATATAAACCCTAATTAGGGTTCTTCATATTGTTAAAGACAATTGCTTTTGATTCTTGTTCGGGCTAGAATCACCACGGTACGTTCTTATTTATGTTTTAGTTAATATTTATGTGTTATACTTGATCTTACGCTTCCGCATACGTGTGCACTTTGATTTATATGATTGTCATGTTAATTGAATTCTAACAGTGGCATCACGAGCCAGGTTTAACATGTAATTGATTACTAAAACGTAATAAAAATCGGATCTTTAATTGTTTTAGATACATGTTTTTTGATCTAGGGTTTTTCCTATTTTTTTAAATTCGAAACCCTAACCCTAATTTTGGGGGGGGGGAGTCGTTTTTTCCATGAAACCCTAATTAGGGTTTTGTGGTTTTCTTGGATTATGTGTAATCACTAGAAACCCTAGGTCATTAACCGGTTAATTGGACGTATCTTGTGACCTAATTGCTAATTGTTAGGTTTTAATCTGTGACTTACATGCATGTTAGTCATGGATCTTGTTTTTTTTTATCACATGTTTAGATAGATCTTAAATTGGGGAAGACTCCAATATATATATTAAAATCAATTTTATATGCTATGTGGTGTGTTTTTAGCTTTGGCCTACGCAATTGATTCGTCAATGTATGTGACTCACCTCCATTAAGAGGGGAAGGCCTTAGTTGATTACATGCATTATTATACCTAGAATTGATTTTATTAGGATCTTTTCTAATAGGGATTACATGTGGCTAATTGTTTCACTTATTTATTATTGTTTGTTTGATTTTCTTTGATACTTGTTTTATTGTTTTTAGTTGGACTTGATGTAAGCAATAAAAGGGTTGTTTTTATAAAGAAAATTAATACGGACTAATAATTGTGAAACCCTAAAGTGATAAAGTAAGAATCTTGCAAAGGTCTTATGCCAATCGTGGTCCGATTCGCACGGTAATCAGCTCCCAGTCGAGACTAGCAAAATTCAAACTTTATTACTATTTTGAGATTGAATCCATAAACTTTTACTTGAATGATGTTTTGTGCAAATATGTTTTTAAAATTAAGTCTTTTAAGATGATATTCATAACCGTGATTTGAAGGCTTAGAAAAGAGCCTTAGAGTCTGCCTTGGTTATCACAATCTTGAATATGTCTTAAACGAATTACTTTTAAAATCATATGTTGTAGAAAGTCATCTTAGGGTTTTGGCATAAACCTCAAGTAAAACTTTGTGCATTAATTTCACGAATTGAATATAAAAAGTTTTTATGAAAACTTGTGTTACAAAGATGAGTGCATGCATCTTTGTACATAATTTTGATTGACATATCAAAAATTAATACCCTTAATAATTTAAGTTACGTGCCATCTATCTATAAGAAACACTTGGAATTTTAATTTAGTAAACGTGAGACCTAGGCTAAATTACTATAACAAGGTAAAATTCTTTTAACGCGTGAGACCATAATTGTAATTTTACAGTTTCTAAGGTAGACGACTTAATTAAGTTGTGCGTGAGACCTAGAACTTAAGGCATAAGATGGGATGAAACATGCTTACAAGGCAAATTGATGAATCAATTTGATGTAAATCCCATAATGATCTAGGAATTGGAAATCTTGTTTGCCAATTATTGTTCGACAGATTACTATCTTTTGTACTTTCACCACTAGCAGATCAACTGATGTGGTGAAACTATGTAAAGTTAGATCCTAGATTTTCAAGAAAATTAGTTGGTTATATGAATATAGCCTTGGGTATTTTATTTTCTTGAAGATATTTAATTATCGAAAATACTAAAATTGAATTTTGTAAATTCTTTAAATGTATAAATGCAACGTTAAAACCGTAAACGTAAGTTATTCTTTTAATTGATCTACACCCGTTTGGGTTTGTTGGTTAGAGTCAATGTTACTAAAAGAATAAATATAGTCTTCTTTCCATTACGAGAAGTGTGAGACTTAAATCCTATTCATTTTCATGAATGAGAAAGGTATAATAGGATGATTAGAATTGTCTAAATTTTAAATACATAACTCATAGCAAACTTTAATAGTAAGAGTATATGCACCTTATGAGTTATTAAATTAGAAGCTAGACTAATTACTGCATAATGGTAAAAGACAAATTAGATTATTTTATCTAGTTGTTTTGATTTGACCATTTAAAGATACTACATACAATTGTTGGTATGGTAGATCTATACAGGAAGAAATTGCATGCCCAGCTTTTTCAAGTTAATAATTTGGAATGTGATGAATCACATTTATGAAGTAGATTACATCCTTTTATAACCTATATAAATGTTTGAATGGGTTTTCTTAAAAGATGTAGGAAAGTAAATAGTACACTATTTCTTTCACTAATTAATGAAACATTTACAATGTTGTCAAATTTAGTGGGAGTATTGTGTTCTTATGAATGAATAAGGGATTATTATTATGTTCTCTAATTCAGTGGGAGTTACAAGACTTATTTTCTTGATTATAACTTAGATTATCTTTTGAATATCTCAAGGTAATTACTTTCCAAATATAGACACTAATATTTTCAAGGATAGTCATGTACGTTTCCTTGATTGATTGAGTAACTCTATATCTACTAGTTATGCTAATGACACAAATCATATTGTTCACATTGACAAGCGCGTGCGTGTTGTTTAAATGTAACATGGTGTTGTTCAATGCACAAGTGGGAGAAATCTTCATTGTGTGCAAAGTACAACACATAAGAATATGATTTAAAGGATTCTCTTAACTGCAAGTAAGAGATCATAATTCTAATTAGATTTAATACATCTAATCTAAGAAACACTTGGTGTTATAATTTAGTAAACGTGAGACGCAGACTAAATATTAACAACAAGGTAAATTTCCATGCACGCGTGAGACCTACATGGATAATTTACAGTTTCTAAATTAGATATCTATTAGAACATGTGTCAATAGATAACAAGACAACTTCAACTATAATATTTATGTATTATTGGAATGACATAAATGCATGAAGTAATATAATACTACTTCAATAATTATGTATTCTTAGAATGACATAAATAAACATGAAGTAGTGTGTTAACTTGAAAATATTATTGAAACCAAATGATGGTGTTCATGATTACTTTAATTATACATGTTTATACTTTATTGTATAGTTATAAACATGAAGTCTTCTAAGTATTACAAGACTTATAATTAAGTAAGACGTTAGCTTGTTATGGTCTTTTAAGACATATACAAGAAGTCATTGAGTTGATCAATGATTAATAACGAATAGTGGGATTATAACACGTTTATGTTTTAATGCGACATAAACATGAAGTGATTTGATTAAAAAGTACTTGTATTATAAAGCATGCAATTGGCTTGAAAATACTATTATACCATTAAGTTGATTTAGTTGGTAAATAGACAAGCTAAAAGATATATGGTTATCTTACATATTGTTTGATTGTCTTACAATATTACTTCTAATGAAATACTACAAGTATGTTGTGTGTTCAATTAGAAAGAATCAAACTCTATTGGTATTGTTTGATTAAAGATAACTATGACTTCTTTTCTTCCGAAAGTTATCAAGGTTAGAAATTGAGTATGGCTTGAATATACTCAATTAGATTCCTAGAAGATTAATAAGACGTTGTTGTGATGAATCACATTAAGTCTTAAATTGAAGTTCTGAATTTGTTAAGTTACTTATAAGAAGGTTGTTAACAAAAGAATATCAGGAACTATCAATGTGTATTTGTAATTTCCTAAAAGAGAAAATTGGATTGTTGCTCTAATTGCTAAGTACTTATATCCTATATATTACTAAAGGCAAGTGGGAGTTTATCTTGAAAAGATAGAATTACAAGATACATAATCTTCTAAAACCACACTAGTTAAAATAATGATGAGGCTTAACATAAACCTCAAGATGATGGAATTATCATTCATAGATCCACTTGGATATCTCATATATTTAATGAATATACTGATGATTATATGATGTAGTATTACCGAAATAATGAATTGGGTAAATTACTCATAATATGAATGTTAAAGATGCTGTTCATAAAGATATTCAAATTTAAAATTTGGTTTATCTTAATTCTTAATAGTTAGAGAATTATGATGAGTTTATTCAAAGATAATGTAACCCTAGTGGTTTAAATCTTTGTGAAATAATCATATGAACAAAATTGTACACATATCTTAATGAATATCTTATGACAAGATTATTAATCATACTTAAGCAATTAACTATGATTGAATATTCTTTCTTAAGTACATTAAAGATATAAAGATTGTAATTGTCATATTTACATGAATGTGAAATTTGACAATGGAATGTCAAAAACTCTTTCTTGAATAATTACTTGAGCGAGGACGATAAGTAATCAAAAAGGAGTTTATGAATTCATGCAAATCTTTGGAAGTGTACAAAATGCAATAATCCATGAATGGAAAAATGCATGCATCTAGGAGATTATTCTTATGATAAATTATTAAATCTATGTTTAAGTTTATAATTAAAATAAGGTAATTTCTAAGTATTCCAGAAAGCTAGTGGGAGTATTATGTTATGATTTACTAAATCATATATGTTGTATAACATATAAGACTAACATTCCATATAAGTAAAAGGTTAGACTTAATTTGGAATGAAACGTTACTTGAAAGATTTAGGAAATATAACATACAACCTTGAAACAAAAGTTTATTATTAAATAAACAAGTGCGGTAAATAAATTCTAAATAGAATATGATATATTATTTAGGATGACTAAATGGATATACATATTTGTAAAGATCAAACATGAGTAAAATCTAAGTTTGACTGAAGGATTTTCATGTGTATTATATTATTGTTGTATCATGCTTAAGTGCTTAAATGATTTGACAATATTTGATATCCAATTAAAAGTTATTATATAACTTGTGTAATAGATATTCTAATGGAAAATGTTTGAAATTAGAATAATGATCCTCAAATTGGAATAGCTCCTAAACATTACACATTGGATATTAAGTTTACGGAAAGTTTAAGAGCATATTGTGTTTAATATACAATGATGCTGGATTAATTGAGATGACACTCAATAACTAGTCATGGTAGGATTTTATCCTTGTTAATGGCCATGAGAACTAGTTGTGCTTACTAAGAGCATAGTTGCATTATACATTAAAGAATTAGAATACTTTAAACTTTAAAAGGTTTGAAAGTTTGATTATCATAAATTAGTGATTGAGGATGTCACACCATTTATGAATACTATGTGGCTATATCAAGAAAGTTGGATGAACACATATAAGAATTTTACTTATTGAATTCTTGAATTAAGTATTCTCAAAATTTGGATAGATCAAAGTTAGTTGAAATAATGCCTTGTCAACATGAATGATTGTCATTGCTTGAGGCATAATTGTCTTCAAGTTATTACTTGAGACAAGATTCATTAACTAGAATTATCATGCATTGATCTATTTAGTGTTTGGATAAAGGACATTAAGCAATTATTATTTATAATGAATTAAAGTACTTAGTACGTTTGTTTTCATTAATAATAAATTGTGTCCTATATTTGCATGTTTAAATCCGTGAATAACTTATGTTGTTCTAAATTGTCCATTGTCGATTAATGATATGGGAATATCATTAAACTAAGACAAATCTGAGTATTGGTTAAGAATATACTTGAAAGTATATTGATGCGTTGACATACCAATTTCACATAATATTCGATGAATTGAATATTGGACTTATCCCAATAATATGATTTAATATTTAATGTGAGAATCATATTTAAAGTTATCCTCAGACTTGAGATACCAGATAAGTGTCATGGATGTAGTGCATTTTTGTGAAGCAATCTACCGCTCACCGTAACAGGGAGTCATAAGGGTTGTTTTCAGAAGTGTTGCAAAGTTCATGGGTTATTCTTGTAGTCAAGAGAGAATTTGTTCCTTCTGATTTGTTCAGAAGTTTAATACTGCTGGGCCCCTCGTAGGGTTGACAAAATGTTTGCGTGGCCACGCCCAAAGTCTATCTGAAATACGTTCAGATGTTTTGGTAATTTTGTTAAATCATAAAGAGACGAGAAACAGAAATTTAATAAAGAACCTCACATCTTTATTAATGTGGTATTAGAAACAAAAGGATAATTATAATGATGAATCATTAAAGGTTTTTTCCAGAAAACCTAGCTCGGATTGAACTAGGGGCATTGGAGTATTGCAAGACGCTAACCAATGTCATTTTACTATTAATAGATATCCAAGTGGGAGCTGTTAAATATATGGATAAATATTAATATGTAAATGTCTAGTATCGAACCCGAGACCTCGGGATTGCACACTTTACAAACAAGAATAATGTATAATAAATATATATATGTTAAATGTATCGTATATATATATTTATAAACACTTAATGGACTAAATGGTCGTTAGTTATTAACCGTATGGACTAACTATCGTTAGGGACGAAAGATATGGACTAGAGTGTAACTTGGGAGTCAAGAAAGATCTAGAAACACCCTCTTGGGTGCATGGCCGGTCGAAGCCCAACCATATGGGTCGACCCATGCTTTTCTTGGTCACCAAGTTTCACCTAGTATATATACAAGGCCAAGGATTAGGGTTTCACATCTTTTGTGCACACACTCTAACCCTAAAAACTTGTTTTCTTTCTTTTGTTTCTTGGCCGATCGTCCACCCCCCTCCAAGGGTCATTGGGTCGATTTTGTCAAGACTAAAACTTAAGTGTTTTGTTTACTTGCAACAAACCTTTATTCGTTGGTAGTTTGTGTGTACAAGAACGAGGTAATTACTTACTTTAGTAATTATCAAGGGATCGATTAACAAAACGGTAAGGGGTTAATCATTGATCCATATAAACCCTAATTAGGGTTCTTCATATTGTTAAAGACAATTGCTTTTGATTCTTGTTCGGGCTAGAATCACCACGGTACGTTCTTATTTATGTTTTAGTTAATATTTATGTGTTATACTTGATCTTACGCTTCCGCATACGTGTGCACTTTGATTTATATGATTGTCATGTTAATTGAATTCTAACAGCAATATCATTATGAATTTGTTTCATCTCATTAGACGTTCTACTAGAATTACCTTCATTATTTGTCACCGAGCCATGAACATCACGATGTTTGTGTTCTTATCAAATAGAATCAGAAGATAACCTTTCGACGTATGTGCATAAGTCCCAACCACTAGACATCAAGTCAGCTCAGTGACGCCATATCATGTGTAAATTTACAAGCTAGAAGTTATAACTAGTCCATTTAACTAAAACTTAAAAACAAATCATCCCAACAACTTGCACATAGCTCATTAATTACAATTTTTTAATACAGCAAATTCATTTCTCGTTGGTCAACATAGGTGAAGTTTTAAGGGTAAATATGTAATTCTCAAACAACATGTTGAGAGCAGTAAAGAAACGCTTCTTCTGGAAGCAGTTCAATTTGGAGCAGTGGGGCAAGTTTCAAACGCTATTAAATGTGTTGCCAAACAAGCTTTTCACTTAAATGCTTACTACTTGTCGCTTGTCGCTCCTAAATGCTTCCTTAACGCTCGTTGCCAAACATGACCATAATCTTACCTTAGTAAACCGGAGTAAATGTAACCCCAACTCACGTTCTTTACCATCCTTCAATGTTAAGGTTTCTACCTGTTGCAAACAATTATAATTATAATCTTGTGCATCAAATTATATTTTGGGTTTCTGTACCTTTTATATTGGTCTAATATTAAGTTACTTCTTGGTGTAGCAATGGCCAACGTATGACTGTTGTGTATCTTGGGTTAATGTGTTAAAACTGTTTATTGTATCAATACAAGTTGTGCATCACTTATATTTTAATAATATAAGAAAATTTAACACAATTTTAAGTTGTGTATCACCTTCTATAATCGAGAAAAGTATGTATCACTTATGTAAGGTGTGTGTCATAAAATCAAGGATAAAAATCTTGTGCATCACAAATTTGGAGCAAAAGTCAGAGAAGGAAAAAAGTAAAAAGAGAGAAATTTTGTGCATCACAAATTTGGAGCATTATGTATGTGCATGTGTCTATGCGTGCCTTTGTTTGCATGTGAACGAAATAACAATGAAACGAACAAAAATTCTTACCTCTAACTTCGCAGACTGTTTCTTAGATGCCCCCTTAATTTTACAAATTCGAGCATATGTATACTGTAGATATGCCGCAGTATTACCCTATTTCAATGAATGTGAGCAAATAAGAAACAAGATCAACGTGAAGATTTTAAATCAATTAGAAAATATTATATTTTAATGCATAACATCACTAGTAATGAAACATCACTAGTTTGTTCCTTGTTTTATGGTTTCCCACGTTTCATGTAAGGCTAGATACAGCCCTTTCCTTTTGTTGAATAAAGTATGCATTTCCGTAGTACTTCACTGTAAATCTTTTTTATATCTCTTCCATATATAAAGTGTTTTCCACATTTAGTGAGTTGTGCTAGCTGAATTCTACACATTGTAGGCTTTGTAGCTAAATTTTGTAACTTCACCCGTTTAACCCGTTAGAGATACAATAGCGCAAATCAACCTATTTTTACATACATGAGTCAAAAATAAGATACTGGTTGCCTTTATGAATCCAACACCATCTAAGCAATGCATATCCTATAATGCAGTTTAAATTTTCTGGCAGATTTCATTCGAATCCCAATTGTAAATTTTAAAACAATTCAACGCCATTTCAATGCTATACTAACATGAACATTATAACTAGAGTAAAAATCAAAACACCATTGATATCATATAACATAAACTAAGAAGATGGTTAAACAACCATTAATCCATAAACATCAAAACATTAGAATTAAATTGGGTCCATGCCAGCAGTAGGACATTCCGTTGCATGATGCTCATCTTTAATAACAATCTATACCCATATGCCCTTCACCACACAAAGAACAAACAGGGATATACCCACGCAGACCAGAATAATAAAACAAAGACCATGACCCCACCAACCTTCATCCTCACAGTCCTTCTCTGATGATTGAACGAACTTCTTTTTTATATTTACATGCATGTTATGTATGTGTTTTATACGAGAACTTATGACATTGACTGGGGAACGCAAATAACAAAGGTAAGAGCTATGAAAAGTGTGATCCTATGTTGAAGGTATGTAACATCAGATGCGAAGTTCATTCTAGACCTTGAAAGCTAGGAAAACCCTCTCATCCATGTATAACTCATACATGTTTATGTCCTAATTAATAAGTACACCTTCTATTTTTGACCGTTTAAGAAAATGCCATGTTTTCTTCTTCTAGTTAGATTTATTCCAAGTTTACTTACCTATTAGCACAGTTGTTAGTCGACAAAACACAAGCTGAATAGGTAAAAACGTATGAGAAAAAGAAAGCAGGAAACTTATTGGTTCAAAGTGTTAGTTTAATCAAGTTAAAAGCCCGTTGGTTTATGCCATCTTATGCAACACAAAGGGCTTGCCTTGCTGCCTTGGATGGCGAATGGCAGCTTCAAAGCGAATTTTTGCTTGAACATTGATCACCAAGAATCCAGATTTAGATCAAACAGTGACAATATAAGCACACATATGAAGTTATGATATTTGCTTGGTTGTATCTGCATAAGGCGTGAAACATGGACATATATGTCAATATGTGTGTCGATGTATACAAATCTGATCCAAAAAAGGGACACAATGGTACTTGATTAAATCATGAGATCAATAGAGACATGCATTAATCCATGTGTCGAAAACCCTCTACACTTCTTAATCTTCAAACTCATTAAATCCTTACAACGTGTTCTCGCCAATTTCTCGAGATCTTCATCATGAACAACCAGACCACGGATATGAAGTTCTTTCAAACACGTGAACTCGAGAGCTAACTGTTCAATCCATGGGGTGATTCGGATAGCATTAAAATGAGATGGGGGACCTTTGAGTGTTAAAAACTCGATGAATGGGAATCTTTTACTTAAAGAGGTACGGTTTGGGTAGTAAAATGTGTGGACAGTTAGGCGCTTACGCGTAATGCCATCAGTCTCGTAACACTTATGGGAAACTAACGAAACAGGGGTTCGGTCCTCAACATTGTGTATATAAGGTATAACTAAGTCTAACACTTGCTCCCCCACGTTGGTTTTTTCGAGCATATTATGTTTGGTGGGTGCCATTAAGGTTTCAAAACTCAACTAACTAACAAACACTAATAACAATCTTAAAAAAAGCTGTTGTAAAAATCAAGCTTCTCTCCCATTCATGGATCACTCATAGGCTCAAAAAGTCACATCCCTTATGGATTGACTGGATCCGAGATCCAATTTTGGCTTGTAAGAACTTGTTATAAAATTTTGTAATCTTCCTCTAGCATCTTGTTAGAGTTTTTTTTTATATATATCTTCAAATTCCGCCGTTCAAAAAAAAATAAAAAAAATGAGATCAATAGAGAGAAAGAAGGTGCTGAAATTATTATCAAAAGAGTTAACTACATTTTTGGTACTTGTGGTTTGTTGGGTATTTTATTTTTGGTCCAAATTTTTAAAAAGTTTCGGATTCAGTCCAAAAGTGATACTTTGGTTCCACTTTCAATCCAATTTTATTAACACCGTCAGTTTGACTAGTTTGACGGTTAGTTAAGAGGGTATTTTCGTCTTTTCAATAGGTCCCACAAACTCAGACTCTACCTTATTCCTCTAACTCAAACCCAAAATCCTTTCCTTAATTCTATATCACTAACTCAAAAAAAAAAAAAAAAAAAAAAAAAAAAAAAAAAAAAAAAAAAGAGAAAAAGCTGTTTTGAACACATAACCAAGAACACGAATCAAGTAATGCAACAAGAACAACAACCCATCATCACAACTCATTCATCAAAAAACCTAATGCAACAAGAACAACAACCCATCAACAATCAACAACCACAAATCTACATTTTGCGAAACTGTGAGGCATAAAGGTTTCATCCTATGTTGTTTTTTCCGGTATGCAAAATTGCAAAGTGTAGCACTTCAATTATTAAAAGCTTGCATGTGTAGCCTTTACTTGTGTACACGACACTTTGAAATCTCACAGTTGTTGCAAAGACGTCTTTTTAGAACACCGTGGGTTTTTGGTGCACATGAGACCACCCACAAACAGTTATACAAATTATCTGGTTAACCTTCTTTCTACTAGTAGTAGATATAAACCCAAACTGTTTGCCTTCCTACCTGAATACATACTCATCCACGTCATCATCTTCATCCACGCCCATACCCACAACCTCAGCTTCTCTCAATATCAAACAAATAATCACAAAATCATAATCCTTTCTTTAATCCTTTATCACTAACTCAAACCCACAAAAATCTTGTTTTGAACACATAACCATGAACACCACCTTCTTATTGTCTTCTTTTTGTCAAACCGAACCAAAATTGAAACAACCAACATCAAGAATCATGTAAAAAGCTAACAAGACTACAAGAAACCATTGTTTCGACATCTTTTCAGTCAATATATTGTCGTTTGTTTTCAAGATATGTGATTTTTTTTGTGGGTCTTGTTGAGTTTGATAGTGGGTCTAACAAACAGATGAACTGGTGCCGTTGGTTTCAGCTTAGATGGTAGTGGGTTTGAAACCTCATACCTATGTTTTGCTTTTAAACACACTCTATTATACTTCCTGCTTGTGTCCGTAAAGAAGATCGAGCCATTGCTATGAATATCAAGGTCATTTGCAAAGTGTATGGGCTTCCCATCAAAATCGGTGGTTAATGGTCTTGCGTATTGTAAATTCCTATGTGGAGGTGGAGGTGGAGGTGGAGGTGGAGGTGGAGGTGGAGGTGGAGGTGTTTGCTAGGAACTGAAAACGGATGACCGGAATCTCTCCATTTGCTAGTACTAGAGCGACTTCATGGGCCCCTGGGTAGCCTTGCGTAATGTTGTGGAGAAGAAAAAGAGGGTGTATGTGCCCAAATGCGAGGACAACGAATACAGATTCATACCTTTTTGCTTTTTCTACATTTGGGCAATTCGATACGGAAGATTTGGATACACTTTCATGCATTAAGTCTATTGCCATTAGCCACTCAAATAATGCTAAGAGTGGTGTTTTTATTTTGCATCGAATAACCTTTTGTATTCAGAAAGGAGTGAGAGCACAACTTGTGTCTAGACTCTCATCAAACTTCATGTAAATTTTTATGGTTCTAATAAAGTGATGGTTTAAATAATAATAATAATAATAATAATAATAATAATAATAATAATAATAATAATAATAATAATAATAATAATAATAATAATAATAATAATAATAATAGATAACAGGAGGGTATTCTAGTCATTCTCATTATTAATATGAGGGTATTTTAGACATTTTGTATTGTTTAACCAGTCAACAGCAAAATGGACTGAAAGTGGAACCAAAGTATCACTTTAGGACTGAATCCAAAACTTTTTAAAAATTGGACCAAAATGAAATACCCAACAAACCACAGGGACCAAAAATGTAGTTAACTCTTACCAAAATTTAAGAATTATGGCTAACAATATCGACCTAGGTTACATGTATGATATAGCCCAAATCATAGTCAGATAGTAAAAGATGGTGCAGTAAAATTGGCCCAACTCAGCTAGGGAAATTCAGGCCCAAAATTGCCTCCTCAAAACCACTCACAGATGATACGGATAAGGGTGGTATATAGTAACTATGGCGCAGGTACCGCGTGTAAAAAAAATGTTCTATCAAGTCGGGAAAGGGGCGTTTCAATAATTGCCTCTTTGCTGCAGCACCGATGTTATGCCATTTATTTATAATAAGGCTTTTATAATAAGATCTTTCTTTTTTCGGAACAGGTAAAATATATTTCTCGCAAACTATACAGGAAGAAGACATACCCAATGTACAACTAAAATAAGATTAATAAGAAAACTAGATACAACTGCGATTATCATAAACTTTGAGTTACAATCATAATCTACTAGTCAAAAAAGTTTCATAAATCAGAATTTGTAGATAGGAGTGATCCCCAAAAGATAAAAGCACTTCCTCATTACCACTTTAGTTGCCTCACACAACAATAATTTGCTATCCTCGCCGGACTCAACCTGCCAAAACTTTCAAAGTTGCATCAAAATCCTTACTATATGCCTTTCTATAATTCAAATAAACATTTAGAGGAACAAATTTAGTTTAAAATGAGCGGGATTTAAATTCAGTATTGTATGAAAAGCAGTGTATACATAAGTAAATATACCTGCCAGCCGGGAGAGTATAATTCGTCAAACTTCTTGCATAAAACATAAAGGTATTCACACATGATATGTGGTGCAAGAACTCTGCAAACCTTTCCAAGAACCTAAAAACGAAAGTTAGATTATTAGTGGTATAATATAATATAATCGTATTCAGCTATTAGGGTACTTATGAAGTACCACCGTAGACAAACTATATAAAGTCAAGGGTGCAAAATGTATATTATATGAAATTGCGAGGATGTGGACGCAGTTTGAGATATGATTCCATATGACTCGATCCTCTGAGATATTCAAGCTTACTCACAAATACCTTTGTCATACCTATTCTGTAAACTGTAAAATCCTAACAAAAGTGTAGGCCAACAGTTTGAGGGATAGCATATGAGTCTAAAAAGCAAGAAGATCAAGTGACAAGATTCAATTTGGAATCTCAATTTGGGCGCCATCATAAGGTAAAATTTGTTCTCCTGGCAGTTTATGTCATATGTGCGAACCAGGAACCTAGAAGTGATCGATTGGTCGAGTTTCTATGTAGCATTACATTTAGTATGGTCTGAACATTGAATATTTTTTAATAAAAAAGGACTATTCCTATAGTCATTATAACACAACACTTGTTCACCATAGGATGAAGATAGAGACTTAGATGTGATTACAGAAACGTCCATGGTAACAAAAAAGTAATACATTTAATAGCAATAGTGGTCATAACGTGTAATTTGACTTGTACGTTAACTTAGCATTGGTTATTTTAATAAATGATTGAGAAAAAGAAAATAGCGTTATGGGCAATTGCATTCGTAAGAGCCCATGTACAAGTTTACAAGTTCGTGAACAATTAAGCATTTTATATATTTATTATATAAATGTATCATGTTCGGGGAAACTAATAATAAAAAGGGAAACCTAGGAAAAAAGTTTTGTTCATTTAAAACTTAATTTGACAAACTTTGATATTCGGTTAATTAACATTAGGATATCATTTAAACAGTTTTACGTCTTTATAACAATTGTTGAATTGCAATGTAAAGATTTCAAATGTATTAATAATTCATTTTGAAAAGGCTAAAGCGTATGAAAAATTTAACCACTCATTATCTTACCTTAGTAAACCGGAGTAAATGTAACCCCAACTCACGTTCTTTACCATCCTTCAATGTTAAGGTTTCTACCTGTTGCAAACAGTTATAATTATAATCTTGTGCATCAAATTATATTTTGGGTTTCTGTACCTTTTATATTGGTCTAATATTAAGTTACTTCTTGGTGTAGCAATGGCCAACGTATAACTGTTGTGTATCTTGGGTTAATGTGTTAAAACTGTTTATTGTATCAATACAAGTTGTGCATCACTTATATTTTAATAATATAAGAAAATTTAACACAATTTTAAGTTGTGTATCACCTTCTATAATCGAGAAAAGTATGTATCACTTATGTAAGGTGTGTGTCATAAAATCAAGGATAAAAATCTTGTGCATCACAAATTTGGAGCAAAAGTCAAAGAAGGAAAAAAGTAAAAAGAGAGAAATTTTGTGCATCACAAATTTGGAGCATTATGTATGTGCATGTGTCTATGCGTGCCTTTGTTTGCATGTGAACGAAATAACAATGAAACGAACAAAAATTCTTACCTCTAACTTCGCAGACTGTTTCTTAGATGCCCCCTTAATTTTACAAATTCGAGCATATGTATACTGTAGATATGCCGCAGTATTACCCTATTTCAATGAATGTGAGCAAATAAGAAACAAGATCAACGTGAAGATTTTAAATCAATTAGAAAATATTATATTTTAATGCATAACATCACTAGTAATGAAACATCACTAGTTTGTTCCTTGTTTTATGGTTTCCCACGTTTCATGTAAGGCTAGATACAGCCCTTTCCTTTTGTTGAATAAAGTAAGCATTTCAGTAGTACTTCACTGTAAATCTTTTTTATATCTCTTCCATATATAAAGTGTTTTCCACATTTAGTGAGTTGTGCTAGCTGAATTCTACACATTGTAGGCTTTGTAGCTAAATTTTGTAACTTCACCCGTTTAACCCGTTAGAGATACAATAGCGCAAATCAACCTATTTTTACATACATGAGTCAAAAATAAGATACTGGTTGCCTTTATGAATCCAACACCATCTAAGCAATGCATATCCTATAATGCAGTTTAAATTTTCTGGCAGATTTCATTCGAATCCCAATTGTAAATTTTAAAACAATTCAACGCCATTTCAATGCTATACTAACATGAACATTATAACTAGAGTAAAAATCAAAACACCATTGATATCATATAACATAAACTAAGAAGATGGTTAAACAACCATTAATCCATAAACATCAAAACATTAGAATTAAATTGGGTCCATGCCAGCAGTAGGACATTCCGTTGCATGATGCTCATCTTTAATAACAATCTATACCCATATGCCCTTCACCACACAAAGAACAAACAGGGATATACCCACGCAGACCAGAATAATAAAACAAAGACCATGACCCCACCAACCTTCATCCTCACAGTCCTTCTCTGATGATTGAACGAACTTCTTTTTTATATTTACATGCATGTTATGTATGTGTTTTATACGAGAACTTATGACATTGACTGGGGAACGCAAATAACAAAGGTAAGAGCTATGAAAAGTGTGAGCCTATGTTGAAGGTATGTAACATCAGATGCGAAGTTCATTCTAGACCTTGAAAGCTAGGAAAACCCTCTCATCCATGTATAACTCATACATGTTTATGTCCTAATTAATAAGTACACCTTCTATTTTTGACCGTTTAAGAAAATGCCATGTTTTCTTCTTCTAGTTAGACTTATTCCAAGTTTACTTACCTATTAGCACAGTTGTTAGTCGACAAAACACAAGCTGAATAGGTAAAAACGTATGAGAAAAAGAAAGCAGGAAACTTATTGGTTCAAAGTGTTAGTTTAATCAAGTTAAAAGCCCGTTGGTTTATGCCATCTTATGCAACACAAAGGGCTTGCCTTGCTGCCTTGGATGGCGAATGGCAGCTTCAAAGCGAATTTTTGCTTGAACATTGATCACCAAGAATCCAGATTTAGATCAAACAGTGACAATATAAGCACACATATGAAGTTATGATATTTGCTTGGTTGTATCTGCATAAGGCGTGAAACATGGACATATATGTCAATATGTGTGTCGATGTATACAAATCTGATCCAAAAAAGGGACACAATGGTACTTGATTAAATCATGAGATCAATAGAGACATGCATTAATCCATGTGTCGAAAACCCTCTACACTTCTTAATCTTCAAACTCATTAAATCCTTACAACGTGTTCTCGCCAATTTCTCGAGATCTTCATCATGAACAACCAGACCACGGATATGAAGTTCTTTCAAACACGTGAACTCGAGAGCTAACTGTTCAATCCATGGGGTGATTCGGATAGCATTAAAATGAGATGGGGGACCTTTGAGTGTTAAAAACTCGATGAATGGGAATCTTTTACTTAAAGAGGTACGGTTTGGGTAGTAAAATGTGTGGACAGTTAGGCGCTTACGCGTAATGCCATCAGTCTCGTAACACTTATGGGAAACTAACGAAACAGAGGTTCGGTCCTCAACATTGTGTATATAAGGTATAACTAAGTCTAACACTTGCTCCCCCACGTTGGTTTTTTCGAGCATATTATGTTTGGTGGGTGCCATTAAGGTTTCAAAACTCAACTAACTAACAAACACTAATAACAATCTTAAAAAAAGCTGTTGTAAAAATCAAGCTTCTCTCCCATTCATGGATCACTCATAGGCTCAAAAAGTCACATCCCTTATGGATTGACTGGATCCGAGATCCAATTTTGGCTTGTAAGAACTTGTTATAAAATTTTGTAATCTTCCTCTAGCATCTTGTTAGAGTTTTTTTTTATATATATCTTCAAATTCCGCCGTTCAAAAAAAAAAAAAAAAAAAAATGAGATCAATAGAGAGAAAGAAGGTGCTGAAATTATTATCAAAAGAGTTAACTACATTTTTGGTACTTGTGGTTTGTTGGGTATTTTATTTTTGGTCCAAATTTTTAAAAAGTTTCGGATTCAGTCCAAAAGTGATACTTTGGTTCCACTTTCAATCCAATTTTATTAACACCGTCAGTTTGACTAGTTTGACGGTTAGTTAAGAGGGTATTTTCGTCTTTTCAATAGGTCCCACAAACTCAGACTCTACCTTATTCCTCTAACTCAAACCCAAAATCCTTTCCTTAATTCTATATCACTAACTCAAAAAAAAAAATAAATAATAAAATAAAAATAATAAAGAGAAAAAGCTGTTTTGAACACGTAACCAAGAACACGAATCAAGTAATGCAACAAGAACAACAACCCATCATCACAACTCATTCATCAAAAAAACTAATGCAACAAGAACAACAACCCATCAACAATCAGCAACCACAAATCTACATTTTGCGAAACTGTGAGGCATAAAGGTTTCATCCTATGTTGTTTTCTCCGGTATGCAAAATTGCAAAGTGTAGCACTTCAATTATTAAAAGCTTGCATGTGTAGCCTTTACTTGTGTACACGACACTTTGAAATCTCACAGTTGTTGCAAAGACGTCTTTTTAGAACACCGTGGGTTTTTGGTGCACATGAGACCACCCACAAACAGTTATACAAATTATCTGGTTAACCTTCTTTCTACTAGTAGTAGATATAAACCCAAACTGTTTGCCTTCCTACCTGAATACATACTCATCTACGTCATCATCTTCATCCACGCCCATATCCACAACCTCAGCTTCTCTCAATATCAAACAAATAATCACAAAATCATAATCCTTTCTTTAATCCTTTATCACTAACTCAAACCCACAAAAATCTTGTTTTGAACACATAACCATGAACACCACCTTCTTATTGTCTTCTTTTTGTCAAACCGAACCAAAATTGAAACAACCAACATCAAGAATCATGTAAAAAGCTAACAAGACTACAAGAAACCATTGTTTCGACATCTTTTCAGTCAATATATTGTCGTTTGTTTTCAAGATATGTGATTTTTTTTGTGGGTCTTGTTGAGTTTGATAGTGGGTCTAACAAACGGATGAACTGGTGCCGTTGGTTTCAGCTTAGATGGTAGTGGGTTTGAAACCTCATACCTATGTTTTGCTTTAAAACACACTCTATTATACTTCCTGCTTGTGTCCATAAAGAAGATCGAGCCATTGCTATGAATATCAAGGTCATTTGCAAAGTGTATGGGCTTCCCATCAAAATCGGTGGTTAATGGTCTTGCGTATTGTAAATTCCTATGTGGAGGTGGAGGTGTTTGCTAGGAACTGAAAACGGATGACCGGAATCTCTCCATTTGCTAGTACTAGAGCGACTTCATGGGCCCCTGGGTAGCCTTGCGTAATGTTGTGGAGAAGAAAAAGAGGGTGTATGTGCCCAAATGCGAGGACAACGGATACAGATTCATACCTTTTTGCTTTTTCTACATTTGGGCAATCCGATACGGAAGATTTGGATACACTTTCATGCATTAACTTAGCATTGGTTATTTTAATAAATGATTGAGAAAAAGAAAATAGCGTTATGGGCAATTGCATTCGTAAGAGCCCATGTACAAGTTTACATGTTCGTGAACCATTAAGCATTTTATATATATATATATATATATATATATATATATATATATATTATATAAATGTTTCATGTTCGGGGAAAGTAATAATAAAAAGGGAAACCTAGGAAAAAAGTTTTGTTCATTTAAAACTTAATTTGACAAACTTTGATATTCGGTTAATTAACATTAGGATATCATTTAAACAGTTTTACGTCTTTATAACAATTGTTGAATTGCAATGTAAAGATTTCAAATGTATTAATAATTCATTTTGAAAAGGCTAAAGCGTATGAAAAATTTAACCACTCATTATCTTACCTCAGTAAACTGGAGTAAATGTAACCCCAACTCACGTTCTTTACCATCCTTCAATGTTAAGGTTTCTACCTGTTGCAAACAGTTATAATTATAATCTTGTGCATCAAATTATATTTTGGGTTTCTGTACCCTTTATATTGGTCTAATATTAAGTTACTTCTTGGTGTAGCAATGGCGAACGTATGACTGTTGTGTATCTTGGGTTAATGTGTTAAAACTGTTTATTGTATCAATACAAGTTGTGCATCACTTATATTTTAATCATATAAGAAAATTTAACACAATTTTAAGTTGTGTATCACCTTCTATAATCGAGAAAAGTATGTATCACTTATGTAAGGTGTGTGTCATAAAATCAAGGATAAAAATCTTGTGCATCACAAATTTGGAGCAAAAGTCAGAGAAGGAAAAAAGTAAAAAGAGAGAAATTTTGTGCATCACAAATTTGGAGCATTATGTATGTGCATGTGTCTATGCGTGCCTTTGTTTGCGTGTGAACGAAATAACAATGAAACGAACAAAAATTCTTACCTCTAACTTCGCAGTCTGTTTCTTAGATGCCCCCTTAATTTTACAAATTCGAGCATATGTATACTGTAGATATGCTGCAGTATTAACCTATTTCAATGAATGTGAGCAAATAAGAAACAATATCAATGTGAAGATTTTAAATCAATTAGAAAATATTATATTTTAATGCATAACATCACTAGTAATGAAAGATCATAAGATACCTTTTTTTTAAACATATTTTCATTAAATATATCAGTAAAACTGAATGTATAATTAGTCAATCTGTTGTTCTTCAAGCCTGCATATCTGTTAAGAACACAAGCATAAAATATGAATAAGCATGAAAATTGACCAAAAAGTAAGGTATCTTTTGTTATAAAAGAAAGGAAGTAGCCCGTAAGCGTTTTTTAATTCGATAAAAAATAAATTGTAAAATTTGTTTATCTGCACCTCTTTTTGGAAATAGAAATCTGATTACAGCAAAGTTCTTATGGATTTAAAGTTACCACTCTACTCATATTATTGGTACTAATAGCGTAAGTATGTCGTAATATTTATAATAATGCATGAGAATCTTACTTGACAGCCCCATATCCAAGTGCTTCAGCAGCATGCTCAAGCTCCTTATCTTTCAAAGTCGTGCCTGCAATAAAAATAATGCAAATGTAGTCATCTTAAATTGGCCCATTAACCTATTAATGGATTAACCTATTAATGGATTGATTTGAGATATGAAAGATATTTAACTAGAATTCAAATAGGGTAGAAAGCGAATAGAAAAATATTTGGTATACCTTGTCTCACAAGGACCACTTTACAATGACTTTTAGCTTCGTCAAGCAAATTGTCCAAATTAACCACTTTAGAACTAGTTCGGAATCCCACGTGACTTAATGGGTCATGAGCATGATAAGTTACGATCAACCCTGCACTTTTAACCGCATGGAAGAAAAATTGTTGAACTCAATAAGTATTCAATTCAATTTCTTGATCTTCTTTTTGAAGATGTTATCAGTTATGATGTATAGAAGTTACTTACACTGATGCACATTTCAATTTTGGCTCGTTGCCCTACATCAGCCACATGCACTATCCGGTCTGCTTTTTCTTTTTCAAGGGCATGCCTACATGTGCAACCACAAGATTACAAATAATACAAATCCATTGCACGCGTGCTCGCGCACACACATATATATTATGAAATTGAGAAATGTGAGAAATCATGAAGAAAAAAAAGTATTTTGTAACCTTGAATCATGTTTTTTGTAATTTTTTTACGTAAAAAGATTTTCAAAGTATAAGATGTTGTCCCAATCGTGATATATGTGGATCGATGTGTTGGTGAAACAAATACTGATTTGCAAACTAACAATAACAAAAGATAACTTATATATTGTCTAACCATTGTAATGTTACAAATTCATAAGTACTTATAGGTTTCCAAATGGTATGAATGAACCATTGTAACCTTTCATCTAAAGTCATGTCTATTCGGTTTAAATGAACCGATGCATCTATACATTGGTGATGGTTCGAACAGGTATAAGCAAAGAATTGTGACCTTTCGACCATTCTTGGAAATAACTAACTATAATAACTAACTTAACTAACAAACGGTTATTAAGTTTCTGATAAACACGTTTGGTTCTTCATGTTTCCTTTGAAAGTAATGTCGAGATTATCTTGGTTCACATTCTCCTCCTTAATCTTGATCATTGCTTTGTCCAAGGTCTTGAACTCCGAGCATCTGTCTCATAGTTGTAAACTTGAGTCTTGGTAAAGCTTTTGTTAAGATGTCTGCTCTTTGTAGTTCTCCGCTAACGTGTTCCACATTTATATGACCATTCTCTACGCATTCCCGAATGAAATGATAGTGAATGTCTATATGTTTACTCCTTCCATGAAATATTGGGTTCTTTACGAGTGCTATTGCTGATACGTTGTCAACTCTGAGCGTTATCCTCTTTTCTTCAATTCCAGTCAGTTCACTAAGTAAACATTTTAACCATAAGGCTTGACATGCTGCTGCAGTAGCCGCCATGAATTCTGATTCACATGATGATAGTGCCACTGTCGGTTGCTTCTGAGTACACCAGGTAATAGGTGACTCTCCAAAGTAAAATACGACTCCAGTAGTTCCTTTTCCTTGATCGGTATTGATTCCATAACTACTGTCACTATAACCTGTTATCTTGCAGCCGCCTTCCTTCTTGTATATGATTCCATGTTCTTTTGTTCCTTTCACATATCGGATTACTTGTTTCACTGCCTTTAGGTGATGATCCTTCGGGTCTTGCATAAATCTGCTGAGTAGTCCGACTGAGTAACTAAGATCCGGTCTTGTATGTAATAAGTATCTGAGGCTTCCAATTAAACTTCGGTAATAAGTTGCGTCAACTGGTTCTCCATCTTCCGCCTTGACCAACTTAGTGCCGGGATCCAATGGTATCTTCGTATCATTGCTATCCGCCATACTTGTTTCTTTTAGGATATTGTTAATGTATCCAGTTTGCTTGATTGTAATCTCTCCTACTGTCTGTGTAACTTCTATCCCAAGGTAATATGCTAGCAATCCTAAGTCGCTCATTTCAAATTTATCTTCCATCTGGGATTTGAACAAGTCTATCTCTTGCTTTGGAGTGCCCGTGATTATTAAATCATCTATATATACTCCAACGATAAGTGTTGAATTCTTGCTTCTTTTCGTGTAGACTGCTTATTCTAGATTACATTTCTTAAAATCTAATGACTTTAAGGTTTGATCAAGCTTTACATTCCAAGCTCTTGGTGCTTGTCGTAAGCCATACAAAGCTTTTGTTAGCTTGTATACTTTTCCTTGGTTTCCGTGCTGAATAAAACCTTCAGGTTGTGTAACATAGACTTCTTCCTTTAATTCTCCATGTAAAAATGCTGATTTTACATCTAAGTGGTATACTTGCCATCCATGATATGCTGCTAGTGCTAATATTAAACGAACTGTCTCAATCCTAGCAACTGGTGCGAATACTTCATCAAAGTCTATTCCTTGTTCTTGTACATAACCTTTTGCTACTAATCTTGCTTTATATCTAATGATCTTTCCGTGTGCATCTCTCTTGGTTTTATAAACCCATTTGATTCCGATTGCTTTCTGATTTTCTAGCAAATCTGTGAGAGTCCATGTGTGATTCTTGTTGATTAAATCTAATTCAATTTTCATGGCCTCAATCCATTTCTCGTCTGTTGATGCTTCCTTGTAGTTACGGGGTTCTTCTTCAATGAAAAATAAGCTTGGAGTTTCTACTTGTTGTGCATGTTGATAGATTTCAGTGATGTCTTTTAACCCTCGTACTGGTCTGTGATCATATCTTTCTGAGCTTCCTAATGAGCTTCCAAATGAACTAATAGTAGTTTGTCTTTCACTTTCTGAGTTGGGTTCGTAAGTGTATGTTGGTGGTGTAATTGGTGATGTTGGATCAAGTATTGGATCTGGTATTGGATCTGGTATTGGATCCAGTATTTGATCTTCTTCATGATACGTGTTATCTATGTTTTCTATGTTGATTGGTGTAGGATTTCCATTATCAACTTCGTCTACCACAAAACTAGTCCAAAATGTGTCTTGTGTATCCGTATCATCTCCATTCTTATCCCAATTCCACGGTTTTGTTTCCATAAACTTTACGTCCCTACTAACATGTTTCTTCTTTCTTACTGGATCATATAGCCTACAAGCTTTTGATCCTTCCTCTACTCCTAAATAAACCATCGGTATGCTTCTATCATCTAACTTCTTCAAGTGAGGTATGGTTATCTTAGCATAAGCTGGGCATCCGAATATTCTAAGGTTTTGTAGGTTCGGTTTTCTCTTGTAGAGTGCTTCATATGGTGTTTTATCTTCTAGTGCTCGTGTAGGTACCCTATTTAGAATATAAATGGCATGCTTTACTGCTTCCGCCCAAAAAGTTAAGGGTAACTTCATCGCTTTCATCATACTCCTGGTAGTTGATAACACCGTTCTATTCTTTCTTTCAACTACTCCATTCTGTTGCGGTGAGTATGATGTTGTTAACTGTCTTGCTATTCCATTCTCTTTACAGTACTTGGTGAATTCATTTGATGTAAATTCACCACCTCTATCTGTTCTTAGCATTCTTAACTTCATTCTCAACTCCATCTCAATCTGTTGTCTAAATTCCTTAAATATGCTGAAGGCTTGATCCTTAGTTGTTAGAAAATAAGCCCACATGGAACGTGTACAATCATATACTAGTAAGAAGATGAATTTCTTTCCGGATTGTGTTGTTGGACTTATGGGACCACAGAGATCTCCATAAACTAAGTCTAGTGGGTTCTTGGATCTGAATTAGCTTGATTGGGAAATGGTGTTCTGCTATGTTTTCCTAATAAACATGCATCACATACTTGTCCAGTATGGTTTATTCTTGGTATTCCTTCTACTAGACCTTTTCTTGTCATCTTGCTAATATCGTCAAAGTTCAGATGACCTAATCTAGCGTGCCATAACCATGCTTGATTATTCACATTTGCTAAGAGGCATATAGGTGCTTCTATCTGTAATATAATACTGTAAAGTCTATTTTTCGACCTTTCTACCTTCATCAACAACTTCTTCTTCTTATCATACAAAGTCAACTTGTTTCCGTCCATTATAATCTTACAACATATTTCAGTAAGTTGTCCTAGACTAAGTATGTTGCTCTTGAGGTTTGGTATGTAGTAAACATCTGTTATCACCTTCTGCTCCTTGTTTCTACATCCTAATATTATTGAACCTCTACCCTTTATCTCTACATATGATCCATCTCCAAAACGAACGCGTCCAGTGATACTTTCGTCTAAATCTTTAAAATGACTCTTCGTTCCCATCATATGGTTGCTTGCACCATTATCTAAATACCATATGCTATCATCTGTTGTAGCATACTTTCCGGTTTGTATTTGTCCTTCATTTAACAATACTTCTTCATGTGTAGTCATTAACAGTGATGGTTCATCATCTTCATAGATAAGGTTTGATTGTTCCTGAGTTGTTGGTTTACTTCTACATTCTTTCTGAATATGTCCATGTTTCCCGCAATTGAAACATTTTGCTTTCTTCTTCCACTCACTCCCATTCTTATTGTTCTTGTCATTGTGAGTTGGGTTTTCTCCATTCGAGTTATTTCTGTTTCCTTTATTTTGCCAGTTTCCTCGTGTGTAGTTTGATCTACCCCTATTCCTGTTGAAACGTTTCTTATGTCTAGAGTGTTCGCCTTGTGCGAATAATAGGTTATCCTGGCTTTCTGTTTGTCCTCCCTTTCGGAGTTTTATCCTTTCCTCGAATGCTTTTAACTTTCCAGTGATCTCATCTAAGGTGATATCATCTAGATCACTTGTCTGTTCTATGGATGCTACTATCTGAATGAATCTATCTGGTGTGGAGTCTAATAGTTTTCGTACTAAAAGTGATTCATCCAAGGTTTTTCCTAATTCTTTTGCCTTCGTGGCATAACCATTTAGTTTATCTGTAAATGCATCCACCGTCTCTTCATCCTTCATTTGAAGGGCATTAAATCCTATCATAAGTGATTGTAATCGTGCTTGTTGCACTCTTTCTTCTCCAACGTGTCTCCTTTTCAATGATTCCCACAGTTCTCTAGCAGTTTTACAACTTGCTACTTGTAATATCACATCCTCGGTTATTGCTTGATATAGGAGAGCAATAGTTGCCTTATCCTTTTTATCATCGGCTTGGGTGTTTTCTTTGGGTTCTATAGTCTCCCATAATCCATGTGCTTCTAATATGACCTTAATTTGAATAGCCCAAACATTGTAGTTTGTGGTTTTGAGTTTAGGACATTGATATTGTGTAAGCGGTGTAATGGGTTTTACTATAGTGCTATTGATGTTGGCGTCATCTCCACCCGACATTCTAGATGTGTTTATGATCTTCACTTTTAACTTATATGGGAAATCTAACTAGTATGGTATAACCTTACTACTACGGGGAATAGAAATAGTTATCCGGGAATCCTAGTAATACGGGGATCAAATATAGTTCTCGGGATTTCCTAATAATGAATATCTATACTATAAGTGTATAAATGAAATCCAATGATGATAACGTGACCTCGTATGTTTTGCGTTCCCACTTGTGTGTCGATACAAAGAGATATATCAACCACGTACTAATCTTTCCTCGTCTCCTTTCAAATCTGGTTGTCGAGTTTTATTAACCAAATTTCCACGTTGTTCCTTTTCTTCTTGACTTGGCTCCTACTACTCTGCCTCGTACCCTTGTTATGTATAGGCTTACTCCAAAAATTTCTACTCGAATTGAATTTCTGGCCACGATCAACCTTCAGAATTGTTGTCGTTGTTTTCTTATTCCAAGTCTCCTTTCGGTAAAAATTAATACCGTAGCAAATGTTTTGCTTTTCTTCTTCTTTTAGTACTCGTAGTACCAAAATCACAAATCAACGTCTAAACAAATTTATTTGTTTGTCGTTCCTGCTATTGCTTGCTTCTTTGCAACCGTTGCTCTCACAATACTCCTTCTCGTTCCTTATTTTTTTTTGTCCACACCGTTTATCAACAACGTCTAATACCTAGTCGGTATTCTTTCTTTTGTGAAGTGAGTGATCAATTCGCTTCAGATTTCTTCAAACTTGTTGTTGCTTCTTGTATTGCCAACGTGCCTACTTTTCGTATATATGTTTGTATGTACCGGTATGTTTCTCTTAGTCCAAGCAATGCCAATTTGTTTTTTTCTGTTTCTGCGCGCTTCTTCTTTCTTGCGTACCAAGTTTGTACACAATCTTTCTCGACGTCTAATCTTCTCCCTTGTTGTGTTGTAGTAGAGAACACACAAGTACGTTTCTCGTTGTAAATTTAACAAGAAAATCTTCCAAGTTTCTGGTTTTGCTGTGGCGTACGAATCACAACAAACCAAAGTACCAAAGTTTCTGAATGGTAACCTTTTTGTTTGCAAATTTCGACACAAAGAAAATGTATACGGTTTTTCTTATGTCCCTAAGTTATCTATGCAACCTTTCTTATGTAACAAGGATCAAAGGTTTGCGGTTATTTCTTTCTGTAACTCGATACACTAGTTTCTGGATTTCTGGGTTTGTTTTCTGGTTGTAACGAGATATCCAACAAGGCTCTGATACCAAATGTTGTCCCAATCGTGATATATGTGGATCGATGTGTTGGTGAAACAAATACTGATTTGCAAACTAACAATAACAAAAGATAACTTATATATTGTCTAACCATTGTAATGTTACAAATTCATAAGTACTTATAGGTTTCCAAATGGTATGAATGAACCATTGTAACCTTTCATCTAAAGTCATGTCTATTCGGTTTAAATGAACCGATGCATCTATACATTGGTGATGGTTCGAATAGGTATAAGCAAAGCATTGTGACCTTTCGACCATTCCTGGAAATAACTAACTATAATAACTAACTTAACTAACAAACGGTTATTAAGTTTCTGATAAACACGTTTGGTCCTTCATGTTTCCTTTGAAAGTAATGTCGAGATTATCTTGGTTCACATAAGAGTTGTTTGTTTTTCAAAAATGTTTTGTGTCTGAATCTGGATACCATATTTGAATAAGTGGTACTGAAGTCTGAATCAAATTTGGTTATTTCTTTTTTTTAAACATATGGATATGAATCATTTTTAGAAGGAAAGGGCATGTCTTGTCATTATAATATTACAAAAAAGAAGATTCAAACAGTTTAGGAGCGGGTTTACTTGCAGTGCCAATATTGCCCGAAAAACAGTGCCTGGTTCGGTCAAACAGTTTCAGAGCGTTTTAAATTAAAAAAAAAATGCATTACTAGCCAATATGTTTTGATAAAATCAGTATTTATTTCAAGTAAACTAACCACAAAGATGCGAGATCCACAAGATGTAACTTTCGTTCTTCAAAAAATATTGCCTCATCTCCTTCACTTTCTAAAGTGAAACCCTGTTTCTCCAATAGACTTTTAGTCTGGCTAATGGAGTCATGAAGGCTTTTATCCTGAAAATTAATGGAATTAAACTCATAAACTGCAAAAAATATGAGGTATATTCCTATTTTATGTCAAAATGGGGAAAAACGTGACACCTCTTCTTCCACTTGGTAACGTTCTCGGCTTATCTTACAGATTTACACCCATGCATTTTTGCGCCTTGTATCCCAACCCTATATTCCAGAATTCATTATTTTAAATATATATAAAAAATTAATAAGACCAAGTAACCCAGAAAAAGAATTTTTTAAATCATAGACTGACTTGCACCTGCTTGGTTCTGTTTCTAAATTCATCATCTTCCTCAAACCTCTTCTTTGTTTCAAGAAAGTTGCAATTACTAAAAAACATATAATCAAAAAGAAGGTAGATGTTGATGTAAATCGAAATATCAAAAATATATGCATTACTTCCTTTGTTTCAAGAAAGTTGCAATTACTAAATCTTTGATATCTATCTGTAAACTTAATAAATAAATAAAAAGTTTGAATCCCATTTGCTTATTTGCTGATGTCATAAAGACAGGTGGCAAATTTAAAGCATCTATCAAATTGAAGTTTTTGATAGAAAAAAGCATGTTGGATAAATAAAAGCCCATAGCAAGTAGAAGACAAAATAGGCTGTGTTTGACTGTTGCCCAATTTTGCTATAAAGCAAATGACATACTTCACAAGTCAGGAAAATAGGATTTTAACAGGAGCTAAATTGGGATAATATTTGCTTTATTTTTATTGAATGACCAAAAAGAGAAAAAAAATGTGACAATTTAGTATTTGTTTAATGGCACACCAAGTGTTTGTGATAATGTGTCAATAGTATCTTAATATTAATTTTTTTCTATGATACGGAGATATTATTGCTGTCGACTTGACGGATAGAGTTTACCAAAAGCACTAAATTGGGCTTGGTTCTTCAAAAGATTGGTGGTCCTATATTCTAATCTAATCGGTGTATTAGAAAATTATATTTTTGAGTCTGGTTGAATGATTTCGATGGGGGTGGTGGCCTAAAAGAAATGGCTTTGAATAGGCAGTTCATATTTGGAGGTATATTGATTTTAGATATGCAAAGAATTTCTTAGGTTAATGTGTTTTTGAAAGAGATCCAGAGGCTGATAAACAGTTTGCTGAACTAAGGATTAAGTAGTAATGGTTGGAACCATGACTGGAACTAAAGAGAGTGGCTCAGGATAATTAGGCCTGTTGGATGAGAACCTGTGATGGGTCTGTAATGTTGCCAGTAGTGTAGTAAATAGAGTCTCTCACAAAGCAAGATCGCATGTGTAACGGGTTGAGGGCTTGAGGAGCTGTCATGCTACTATTTGATTGCAAGGAGTGTCTGAATTTATCAATGCATAAATGGATGGATATTGGTTTGTTTAGTGACAAGTGTTGGTGCTGAAAATCAAATTTTAGCCAACTCACTTGCAGTTTGCAGATGACACAATAGTCGGATGCTAATTTGTAGATAATCTGTGGAGGAGCTAAGAAATATAAAAAGACTTGTTTCCAACTAATGTACCGGCGCAAGCTAACTGTACGTAAAAGTGAGTTTGAATTACCGATAACCGTTGGAGTTAGAGAAGTAGGGACGCTGCTTTATCACCTGTTGGGTTAGATAACCAACAAGTTGCAGTAAACTCTAACTTTGATAAAAAAAAAAATCTACTTTGGAATGGAAACCGGAACTGAAGGAGAGTGAGCTCATGTTTTCAACTCGACTTTGAAAAGGTGTATGATCCAATCAGGTGTGCTTATATGCCATCTGGAAGCTATTATGTTTGAAATGAGATTTGGCTCAACATAGGTCTGTTAGATAATGATTAGTACTGCTAAATTAGTAAATTGGGCCTCTATCGTAGCCGTTTGCATGTGTTAGGGGTCGAGGCAGAGAGACTCGATGCCCCGGCTACTATTTAATATTGTAGGCTGAGTATTTGAACGTATCAATGCGTAAAGGGTTGGAGATTGGTCTGAGTGTTGGTGGGAAAAATTGGATTCAAGTAACTCACTTGCAATTTGCAGATGGGTCCATTAGAAATTAAACTTAACTAAAAAAAGTCATCTGCGTGCAAATGGGTCAATATTCTCACCTCTTTCCCTCAACTTTGTAGTTTATGACAATTAACCAACCGTTGGTGTGGTAGTTCTTACTTCTAAGCAAGTATGTATTAGCTAACTAAGTTCACAAAGGTGTTTATCGTAAAGTGTTTACAGTGTAAGTTTGCAATTGATAGCGGATGTGTGTTGTTATATGATCCTTCTCCAAAACCAATTGTATAGACGTGTTTAGGGTAATATAAGATTTATTGTATGTATGTATATGAGTATATCTACAAATAAATGGTTAATAAGATGGTTGTCTGTATGGGGTTTACTTTAATTCAATATCTTTGTTTTAGATTACAATTTCTATTTTCTACCCATTTATCTATGAATGGGCTGATTCTTGTATGTGTTTTTTCCTAAAACAAGTATAAGCACAAGGGAAAGAGATGCTATATATCAAGGTCAAGAAGTATTTTGCCACCTCTAGTTCTAGTACTTTTCTAACTATTAAGAAGAGACTCGAAATTTCGCAATCCTTACATTTTCTTGGGTCGACTCCAAATTGAGTCAAGTCTATTTGACACGTCTTCAGCACCCGCATAGACCATGTTGACCAACCTAATATACTTGGCGGTTTTTCTTTTTTGAATAACCATTATTTTTATCAAGATCGATAACATGCAAATCCTTATCCAGGTTATATTGACGAACAAGCGATCACTTAAATGGGATTGAGTTGGTCATGTATAGAAAAATACTACCTCGGTTGCTAGGTCTTTCTAACATCATCAACGCAAACGCATCAGGCGCCATAAATTGCCATTTCACCATCTATGCTTGTTTCCACATCACATAAATCAGTATTGTTGAATCTAAGGATCCTACCCATTGCACAAAATAACAAGATTCATGTGCCTAACCAGAGTTCATACCATGAAAGTGAATTTTCCCATTTCTTGGGTAGTTAAAAGAAATATATAATAATGTACTCTGTGATTCTATAACAATAAAACAGTTTGCAATTTTTTGCCAATCAACATACTCAATTATTCATAAAAATATACACTGTATGCTTGAATCATTTGATATAGTAAAAGAAACGAAAATTTAACGAAGCTAGTTTATGAGTTTTAATGCCTGAAAAATTGGAACTTTAACACAAGTTATATAGAGGTTGTCCTTTCCAGATTTAGTATAATTGCGAAACAGTGTCCATGGTGAAAGAAATTGATTCTCCAATCGTAAACACAAGGTTATCTACTTAATATAGAAAAAGTACATGCATGCGAATATTAATTTGTTGTAGTGTTGTTTCTCTTTCTTTCTGCAGAATATGAGTATTATAGAGCAAAGTGAATTAATTGATGTTAAAGTAAAAGACTTGCTATATACTTGCCTTGAATATAAAGCACAAAATAAAAAGCAAGAGATAAATAAAACTACATAAGGAAGAAAAGAATGTTCAAAGAAGAATTACATTTTTGTTTATCAAGGTTTTATCTTTTTCTTTATGAACATGCCAATCGCTCAATCTATATTTGAAATGCATGTGTATCTTTTACTCTTTAGATTAAAATGGGTGAAATCAGAAACAACAACAACAACAACAACAACAACAACAACAACAACCAAAAAAAAAAAAAAAAAAAAAAAAAAAAAAAAGTATTTTGCACTTATAGTTTTCTAAATTTGACCAAGAGAATGGAAATTTTGCAGTGCTTACATTTACTTGGGTCTACTCCAAATTATGTTGACCAGCATAATATAGATAGCACCTTTTCTTTTTTGAATAACCAAGTACGGAATATATATTATGGACAACATATACAGTTCCTATATCCACGTTAAACTGGTTGGGTAATGGGTCAAAATGGAAACACGTACCATGTCAAGTTATATTGACCCAACCATCACTTAAATGGGATGGAGTTGGTGTTCTATAGAATACTGCTACCTCGATAGATGGTAATCGAGTCTTTCTTTCATCAATGGAAACTTTAGAGACTTTTTTAATACCTCTTAAAATAAATAACTTAAATATATCTTACCCCTTATTAACAATGGCAACTTTGACAATGAATTTAAACTTACAAACACAAGGTTGGCAATTTTTTGAGCGACAAAGAATTGAATTTTACAAACATAATATAACAGCAAAATTAAGTTGTACCATAATATTAACATTATATATTCCTTTATCAATTGGCTTAAAAAATGATGTTTGCGCGAGTATTCGTCTAGGTCACACGGTTGCAACTGGTTCTATCAATTTATATAAAAAAAATAAAAATAAAAAATAAATAAAAAATTTCATCAAGGTTTATATCAGAATCACAAGTATAATTAATTGCTGCTATATTTGCTCAGTTATTCGTCTAGTATTAGTTCTAAGCGAAAGCTGAAGTTTTTAAATTTATAAAAGTGTTTGATGAATTAGTTTATAGTAAATGACATAAAAAAATTACCAAACAAAAACATACCCCTTTAACACTACAGACAAAATGTCTTAAATCACTTTTTTTTAATAATGAAAATGGACGCCAACGCATTCCAGTTTCAATACACTTTGATGTTGACTTATCCTCTCGCTTCATCTTCACCAACACAATCCTCAAATTAAAAACACATTGCATTTTGTATTTTCGTGTTTTGGACTTTTGTGGTTTTTTTTTTTTTTTTTTTTTTTTCTTTTTTTTTTTCTTTTTTTTTTTTTAAAAAGCATGCGCACCAAGAAATGAAACGGAATGCGCTTGTAGCCCTTGCGCTTGAGATTTGTATTTTTGTGATTTCTTTTGTGATTTATTAAACTTTTTTGTTTTAATTTTAGAAAAAAGCATGCGCACTCAATTTTTGAAACAAAACGCGCCATTAGAGCCATAGGTATCATGGCAAGTTTCTTCGCCAAAACTGATGTGGCACCACTTTCGGCGTCGCCGAAGCCATGCCACTATAACGCTGCTCCTCGCCATCTCCTTCCTCGCGGGTTCCTCGAAGTGAATAAAACAAAAACTTCCTTTTTTTCTTTTTCTTTTTTCCTTTTTTTTTCATCTTTTCTTCTTTTTTTTAGCTGCGTTTCATTTTGTTAGATAGATTAAATTTTTGCTGGCTGTGAAGATTGAAATGATTGAAGTGCGTTTTTATTTTTCTTTTTTTTAGTGTGAGAAAGGAAGATACCATCATTTTTTAGGGTGAATTTGGATATTGGGTTTGTTTTTGGGCCTCTATAACCGAATGTTATTTGGTTATTGGGCTAGAAATGGTGACAATTTTTTTTAACAAGTTTAACTTCTTCTTTTTTTTTTTTTCCTTTTTTTCTTTTCTTAACTTTATAACTTTTTTTTTTTTTTTAATTATTTGTATTTGTATTTTAATGAACGGAATTTAGTTTGTTTGAAAAAAATGAAAAAAAAAAAAAAAAATTGGAGGTAGGTAGAGCTCAAATGGCTAAATTGAAGTTAGTTGTGAGTGAAATGCTATTTTGAGATGTGAGCGTTGAAATGATGTGACATCCGATGGGGCCCAAATGGCTTAAAAATTTACCCACCATACCTAAGGTTCTTACTTGTGCGCATGAGATTTGTCTTTTTGTGGTTTTTTTTTAATAAAATTTCATTTTTAGATTTTTAACAAAAAATCCCACGCACTAAACAAAACGCGTTGTTTGTCTTTTTGTGGTTTTTGTGTGTTTTATTAAATTTTAAACAAAGCACGCAGGTAGCACATTCTTATGTGGCATGTGCGCTATTAAGAAAAATGTATAAACTCTGCGCGCGTTCTAATACATGTCAAAATTAGAGTTATTGTTTAATAACTTGTCTTTCATCCAACAAAGACGCACTTTTTAGACCATTTTCTTAAATTTTATACGCGCAGTCCATTTTGATAAGATAGTTCATACAAAAAAGTATCTCAAATAGCATTCTTGCGTACTACAACAAATGTATCATTTGCTCACACCACATTATCCACACTCCTTAAAAGTGCGAACCTTTTAGTTAATTTTTTCACGCTTACAAATGTCTATAATAATATTATTTTTAGTATTTTTCTAACTTGTGTCATGGTGTCACAAGTTTAAAACATTAAATAAACACATACATTTTCTTAAAAAACCTTTATTTCTATATTAAACAATGATAAATTTGATAAACATTGTCAATTTAAAAAAACGATTACGTAGTAATATTAAACATCATGTAAATTAGTAATTTCACTTTGTTTAATGACTTAAACCTTACGCCACTATGGCACAAGTTAAAAAATCCCTTATTCTTATAAGCACAAAGATATATAAAATGTCATCCCATTTTCGTAAATAACTTTTTTACGCAATCTAAAAAAAAAAAAAAAAAAAGTGTTCTGTTGACGTTTTTACTGTAGTGGGGCTAACAACAGATGATGCACACATATGTTCATTGAAAAGATTAAGTGAGATTAGAATAACTATACAGGTTTAAGAGATAATATATTTCATATTCAGTTTCTTGCATACTTTTTACATTGACATTAAACAGTAAACGCATACTTGTAATAAGATAGCAATAAACGAAGCCAGAAAGACCAACCATCAAAATCCATTATCATACATAATGATACTATGCAGTATGCACAATAATCTCAGAGAACAAACTCATCCATCTGCGGTTTTGACATCAAAACAGCCAGTTTTAGCTCACCATCCCGACACAGCTTCACCGGATTCTTAAAAATAGCAACTTGAGCCGTTTGACCACCTGATAAAGCCACACGAGCTATGCTAAAAGATTCACCTTTCTTAACTGCAAATTGCCACTCATTAACTGATATCTCAAACCAGTCCTTTAATGCAGAATCTGTAGTTTTCACTTCGATGTATTCCTTTCGGTTGTTATGATCATAAACTTCAATGTCATACGGTAGGCCCGTCTCACTAGCTTCATTCACCCATTTCACAAGCTTTGTCCCGTCTTTTTTAGAGTAGTAGTTGAACGCCACCTCCTCGCCTCGTCTTCCTGTAAGTAGCGCCTGTTGTACATTGACTTGGCCAAGGGAAAGTTGATCATTCTGACTAAATATCGTAGGACCATCTTGGTCAACCAAAGAAGTTTCAACATTGACACGGTTAGCCACATTGGTTACACTATCACCCTCACCATTTGAACTTGTAGAAATTTCAAGAATTTTTGACCAGGTTAGCCACATAGGATGACCAGGTCGTGGCGCCCTTGCAGCAGCAGGAGTGAACTTTTGAGCACACGAAACTCAATTGCAGGTTACTACAGTCATATAACCACGAAATTATAAAATGAGTTATAATTTTACATTGACCAAATAGTACCCAAAGTTAGTTGCAGGTTATTTATCAGTTGTTTGACTTAGGTTATTTATCAAGGTTATGATGGTCTTGTTTTGATATCGGAAAAATGTTTTCGAACTTTCAGGTATTGGATAGTTGGACATCAGTATTTAGTTGCTCTAAAATACACTGATAAGCAATCCCTTACACTTTTTAAGTCCATTTTTTTCTTATACATATAAAGTAGTTTTGCGTGCTTTTGCAAGTAGTTTCGCGTGCTTTTGTTGTTTATGTTTCGTGATCAATAAAAGTGCCGTAACAAAGTCATATTTGTATTTCTTTTGTTTGCAGGGAAGCAAATACCACACACTTTTGTAGTATTGTTTTTATGAGATGAGAATAATGGTGATATTAGTTATAAGAGGCTGCAATGAATCTGAGCAGATTTGATTAAAGCTATGATTGTTCGCTTCTTGGTGGGGCAAACTATTAGGTTTGATATTCACGCACGTTTGCTGATGTTTTCGACCGTTTGCTGATGCTTGCCTTGCTGATATTGGTTAATTTCAGTTTCCGGTTTTCTCTTATTGGGTGAAAGGGGGCATGTGGAGAGGAGCTAGAACTGTTGATAAGCCAAGCCAAGTAAAAAAGCTTATCGGAAAACGGCTGATACTAGACCTATATCTTGGCAGGGCAAATCTTACCTATTTGGTGAGTTTGCAGCCATGGCAGGTTCTTATTCCATTTTTTAAGATGATATATTTGCACACCTGAACCAAACCACCGCTGAATAATTTAACCTGATCTGTCTGTTTTTTGATAGTAGAATGAAATTGGTATGTGTTTTACGCACCTGGGTTTTGTTACTAATGAGTAATGACACTCAGGCCAATATATGGGCGTGTGAGTTTACTCTTTCCTTCATGGTTTGGTTTTAAATATATTTTATGCTCTTTTTATTGTTGCTATTTCACATATGTTGCAGGCAGTAGCCATGAAGCGGCAGCAAGTTTAAATAGCACCGACGGCACCTGTATACATGCAACAGAGAATGTTAAAAGAAAGTTACAATCAATTGGTTATGGATTATACGTCTATCAATTCTGTTCGCCTGCACAAGAAACGGTGCGTTAAAGGAAGTGTTCCTTATGATGTTGGCAACGTACTTGATGCTAATGTTCATGTTGTGGAAAACGTCTCTGGTAAAACATTACCAACAAAGGCACGGTACCTTTAGTCCAGCTGGAAACCTTATTCCATACGTGCCATCTACTGTGAGAGTTAATAGCAAAGAATGATTGGCTGGTAAATGTTCCTTTCAATGTATTCTATTTTCGTGTATCGGAAACTTAACTCTTGAATATCATCTTTGGCTCTTTGATGCGTAACTCGAATTGCAAAGAAAACACCACATATAGATGTTTCACTTATTTGGGGTGTTCGTGACTTTGAGCCTACATGCATTTCAGGTTAGAGACTGGCTTCTTTCACCGCTAAGAGTCAAGAGTATCAAGTATTATAAGCTAAATTCTATCATTCAAACTTTCTGTTTCAAATTTTCATAATGTAGATTAAAGGGGTGTTTGGGCTTGCATTTTTTAAAATAGATTATCCATTTACATCACTGTCTTTTCAGAAAGCAGGCTGACACTTTTACGCACACGTTTCAGGTTTTCTTTAGGAGCAGAGAGCTTTAAGATGTCTCCGGTTGATCGTATCTTTGTCCGGATGGGTGCAAAAGACCATATTATGGCTGGCCAGAGTGCAACAATACATAATTCGGCGCATAAGTGGATGACACGTTATCACACTTTTGCATCATTTGTATGTGAGGTGGTATTTTGACCAATCTACCTATAAATATGCCGAATTTGGTTGTTTAAATTGTTAAAGGGTGAAGCTACAAAGAAATGGATATTTATAAAATTAAGAAATGGGATTAAACAAATGCCTGCTGATTGACCCAACCCGGCACCTGTTCAATGTTTACCCATCTTACCCCAACCCTGTTGGGCCTATTACCTATTCCACACCTTCCGTTTTTTCCATCTGTAGAGAGACTTAAAATAGTTTTGAACGAAAAAAAAAAAATTGATTCTCATATTCATTTTCTTCTGATGCAAGACAACTTTATAATGTGTCAAACAAGCTGTATTTTCATTGTTACTAGGTAACTTATTTGGTTAATGATTTATGGACATAACAATCACTAGGACTAGATCATAAGTAGTTTTTGTTTTTAGAGTATTGATGCAGAACAAAATTTTAAGAATGTACATGTAGGCTGATGCTTAACGACTCAAATGCGAAAAGTTCCATAAGATTTTTCATGCATCTTTTTTGTAATGTGGTTATAGGTTGTCTGATGGGTACATTAATCAGTCTATATTTTGTCCTTGGTATAGATTAGTGACCATCCTACATTTAATTCCCCAAGTGTAATATCATGTAGGTTGATGGGTAATGCCATCATCAAGTAGTAGAGAATTTATAACAACCACTATAAGAAGCTTTATTAACCAATTGGAAACAAACCCTTAATATTTAGTAATCCCAAACAACCCCTATAAACAGCTCAAACAGTTTTGCTTATTAATCCCTAACAGCCCAATTTTATTTCTTAAAACTAACTGTGGCTCAAACATACGTCTTTTGCAACCGGTCTCTATATGCTTTGCTCGGTTTTACCATTTGTATTTTGTATCAAGTATTGTATAACACAAATAAAATAATTTACGGTCAAAGTTAAAAAGAGAAGACTTAAAAAGTCAATAGTGGACACTTATTTAGGGACGGATGTAGTACTATATTTTGTAATGGCAATTTCTTAATTTGAACTAAAACATTTTCCAGATATGGAATGGAACAGAAAGTAGGACGGGGAAAATCTCGCTGTGTTCGGTTCCATAGGTGTTGCAAGTCCTAAAAAGCTACAATCAACAGAGCCATCATTGGAAGCGAGCTCTCTGCCTGTACATTATAGATACGTCATCCTGAGAATGGGAAACCAACGTTCAGATGGTTGAGAACGATATATTTAAGTACCAATAGTCATCATAATGATGCCTTGCCAGAAAAGATATTAAAAAAAGTTCCTACTCAAGAAGATATTGGTTTTTAGAACAAAAGGACAAACACTTCTGGTCGTGTCTCACAGATTAAGACATTTTTAAAGAGACAAAGAGGGTTTACAAATGTTAAATCACTAGCTTTAGATACAAGTAACTTAAAAAGAAAGCTTTCGGAACACATATTGCGAAGTACACAATCTTCTTGATATTGAAGTTCAAAAGGCCTAACTTAGGCAATGCATAGAAATATTGGCAACGTGAAGTTTGAATATGATGAAAACATTACTATGTTGCATCAGCCTAAATGCAACTCAAAGGAATTTGTGTTTGGCCCGTTCACGCCTGCCGCTGCACACACGACGGGAACCTAAAACCAGTAAAAGGGTTTCTTAAATAGAAAAGGATTTTCGTACACAATTTAGGCACCAAACATATGACCAAATACAGACAACATAAAAACAAGAAGCAAAAAAACCACCGCAACGCGCGGGTGCAACCACCTTGTTTAGTGTAACTACGAAATAGTGTCCAAGGTGTAAGAAATTGATCTCTCCAATCGTAAACACAAGGTTAATTATATACTTAATCATATATAAAAAGTACTCGCATGCATGCGAATATTAATTTGTTGTAGTGTTTCTCTTATTGCGGAATATGGGTGTTATAGAATAAAGTAAATTAATTGATGCGAAAGTAAAAGACTTGCTATACTTGCCTTGAAAATTTGAAGCACAAAATAAAGAGCAAGAGATAAATTAAACTGCATAAGAAAGAAAAGAATGTTCAAAGAAGAATTACATTTTTCTTTATCAATGTATATCTTTTTCTTTATGAACATGTCAATTGACCGATCTATATTTGAAATACATGTGTATCTTTTACTCTATGGATTCTTAGAGAAAAGGAAAGAATATATCAATTAAAAAAAAAAAAAAAAACTCAATTTAATATCAAAATTTTGAAATGGAAGTGTTACAACATGAACATCCATTGACACTTATAGATCTAAATCCAGAATATTCATGCGATGAAGTAGTATACGACAATGAGGAGGAGTCTCCACATATCACATAATTCCACATATCACATAAATCACATAATATATATGTATGCTCGAATCATTTGATATAAAAGAAACAAAAATTTAGCGTAGCAAGCTTACGAGTTTAATGCATGAAAAATGGGAGTTTAACACCTGTTATATAGAGGTTGTGATTTCCATATTTAGTATAACTGCAAAACAATGTCCATGGTGTAAGAATTGAGCTCTCAAATTGTTAATACAAAGTTATCTACTTAATCGTATAGAAAAAGTACACGCATGCAAATATTAATTTGTTGTAGTGTTTTTTCTCTTTATGAGGAATATGAGTGTTATAGAATAAAATAAATTGATTGATGCTAAAGTTAAAGGTTTGCTATATACTTGCCTTGAAAATTCAAAGCACAAAATAAAGAATAAGAGATAAATTAAAGTACATAAGGAAGAAAAGAATATTCAAAGAAGAATTACATTTTTCTTTATCAAGATATATCTTTTTCTTTATGAAAACGCCAATCGGCCGATCTATATTAGAAATGCATGCGTATATTTTACTCTTTGGATTCTTAGAGAAAAGGAAAAGAATATATCATTACAAAAAATCCTTATATAATGTACTTACATCTCGATTTCACGTTATCATCTTTTTCTGTTAGCTATTGTTCCAAAAAAATAATAATAATAATAAAAAAGATCCCTCAATTTAAAATCAAAATTTTGAAATGGAAGTGTTACAACATGAACATCCATTGACACTTATAGATCTAAATCCAGAATATCCACGCAATGAAGTAGTATACGACGATGAGGAGGAGTTGATCATGAAACAAGACTTGCGATGTCCATGTGGACGTTGTGGTCAAGAAATCAACTTCTATCACAGGTATTACTATACATGTGATCAATGTGACTACTCACTTCACAAATTATGTGCAGAGCTTTCCACAACGCTAAGACACGAATCTCATCGTGATCATGCTCTTATCCTCTCTCAAGTGTCAGAAGATAAATGGTGTATGTGTCAAGTTTGCACACGTAAGCATGACTACGAGTACCTAAATTATCGTTGTATTCAATGTGATATTTGTATTTGTTTAGGATGTGCCAAAAATAACCTACAAAACCACATTATCTTTCACCCTAGCCACCAACACCCCATAATGTCCATCCCTATAGATATTTTGGCAAATTGTCATGCGTGTGGCAACAAACACCAAGGAAACTTTTATCACTGTACTACTTGTTTCCATTTTTTTGCCCATAGAGATTGTGTTTTCCTCCGTAAAAAGTTGTTAATTCAAAATTTTAGAAAGGACAATTTCTTTCATGCTCACTCGCTCACACTTTCATATTCATTTCCAAGAGATGATCAAAAAGCTAAATTTGATCCAAGATGTAAGGTATGTGAAGAGCGATTTGATGAAAATCTTTGGATTTATAAATGTGAGAAATGTCGATTTTATGTACACACAGATTGTGCAACTACATCAAAAAAGGCATCAATGAATGCCATCCAATTGAATCCAGGTACATACAAGCAGTCATTAAATCTAAGTTTGTAATATATTGCATTTAATTATCACCACAAGAAAATTGAGTTTTAGTTACAGATGATTTAGTGATACAAAAAAGTGTCAATAATCAAACTTTCAAGTGACACTTTTTAAAAAGTGTGAGTGAAAAATTAAAAATGTGATATTTAATGATACTTTTGTTGAAAATATATGTCTCAAAAGACAAAAATATATCCTTACAGTCAATACTTTGACACTTTTGGTACTTTTAGATACAATTTAATTTTATTTGTCACTAATGACTATGTTAGTGGGTATATGTAACTATGTAATTGCCCCTTAATAACTTTTAGTGATTGTATGCGTGAAATATGGTCCTGCAGGTACTAGTGCAGCTTCAAAAAATTACAAAGATTCTGACTATCCTCATCTTCTCCACCTCCCTTTCCCAGATCAAACTCCTGCGTTCAAACACTTTTATGGAGAAAGTGGATCAAGGGCGCCCTTCGAAACCAATCTAACACATCCTTTTCATCAACACCCATTAACTCTTGTAGATACACCATGTTGTAATAATGATATTACAGCAACACCTACCTCTTCAAGAATAACAACACCATCCGGTCATGATTCAATGAAAATGGTTGAAGTTTTATGCAATGCATGCATAAGACCAATCACAAATATGCCGTTTTACAAATGTACATCTTCTGATGATGGATGCAATTTTGTTCTCCATGTGTGGTGCACCCGGTTGCCTACTGAAGTTAAGATGGTCACTCATAGAGGCATACGTACCTTGAAACTATTGCCACGAGTCCCTTTTGGTAAGTTGGGTTTGTTTTCTTGTTGTTGTTGTGACTTAACTTGCAATGGATTTGTTTACAGTGATGTGGACAAATATTCTGAAAATAGCTATGAAGTTGACGTTTATTGCGGGGTCACACCTGGTTATATCACACATAAATCCCATCCAAATCATCTACTTCGTAAACTTAAGCCAAGTTCCAAAAAGTATTGTCGTTTGTGTTTGTCTGATGCAAAGACTCAATTGTTTTACGGCTGTGAGGATTGTAAGTTTTACCTACATCCAAAGTGTGCTTTGTTTTGGCCTGATACAATAAGGCACAGGTATGACAAGAAGCATCCCATGAGCCTAAGGTACTTCCCGGTTGAAAACTATGGTGGTGATTACTTTTGTGAAGTTTGTGAGGAGGAGTTTAATCCTAATGCTGCCTTCTATCATTGTGATCAATGTGTTTACTCCATTCATCTTCCTTGTGTTGACTTTATACTTCAAGAGGCAAGAACGTGGGCCCCTTTCTATCTTGACAGAGGTGTTGACCATGAGAATGCAAAGCCTCGCATTTTTAAAGGTCACCCGCACCCTCTTTCATTTTTCCGAGGGACTGAAAGTGATGGTGACTGCACGTTGTGTGGTAGGAGGTTGCAGGACCACTTGTTTATCTTAAAGTGTTTACAGTGCAAGTTTGCAATTCATAAATTATGTCGCGATAAAACAGATTGTGCAACTACATCAAAAAAGGCATCAATGAATGCCATCCAGTTGAATCCAGGTATGTACAAGCAGTCATTAAATCTAAGTTTGTAATATATTGCATTTAATTATCACAACAAGAAAATTGAGTTTTAGTTACAGAGGATTTGGTGATACAAAAAAGTGTCAATAGTCCAACTTTCAAGTGACACTTTATAAAAAGTGTGAGTGAAAAATAAAAAATGTGATATTTAATGATACTTTTGTTGAAAATATGTGTCTCAAAAGACAAAAAAAATATATCCTTACCGTCAATACTTTGACACTTTTGGTACTTTTAGATACAATTTAATTTTATTTGTCACTAATGACTATGTTAGTGGGTATATGTAACTATGTAATTGCCCCTTAATAACTTTTAGTGATTGTATGCGTGAAATATGGTCCTGCAGGTACTAGTGCAGCTTCAAAAAATTACAAAGATTCTAAATATCCTCATCTTCTCCATCTCCCATTCCACGATCAAACTGCTGCGTTCAAACACTTTTATGGAGAAAGTGGATCAAGGGCGCCCTTCGAAACCAATCTAACACATCCTTTTCATCAACACCCATTAACTCTTGTAGATACACCATGTTGTAATAATGATATTACAACAACACCTACCTCTTCAAGAATAACAACACCATCCGGTCGTGATTCAATGAAAATGGTTGAAGTTTTATGCAATGCATGCGTAAGACCAATCACAAACACGCCGTTTTACAAATGTACATCTTCTGATGAGGGATGCAACTTTGTTCTCCATATGTGGTGCACCCGGCTGCCTACTGAACTTAAGATGGACACTCATAGAGGCATACGTACCTTGAAACTATTGCCACCAGGCCATTTTGCAATTTCGGGTCTGTTTCTTTGTCGTTGTTGTGACTTATTTTGCAATGGATTTGTTTACAGTGATGAGGACAAATATTCTGGAAATAGCTACGAAGTTGACGTTTGTTGCGGGGTCACACCTGAATATATCACACATAAATCCCATCCAAATCATCTACTTCGTAAACTTGAGCTAAGTTCCAAAATATATTGTCGTTTGTGTTTGTCTGATGCAACGACTCAACTTTTTTACGGTTGTGTGACTTGTAACTTTTACCTACATCCAAAGTGTGCTTTGTTGTGGCCTGAAACAATAAGGCACAAGTATGACAAGCATCCGATGAGCCTAAGGTACTTCACAGTTGAAAACTATGGTGGTGCATACTTTTGTGAAGTTTGCGAGGAGGAGTTTAATCCTAATGATGCGTTCTATCATTGTGATCAATGTGTCTACTCCATTCATCTTCCTTGTGTTGAGTCTATATTTCAAGAGGCAACAACGTGGGCCCCTTTCCTTCTTGACAGAGGTGTTGACCAATTTCAGAATGTAAAGGTTGGAGGCATTTTTACTTTTAAAGGTCACCCGCACCCTCTTTCATTTTTCCGAGGGACTGAAAGTGATGGTGACTGCACGTTGTGTGGTAGGGGGTTGCAGAGATATTATATCTTTAAGTGTTTACAGTGCAAGTTTGCAATTGATGTAGGCTGTTCCAGGAAAATAGAATAAGGTTGATTATGTGTATGTGTGTATCAATAATAAATGATGAATAAGACACAACTTGTCATTGTGCGTTTAATTTTACTTTAATTTAATACTATCTTTGTTATATATGCTTTGTTACAGTAGTATATGCTTTTAGCAAGCAAGTAGAAGACAAAATATATAGGCTATGTTTGACTGTTGCCCAATTTTGCTATAAAGCAAATGACATAGGATTTTAACAGGAGCTAATTTGGGATAATATTTGATTTATTTTTATTGAATGACCAAAAAGAGAAAAAAAAAATGTGACAATTTAGTATTTGTTCAATGGCACACCAAGTGTTTGTGATAATGTGTCAATGAGTTTGGTTTGTGTGTTTTTGTGCGGGTGGTCTGGACACCGGAAATTTGTTAAAAAAATTGTGGTTCAATTCCACTCTTGTGGGAGCAAATTGTTGATTTGAGCTATAAATCTCGACTTGCTACTATTGAGCATGAAGATACGTTGATCATGAAACAATTTGTTGCTTTATATAATACTTTTTTTCTATGATACAGAGATATTATTGCTGTCAACTTGACGGATAAGGTAAGAGTTTACCAAAAGCACTATATTGGGCTTGGTTCTTCAAAAGATTGGTGATCCTATACTCTAATTTAATCAGTGGGTTAGAAAATTATATATTTGAGTCTGGTTGAATGATTTCCATGAGGGCTGGTTGAATGATTTCGATTGGGGTGGTGGCCTAAAAGATATGGCTTTGAATAGCCAGTTCATATTTGGAGGTATATTGATTTTAGATATGCAAAGAATTTCTTAGGTTAATGTGTTTTTGAAAGAGATCCAGAGGCTGATTACTGATAAACAGTTTGCTGAACTAAGGATTAAGTAGTAATGGTTGGAACCATGACTGGAACTAAAGAGTGGCACAGGATAATTAGGCCTGTTGGATGAGAACCTGTGATGGGTATGTGATGCTGCCAGTAGTATAGTAAATAGGGTCTGTCACAAAGCAAGATCGCATGTGTAACGGGTTGAGGGCTTGAGGAGCTGTCATGCTACTATTTGATTGCAAGGAGTGTCTGAATGTATCAATGCATAAATGGATGGATATTGGTTTGTTTAGTAAGTGTTGGTGCTGAAAATCAAAGTTTAGCCAACTCACTTGCAGTTTGCAGATGACACAATAGTCGGAAGCTAATTTGTAGATAATCTGTGGAGGAGCTAAGAAATATAAAAAGACTTGTTGTTTCCAACTAATTTACAGGCGCAAGCTAACTGTAGGTAAAAGTGAGTTTGAATTACAGATAACCGTTGGAGTTAGAGAAGTAGGAAGGCTGCTTTATCACCTGGGTCAGACAACCAACACGTAGCAGTGAACTGTAACTTTGATAATTTCTTTTTTCGACTTTCGAATGGAGACTGGAACTGAAGGAGAGTAAGCTCATGTTTTCAACTCGACTTTGAAAAGGTGTATGATCCCAATCAGGTGTGCTTATCTGCCATCTGGAAGCTACTATGTTTGAAATGAGATTTGGCTCAACATTGGTCTGTTAGATCAGAACCTGTAACAGGTATGTAATGATGAGTACTAGAAAATTAGTAAACCGGGCCTCTATCATAGCCGTTGGCATGTGTTAGGGGTTGAGGCAGAGAGACTCGATGTCCCGGCTACTATTTAATATTGTAAGCGGGGTATTTGAACGTATCAATGCGTAAAGGGTTTATATTCTCACCTCTTTCCCTCAACTTTGTAGTTTATGACAATTAACCAACCGTTGGTGTGGTAGTTCTTAGCAAGTATGTATTAGCTAACTAGGTGTCTAGGTTCACAAAGGTGTTTATCGTAAAGTGTAGTGTAAGTTTGCAATTGATAGCGGATGTGCGTTGTTATATGATCCTTCTCCAAAACCAATTGTATAGACGTGTTTAGGGTAATATAAGATTTATTGTATGTATGTATGTATATGAGTATATCTACAAATAAATGGTTAATAAGATGGTTGTCTGTATGGGGTTTACTTTAATTCAATATCTTTGTTAGAGATTACAATTTCTATTTTCTACCCATTTATCTATGAATGGGCTGATTCTTGTATGAGTTTTTTCCTAAAACAAGTATAAGCACAAGGGAAAGAGAAGCTATATATCAAGATCTAGAAGTATTTTGCCACCTCTAGTTCTAGTACTTTTCTAACTATTAAGAAGAGACTCGAAATTTCGCAATCCTTACATTTTCTTAGGTCGACTCCAAATTGAGTCAAGTCTATTTGACACGTCTTCAGCGCCCGCATAGACCATGTTGACCAACCTAATATACTTGGCGGTTTTTCTTTTTTGAATAACCATTATTTTTATCAAGATCGATAACATGCAAATCCTCATCCAGGTTATATTGACGAACAAACGATCACTTAAATGGGATTGAGTTGGTCTTGTATAGAAAAATACTACCTCGATTGCTAGGTCTTTCTAACATCATCAACGCAAACGCATCAGGCGCCATAAATTGCCATTTCACCATCTATGCTTGTTTCCACATCACATAAATCACTATTGTTGAATCTAAGGATCCTACCCATTGCAGAAAATAACAAGATTAATGTGCCTAACCAGAGTTCATACCATGAAAGTGATTTTCCCATTTCTTGGGTAGTTAAAACAAATATATAATAATGTACTGTGTGATTCTATAACAATAAAACAGTTTGCAATTTTTTACCAATCAACACACACAATTATTCATAAAAATATACACGATATGCTTGAATCATTTGATATAGTAAAAGAAACAAAATTTGGCGTAGCTAGTTTATGAGTTTTAATGCCTCAAAACTGGAACTTTAACACAAGTTATATAGAGGTTGTCATTTCCATGTTTAGTATAACTGCGAAAGAGTGCCCTTGGTGTAAGAAATTGATCTCTCCAATAGTAAACACAAGGTTATCTACTTAATATAGAAAAAGTACACGCATGCGAATATTAATTTGTTGTAGTGTTGTTTCTCTTTCTTTCTGCAGAATATGAGTATTATAGAGCAAAGTAGATTAATTGATGCTAAAGTAAAAGACTTGCTATATACTTGCCTTGAAAATTTAAAGCACAAAATAAAGAGCAAGGGATAAATAAAACTACATAAGGAAGAAAAGAATGTTCAAAGAAGAATTACATTTTTGTTTATCAAGGTATATCCTTTTCTTTATGAACATGGCAATCGCCCAATCTATATTCGAAATGCATGTCTATCTTTTACTCTTTAGATTAAAATGGGTGAAATCATTAACAACAACAAACAACAAAATATATATATATATATATATATATATATATATATATATATATATATATATATATATATATATATATATATATATATATATATATATATATATATATATATATATATATATACATATTTAAAAAAAAAAAAAAAAAAAAAAAAAAAAAAAAGTATTTTGCACTTATAGTTTTCTAAATTGACCAAGCGAATGGAAATTTTTTGCAGTGCTTACATTTACTTGGGTCAACTCCAAATTGAGTCATGTCTATTTGACCAGTCTTCGGCATATGCATAGACCATTTTGACCAGCCTAATATAGATAGCACCTTTTCTTTTTTGAATAACCACGTACGGAGTATATATTATTAACGTATATAGAGTTCCTATATCCACGTTATATTGGTTGGGTAATGGGTCAAAATGGAAACATGTACCATGTCAAGTTATATTGACCCATAAACCATCATTTAAATGGGATAGAGTTGGTGTTCTATAGAATACTACTACAGTACTACCTCAGTAGATGATAATCGGGTCTTTCTTTCATCAATGGAAACTTTGAAGACTTTTTTAATACCTCTTAAAATAAATAACTTAAATATATCTTACCCCTTATTAATAATGGCAACTTTGACAATGAATTTAAACTTACAAACACACGGATCGAAATTTTTTTAGCGACAAAGAATTGAATTTTACAAACATAATATGACACCAAAATTAAGTCTTGCACCATAATATTAACATTATATATTTCTTTATCAATTGGCTTACAAAATGATGTTTGTGCGGGTATTCGTCTAGGTCACACGGGTGGGTGGGGCTCAAATGGCAAAGTTGAAGTTAGTTGTGAGTGAAATGGTATTTTGAGATGTGAGCGTTCAAATGATGTGACATCCGATGGGGCTCAAATGGCTTAAAATTGTAGCCACCATACCTAAGGCTCTTACTTGTGCGCATGAGATTTGTCTTTTTGTGGTTTTTTTTTTTTATAAAATTTCATTTTTAGATCTTTAACAAAAAAAGCATGCGCACTAAACAAATCGCGTTGTTTGTCTTTTTGTGGTTTTTGTGTGTTTTATTAAATTTTAAACAAAGCATGCATGTAGCACGTTCTTATGTGGCATACTCGCTATTAAAAAATGTATAAACTCTACGCGCTTTCTAATACGTGTCAAAATTAGAGTTTTTGATTACTAGCTAACTTGTCTTTCATCCAACAAAGGCGCACTTTTAGATCATTTTCGTAAATTTTATACGCGCCGTCCATTTTGATAAGATAGTATCATAAATAGTTCATATAAAAAATTATCTCAAATAGCATTCTTGCATACTACAACAAATGTATCATTTGCTCACACCTCGTTATTCACGCTCCTTAAAAAGTGTGAACCTTCTTAACAGTTAACAAATCGTCAAGTTTGCTTTATATATTTAGCTTCTAAATCTATAGTTCACATGTGGCAACAAAAGACATCTACAAATATAGCTATCTTTCTGTTAATAACACTTACATGCATGGAAACTGGTGCATATATGCTTCTTTCTGCAAAACTGTGGAGTAACAAATAAGTAGATTAGCACGGGTAAGGGCCAAAAATAATATGACAATTCAATTAGCATTTTCGTATTTTAATTTTGTCTAAATCGCAGTCGTAGAATAGATAGTGCATGAACTACTAGTAATTGATATATTTAGTTCTTCGACATTCAACTTTCTGTATCAAAATCCCTTGCGCTTTTAGACATTGGCAGTTTTTTTTTTTTTTTTTTTTTTTTTTTTTTTTTTTTTTTTTTTTACCAGCACCTTTTTCACAGTGAAGCGTACCATGCAAAAAGTAGCCCAATTGGTTTTGAAAGTTACAATCTTTACTCCTGTATTTTTTGTACTTAGTTTGATGACTATGTGGATTTGCCATTTTTAGTTGGGATGCTAGAGTTAAACTAAAGTAAACTCACAGTTGTTTCTTGGATAGTTCTGAATAGTAGGGTCTTTTAGCTGGTGTTGTTTCTTCGGTAAACGGTGGCAGCTTCCAGTCCACTTTCAGTTTTAAAGAGCAATCATTCCCCTTAATACAACCAACGCTGATGCTACCATCAGTTGGCACAAGGAATTCGTAAACGCCGGACAAAATTATAGCCCCAGAGATGGAGTCAGTTAAGTGTGCATCAATTACGAGGGAGAATTGGGCTGGTACAGACAACACAGATCGCATCAGGTTTATTTTGCCAGGCTTAATAACCTCATTTTGTTCGGTTTCAAAGAGCATTGCCTTGTAGTCAACTTCTTCAGCAGGAGAACAGCCATAATCAAAGTTGTTGCCATAATAAGCCATTACCCTTCCAGCAACTTTTGTTTCCTCAGAAGTTGCATCGAAGACTACTTCCAGAGCTGCGTCTACTGCATACTTTAATGCAACGTAATACATCTTTAGATGGCCATCTCTACCTTTTAAAGTATAAGAACCTGAACCGCCATTGGGTCTCTTGGCAAAATTTTCTGAGAAGTTTATTACGGCACAGTCATTGCAAACTTCAAACGCATCATTGAATCGTTCGGTGGGATCTTTACCTCTGTAACAATCATAATAATCACAAGGATGCTCCATGTCATCCAGCTTGTCAGTGGTAACATAGAGTTTGGCAGCCATCTTAACGGAGGTAGAGAATGGAATTGAACAATAACTGATAAAGTGTGGAGATAAACTTCCCAGTTGGGGGACGAGTATGGGATCGTTGTATTTATGATTGAATATACTGAAAGAAGGTGACGCCGGATCTAGAGAGACACCAGCTGCCTGTATACTCCCAAACAGCTGATGATGACCGCTACCTAGCTTACAGTGAGCAGTGTTTTTTGGAAGATCATATGTATAGAACGTGGGCGTTGGTGTTCCCCAGGAGGCTTCACGTGTTGCATCATCAGTGTTATAGCTAAGATAAACCTTACACGGCACAAACCGAAACTTGAGAACTTCAGAAAACGAAGGGATCCTGTCATGAACAAAAACCAATATATTAAAGCTAGCAAATTAAAATTACAAGTGTAAAAGAAACAGTATTGATAACATGTTGTTTTGAATGAGTTAGGATTATATTAAACTCACAGTTGCTCCTCGGTTAGATCCCGAAAGTAGCATCTTTTATCCGGTTTCAATGAGTGTTGTTGTTCTTCATTGTGTTTGTCGAGATCTTGGCGTTTGGTATTCATGGCAAACGAATTTTAGTTTTGAATCTTTTTTAGTCGATCCCAAAACGTCAAAGATCGCCAAGAACTAAAGATCAAAAAATAAATTTACAAAACACCCTTCGATTTCCCTGCCGTTCTTATTCGTTTCTATATATCTAAAGTTCCGAGTAAATATATCGGCAAAGTTTATATCTAACATTCCTTGTATTCCTTTTATTGACCGACTTAATTATTAACTGCTGACTTTATTCTCAACATATTTTTTACTAATAGTCGGTTGACAATTTTGCATATTAACATATTTTTTACTAATAGTCGTCGGTTTCAACTTCGAAAAGCAAGTACCCATTGCCAGCGTTTCAAGCCAACAATGATGACAAGAAGCAATCTTATGACAAGAAAGAGAAATAAGCAGCAGGTTATTTCGTGTTAGTTATTTGGTATTTAATTAAAATGTCTTTATACTCTCTATTTTAATAAAAACCTTTTTATAAATGAACCTTATTGAAAACTTTTATGAAAAATTATTTCACAATTATTTTACGTTTTTTATAAAATAAGCAAATTAAAACAATGATTCCAAAAGTGTATATTTTTATATATTTATATATATATATTTTTTTTTATATAAATACTTATTTTTAAGCAAAATCACAAGCAGAAAAAAATTAACAATCCCAAATATCCACATAGTTCGACTCTAATGGACTACTAATACCCAAAATACATACATATGGGTAGGATTAAAATAAAAATAAAAATATTCGTTAGAAATCATAAAAATGATTAAAAAATAATATGTCAAAAAATTCCCAAAAGATCCACAAGATAGGGGTGGTTGGTGGATAAAACCAGTTGAGAAAGAAGTTAAAAAAAAATGTTTTGAACACATAACCAAGAACACGAATCAAATAATGCAACATGAACAACAACCCATCATCACAACTCATTCATCACAAAAGCTAATGCAACAAGAACAACAACCCATCAACAATCAACAACCACAAATCTACATTTTGCGAAACTGTGAGGCATAAAGGTTTCATCCTATATATGTTGTTTTCCGGTATGCAAAGTGTAGCACTTCAATTATTAAAAGCTTGCATGTGTAGCCTTTACTTGTGTACACGACACTTTGAAATCTCACCGTTGTTGCAAAGACGTCTTTTTAGAACACCGTGGGTTTTTGGTGCACATGAGACCACCCACAAACAGTTATACAAATTATCTGGTTAACCTTCTTTCTACTAGTAGTAGATATAAACCCAAACAGTTTGCCTTCCTACCTGAATACATACTCATCCACGCCCATATCCACAACCTCAGCTTCTCTCAATATCAAACAAATAATCACAAAATCATAATCCTTTCTTTAATCCTTAATCACTAACTCAAACCCACAAAAATCTTGTTTTGAACACATAACCACGAACACCACCCTCTTATTTTCTTCTTTTTGTCAAACCGAACCAAAATTGAAACAACCAACATCAAGAATCATGTAAAAAGCTAACAAGACTACGAGAAACCATTGTTTCGACATCTTTTTAGTCAAGATATTGTCGTTTGTTTTCAAGATATGTGATTTTTTTGTGGGTCTTGTTGAGTTTGATAGTGGGTCTAACAAACGGATGAACTGGTGCCGTTGGTTTCAGCTTAGATGGTAGTGGGTTCGAAACCTCATACCTATGTTTTGCTTTAAAACATCTTTGTGTCCGTAAAGAAGATCGAGCCATTGCTATGAATATCAAGGTTATTTGCAAAGAGTATGGGCTTCCCATCAACATCGGTGGTTAATGGTATTGCGTATTGTAAATTCCTATGTGGAGGTGGAGGTGGAGGTGTTTGCTAGGAACTGAAAGCGGATGACCGGAATCTCTCCATTTGCTAGTACTAGGGCGACTTCATGGGCCCCTGGGTAGCCTTGTGTAATGTTGTGGAGAAGAAAAAGTGGCTGTATGTGCCCAAATGTGAGGACAACGGATACAGATTCATACCTTTTGCTTTTTCTACACTCGGGCAATTCAATACGGAGATTCGGATACACTTTCACGCATTAAGTCTATTGCCATTAGCCACTCAAATAATGCTAAGAGTGGTGTTTTTATTTTTTATCGAATAAGCTTTGTATTCAGAAAGAAGTGAGAGCATAACTTGTGTCTAGACTCTCATCAAACTTCTTGTAAATTTTTATGGTTCTAATAAAGTGATGGTTTAAATAATAATAATAATAATAATAATAATAATAATAATAATAACAACAACAACAACATGAGGGTATTCTAGTCATTCTCATTATTAATATGAGGGTATTTTAGACATTTTGTATTGTTTAACCAGTCAACAACAAAATGGACTGAAAGTGGAACCAAAGTATCACTTTTGGACTGAATCAAAAACTTTTTAAAAATTTTGACCAAAAATGAAATAACCAATAAACCACAGGGACCAAAAATGTAGTTAACTCTTACCAAAATTTAAGAATTATGGCTAACAATATAGACCTGGGCTACATGTATGATATAGCCCAAATTATAATCAGATCATAGAAGATGGTGCAGTAAAATTGGCCCAACTCAGCTAGGGAAATTCAGACCCAAAATTGCCTCCTCAAAACCACTCACAGATGATACGGATAAGGGTGGTATATAGTAACTATGGCGCAGGTATCGCATGTAAAGAAAAATGTTCTATCAAGTCGGAAAAGGGGCATTTCAACAATTGCCTCTTTGCTGCAGCACCAATGTTATGCCATTTATTTATAATAAGGCTTTTATAATAAGATCTTTCTTTTTTCGGAACAGGTAAAATATATTTCTCGCAAACTATACAGGAAGAAGACATACCCAATGTACAACTAAAAGAAGATTAATAAGAAAACTAGATACAACTGCGATTATCATAAACTTTGAGTTACAATCATAATCTACTAGTCAAAAAAGTTTCATAAATCAGAATTTGTAGATAGGAGTGATCCCCAAAAGATAAAAGCACTTCCTCATTACCACTTTAGTTGCCTCACACAACAATAATTTGCTATCTTCGCCGGACTCAACCTGCCAAAACTTTCAAAGTTGCATCAAAATCCTTACTATATGCCTTTCTATAATTCAAATAAGCATTTAGAAGAACAAATTTAGTTTAAGATGAGCGGGATTTAAATTCAGTATTGTATGAAAAGCAGCTTATACTTAAGTAAATTTACCTGCCAGCCGGGAGAGTATAATTCGTCAAACTTCTTGCATAAAACATAAAGGTATTCACACATGATATGTGGTGCAAGAACTCTGCAAACCTTTCCAAGAACCTAAAAACGAAAGTTAGATTATTAGTGGTATAATATAATTTATATAATCATATTCCGCTATTAGGTTACTTATGAAGTACCATCGTAGATAAACTATATAAAGTCAAGGGTGCAAAATGTATATTATATGAAATTGCGAGGATGTGGACACAGTTTGAGATAAGATTCCATATGACTCGATCCTCTGAGATATTCAAGATTACTCACAAATACCTTTGTCATACCTATTCTGTATCATAACACAAACAATGTAAAATCCTAACAAAAGTGTAGGCCAACAGTTTGAGGGATAGCATATGAGTCTAAAAAGCAAGAAGATCAAGTGATAAGATTCAATTTGGAATCTCAATTTGGCCGTCATCATAAGGTATAATTTGTTCTCCTGGCAGTTTACGCAATATGTGCGAACCAGGAACCTAGAAGTGATCGATTGGTCGAGTTTCTATGTAGCATTACATTTAGTAATCGTTATAACCCTAATCTATTTATACATAATGAATCGGTGTTTCATGTAAAGTCACAACGATTCACAGAAAAGTAATCGTTATAACCCTAAAAGAAACGTTATAATGTTTCCTAAATACCTAACTAACTACCCTATGATTCTGCATAATGGGTTTGTTGGCCTGTTGGCCCAAACCAGAAAATATATGCGGCCTTTTTCTTGAAAAACAAAGATTAATGGATTATGTTTTCCAACACTATCACCATTAAAAGACCCTAAAAATAGAGTATAGAACACAACGGATATATATGGGAACAAAATGAACACTTTCGGAGAACAATCAACTCTTTATGCCACACGCTTATGCGATACTCGTTTTAACTGAAGATAAAACTTGATAATATTAGAATCGCAATTCAGTGCCCGAATCATCGACGACAAAACCGATATTTAATCGTAAAACTTTGTAATTTCATTTAAGCAATTGACAAACTTACAAAACCTAACCAATTCTTATAACGTACATAACGTAAACATGACCTCTAAGCTCTGCGACTATCTGGCTATATGCATATACTCTCTTTCCATGTACTTCATAATTGTTGACTTGAAACTTTATGTTATATTTGGAGAGGCACACATACTTGAGGTAGAGAGTATGCACATGTGTACCTTCCGAAAAGCATTCATAGTGTATTTTAATAGTTTTACAGTAAGTGTGTAATGTGCATACTCTATGACCAATAGTTGGAGCTAAAATACATCAATTCACAAAGATTGAGAGCTTGGCTTACGAAACATGGAAAACAAAACTCTTGATGATAACCATATGGATTGTGGAGTACCACACCATATCAAAATATTTACACAAAATACATCATGGGTTAAACAGAAGCGGGAAGATAAAGGCACGTAACAATAGCAACATGCATGGTCATATGTTGTGGTTGAAAAATGGGCAGGAATGCAGGATGGTTAATGGGTCAAAAGCGTGATCAATGTGTTAGGTTGAGTACTTGAGTTGACATGGATACAAATTTTTAAGAAAGCTAATCAAGCCTACAAATGTACATAATGATTTGATTGGTTGATTTCAAAAAATGATTGGTTGAAATTTGGAGAAAGAAAGTACATAATAAAATTGTACAAGTGATTTATGCATTAGGTATGTTTTTAGGCTTGTGATGTAGGTCTAAATAGCACTACTCAATTTTTAATCTACAGATGATCTAAAGTTTTTACTATAATTAATTTTATTTAGTTATAATGATTGAATTGAAGGGGTCGTATGCATTTGCGTACACCTTGATCAACTTTTAAGCCGTTCTCCATTGTAGGCTTTGCAGCTAAATTTTGTAACTTTACCCATTTAACCTGTTAGAGATACAATAGCGCAAATCAACCTATTTTTACATACATGAGTCAAAAATAAGATACTGGTTGCCTTTATGAATCCAACACCATCTAAGCAATGCATATCCTATAATGAAGTTTAAATTTTCTAGCAGATTTCATTCGAATCCCAATTGGAAATTTTAAAACAATTCAACACCATTTCAATGCTATACTAACATGAACATTATAACTAGAGTAAAAATCAAAACACCACTGATATCATATAACATAAACTGAGAAGATGGTTAAACAACCATTAATCCATAAACATCAAAACATTAGAATTAAATTGGGTCCATGCCAGCAGTAGGGACATTCCGTTGCATGATGCTCATCTTTAATAACAATCTATACCCATATGCCCTTCACCACACAAAGAACAAACAGGGATATACCCACGCAGACCAGAATAATAAAACAAAGACCACGACCCCACCAACCTTCATCCTCACAGTCCTTGCCGAGATGCCCAACCTCACCACACAAACAGCAACCAAGAGCACTACAGTCCTTAGCAATATGCCCACTATCACCACACTTAGTACAACGAGGACGCTGATAATTACAGTTCCTAGCGATATGCCCAGCCTCCCCACACTTATAACAGAAGGGAGCACAGTCCTTAGCGATATGCCCACTATCACCACACTTAGTACTGACAAAGCCAGCCTGATTACAGTTCCTAGCTATATGCCCAACCTCACCACACTTATAACAAACAAGAGCACAGTTCTTAGCGATATGCCCAACCTCACCACACTTATAACAAGTGAAAATTATCTAAAAATACATCTAACTTGCCACTTTTTCCTATTGTATGCATAAACTATCTTAATCTTCCTATTGTATCAATATTATGGGTTTTTATTCTATTAATTACACCGTAATTAGTGTGATTAAGTATTGCCACGTCATAACTCAGCCGTAATATTGATACAATAGGAAAATTAAGATAGTTTATGCATACAATAGGAAAAAAAAAGTTCATGCATACAATAGGAAAAAGTCGCAAGTTAGATGTATTTTTAGATAATTTTCCCTTACAACAACCCCTACAGTCTTTCATACACCCTCGTAGTGTCGCTATAGAGTATTGATGGCGTTCGATAACGTCTTGATGGTTTTGTATTGCTATGGAAATAATTTCATTCACCTCCCATCTACGAAGATTAAATTCACGAACTGCTGCAACTATTCCGCCATCCTCAACACGTTTGATAATTCTCGCCTCCCTATAATCGGCTTAAAAATATTTTTCTTTAAAGTCTCTTTCGGAAACCCCTCCATTATCGATCGAAGTAGAATGAATGAATGTGAGGCGATGGAATGTTTAGTTTTATAGGCGTGCGAATGGAAAGTATTATAGTCGGTTTCAATAAAAGAAAACAAATTTTATACTTAAAATAGAAATTTAATATTTAGATATAGGCTATGTTTAGCGACACTTAGCAGTAGCAGTAAGCAGTTGATAGTAGCAGTGAGCTATAAGCACTAAACAGCAGTTATTTATTTAAAAAACGTGTTTGGTAGCGTAACTGTAACAGTAATTATAAAGTGTAAAATTACGAAAAAGGTCATATACACATTAAAATAAAATAAATGATTAAACAAATGAGGGTATATATGTAATATTCAGTATCCAAACGCTTGGAGCAATTCTGGAAAGATTAATCAAGAAGCATTTAAATTGGAGTGGTAACACAATATTTAAACGCTTGTTAAGGTGTTGCCAAACAAGCTTTTTATCTAAAATGCTTACCACTTGTCGCTTGTCGCTCCTAAACGCTTCCAAATGCTTGTTGCCAAACATGACCATAGACTTATTACGAGTTCTTTTGGTAGGACACAAATTCCCAATGGTCATTTTTTGTTTTTTTATTTATTAGTTTTATTATTAGAGTTAATTACAAATTTCATGATTGTGATTTACACATATTCGCGGTTTTTTCCTTCTCACATAACAAAAAAAGTAACGGCGCCCGTTAACTTTTATGGACGAAAGATGCATTTTGTATAAATTAAATGAACAAAATTTGTAATTAACTCTAAAATAAATTAAAGTGACAAGAAAAAATTGTTAGCCTTGATACTTGGAAGGTGATAAGAAACTCAATGAAAACCAAAAAAAGTCGAATTAACCGAAAAAACTGATCCAAAGCAAAATAACGACATTTCAAGTTTACTTACCTATTAGCACAGTTGTTAGTCGACAAAACACAAGCTGAATCGGTAAAAACGTATGAGAAAAAGAAAGTAGGAAACTTATTGGTTCAAAGTGTTAGTTTAATCAAGTTAAAAGCCCGTTGGTTTATGCCATCTTATGCAACACAAAGGGCTTGCCTTGCTGCCTTGGATGGCGAATGTCAGCTTCAAAGCGAATTTTTGCTTGAACATTGATCACCAAGAATCCGGATTTAGATCAAACAGTGACAATATAAGCAGACTTATGAAGTTACTCATATGATATTTGCTTGGTTGTATCTGCATAAGGCGTGAAACATGGACATATAGGTCAATATGTGTGTTGATTTATACAAATCTGATCCAAAAAAGGGACACAATGGTACTTGATTAAATCATGAGATCAATAGAGAGAAAGAAGGTGCTGAAATTATTACCAAAAGAGTTAACTACATTTTTGGTCCTTGTGGTTTGTTGGTAAGTTTCGGATTCATTCCAAAAGTGATACTTTGGTTCCACTTTCAATCCAATTTTATTAACACCGTCAGTTTGACTAGTTTGACGGTTAGTTAAGAGGGTATTTTTGTCTTTTTAATAAGTCCCACAAACTTAGACTCTATCTTATTCCTCTAACTCAAACCCAAAATCCTTTCCTTAATTCTTTATCACTAACTCAAAAAAAAAAAAAAAAAAAAAAAGAAAAAAGAAAAAAAAAAAAAAACTAACTGTTTTGAACACGAATCAAGTAATGCAACAAGAACAACAACCCATCATCACAACTCATTCATCACATAAACTAATGCAACAAGAACAACAACCCATCAACAATCAACAACCATAAATCTACATTTTGCGAAACTGTGAGGCATAAAGGTTTCATCCTATGTTGTTTTCCGGTATGCAAAATTGCAAAGTGTAGCACTTCAATTATTAAAAGCTTGTGTAGCTTTTACTTGTGTACACGGCACTTTGAAATCTCACAGTTGTTGCAAAGACGTCTTTTTAGAACACCGTGGGTTTTTGGTGCACATGAGACCACCCACAAACAGTTATACAAATTATCTGGTTAACCTTCTTTCTACTAGTAACAGTTTGCCTTCCTACCTGAATACATAGATCCATCAAATCATCCTTATTGGCATACTCATCCACACCCATATCCACAACCTCAGCTTCTCTCAATATCAAACAAATAATCACAAAATCATAATCCTTTCTTTAATCCTTTATCACTAACTCAAACCCACAAAATTCTTGTTTTGAACACATAACCACGAACACTACCTTCTTATTGTCAAACCGAACCAAAATTGAAACAACCAACATCAAGAATCATGTAAAAAGCTAACAAGAAAAATTAGAAAGCTAACAAGACTACAAGAAACCATTGTTTTGAGATCTTTTCAGTCAAGATATTGTCATTTGTTTTCAAGATCTGTGATTTTTTTGTGGGTCTTGTTGAGTTTGATAGTGGGTCTAACAAACGGATGAACTGGTGCCGTTGGTTTCAGCTTAGATGGTAGTGGGTTTGAAACCTCATACCTATGTTTGTTTTAAAACACACTCTATTATACTTCCTGCTTGTGTCCGTAAAGAAGATCGAGCCATTGCTATGAATATTAAGGTCATTTGCAAAGAGTATGGGCTTCCCATCAACATCGGTGGTTAATGGTCTTGCGTATTGTAAATTCCTATGTGGAGGTGGAGGTGGAGGTGTTTGCTAGGAACTGAAAACGGATGACCGGAATCTCATCTCTCCATTTGCTGGTACTGGGGCGACTTCATGGGCCCCTGGGTAGCCTTGCGTAATGTTGTGGAGAAGAAAAAGAGAGTGTATGCGCCCAAATGTGGACAATGGATACAGATTCATACCTTTTGCTTTTTCTACATTCGGGGAATTCGATACAGAAGATTTGGATACACGTTCACGTATTAAGTCTATTGCCATTAGCCACTCAAATAATGCTAAGAGTTAAGAGTGGTGTTTTTATTTTTCATCAAATAAGCTTTTGTATTTAGAAAGGAGTGAGAGCACAGCTTGTGTCTAGACTCTCATCAAACTTCATGTAAATTTTTATTGTTCTAATAAAGTGATGGTTTAAGTAATAATAATAATAATAATAATAATAATAATAATAATAATAATAATAATAATAATAATAATAATAAAAGATAACAGGAGGGTATTCTAGTCATTCTCATTATTAATATGAGGGTATTTTAGACATTTTGTATTGTTTAACCGGTCAACAACAAAATGGACTGAAAGTGGAACCAATGTATCACTTTTGGACTGAATCTAAAACTTTTTAAAAAATTGGACCAAAAATGAAATGCCCAACAAACCACAGGGACCAAAAATGTAGTTAACTCTTACCAAAATTTAAGAATTATGGCTAACAATATAGAACTGGGCTACATGTATGATGTAGCCCAAATCATAATCAGATCATAAAAGATGGTGCACTAAAATTGGCCCAACTCAGCTAGGGAAATTCAGGCCCAAAATTGCCTCCTCAAAACCACTCACAGATGATACGGATAAGGGTGGTATATGGTAACTATGGCGCAAATACCGCGTGTAATTTTTTTTTTTTTTTTTTTTTTTTTTTTTTTTTTTTTTTTCTATCAAGTCGGGAAAGGGGCGTTTCAACAATTGCCTCTTTGATGCAGCACCAATGTTATGCCATTTATTTATAATAAGGATTTTATAATAAGCTCTTTCTTTTTTCGGAACAGGTAAAATATATTGCTGGCAAACTATACAGGAAGAAGACATACCCAATGCACAACTAAAAGAAGATTAATAAGAAAACTAGATACAACTACGATTATCATAAACTTTGAGTTACAATCATAATCTACTAGTCACAAAAAGTTTCATAAATCAAAATTTGTAGATAGGAGTGATCCCCAAAAGATAAAAGCACTTCCTCATTACCACTTTAGTTGCCTCGCACAACAATAATTTGCTATCCTCGCCGGACTCAACCTGCCAAAACTTTCAAAGTTGCATCAAAATCCTTACTATATGCCTTTCTATAATTCAAATAAACATTTAGAAGAACAAATTTAGTTTAAGATGAGCGGGATTTAAATTCAGTATTGTATGAAAAGCAGTGTATACATAAGTAAATATACCTGCCAGCCAGGAGAGTATAATTCGTCAAACTTCTTGCATAAAACATAAAGGTATTCACACATGATATGTGGTGCAAGAACTCTGCAAACCTTTCCAAGAACCTAAAAATGAAAGTTAGATTGTTAGTGGAATAATATAATTTATATAATCATATTCAGCTATTAGGGTACTTATGAAGTACCACCGTAGACAAACTATATAAAGTCAAGGGTGCAAAATGTATATTATATGAAATTGCGTGGATGTGGACACAGTTTGAGATATGATTCCATATGACTCGATCCTCTGAGATATTCAAGCTTACTCACAAATACCTTTGTCATACATATTCTGTAACATAACTCAAACACTGTAAAATCCTAACAAAAGTGTAGGCCAACAGTTTCAGGGATAACATATGAGTCTCAAAAGCAAGAAGATCAAGTGATAGAATTCAATTTGGAATCTCAATTTGGGCATCATCATAAGGTAAAATTTGTTCTCCTTTCAGTTTATGCCATATTTGCGAACCAGGAACCTAGAAGTGATCGATTGGTCGAGTTTCTATGTAGCATTAAATTTAGTATTGTTTGAACATTGAATATTTTTTAATAAAAAAGGACTATTCCTATAGTCATTATAACACAACACTTGTTCACCATAGGATGAAGATAGAGACTTAGATGTGATTATAGAAACGTCCATGTTAAAAAAAAAGTACTACATTTAATAACAATAGTGGTCATAACGTGTAATCTGACTTGTACGTTAACTTAGCCTTGGTTATTTTAATAAATGATTGAGAAAAAGAAAATAGTATTATGGGCAATTGCATCCGTAAGAGCCCATATAGAAGTTTACAAGTTCCTGAACCATTAAGCATTTTATATTTTTATTATATAAATGTATCATGTTCGGGGAAACTAATAATAAAAAGGGAAACCTAGGAAAAAAGTTTTGTTCATTTAAAACATAATTTGACAAACTTTGATATTCGGTTAATTAACATTAGGATATCATTTAAACAGTTTTACGTCTTTATAACAATTGTTGAGTTGCAATGTAAAGATTTCAAATGTATAAATAATTCATTTTGAAAAGGCTAAAGCGTATGAAAATTTTAACCACTCATTATCTTACATCAGTAAACCGGAGTAAATGTAACCCCAACTCACGTTCTTTACCATCCTTCAATGTTAAGGTTTCTACCTGTTGCAAACAGTTATAATTATAATCTTGTGCATCAAATTATATTTTGGGTTTCTGTACCTTTTATATTGGTCTAATATTAAGTTACTTCTTGGTATAGCAATGGCCAACGTATGACTGTTGTGTATCTTGGGTTAATGTGTTAAAACTATTTATTGTATCAATACAAGTTGTGCATCACACAATATAAGAAAATTTAACACAATTTTAAGTTGTGTATCACCTTCTATAATCGAGAAAAGTATGTATCACTTATGTAAGGTGTGTTTCATAAAATCAAGGATAAAAATCTTGTGCATCACAAATTTGGAGCAAAAAGTCAGATAAGGAAAAAAGTAAAAAGAGAGAAATCTTTGCATCACAAATTTGGAGCATTATGTATGTATATGTGTCTATGCGTGCCTGTGTTTGCGTGTGAACGAAATAACAATGAAACGAACAAAAATTCTTACCTCTAACTTCGCAGTCTGTTTCTTAGATGCCCCCTTAATTTTACAAATTCGAGCATATGTGTACTGTAGATATGCCGCAGTATTACCCTATTTGAATGAATGTGAGCAAATAAGAAACAAGATCAATGTGAAGAATTTAAATCAATGAGAAAATATTATATTTTAATACATAACATCACTAGTAATGAAAGATCACAGGGTACCTTTTTTTTAAACATATTTTCATTAAACATATCAGTAAAACTGAATGTATAATTAGTCAGTCTGTTGTTCTTCAAGCATGCATACCTGTTAAGAACACAAGCATAAAATATGAATTGAATAAGCATGAAACTTGACCAAAACGTAAGGTATCTTTTGTTATTAAAGAAAGGAAGTAGCCCATAAGCGTTGTTTAATTTGATAAAAAATAAATTGTAAAATTTGTTTATCTGCACCTCTTTTTGGAAATAGAAATCCGACTACAGCAAAGTTCTTATGGATTAAAAGTTACCACTCTACTCATATTATTGGTATTGATAGCATAAGTACGTCGTAATATTTATAATAATGCATGAGAATCTTACTTGACAGCACCATATCCAAGTGCTTCAGCAGCATGCTCAAACTCCTTATCTTTCAAAGTCGTGCCTGCAATAAAAATAATGCAAATGTAGTCATCTTAAATCGACCCATTAACCTATTAATGGATTAACCTATTAATGGATTGATTTGGGATATGAAAGATATTTAACTAGAATTCAAATAGGGTAGAAAGCGAATATGAAAAATATTTGGTATACCTTGTCTCACAAGGACCGCTTTACAATGACTTTTAGCTTCCTCAAGCAAATTGTCCAAATTAACCACTTTAGAACTAGTTCGGAATCCCACGTGACTTAACGGGTCATGAGCATGATTAGTTACGATCAACCCTGCACTTTTAACCGCCTGGAAGAAAAATTGTTGAACTCAATAAGTATTCAATTCAATTTCTTGATCTTCTTTTTGAAGATGTTATCAGTTATGATGTATAGAAGTTACTTACAGTGATGCACATTTCAATTTTGTCTCGTTGCCCCACATCAGCCACATGCACTATCCGGTCTGCTTTTTCTTTTTCAAGGGCATGCCTACATGTGCAACCACAAGATTACAAATAATATAAATCCATTGCACGTGTGCGGGCGCACACACACATATATATTGAGAAATTGAGAAATGTGAGAAATCATGAAAAAAAAAAAAAGCATTTTGTAACCTTGAATCATGTTTTTTGTAATTTTTTTACGTAAAAAGATTTTAAAAGTATAAGAGTTGTTTGTTTTTCAAAAATGTTTTGTGTCTGAATCTGGATACCACATTTGAATAAGTGGTACTGAAGTCTGAATCAAATTTGGTTATTTCTTTTTTTAAACATATGGATATGAATTATTTTTAGAAGGAAAGGGCATGTCTTGTCATTATAATATTACAAAAAAGAAGATTGAAACAGTTTAGGAGTGGGTTTACTTGCAGTGCCAATAGAGCCCGAAAAACAATGTCTGGTTCGGTCAAACAGTTTCAGAGCCTTTTAAATTAAAAAAAATGCATTACTAGCCAATATGTTTTGATAAAATCAGTATTTATTGCAAGTAAACTAACCACAAAGATACGAGATCCACAAGATGTAACTTTCGTTCTTCAAAAAATATCGCCTCATCTCCTTCACTTTCTATAGTGAAACCCTTTTTCTCCAATAGACTTTTAGTCTGGCTAATGGAGTCATGAAGGCTTTTATTCTGAAAATTAATGGAATTAAACTCATAAACTGCAAAAAATATGAGGTATATTCCTATTTTGTGTCAAAATGGGGAAAAACGTGACACCTCTTCTTCCAAGTGGACTCCCAGACGCAGATATACTTCTTGGTAACGTTCTTGGTAACGCTCTCGGCTTATCTTACGGATTTGCACCCATGCATTTTTGTGCCTTGTATCCCAACCCTATATTCCAGAATTCATTATTTTAAATATATATAAAAAAATTAATAAGACCAAGCAACCCAGAAAAAGAATTTTTTTAAATCATAGACTGACTTGCACCTGCTGGGTTCTGTTTCTAAATTCAGCATCCTCCTCAAACCTCTTCTTCGATTCCTCATACAACACCTATCAAAGAACCAAATGAGAGAATCACATATAAATATAAATAGCTAATACCTCAGAATAGGGCTGAGCAAAATCGACCAAAAACCGAACCGAACAAGGCTAAGCCAACCTTATCCCGTTCGGTTTTCGATTTTATATAATTATGGTTTTTGGTTTCCGTATTAATCGGTTTGGTTCGGGTCAAAACCAAGAAAAATACACCTAAACTATCTAAACCGGTTTGGCTAGGTTAACTTTGGTTCGGTTCTCGGTTCACGATTTCCTCAAAATTGGTTTTCGGTTCGCGTCGGGTTTGATCGGTTCGGCTCAGAATGCATCAGGTAACACGCACAATAACTTAGCAGAATTAAAAAATATATATGCATTACTTCCTTTGTTTCAAGAAAGTTGCAATTAGTAAATCTTTGTTATCTATCTGTAAACTTAATAAATAAATAAAAAGTTTGAATCCCATTTGCTTATTTGCAGATGTCATAAAGACAGGTGGCAAATTTAAAGCATCTATCAAATTGAAGTTTTAGTATTTCACATCTTCCCTTTTTACTAGTAGTTTAATTTAATAATTACAAAATCATCAAGTAAAAAAGTTTGACATAACTTACTAAAAAACAACTTTCAATTGATAATATGAATGAAAAAAAAAAAAAAAAAAAAAAAAAAAAAAAAAAAAAAAAAAAAACTATTGTTGCACTTCCTAAAAGGACTCTTCAAATAAATATAGAGGTTTTGAGTACCACATGTGATTTTAAGTTTCAAGTAATTGTGCTCACCTCAAGTTCTAAAATAGTTTGATGGTTAACTTCCTCATTTGGGAACCTATCGGTTAGGTACTCCGTCATCATCTTTTTTGACTGCAAAATAATAATAATAATAATAATAATAATAATAATAATAATAATAATAATAATAATAATAATAATAATAATAATAATAATATTTTTAATATGATTGGTTTCGCTATTGCTAGAGGTGTGGGGGCCCAGTTGGTTTCTCGGCTCCCCACCAATTTTTTGTAAAATCCTATTTATTGATAACAACAACAACAACAATAATAATAATAATAATAATAATAATAATAAAAGTAAAAAAAAAAAATGTTTAGTGTATGGATGCATGTATATCAGTGTGTGTATCAAATAATTAAATACATACAATAAATCTTTGGTGCAAGTTTAGACTCTAGAATAAGAACATGCTAAAAAGTAGCTTTGTATAACATGTCGATACAGGTATAATACGACTTAATTAATTTAACAAACATTCAAACAGCACTACCAACCACACGTACCTTAATGTCCAGATGACCCCAATCATGGAATCTTTGGCGCACACAAACTCCAGAATACTTAAGCGTACGAGCTAATGTTTCTCCGAGAATAGTGCATCGTAAATGATCCATACACATTTCCTTGGCTATATTTCGTGAAAAGTTTATAATTGTTTTTTTCATAGGGAGTCTTGGTGCCCATATGTCTATACCATACAATAGCATCTTATATATACTCTGCAAGAAAAAAAGAATTTGACAGGTATTAAATTAGACAAGAATTTAGGTCAGCATTGTAACATGCGTTTTAAAACAGTTGGAAAAGTAAATACCTTAGCTATCCATTTCCCAGATAACTTAAACTTCAAAAAACCAGGACCACCTACGACGCATCTTTCCAGCATGCGAGCTTGTGGGAAACAAAGGAGTCTAACTCTGTAATCCTATAAAACAAAGAAGAGTAAAAAACCTAGGCAGTACATTTTTCAAAATCCATGAGATTTCACTAACAAAAAAACATTACCAGTCCAGCACTTTTTGGTCCTTTAAAGTAAGGTTTGCTTCTTAGTTCAGGCCATATATTCAAGACACTGGTGCTATTACCAATTATAAATTTCTGACTTAGTACGCATATCATTCAGAAGAAAGTAAAAGTAAATAAGTATGTATGAGAAAGAGCATATATACCATAGGTATTCACAATCATCCGCTTTCGTGCCGGTAGAAATACTAATAGACACAGCACCTTTTTCACAGTGAAGCGAACCATGCAAAAAGTAGCTGAATGCCTTAGAAATTTTTTCTTGAAGGCTCCATCTATAAACTTCTTCCTGTAATGTATTACAATACAAAACCGTTACACTTAACAGTTAACAAATCGTCCAGTTTGCTTTATATATTAGCTTCTAAATCTATAGTTCACATGTGGCAACAAAAGACATCTACAAAATATAGCTATCTTTCTGTTAATAACACTTACATGCATGGAAACTGGTGCATATATGCTTCTTTCTGCAAAACTGTGGAGTAACAAATAAGTAGATTAGCACGGGTAAGGGCCAAAAATAATATGACAATTCAATTAGCATTTTCGTATTTTAATTTTGTCTAAATCGCAGTCGTAGAATAGATAGTGCATGAACTACTAGTAATTGATATATTTAGTTCTTCGACATTCAACTTTCTGTATCAAAATCCCTTGCGCTTTTAGACATTGGCAGTTTTTTTTTTTTTTTTTTTTTACCAGCATCTTTTTCACAGTGAAGCGTACCATGCAAAAAGTAGCCCAATTGGTTTTGAAAGTTACAATCTTTACTCCCGTATTTTTTGTATTTAGTTTGATGACTATGTGGATTTGCCATTTTTAGTTGGGATGCTAGAGTTAAACTAAAGTAAACTCACAGTTGTTTCTTGGATAGTTCTGAATAGTAGGGTCTTTTAGCTGGTGTTGTTTCTTCGGTAAACGGTGGCAGCTTCCAGTCCACTTTCAGTTTTAAAGAGCAATCATTCCCCTTAATACAACCAACGCTGATGCTACCATCAGTTGGCACAAGGAATTCGTAAACGCCGGACAAAATTATAGCCCCAGAGATGGAGTCAGTTAAGTGTGCATCAATTACGAGGGAGAATTGGGCTGGTACAGACAACACAGATCGCATCAGGTTTATTTTGCCAGGCTTAATAACCTCATTTTGTTCGGTTTCAAAGAGCATTGCCTTGTAGTCAACTTCTTCAGCAGGAGAACAGCCATAATCAAAGTTGTTGCCATAATAAGCCATTACCCTTCCAGCAACTTTTGTTTCCTCAGAAGTTGCATCGAAGACTACTTCCAGAGCTGCGTCTACTGCATACTTTAATGCAACGTAATACATCTTTAGATGGCCATCTCTACCTTTTAAAGTATAAGAACCTGAACCGCCATTGGGTCTCTTGGCAAAATTTTCTGAGAAGTTTATTACGGCACAGTCATTGCAAACTTCAAACGCATCATTGAATCGTTCGGTGGGATCTTTACCTCTGTAACAATCATAATAATCACAAGGATGCTCCATGTCATCCAGCTTGTCAGTGGTAACATAGAGTTTGGCAGCCATCTTAACGGAGGTAGAGAATGGAATTGAACAATAACTGATAAAGTGTGGAGATAAACTTCCCAGTTGGGGGACGAGTATGGGATCGTTGTATTTATGATTGAATATACTGAAAGAAGGTGACGCCGGATCTAGAGAGACACCAGCTGCCTGTATACTCCCAAACAGCTGATGATGACCGCTACCTAGCTTACAGTGAGCAGTGTTTTTTGGAAGATCATATGTATAGAACGTGGGCGTTGGTGTTCCCCAGGAGGCTTCACGTGTTGCATCATCAGTGTTATAGCTAAGATAAACCTTACACGGCACAAACCGAAACTTGAGAACTTCAGAAAACGAAGGGATCCTGTCATGAACAAAAACCAATATATTAAAGCTAGCAAATTAAAATTACAAGTGTAAAAGAAACAGTATTGATAACATGTTGTTTTGAATGAGTTAGGATTATATTAAACTCACAGTTGCTCCTCGGTTAGATCCCGAAAGTAGCATCTTTTATCCGGTTTCAATGAGTGTTGTTGTTCTTCATTGTGTTTGTCGAGATCTTGGCGTTTGGTATTCATGGCAAACGAATTTTAGTTTTGAATCTTTTTTCGTCGATCCCAAAACGTCAAAGATCGCCAAGAACTAAAGATCAAAAAATAAATTTACAAAACACCCTTCGATTTCCCTGCCGTTCTTATTCGTTTCTAGATATCTAAAGTTCCGAGTAAATATATCGGCAAAGTTTATATCTAACATTCCTTGTATTCCTTTTATTGACCGACTTAATTATTAACTGCTGACTTTATTCTCAACATATTTTTTACTAATAGTCGGTTGACAATTTTGCATATTAACATATTTTTAACTAATAGTCGTCCGTTTCAACTTCGAAAAGCAAGTACCCATTGCCAGCGTTTCAAGCCAACAATGATGACAAGAAGCAATCTTATGACAAGAAAGAGAAATAAGCAGCAGGTTATTTCGTGTTAGTTATTTGGTATTTAATTAAAATGTCTTTATACTCTCTATTTTAATAAAAACCTTTTTATAAATGAACCTTATTGAAAACTTTTATGAAAAATTATTTCACAATTATTTTACGTTTTTTATAAAATAAGCAAATTAAAACAATGATTCCAAAAGTGTGTATATATATATATATATATATATATATATATATATATATATATATATATATATATATATATATATATATATTTTATATAAATACTTATTTTTAAGCAAAATCACAAGCAGAAAAAAATTAACAATCCCAAATATCCACATAGTTCGACTCTAATGGACTACTAATACCCAAAATACATACATATGGGTAGGATTAAAATAAAAATATAAATATTCGTTAGAAATCATAAAAATGATTAAAAAAATAATATGTCAAAAAATTCCCAAAAGATCCACAAGATAGGGGTGGTTGGTGGATAAAACCAGTTGAGAAAGAAGTTAAAAAAAAATGTTTTGAACACATAACCAAGAACACGAATCAAATAATGCAACATGAACAACAACCCATCATCACAACTCATTCATCACAAAAGCTAATGCAACAAGAACAACAACCCATCAACAATCAACAACCACAAATCTACATTTTGCGAAACTGTGAGGCATAAAGGTTTCATCCTATATATGTTGTTTTCCAGTATGCAAAGTGTAGCACTTCAATTATTAAAAGCTTGCATGTGTAGCCTTTACTTGTGTACACGACACTTTGAAATCTCACAGTTGTTGCAAAGACGTCTTTTTAGAACACCGTGGGTTTTTGGTGCGCATGAGACCACCCACAAACAGTTATACAAATTATCTGGTTAACCTTCTTTCTACTAGTAGTAGATATAAACCCAAACAGTTTGCCTTCCTACCTGAATACATACTCATCCACGTCATCATCTTCATCCACGCCCATATCCACAACCTCAGCTTCTCTCAATATCAAACAAATAATCACAAAATCATAATCCTTTCTTTAATCCTTTATCACTAACTCAAACCTACAAAAATCTTGTTTTGAACACATAACCACGAACACCACCCTCTTATTTTCTTCTTTTTGTCAAACCGAACCAAAATTGAAACAACCAACATCAAGAATCATGTAAAAAGCTAACAAGACTACGAGAAACCATTGTTTCGACATCTTTTTAGTCAAGATATTGTCGTTTGTTTTCAAGATATGTGATTTTTTTGTGGGTCTTGTTGAGTTTGATAGTGGGTCTAATAAACGGATGAACTGGTGCCGTTGGTTTCAGCTTAGATGGTAGTGGGTTCGAAACCTCATACCTATGTTTTGCTTTAAAACATCTTTGTGTCCGTAAAGAAGATCGAGCCATTGCTATGAATATCAAGGTCATTTGCAAAGAGTATGGGCTTCCCATCAACATCGGTGGTTAATGGTATTGCGTATTGTAAATTCCTATGTGGAGGTGGAGGTGGAGGTGTTTGCTAGGAACTGAAAGCGGATGACCGGAATCTCTCCATTTGCTAGTACTAGGGCGACTTCATGGGCCCCTGGGTAGCCTTGTGTAATGTTGTGGAGAAGAAAAAGTGGCTGTATGTGCCCAAATGTGAGGACAACGGATACAGATTCATACCTTTTGCTTTTTCTACACTCGGGCAATTCAATACGGAGATTCGGATACACTTTCACGCATTAAGTCTATTGCCATTAGCCACTCAAATAATGCTAAGAGTGGTGTTTTTATTTTTTATCGAATAAGCTTTTGTATTCAGAAAGAAGTGAGAGCATAACTTGTGTCTAGACTCTCATCAAACTTCTTGTAAATTTTTATGGTTCTAATAAAGTGATGGTTTAAATAATAATAATAATAATAATAATAATAATAATAATAATAATAATAATAATAATAATAATAATAACAACAACAACAACATGAGGGTATTCTAGTCATTCTCATTATTAATATGAGGGTATTTTAGACATTTTGTATTGTTTAACCAGTCAACAACAAAATGGACTGAAAGTGGAACCAAAGTATCACTTTTGGACTGAATCAAAAACTTTTTAAAAATTTTGACCAAAAATGAAATAACCAATAAACCACAGGGACCAAAAATGTAGTTAACTCTTACCAAAATTTAAGAATTATGGCTAACAATATAGACCTGGGCTACATGTATGATATAGCCCAAATTATAATCAGATCATAGAAGATGGTGCAGTAAAATTGGCCCAACTCAGCTAGGGAAATTCAGACCCAAAATTGCCTCCTCAAAACCACTCACAGATGATACGGATAAGGGTGGTATATAGTAACTATGGCGCAGGTATCGCATGTAAAGAAAAATGTTCTATCAAGTCGGAAAAGGGGCATTTCAACAATTGCCTCTTTGCTGCAGCACCAATGTTATGCCATTTATTTATAATAAGGCTTTTATAATAAGATCTTTCTTTTTTCGGAACAGGTAAAATATATTTCTCGCAAACTATACAGGAAGAAGACATACCCAATGTACAACTAAAAGAAGATTAATAAGAAAACTAGATACAACTGCGATTATCATAAACTTTGAGTTACAATCATAATCTACTAGTCAAAAAAGTTTCATAAATCAGAATTTGTAGATAGGAGTGATCCCCAAAAGATAAAAGCACTTCCTCATTACCACTTTAGTTGCCTCACACAACAATAATTTGCTATCCTCGCCGGACTCAACCTGCCAAAACTTTCAAAGTTGCATCAAAATCCTTACTATATGCCTTTCTATAATTCAAATAAGCATTTAGAAGAACAAATTTAGTTTAAGATGAGCGGGATTTAAATTCAGTATTGTATGAAAAGCAGCTTATACTTAAGTAAATTTACCTGCCAGCCGGGAGAGTATAATTCGTCAAACTTCTTGCATAAAACATAAAGGTATTCACACATGATATGTGGTGCAAGAACTCTGCAAACCTTTCCAAGAACCTAAAAACGAAAGTTAGATTATTAGTGGTATAATATAATTTATATAATCATATTCCGCTATTAGGTTACTTATGAAGTACCATCGTAGATAAACTATATAAAGTCAAGGGTGCAAAATGTATATTATATGAAATTGCGAGGATGTGGACACAGTTTGAGATAAGATTCCATATGACTTGATCCTCTGAGATATTCAAGCTTACTCACAAATACCTTTGTCATACCTATTCTGTATCATAACACAAACAATGTAAAATCCTAACAAAAGTGTAGGCCAACAGTTTGAGGGATAGCATATGAGTCTAAAAAGCAAGAAGGTCAAGTGATAAGATTCAATTTGGAATCTCAATTTGGCCGTCATCATAAGGTATAATTTGTTCTCCTGGCAGTTTACGCAATATGTGCGAACCAGGAACCTAGAAGTGATCGATTGGTCGAGTTTCTATGTAGCATTACATTTAGTATGGTCTGAACATTGAATATTTTTCAATAAAAAAGGACTATTCCTAAAGTCATTATAACACAACACTTGTTCACCATAGGATGAAGATAGAGACTTAGATGTGATTACAGAAACGTCCATGGTAAAAAAAAAGTACTACATTTAATAACAATAGTGGTCATAACGTGTAATCTGACTTGTACGTTAACTTAGCCTTGGATATTTTAATAAATGATTGAGAAAAATAAAATAGCGTTATGGGCAATTCGTAAGAGCCCATATACAAGTTTACAAGTTCCTGAACCATTAAGCATTTTATATATTTATTATATAAATGTATCATGTTCGGGGAAACTAATAATAATAAGGGAAACCTAGGAAAAAAGTTTTGTTTATTTAAAACTTAATTTGACAAACTTTGATATTCGGTTAATTAACATTAGGATATCATTTAAACAGTTTTACGTCTTTATAACAATTGTTGAGTTGCAATGTAAAGATTTCAAATGTATTAATAATTCATTTTGAAAGGGCTAAAGCGTATGAAAATTTTAACCACTCATTATCTTACCTCAGTAAACCGGAGTAAATGTGACCCCAACTCACGTTCTTTACCATCCTTCAATGTTAAGGTTTCTACCTGTTGCAAACAGTTATAATTATAATCTTGTGCATCAAATTATATTTTGGGTTTCTATACCTTTTATATTGGTCTAATATTAAGTTACTTCTTGGTGTAGCAATGGCCAACGTATGACTATTGTGTATCTTGGGTTAATGTGTTAAAACTGTTTATTGTATCAATACAAGTTGTGCATCATTTATATTTTAATAATATAAGAAAATTTAACACAATTTTAAGTTGTGTATCACCTTCTATAATCGAGAAAAGTATGTATCACTTATGTAAGGTGTGTGTCATAAAATCAAGGATAAGAATCTTGTGCATCACAAATTTGGGGCAAAAAGTCAGAGAAGGAAAAAAGTAAAAAGAGAGAAATTTTGTGCATCACAAATTTGGAGCATTATGTATGTGCATGTGTCTATGCGTGCATGTGTTTGCGTGTGAACGAAATAACAATGAAACGAACAAAAATTCTTACCTCTAACTTCGCAGTCTGTTTCTTAGATGCCCCCTTAATTTTACAAATTCGAGCATATATATACTGTAGATATGCCGCAGTATTACCCTATTTCAATGAATGTGAGCAAATAAGAAACCAAGATCAATGTGAAGATTTTAAATCAATTAGAAAATATTATGTTTTAATGCATAACATCGCTAGTAATGAAAGATCATAAGATACCTTTCTTTTAAACATATTTTCATTAAACATATCAGTAAAACTGAATGTATAATTAGTCAATCTGTTGTTCTTCAAGCCTGCATATCTGTTAAGAACACAAGCATAAAATATGAATAAGCATGAAACTTGACCAAAAAGTAAGGTATCTTTTGTTATAAAAGAAAGGAAGTAGCCCGTAAGCGTTTTTTAATTCGATCAAAAATAAATTGTTAAATTTGTTTATCTGCACCTCTTTTTGGAAATAGAAATCCGATTACAGCAAAGTTCTTATGGATTAAAAGTTACCACTCTACTCATATTATTGGTATTGATAGCGTAAGTACGTCATAATATTTATAATAATGCATGAGAATCTTACTTGACAGCACCATATCCAAGTGCTTCAGCAGCATGCTCAAGCTCCTTATCTTTCAAAGTCGTGCCTGCAATAAAAATAAAGCAAATGTAGTCATCTTAAATCGATCCATTAACCTATTAATGGATTAACCTATTAATGGATTGATTTGGGATATGAAAGATATTTAACTAGAATTCAAATTGGGTAGAAAGCGAATATGAAAAATATTTGGTATACCTTGTCTCACAAGGACCGCTTTACAATGACTTTTAGCTTCCTCAAGCAAATTGTCCAAATTAACCACTTTAGAAGTAGTTCGGAATCCCACGTGACATAATGGGTCATGAGCATGGTTAGTTACGATCAACTCTGCACTTTTAACAGCCTGAAAGAAAAATTGTTGAACTCAATAAGTATTCAATTCAATTTCTTGATCTTCTTTTTGAAGATGTTATCAGTTATGATGTATAGAAGTTACTTACAGTGATGCACATTTCAATTTTGTCTCGTTGCCCTACATCAGCCACATGCACTATTCGGCCTGCTTTTTCTTTTTCAAGGGCATGCCTACATGTGCAACCACAAGATTACAAATAATACAAATCCATTGCACGCGTGCGTGCACGCGCACACACACATATATATTATGAAATTGAGAAATGTGAGAAATCATGAAGAAAAAAATGCATTTTGTAACCTTGAATCATGTTTTGTTTAATTTTTTTTACGTAAAAAGATTTTCAAAGTATAAGAGTTGTTTGTTTTTCAAAAATGTTTTGTGTCAGAATCTGGATACCACATTTGAATAAGTGGTACTGAAGTCTGAATCTAATTTGGTTATTTCTTTTTTTAAACATATGGATATGAATCATTTTTAGAAGGAAAGGGCATGTCTTGTCATTATAATATTACAAAAAAGAAGATTCAAACAGTTTAGGAGCGGGTTTACTTGCAGTGCCAATAGAGCCCGAAAAACAGTGCCTGGTTCGGTCAAATAGTTTCAGAGCCTTTTAAATTGTGTTTTGATAAAATCAGTATTTATTGCAAGTAAACTAACCACAAAGATGCGAGATCCACAAGATGTAACTTTCATTCTTCAAAAAATATCGCCTCATCTCCTTCACTTTCTATAGTGAAACCCTTTTTCTCCAATAGACTTTTAGTCTGGCTAATGGAGTCATGAAGGCTTTTATTCTGAAAATTAATGGAATTAAACTCATAAACTGTAAAAAATATGAGGTATATTCCTATTTTATGTCAAAATGGGGAAAAACGTGACACCTCTTCTTCCAAGTGGACTCCCAGACGCTGATATACTTCTTGGTAACGTTCTTGGTAATGTTCTCGGCTTATCTTACAGATTTGCACCCATGCATTTTTGTGCCTTGTATCCCAACCCTATATTCCAGAATTCATTATTTTAAATATATATAAAAAAATTAATAAGACCAAGCAACCCAGAAAAAGAATTTTTTAAATCATAGACTGACTTGCACCTGCTGGGTTCTGTTTCTAAATTCAGCATCTTCTTCAAACCTCTTCTTCGATTCCTCATACAACACCTATCAAAGAACCAATTGAGAGAATCACATATAAATATAAATAGCTAATACCTCTGAATGGGGCTGAGCAAAATCGACCAAAAACCGAACCGAACCAGGCTAAGCCAACCTTATCCCGTTCGGTTTTCGATTTTATATAATTATGGTTTTTGGTTTCCGTATTACTCGATTTGGTTCGGGTCAAAACCAAGAAAAATACTCCTAAACTATCTAAACCAGTTTGGCTTGGTTAACTTTGGTTCGGTTCTCGGTTCACGTTTTCCTAAAAATTGGTTTTCGGTTCGCGTCGGGTTTGATCGGTTCGACTTAGAATGCATCAAGTAACACGTACAATAACTTAGCAGAATTAAAAAACATATAATCAAAAAGAAGGTAGATGTTGATGTAAATCGAAATATCAAAAATATATGCATTACTTCCTTTGTTTCAAGAAAGTTGCAATTACTAAATCTTTGATATCTATCTGTAAACTTAATAAATAAATAAAAAGTTTGAATCCCATTTGCTTATTTGCTGATGTCATAAAGACAGGTGGCAAATTTAAATCATCTATCAAATTGAAGTTTTAGTATTTCACATCTTCCCTTTTTACTAGTAGTTTAATTTAATAATTACAAAATCATCAAGTAAAGAAGTTTGACATAAGTTACTAAAAAACAACTTTCAATTGATAATATGAAAAAAAAAAAAAAAAAAAAAAAAAAAAAAAAAAAAACAAAACAAAACAAAAAACTATTGTTGCACTTCCTAAAAGGACTCTTCAAATAAATATAGAGGTTTTGAGTACCAAGTGTGATTTTAAGTTTCAAGTAATTGTGCTCACCTCAAGTTTTAAAATAGCTTGATCGTTAACTTCCTCATTTGGAAACCTATCGATTAGGAACTCCGTCATCATCTTTTTTGACTGCAAAAAAAATAAAATAAAATAATAATAATAATAATAACAACAACAACAACAACAACAATAATAACAATAATAATAATAATAATAATAACAATAATAATAAAAGTAAAAAAAATGTTTAGTGTATGGATGTATATCAGTGTGTGTGTATCAAATAATTAAATACATACAATAAACCTTTGGTGCGAGTTTAGACTCTAGAATAAGAACAGGCTAAAAAGTAGCTTTGTATAACATGTCGATACAGGTATAATACGACTTAATTTAACAAACATTCAAACAGCACGACCAACCACACGTACCTTAATGTCCAGATGATCCCAATCATGGAATCTTTGGCGCACACAAACTCCAGAATACTTAATCGTACGAGCTAATGTTTCTCCGAGAATAGTGCATCGTAAATGATCCATACACATTTCCTTGGCTATATTTCGTGAAAAGTTTATAATTGTTTTTTTCATAGGGAGTCTTGGTGCCCATATGTCTATACCATACACTAGCATCTTATATATACTCTGCAAGAAAAAAAGAATTTGACAGGTATTAAATTAGACAAGAATTTAGGTCAGAATTGTAACATGCGTTTTAAAACAGTTGGAAAAGTAAATACCTTAGCTATCCATTTCCCAGATAACTTAAACTTCAAAAAACCAGGACCACCTACGACGCATCTTTCCAGCATGCGAGCTTGTGGGAAATAAAGGAGTCTAACTCTGTGATCCTATAAAACAAAGAGTAAAAAACCTAGGCAGTACATTTTTCAAAATCCATGAGATTAGACTAGCAAAAAAACATTACCAGTCCAGCACTTTTTGGTCCTTCAAAGTAAGGTTCGCTTCTTAGTTCAGGCCATATATTCAAGACACTGGTGCTATTACCAAATATAAATTTCTGACTTAGTACGCACATCATTCAGAAGAAAGTAAATGTCAACAAGTATGTATGAGAAAGAGCATATATACCATAGGTAATCACAATCATCTGCTTTCGTGCCGGTAGAAATACTAATAGACACAGCACCTTTTTCACAGTGAAGCGTACCATGCAAAAAGTTGCTGAATGCCTTAGAAATTTTTTCTTGAAGGCTCCATCTATAAACTTCTTCCTGTAATGTATTACAATACAAAACCGTTACTCTTAACAGTTAACAAATCATCTAGTTTGCTTTATATATTTAGCTTCTAAATATATAGTTCACATGTGACAACAAAAGACATCTACAAATATAGCTATGTTTCTGTTAATAACACTTACATGCATGGAAACTGGTGCATATATGCTTCTTTCTGCAAAACTGTGGAGTAACAAATAAGTAGATTAGCACGGGTAAGGGCCAAAAATAATATGACAATTCAATTAGCATTTTCGTATTTTTGTAATTTTGTCTAAAGCGCAGTCGTAGAATAGATAGTGCATGAACTACTAGTAATTGATGTATTTAGTTCTTCGACATTCAACTTTCTGTATCAAAATCCCTTGCGCTTTTATACATTAGCAGTTTTTTTTTTTTTTTTTTTTGTTTTTACCAGCACCTTTTTCACAGTGAAGCGTACCATGCAAAAAGTAGCCCAATTGGTTTTGAAAGTTACAATCTTTACTCCTGTATTTTTGTACTTAGTTTGATGACTATCTGGATTTGCCATTTTAGTTGGGATGCTAGAGTTAAATTAAAGTAAACTCACAGTTGTTTCTTGGATAGTTCTGAATAGTAGGGTCTTTTAGCTGGTGTTGTTTCTTCGGTAAACGGTGGCAGCTTCCAGTCCACTTTCAGTTTTAAAGAGCAATCATTCCCCTTAATACAACCAACGCTGATGCTACCATCAGTTGGCACAAGGAATTCGTAAACGCCGGACAAAATTATAGCCCCAGAGGTGGAGTCAGTTAAGTGTGCATCAATTACGAGGGAGAATTGGGATGGTACAGACAACACAGATCGCATCAGGTTTATTTTGCCAGGCTTAATAACCTCATTTTGTTCGGTTTCAAAGAGCATTGCCTTGTAGTCAACTTCTTCAGCAGGAGAACAGCCATAATCAAAGTTCTTGCCATAATAAGCCATTACCCTTCCAGCAACTTTTGTTTCCTCAGAAGTTGCATCGAAGACTACTTCCAGAGCTGCGTCTACTGCATACTTTAATGCAACGTAATACATCTTTAGATGGCCATCTCTACCTTTTAAAGTATAAGAACCTGAACCGCCATTGGGTCTCTTGGCAAAATTTTCTGAGAAGTTTATTACGGCACAGTCATTGCAAACTTCAAACGCATCATTGAATCGTTCGGTGGGATCTTTATCTCTGTAACAATCATAATAATCACAAGGATGCTCCATGTCATCCAGCTTGTCAGTGGTAACATAGAGTTTGGCAGCCATCTTAACGGAGGTAGAGAATGGAATTGAACAATAACTGATAAAGTGTGGAGATAAACTTCTCAGTTGGGGGACAAGTATGGGATCGTTGTATTTATGGTTGAATATACTGAAAGAAGGTGACGCCGGATCTAGAGAGACACCAGCTGCCTGTATACTCCCAAACAGCTGATGATGACCGCTACCTAGCTTACAGTGAGCAGTGTTTTTTGGAAGATCATATGTATAGAACATGGGCGTTGGTGTTCCCCAGGAGGCTTCACGTGTTGCATCATCAGTGTTATAGCTAAGATAAACCTTACACAGCACAAACCGAAACTTGAGAACCTGAGAAAACGATGGGATCCTGTCATGAACAAAAACCAATAAATTAAAGCAAATTAAAATTACAAGTGTAAAAGAAACAGTATTGTTTTGAATGAGTTAGGATTATATTAAACTCACAGTTGCTCCCCGGTTAGATCCCGAAAGTAGCATCTTTTATCCGGTTTCAACGAGTGTTGTTGTTCTTCATTGTGATTGTCGAAATTTTGGCGTTTGGTTTTCATGGCAAACGAATTTTAGTTTTGAATCTTTTTTAGTCGATCCCAAAACGTCAATGATAGCCAAGAACTAAAGCTCAAAAAATAAATTTACAAAACACCCTTCGATTTCCCTGCCGTTCTTATTCGTTTCTATATATCTAAAGTTCCGAGTAAATATATCGGCAAAGTTTATATCTAACATTCCTCGTATTCCTTTTATTGACCGACTTAATTATTAACTGCTGACTTTATTCTCAATATACTTACAACTACACAGTACTTTCACATTCGGTTGACAATTTTGCATATTAACATATTTTTTTACTAATAGTCGTCCGTTTCAACTTCGAAAAGCAAGTACCCATTGCCAGCATTTCAAGTCAACAATGATGACAAGAAGCAATCTTATGACAAGAAAGAGAAATAAGTAATTAACATATTTTGTGTTAGTTATTTGGTATTGAATTAAAATGTTGTTATACTCTCTATTTAAATAAAAACCTTTTATAAATGAACCTTATTGAAAACTTTTATGAAAAATTATTTCACAATTATATTACGTTTTTTATAAAATAAGCAAATTAAAACAATGATTCCAAAAGTACTTTTTTTTTTTTATAAATATTTATTTTTAAGCAAAATCAGAAGCAGAAAAAAATAAACAATCCCAAACACCTACATAGTTCGACTCTAATGGACTACTAATATACCCAAAATACATACATATACATACATATGGGTAGGATTAAAATAAAAATACAAATATTCGTTAGAAATCATAAAAATAATTAAAAAAATAATATGTCGAAATATTCCCAAAAAATCCACAAGATAGGGGTGGTTGGTGATTTTTTATAAAAATTCCCAAAAAATAATATGTCAGTGCCACATCAGTTTTAACTTTTCACCTTAACTCAAAAAAAAAAATAAATAAATAAAAATAAAAATTTTGTCATAACTCAACTATTTTCAAATTCAACCCCTAAACTAAAACTAATAATTTATTTAATAAACCACATATATTTATTGATGATTCCGTCTTTTTCCGAATTGATCGAAAACACAACGTTTGGATCCTTGTCGGTAGCGTCAATCATCAGAAATTTCATCTCTTACAACCTTGTTATTGTTTCATCTTTTTTCTTTGCCGCCTGATACGCCATGGATGCCTCTTCCCGTTTTATACGATACTCGTGTTGCATAACCTCCCTGAATTGACTTGACGAGCTTGTTCCTCCGGTACTCACTCCCCCGGTACTCGTCGTGATCTCGGATTTAGCTTTCTTTGAAGCACACTTTTTGCCCATCGGACGTGGTTGTTGATCATGACCAAATAACGCCTTGTTTTTTTGGTTTGGGACATCACCGGTTAAATCAAGCGGTTCCGGTGTGTCCCATTTTTGATGAGCACGTAAAAGCTCCCACGCCTCCTCATTATTAAACGGAACATTTTGTGCTCCTCACGGTACATTTCTCTAGCCCGTCGCATGATATCCATCTCATTTTCTCCACTTTTTTCATTACGTTTTGAGTGTTTGTAGAACACGTTAAACTTCATGCAATCACGGTTCAACGTTTTTCACTTGCCTTGTATCATATCCTTGTTGCGCTTTTGAAATTGAGTCTATTGAACTCATTGATTACCCGTTGCCAAAACGTATCGCGAGCTTGTGCCTGCCCGACTTGTGAATCCTCGGTAGCGGCCACATAACACTTTCAAGTAGTTTTTCCTCACTTGATTGCCGGCGTGTATTGCTCACGTTAGGATTTTCTTCATTCTCCTCGATTGGTTCGGGATCTTTGGATTTTTTGGCCTTTTGTTTACCACCTCGTTTGAATGGCTTTGTAGGAGACGTAGGTGTTTTGGAAACTTTATTTGTTCCAGTTTGTGTTTGTAATGATTGGGATGGTGGTTGCGATTGTTGTGAGAATTGTATATTTTGAAGATTGGTGTTTAGTGTGTTTTGTTGGTTTTGTTCCCAATATAGAAATCGTTGATGTTGTAGGTAAAGTTCTTGGCTCGACAAGACGAGTGGGTTAGGGAAAGGGATTTTGGGTGATGATGAACCCGCGTTCGGGTTTAAAGATGAACCCGCATTTGGGTTATTCTAGCCACCCATGAGATTCAAAAAACTAACGTCGTTGTTGATAAATCCCGACATTTTTTTTAGCAAATGAAAGTTTATGTAGATAAGATTTGAGTTGTAGAAGTGTGAAATAAAGTTGTGTGTTAATTGGTTATTTATTGTGGTGGGAAAAATGTTTTGATTGTTTTTAATGAAACTAGCCATTTATAAACGTTGGGGGTGCAAAGTGTAATTTTTTTTCAAATCTAACGGTAATAAGAGACATTGGGGTGCAAAGTGATTTTTTTTATTCCTTGTAGCCTTCACGCAGCGTTAGCTGCTTAATGTGGAGCTTTAACGCAAGTTTAATGACTGTGGAATTTGTCGTTAAAAGCGTGAAGGTCAAAAAAATTTTTTTTTTTTTGTTGTTTCATGGATTTTTACGACAACGTATGACATACATTGTCTCTAAAAGTCTTTCTCACCAAAAGTTAGCATTCTTGTAGTGCTAAAATATGTGTTTTTGTATATTCAAGAATCAATAGTGTATAGATCTGATCCAAGGATTTGTGTTTCGATGATATTCCTTATTGTGATGCTCTTAATTAAATGATTGTGAAGTTTTGCTTAAGACATTTAAGATTGATTTATTTTATATATATTGTAAGACAAATAGTTATCATTAAAAAATGGTGTAAAGGCCCCGACATGATATTAAGCTTGGCTCACGAAAAGAAAAACAAAAATGTGCTTGTTGTCGAAATAGAGCTTGGGTTCACGTTTTCAAAAAGACTACCCTAATTATTCTGAATTGACTTTATATAATTATCAAGGAAAATGCTACAATCACATAAAAAGTTTTACAAAATAAGTCACAAAATGATGTGTCAGATAGTAATTGGTGGAATGAGAAAGAAAAGAGAGAAACTATAGTAAAATTCACCAATCATTGCTTGCAACGTCATTTTGTGAAAAAAATTGTGGATATTTTTTTGTGGGTGTAGCACTCCTCAATTATCAAATAGTCAATCGAAAGTTGCACCTCCAAACTAGGATGGAACCGAGATAAGAAGTGATCAGTTGCACTTAAAATATTCTAAACAATATTACAAACACATTTTGTAAAAACGATGTACGTTTACGAAAAATTTAAGGTTTTTAACAAAATTAACATCCCGCCAAGATTTTCGTTAACATATTTGGGCATGGGCTTGGTCAAACTATACCAAAAGTTCACCGGTGAAATGCCGTCGGGGAAACTTTTGGTCAAGTTTGACCATACACACCGAGCTTGATCAATGCAAGTGTTACAACCGTTTTGTCGTTTAGCGGTTTTCCCCGACGACATTGCGTCCTCGGGGAAAACCTCGTCGTCAGTTCCCATAATTTTTATAGTGATATTTGGCAACGACATAATCAAAAAATTAGTTTATAAATAATTTAATATATTTACATATTTTCTTATTGTATTATATTTTCTTAAGCATACCACAAACATCTCTACAAATTACATAGGGGAAGAGGTGATGTGATGAATGGTGATGCAACGTTGACGTGGATGTGAGGGGAACAATGACCATCGTGTCTAGAGTAAACGTTGTAATGATTTTTATTGAGTATACAGTATTTTATGCAATACAAATGCATTTTTTACCATTTACCAATACTTAAGCAATAAACCTTTTATACATTCGGTATTTTTCTTGTAATAGTTTCTTCCATGGAATGATCAATAGCCGAAAAAACCGGTCAAGAATAAATGGTCTTGCTATTGATGGGTCTTGGATATCAGACCCTGTGCTTATCAAATCCCACATCTTTCTTTCTTTTCAGTCTAAGTTCAAAGAAATGAATCACAACAGACCCTCCTTTTCATGCAATCTCTTCAAGCAACTCTCCATGGAAGATAACACCTTTCTTGTAAGCCCTTTCACCTCTCAAGAAATCAAAGAAGCCGTTTGGAATTGTGGGGGTGAGAAAGCACCGGGCCCGGATGGGTTCTCCTTTAAGCTTTTTAAAAAACATTGGAACACCTTTCGCAACGACATCACCGCTTTCATCAATGACTTCCACTCTACATCTTTCATCCCAAGAGGTTGTAATTCTTCTTTCATTACACTTATTCCTAAAGTTGAAGATCCGATTTCCATTAGTGATTTTAGACCAATTAGCTTAATTGGCTGTCAATACAAAATCATTGCTAAAATCCTAGCAAATCGCCTTGCTCGTGTTATACCGTCGGTTATTGGTGAAACCCAAATGGCATTTATCAAAGGTAGGCAAATTACCGATGGTCCTTTAATGGTTAATGAAATCATTGCATGGGCCAAAAAACATAAGAAAAAGCTTCTTCTTCTCAAATTGGACTTTGAAAAGGCCTTTGATACGCTTAGTTGGACTTTCTTGAATTCCATCATGAACCAAATGGGGTTTAGTGCAAAATGGAGAAGTTGGATCCATTCATGCCTTGATTCGGTATATGCCTCGGTCCTTATCAATGGATCCCCAACCAAGGAGTTTAAAATCGAAAAGGGGCTTAGACAAGGTGACCCTCTTTCTCCTTTCTTGTTTATTTTGGCAGTTGAAGCTCTAAATGTGAAGTTTTTAGAAGCAAGAAACAAGAGAATTTTCCTAGGATCCGAAGTGGGTAATGACAAGGTGCCTATCTCTCACCTTCAATTTGCAGATGATGCTCTAATAATTGGTCAATGGACTTTATCCAATGCAAAGAACCTCTCTAGAATCCTTACATGTTTTCAGCTTGCTTCGGGTCTTAAAGTCAATTTAAACAAAAGCAAACTTTTTGGTATTGGGGTTTCAAATTATGACCTTAATTCTTTAGCAAGCTCCATTGGATGTCAACCATCACATCTCCCTTGCACTTACTTAGGTCTTCCAATTGGAGCTAACATGTCAAGATGCTCTAATTGGTCACCGTTGGTTGAGAGGTTTCAAAAACGGCATTCTAATTGGAAAAGTAAGTTGCTTTCTTATGGTGGTCGTTTAACTCTTCTAAAGTCCATCCTTGGTAACCTAGGTGTCTATTTCTTCTCCACTTTCAAGGCTCCATCCACCATAATCAAGAAACTTGAAAGTACCCTTAGGAAATTTTTTTGGGGAGGTAACTCAGATGAAAAGAAAATGGCTTGGATAGCTTGGGACACACTTATTGCTCCTCTTAATAAAGGTGGCCTAAGTATTGGTAGTTTGAAGATCTCCAACCAAGCAATGCTAGCAAAATGGTGGTGGCGTTTTTTAGTAGATGATATAGCTTTATGAGAAAAATCATTATATCAATTCATGGTCATTGTGGAGGTCTTAGGTCGGTTTCTTCTCCTTCATATAAAGCAGGCCCCTGGAATCATATTATTAAGTTAAAAGAAGACCTTCACACTTATGGATTAAACCTTGAATCAATCTTTAAACGTAAAGTTGGTAATGGTCAAACAACACGTTTTTGGCTTGATCCATGGATTGGAGGTCCGTTGCTTCGTGATTCTTTCCCTAGATTGTTCCGTTTGGAGTCCAATTCAGAATGCAAGGTGATTGATCGAGCTCCCAAACCTAATGCCATCCCCATCAACTTCCATAGCCCAAACACCTCACATGCTCCTCACCTGTCATTTTTTTGGGCCTGGTCTAGGCCTATTCGATCACAGGCCGAACAACAGGAGCTTCAAGAGCTTAATTCCTTAATTTCCAACCTTTGCCTTTCATCAGATCAAGACACATGGGAATGCACCTTAAGTGACAATAGGTTGTTCACAGTCAAGAGCCTACGTAGCCATATTACAACTCAACATTATTCTCTTAACCCGCAACCTTTTAGGTGGAATAAAATTCTCCGAATCAAAATTAACATATCAACATGGAGGATTCAACACAAAAGACTTCCCACTCGTTCTAATCTTGATCGAAGAGGAATAGAATTACATTCCACAAGGTGTCCGGTGTGTGACAACGACATTGAAACGGAAGAGCACCTTTTCGTCTCATGCAACATAGCAAAAGAAACTTGGTCTAAAGTGCTCTATTGGTGGAATATGCACAACAACCCAATTGTATCTTTACCAGATGCTGTAAATTTAGCGGATCGAGTCTCGTTACCCACAAATCATTATATCCACTTTGATGTTGTTGTTCAAACAACACTTTGGGTCCTTTGGAAGTTCAGGAATGAGATGTGTTTCTCCATAAAACAACCCTCAAAGGATCTCATCTTCAACGATATTAAACTAGCCTCCTTCCATTGGATCTCTTGTATATATAAAAAGTCTAGTTTGGATTGGATTGAGTGGTTTAATAACCCTCGTATTGATTTATGTAATTAATTATGTACTTTGAACTCCTAGCTTCTTGCTAGGTTGTTCTTTTTTCAATATATCTCTAGCCGTTCAAAAAAAAAAAAAAAAAAAAAAAAAAAAAAAAAAAAAAAAAAAACATTCGGTATTTTTCTTACCAATATGCTATTTTCTTTCAATTTTGTATTGTAAAAGGAATTTATGGCAAAATCTATTCGTTGAATGTTTAAGCGAGGTAAACTATCGAGCTAGACTTCAAGGTTAATGGGCAGTGCTTGCATTAAAGTCATAAACACAGTTTTATATATGCACCTCCACGTGACTAAAACATAATAATAACAACACCAAATTCTGATAGAGCGATGTATGAGAGAGGTGGGATGTGGACAGTCACATCCCTACGCGAGGGTAAAGCGATTGCCACCGGGAAGACTTCCGACAAGTGTGTTTATGTGAGGCGTGTCAGAGGAAAGAAAAGACAATGCCATAAAAAGAAAGCATATAAACAAACAACATAAAGGCATATAAACAAAAAACATGCAAAGCAGGCAAAGACATAAACACATACCGACGTAGAAACAAGGGAGCATGCACACATATATAAGGAAAATAAGGCACTCCAAACACATAAAAACATATTTCAAAAGGGCATATATAAAGAGATAAACAATACAAACAAATAACAACATAAATGACAAATAACACAGAAGCAAGTTTATTTAAATGACTGATGCAAGTTTCTTAACGGCATGTCCAATTTTCAAGTTCAAGCTTGCTCGAAGAAAATGGAACACGGTAAATAAATAAATAGAAAACATACAAAGTCATCATAAGGTTGATGAATAATATTAGGGTCGGGGAAAAGTAGCTGCTGCATCACATCGCTCAGTTTCTTCCTGTCATACCAAACCATGATGTTCCCTAAAGCGTTGTATAAAAAACAGGATACTTGCATTAATTTTTTTAAGCCGCTGAACCAATGCTTCAGCCCTTCGGCCATATGCATCAGCACGCCGGCCGAATGCATCCGCCTTTTGTAGATATTTATCTGCCAGCCAGCCATATACATCGGCACTGCATCGCAATGCATCAACCCGTCCCATTGCACCAGCCCGCTGTTCCAATGACTTGGTCTGTTTCTCTGCATGAGCCTTTAGGTTCAAGAGTTTAGTCTGTCGTTTCATTGCAACATTCTGCTGTCCCAAAACATTAGCCCGTCGTTTTAAAACATCAAACCTTTTCTGTGATGCATACAAAATCCGTCCCAATTCATAATCCCTATATGCATCAACACCGGCCACTCTGTATGGAAAGAGTCTAGTGGATGCCTGCAATTATTTGAAAGAAATTATGGACTTCCTTCCAAGATTTTTAAAATAGAATTTCTGTGCATGCGCGTATTTAAGAAAGAAGTATAACAAAAAGATTGATTACCTTTTGATCCAAAACAATCTGATGAGCCTTTGCATTAGCATCAGGAATGCAAAGGCGAGTTGTATAAAGAAGTTTAACATCCTTCAATGTGCATAAGGTCTTGCATTGAGGGCACTGCAAAAAAGGATACACAGGCAAGACCAAACGATAGGATTAAAATTATTATAGAATTAAATTAATTATAGTTGATACAGCGGGTGACAAAATTAAACCAACCTTTGCAAAGCGACTAGTTTGAAGCCATGTCTCTATGCATGACAATCCATACATATGCCCACAAGGAAGACAACTGCAATAAGTCATCACTCATCACACAACATAATTATGAAAGTAAGCATTCTACAATAGTTAAGGAATGTTGCCAAATCAATCAAATACTTAGGATAGAATAGACTTTACCAGAGTTGATGGGTTCCATTAGTAGTCCAAAGGTGATAACAAATGGGGCAAACATCGAATTCATCTCCTCGTCTTGTATGATTATTATTTTGTCCAACATGAGACTCATATTTGAGGGAAAAAACCTCCAACCCTTGCACCACATTACCAGTTTCGGGATCAATCCAACTTGTAGGCCTTGGTAATTGCAACTCTTCACAATCTTCTTCTTCTTCTTCGTCATCGACAACTTCTTCTAAATCCAACTCTATGCTTTCTTCTGCATATTTTTTTATTTTATTCGATTTGTGATCCTTAACGTACATGCTTGCCATCAGAATAAGAAATTTAAACAAAGATCGACTAATGCACCAAACAAAAACAACTTTCGTCCCCTTTTATATAAGCTAACTTTTTTGAAAAACCATGCCATATAATAAAAAGCGTACCATATATATAAAAAATAAATAACCGACTTTTCTTTTGAACAATGTCACTTTAAGTTCTTTTATTATTTAGTATTACAAAAGAGTGTCCTTACCTTTATGTATATATTTATGTTTACTACGTTCCCAAGCCCAAGGGAGGGCTTCCAAATCTTTCTTGGCTCCTAATTACAATCTAGTCCTTCTCTTTAATATTTAATGACAGTTAGTCAATTACCGTTAAGTACTAACGTCCGTTAGTCGTTATTTGTATTTAAATAATTAAATATAGAACATTTTATATATAATAATTATTGATCATTAATTCTCATTCGTAACATGTGCAATCCCGTTGTCTCAGGTTCGATTCTAGACATATACTAATAATATTTGTCCATAAAACTAACATTGACTCATACCGGGCCAAGTTCACTTCGACCAGAAAATCAGTAACTCGATATGCAGTGTAACTTGGGGACTGTCTTGTGTCATGGAAAAGTAAAAGGCTAACTGTTTTGGCTAAGCCTTCTGCTGAAGCAGAGTATAAGGCTATGTCCAGTGTTGCATGTGAGATTATATGACTCTGCTCAAAGTAGAGTATAAGACTCCTCTGAAAATGTTTTGTGATAACAGTTCTAGTTCTGCTATGCAAATAGCAGCAAACCCAGTTTTTCATGAGAGGACTAAGTATTTTGAAATTGATCTATTTTTCGTGTGTGAAAAGATTGTTGAGGGAATTTTTATAACTATAAAAATCATGTCTGAATATAATGTTTCAGATTTGTTTACCAAGGGTTTCCCGGTTCTTGATCACAAGAAGTTTTGTAATCAACTATGTCTTGTTGATCCTTTTCAAGCTTAGCTCATGGGGCATATTGAAATATGTTGTGTCGTAAGCTAATCCTTTAACTTGCTCCAAGAAAAAATCCACAAATTTCTTCAATAAATTAGTGAATATGTTTGAGCTTGTTGTGGTATATGTAGCCATATATATGAGGTCAATAGGCGTGTGGCAGCTATATAGGTATGGACATTGTGGTAGACGAAGGTAGAGGTGTCGAAGATGGTTCATCATAGTTCCGTCTGTAATCTCTCCCACCTGATTTATGTAATAAGACACGACCAGCCTGCGAAATCAGTCTTCCTGAATTGGAAGAGCAAGAACAAGTCTCTCCAAAAAGAGACAAAAGAAAGGATTTTATCCCACGTCGTCTTTTGCGTTGAAGTTTACATTGTATAGCTTACTATAGATTGGAAGGTCTGGGTGAGCTATACATTATGAGTATCTTATATACTTTATGGCATGTCTATACTTTTATCACAATTAGTATTCAACTGTTTTTTGATATTGTCTCTCCAAGTTGTTCTAGTTTGTTTTCTTCAAATAAAAAATAAAATATCATAATTTTGGAGTTTCAATATTATGAAATTGCTATGCTAGTCTAAAAAAAGTTAAAGATAACATGTTATGATAATTGTTACGTGAAACGATTCATATAACCACGACAGGGATTACATCATCTTTCTATAAAAAGACACTTCTATATAATTTAACTAACTTTTTTTTTTTTTCGAGTTTTTCTTGTCAGCATCGAAATATACGCCCTAAAAAATCACATGTGATTCGTAAAATCATAGTTGATTCATTAATTTAAAAATCACATGTGATTAATAAAATTCACACATGATTTTTAAAAAACAAGTCACATGCGATTTTTCAAGTTGCAAATTTGAACACTAATAAAATCGAACAAAAAAACTCGTCGAAAATATATCAAAATGCCCGTCTACCGAAAGATAAGAAGATATCGTTGCGATGGTATATTTTTTGTCATTTAACGATTTAATATTTAAAAGATATTTTATTTTTAGAAAAAAAGTGAAGTGATGTTTCTTGTTTTGATGAAAAAATGAATAACCATGATTAATTTCTTTGGATCCTTAAATAATCTTTATCTACGTTAATCTCAATTCTTATAAAAAGTATAAATTAACGTAGGTCGATGTGTAATATTCAAGACATGAATTTCATACTCCGTGTCTATCTAACTATCTTATAATGCATAAATGACTAGTATAATTAGAATACTTAAAATTAAGCCTTACAAGTTTAGAAGCTTAAAGTACAAGTGATTCAAACACAATTAGACAATTAATACTATAAATGAAATATAATTAGACATTTACAAGTTTAGAAACTTAAAGTACACACCGCTTTGTTTTTGTCATTAAAGTTTAAAATTAATGACTTAAAATTAAAAATTAATGACTTAAAATTGATCATTATGTATATTAAATACAATTAATTAAATAGTCAATAAATACAATTAATACACTTATTAAAACACCCCTTACATAAAAAAATATAAATTATCAAGCATATTTACAACCAACTTAAACACAATTTCTGCATTAAATGACACTAATACAAATAATAAAGCATATTATACAAATTTTAAAGCCCGAACGGGCAATGGGTCAAATGGGCTCGAGCCCGAACGGGCATGTGTCAAACGGGCTCGAGCCCGAACGGACACGAGCTAAACGAAATTTTTGATATCCGTAAATTTATTGTCAAAAAGAACATAAAAAATAAAATATGTTCACATATTTTACAAACCAAGCAAACTACTAAACAAAAATATAAAATAAATAATAAATAAAATAATACAAACAAAGCAAAGTTTCATCAAACTTTTGCCATAAAAAACTAATCAGTAAAGCTATTACCAAAAAACGTACAAATAAAATAAATTATTAATCGAAAAAATTAAATTACAGGGTGCCCGCAGCTGCATCGTGCGGGAACCCTGCTAGTATAGAGGTGAGATCTATGCAAAACAAGTATCACTTAAAAAACAAATAAGACAATCTCAACCATCCATCCACCTTTCATCTAATGGCTAAGATCAATAAAAAAAATAATAAGGGGGTGGCAACCTTGCGGTTTGGAGGGCTCGGCATGGTTTGCCGATCGGCAAGCTCGATTGCCAGTGGATCGGCAACCACCGATCGATAGCTTTTGCGGTTTGATACACCGAATCGGGATAGGCGAGTTCCAAGGAATTTTTGAACGTTGCATTCAATGTTTTGTGGGACGTTGGTGAAGTTTTCCAAAAAAAAAAAAAAAAAAAAAAAAAAAAAAAAAAAAAAAAAAAAAATTCCCATGATTGGTTGTTTGCTTTAAAAAAATTTTCCAAGGAATTAATGCTTGCCATTAGCCAAGATTGCCACTTAAAAATGAAGATTAGGCAACTTTAGGCAAAAAATTTGTTGGATAACCATGATTGGTTGTTTGCTTTAAAAGATGAGGCAAGGTGTGGCAAGGTTGCCACCCCCTAAAAGGAGGGCAAAATTGACATTTTAGCTCATTTAATATAAAAACAAACTTTTCACCTTTTTTTAAAAAACAACATATCTTGCAAACGATAAATCTTCAAGCTACGAAAAATACACCATCGCGACGAGAAAAAAATTATCTTTTTATAGATATGCATTATTATATACTTTCGACGAACCTTTTTTTTCAAAATTTCGTCTTGAAAAATCCCATGGGATTCGTAAAATGACGATTTTTTTTTCAAAATTTCCGTCTAGAAAAAATCCCACGGGATTCGTAAAAATCCCATGGGATTCGTAAAAAGACGATTTTTTTTTTCAAAATTTTTGTCCAGAAAAATCCCACGGGATTCGTAAAAAGACGATTTCTTTTTTCATAATTTCCATCCAGAAAAATCCCACGGGATTCGTAAAAATCCCATGGGATTCGTAAAAATACGATTTCTTTTTTCAAAATTTCTGTACAGAAAAATCCCACGGGATTCGTAAAAATCCCACGGTATTCGTAAAAATCCAATGGGATTCGTAAAAAGACGATTTTTTTTTTTTTTTTTGCAAAATTTTCGTCCAGAAAAATCCCACGGGATTCGTAAAGAAATCCCACAGGCTTCGTAAAAAGATGATTTTTTTTCCATAATTTTCGTCTTGAAAAATCCCATGGGATTTGTAAAAATCCCATGGGATTTGTAAAAAGACGATTTTTTTTTTGAAAATTTCTGTCCAGAAAATCCCGCAGGATTCGTAAAATTCCCATGGGATTCGTAAAAATCCCATTGTATTCATAAAAAGACGATTTTTTTTCAAAATTTCCGTCCAGAAAAATCCCACGGGATTCGTAAAAATTACATGGGATTCGTAAAATGACGTATTTTTTTTTTGAAATTTCCGTCCAGAAAATCCACGAAATTCGTAAAAATCCCATGGGAATCGTAAAAATCCCATGGGATTTGTAAAAAGACGATTTTTTTTTCAAAATTTCTGTCCAGAAAATCCTACACGATTCGTAAAAATCCCATGGGATTCTTAAAAAGACGATTTTTTTTTTAAAATTTCCGTGCAGAAAAATCCCACGGGATTCGTAAAAATCACATGGGATTCATAAAATGACGAATTTTTTTTTTCGAAATTTCAGTCCAGAAAATCCACGAGATTCGTAAAAATCACATGGGATTCGTCAAAATCCCATAGGATTCGTAAAAATCCCATGGGATTCGTACAAAGAGATTTTTTTTTTTTTTTTTTTCAAAATTTCCCTCGACAAAAATCCCACGGGATACGTAAAAATCCCATGGGATTCGTAAAAATCTCATGGGATTCTATATGAATCACAAGGGATCAGAGAGAATCACATAGGATTCTGTATAAATCCCATGGGAAAAATTCTTGTTCACTTTGAATATATTTTGTTTACTTTGAATATATAACGTTTGTTACTTAGATTCTGTTTGATCACATGGGTAATCTGTATAAATCCATGGGTTTCTGTATAATCCCATGAGATTCTGTATAAATCCCATGTGATTTTCATTTTGTTTTATATAATTGGAAGTAGAATATCACTTGAGATTCTATTTTTGTTGTGTATTGTTTTGAGAAAAATTCTTGTTCACTTTGAATACATCTTGTTTACTTTGAATATATAACGTTTGTTACTTAGATTCTGTTTGATCACATGGGTAATCTGTATAAATCCATGGGTTTCTGTATAATCCCATGAGATTCTGTATAAATCCCATGTGATTTTCATTTATTTTTATATAAATTGGAAGTAGAATATCACTTGAGATTCTATTTTTGTTGTGTATTGTTTTGAGAAAAATTCTTGTTCACTTTGAATATATCTTGTTTACTTTGAATATTTTTGTTTGTTACTAATATTATGTTTGATCACATGGGTAACCTGAATCACATGTGATTAGGGAATCCCATGGGATTCTGTAGGAATCCCACGGAATTTTGTATGAAATCATACGGGATTCTGTATGATTTATTTTGTCCATAAATCACAAAGGATTCTATGTTAAATCACATGGGATTCAGTATGAATCTCATGGGATTCTTTGGTGCATTCCATGGGATTCATTGTGCATTCCATGTGATTCATTGTGAATCCTATGGGATTCAGTATGAATCTCAAGGGATTAATTATTAATCCCATGAGATTCTTTGGTGCATCACATGAGATTTTTTTAGTATTTTAGTATATCACAAATTGTCCAAAAAAAAATATACACAATATAAATAAAACTGGACAAATATTTTTAGTTATCATAAATATATCTAGTTATCATAAAAAAAATATACACAATATAAATAGGGAAAATTTCATGTATATCCTTGAAAATTTCAAAAAATTAATATATATCATTTTTACTAGTTTTTTATGCATAAAGTACAATGCATTTAATGCATCCAAAGGATATATATATAAAATTTCTAAATTTTGCAAGGATATAAATGAAATTGCCTCTAAATATAAACTAGACCAAAAGCCGTAGGATTTATTTTATGCAATTAACATTAACTAAAAGAGTAACACATAAAATGAAACCAGAATCACAATGCATTTAAATAAGTTCAAGTCGCCTTGTAGTCTATTCTCATTTAGAAATAAAAAAGGTAGATAGAAATAAAACAAGCCAAGAGCGGCTAAATTATTAAATTGATTAGACTTTTATAAATTACTTGTATATACTTATTCGAAACAAAAAAAGTTTAAAACTAGATTATGTAAAACATAACATCTTTACAATTGGCTAATTTCTTTGTCTCATCGGTACTCAAACAAATATGTATTATAGTATTAATTTTTATACATTAGTTGATAAGTCATTTGGATAATAAATTTTGAAGCCCCACTTTCTCACTTCCCAATTAAAAGTATCTACTCGTCTTCACCATATCTTCCCACCTAAAAAAGTAGAGAAAAGAACAAGCAATAGACATGTTGCTTAAACTACTGAACACGAACGAATAGCAACTATAGGTTACTTGCACTTTTAGTTACAAACATGGAGGGAACTCAAATTTCTTTTCTGGGCTGAAGGCGCTATAGTTTTTCTGCAAATTAGTCATCTTCTTCTGATTTTCGTTGCCGTCGGTGTCGACGAATCGGAAGGCTTGGATTAGGTCGAATTGGAGGTCGGAGTAGTCGTCGGAGGAGGTGGAAGGAAGGACGCTGTCGGAGTAGTGAAGCCGGAAGTATGGGCGACCTTGTGACGTTGATGATGACTGGATTCCGGCGAGTCGGACGACATCGTAATGGAGGAGGAGCTAAATGAAGATTGATTATCAGATCTGGTTACTGATTTGTGTTTTTTTCTTGTTATTTGTTCTTTAGATAAATGTTGTTTCGTATTGAACTTTTCTCGTTGTCAAAATAGAGCTTGGATTCATATTTTCAAGAAGACTACTCTAAGTATTCTGAATTGACTTTATATAATTATCAAATAATCAATCGAAAGTTGCACCTCCAAACTAGGATGGAACCAAGATAAGAAGTGATCGGATGCACTTAAAATAATCTTAAACAATACTACAAACACATTTTGTGAAGAAAATGCGGGTTTAAGAAAGATAAAAGATTTTTAACAAAATTAACATTACGGCAAGATTTTGGTTAACATATTTGGTCATGGGCTTGGTCAAACAAGACCAAAAGTTCCCCGATGACAGGTCGCAAGGGAAACTTTTGGTCAAGTTTGACCATACACACCGAGCTTGGTCAATGCTAGTGTTACAACTTTTTTGTCGTTTACCAGTTTTCTCCGACGACATTGCCTCCTCAGGGAAAACCTAGTCGTCGGTTCCCATAATTCTTATAGTGATATTGGGCAACCACATAAACAAAAAATTAGTTTATTAATAATTTAATATATTTCCATCTTTTCTTATTGGGGTTTTGTCCGTACAATAGTTGTATACTTTCCAAAATGTACCGATATGGTACGTGTACTTTTTTTATTGCCCGGATGGTACGTGTACTTTAGGTTTTGTGTTAATAAGGTCACTTTTTGACCGGATACCGGGTGCACCGGCTATTATTTTCACATTCTCTGACGTGGCTGTCTTTTTTCGTTTTTATTTCTTACGTGGAAATCCACTTCCCCCAAAATACTAATATATACTAATATATACATTACTAATCCATTTTCCCCCCCAAAATCCACTTCCCCCAAATCAACATGAAACCCTAATTCATTCATGTAAATTCAAAATTAACCCAAATTAACACAACCAATGAAGAAGATATCCATAATTGTTCATCATGAAGGCACATTTATAACCGATCCGTTTGAGTATGTAAATGGATCTGTTGACAATGTTGAGGATGTCGATTTGGGTAAGTGCAACCATTCAAGACTAATGCAGATAGTGAAAGATTGTTGTTTGTTTCCTGTTCATGGTATGTATTTCTGTGCTCCTAAACAAGATTTGGGTACACATTTGAAACCTTTAAGGAATGATACTGAGTTAGCAAGTTTTGTTAAATTAGCTTTTGACAATGGTTGCAAAGTAGAACTATATGTTGAACACCATGGTTATGATGTTTTAGAGGATGCCCATATAGATGCTAGTGTAGGTGAAGAAGATGATGAATCTGAGTCTGACATTGAATTAGAAAACATAGAAGAATATGTTGGACCAGAACATGTAGGTGAAGAAGATGTGGTGATTGCAAAGACAGAACTTAAGGACCCTTTCCTGATCAAGTTAGTTGGTGGTAAGTACATTAGGGATGATGTTGTTAATAGGCCTGCAAACTTAGGTGAAGGTTCTGCTAGTGATTCTAGGGAAAATGAAGATGAGCAAATAGAAGTTGATGACAGATTTAAGGTGAAGGAAGGTTACTCATATCCTGTTTTTGATCCTAATGTACCATGGGATGAGATGACCCCATTATTGGGTATGAAATTTGAGCACCCAGACCAGCTTAAAGAATGTTTGATTAACTATGGGGTAAAACATGGATATCAGTTATGGTTTAAGAGGAATGATTATAGAAATGTAGCAGTGTTGTGTGGAAGAAATGTGGAAGAAGGTAGGTGTTCTAGCAAAAAAAGTTGTAAACAAAAGATTGACGATCACCTAAGTCTAAGGCTAAGTCACCTAAGTCTAAGGCTCAGTGATGAGGCGAAAAATGATCCGTTTTTAGGGGGTCATTTAAGCCCGAATCCGAATTTATTTGATCAAATATTGCCCTAAATCGTTCCTTTTGTGATTTTAGGTGTTTGGAGAGTGAATTCTGGAAAAGAGGCTATTTTGGACGTTTTTGGAGCATAAAGTGAAGAAAACGACAAAGTACCAAAAATCCAAGCTGGAAATACAAGGTGACGGCGTCAAGGGTTTGCTCTTGACGGCGTCAGACATGAAGAATAATTTACCGTAGCTGGTGACGGCGTCAGATGGAGTTATGACGGCGTCAAAGTGGCCAAGAATAATTTACCGTGGGTGGTGACGGCGTCACATAGGCCGTCACGATTGGATCTAGGGCGTCCGAGGAAGTGTATGGCGGCGAGTTGACGGCGTCAGATTTAACTCTTGCCGCCGTCAGGACGATTTTCCTATATATAGTTTTCTAGTTTTTTCTTTAAAGGAGGAGAAGTTTTGGTGAAACCCTAAAGACGATTTTGGTGCCTCTTTTACAGGTTTTTCAAGAGTTCCAAACCCTTGAGACCTTGCATTGTAATTGAGATAAGTATACTCTTAATTCAATCAATATATCTATGTGTTGGTTGTTTATCCTTTGTTCTTATCTTAATTCTACTATGCTAGGCTAGATCTCTCTTGTGTTTGCTTAGATCTAATGAAACCTAGATGTTGATTATGTGTTGATTACTTGTCTATTCTTGTTTTGAATGAATGATTTTATATGTTAGGCTTAAGAAAACTGGCAGATCTCCAAATGGTAACATGCTTGAACGTCTTAAGAAACATGAACCGAGGCGTACTAGGTCTTTATTGGTTGTATTTAATGCATGAGCCACTGTTTACAATCCCTATAGTTGTGCTGGGTCATGGTGTAGGAGGAGATAAGAGCTCATAGAGTTGGGGAGTTATGTATGCCACTCCACGAATGGTATTAAGGAATACAACCCGTCATTCATACAAGTGTAACAAGTAATTGACATGTAAAAGATATCTAGGGAGTAATGAAGTCTAAGTAAACACAATTTCTCCAATTACTGCTCACAACCTTATTTTAATATTAGTTTAATTTTATTTTCATTAGTTTAATTAGTTACAAAGTAGTTTTTGGGTTAGTTGAATAACAACTAATTCCGCCCACTCTTCTAAAAACCCGAGATTTTAATTGCTTTCATAAAAATATAAAAATACAAAAATAATCATCTTTCACCTCTAGAACTATTAATTAGGTTTTCTAATCCTAGCGACACTATTCCTAAGCTGAACGATCAATCCCCCGGTACTTGTCACTATACTATACTACAACGATCAGGTACACTGCCTGGTGGGGGTTGTAAGCCTCGCGAGATCCCTCGAGAGGTAAAGCAAGGTGCGATTCCCACGCATCACTCAGTCACCTATGTCTAAGGCTAAGTCACATAAGTCTAAGGCTAAGTCACATAAGTCTAAGGCTAAGTCACCTAAGTCTAAGGGCAAGCAATCCAAGTCACAAGCAGGTTGTTCATTTAGATTATGGGCAGGATGGATGCAAAATGAGTCAACTTTCCAAATTAAAACATTGATCCCTAATCACACATGCTCTAGGAATTATGATCTGGGGTCATTGGTTACTTACAAGTGGCTAGCAAAACAGTTTGCACATGAGGTTATAAGAAATCCAAAGATTAGTTATAGGCAGATGAAGGCAGATGCTAAAGAGAACTTCAGGATAAATGTAAGTGTTGGAATGTGTAAAAGGGCAAAGCAGAGGGCAGTTTATGATCATGAAGGAGGACATTAGATGTATGTATCATGTGGATGGTACCACATAAAACAATATGACAACCATGTGGGTCAGTTTATGTCTGTATTGACTTTATTATTATCTATGGTAGTGGGTCACTTTTATGTCTCCAACTTGTTTGAATATGCAAGGTATGCAGACACATGCATCAACACATAACATATATATTAATTTATATTCTTTATAGATAGCAAAAGATATTACATAGATATTGTCATTGTCATTGGGTTAAACAAGAGATCTACTGTCATTTTCATAAAAACCCATACTTAAACAAGCTAGTGTTTCTTTCCTTTGCCCTTAATGTCTGCAACTGATCCTGATGGCTTCTTGACACCAAAAGCCTTTTTCTTTATTGCTTCCCAAGTTTTTTGATTTGCAAGCCCTACAACTGCAACTGGTCCTGGTGGTTTTTGAATCCTTTTACCTGCACTGGTTTGACTTTCAACAATTTTAGTATGTTTTGACTTTTTTGCTTCAACACTTGTTGTCCCTGGTTTAACTTTTTTTGAGCTTGAACCTTTGTTTCCCTTAACAGTGGCAGGGTCATCTTCAGAGCTTGAGTGGTAGCTTGAAACATAGCTTGATATGGATGAAGAGTTTGACCTTGAATCAGCATTTGGGTCAACAGCAGGACCATGAGGAAGAGGAGGAAAGTAACCACTCCAACCAAGTGATTCACTGTATGCAGCACTTGAATCACTTGAAATAGTTATAACATCTGCAAACATGATCATCAATGGAGCAGGGTAAGAATGTAAGGACCACAAAAAGATAAAAATTTATAACAAACATACCTGGTTGATTAGCATAACTCATGTTATGAAATTTGGTGTGCTTGATTGCTTGATTAGGGTTTGACAGGGATAAAATTAGATGTGGATAGATAGGTTATATAAATGTATTAAGGTCCTTGTAGTCAATGCATTAAATAACAGGTAGGTATACTATCATTTATGTCTAAACCCATTTTCATTACATTAAACCATTTGAACATACAACCTAGACCCACATTCCTACACAAACTACACCATTACATAACAATCCTAACCTAGACACTACATAACCTACACCATACCCATAATCCATACCAGCTTAAACTACACAAACCCCACAAAATCTATCCCAAAAACCCTTACCATCATTTGACTAGGAAAGACATCACCAACACAAACACAGTAAACACAATGACTGCTTTCTTGTAGCATTCACCAGTGGTTGTTCTCTCATTCAGTTCCAACTCCAAATCACGAATCCTATTCCTGTAGGTGTAGTCTTGAACTTGCATCTCCCTCCTTAGTTGTTGGACTTGAGTGTAAAGGCTATGCATCTCATTTCTGTAGTATCCATAGCGTAGCTCAGGATCAAGAAAGAAGTAGAACCTGCATTGTTTACCTGAATCCTAAAAGTAAAAAAATAAAAACAAAAATTAACACAAACACAATAAAAAGACCATAAATATCATTGCTTTTCTTACACTTGGATGAGGGCAGCACAAGAAACGTCTAGCTGGGTTTGTAGCAGTGCGTGATGTCCTTTCAACCACAGGTAACTCACAAAAGCAATGAGTGGGTATGGGTCGAAGCCAATTAGACGATTCAGTTGTAGAAGACATTTTTTTGGTTATGGAGGTGATTAATTGATTTGGGATTTAGGGTTAGTATTTTGGGTAAATAATTAGGGTTAGTTTATGGAGAAAATAGGGGTTTTATAAAGTGGGATGAGTGGCAACGGTCAAATATGCTGATTGGGCATGCCACGTCAGCAACCAGGTTGCTATTAGGTAATAAAACGAAAATGTGGCCTTATTAACACGAAACCTAAAGTACACGTACCATCCGGGCAATAAAAAAAGTACACGTACCATATCGGTACATTTTAGAAAGTATACAGCTATTGTACGGACAAAACCCTTTCTTATTGTATTATATTTTCTTAAGTATACCACAAACATCTCTACAAATTACGTAGGGGAAGAGGTGATGTGATGAATTGTGATGCAACGTTGACGTGAATGTGAGGGTAACAATGACCATCGTGTCTGGAGTAAATGTTGTGATGATTTTTATAGAGTATACAATATTTTAGGCAATATATATGCACTCTTTTTACCATTTACCAATACTTAAGCAATAAACCCTTTAATACATTCGGTATTTTTCTTACAAATATACTATTTTCTTTCATTTTTGTATTGTAAATGGAATTTATGGCAAAATCTATTCGTTGAATGTTTAAGCGACGTAAACTATCGAGCTAGACTTCAAGGTTTATGGGCAGTGCTTGCATTAAAGTCATAAACACAAAGTTTTATATATGCACCACCACGTGACTAAAAGATAATTAATAATAACACCACCAAATTCTGATAGAGCAAGGTATGAGAGAGATGGGATGTGTACAGTCACATCCCTATGCAAGGGTAAAGCGATTGCTACCGGCAAGAATTCCAACAAGTGTGAGTGTGCAACAAAAGTCTTTATGTGAGGCGTGTGAGGAAAGAAAAGACAATGCCATTAAAAGAAAGCATATAAACAAAAAACATGCAAAGCAGGCAAAGACATAAACACATACCGACGTAGAAACAATGGAGCATGCATACATATATAAGGAAAATAAGGCACTCCAAACACATAAAAACATATTTCAAAAGGGCATATATAAAGAGATAAACAATACAAACAAATAACAGCATAAATGACTAACACAGAAGCAAGTTTATTTAAATGACTGATGCAAGTTTCTAAACTGCATGTCCAATTTGCAAGTTCAAACTTGCTCGCAGAAAATGGAACACGGTAAATAAATAAAGAGAAAACATACAAAGATATCATAATGTTGATGAATAATATTAGGGTCGGTGAAAAGTAGCTGCTGCATCACATTGCTCAGTTTCTTCCTGTCATACTAAACCACGGTGTTCCCTAAAAATTTGTCTAATAAGCAGAATACTTGCATCAAATTTTTCTAGCCGCCTACCCAATGCTTCAGCCCGTCGGCCATATGCATCAGCACGCCGGCAGAATGCATCCGCCTTATGTAGATATTTATCTGCCAGCCGGCCAAATACATCGGCCTGGCGTCGCAATTTATCAGCCCGTCCCATTGCACCAGCCCGCTGTTCCAGTGACTTGGCCTGTTTTTCTGCATGAGCCTTTAGGTTTAGGAATTTGGTCTGATGTTTCATTGCAACATTCTGCTGTCCCAAAACATTAGCCCGTCGTTTTAAAACATCACGCCTTTTGTTCGATGCATACAAAATCCGTCCCAATTCATAATCCCTGTATGCACTAACACCGGCCGAGCTGTATGGAAAGCATCTAGTGGATGCCTGCAATTAAATGAAAGAAATTATGGACATCCTTCCGAGATTTTTAAAATAGAATTTCTGCGCACGCGCGTATTTAAGAAAGAAGTAAAGGCTGTTAGCTATAACAAAAAGATTAATTACCACTTGATCCGCAACAATCTGATCAGCCGCTGCAGTAGCATTAGGAATGCGAAGGCGAGTTGCATAAAGAAGTCTAACATCCTTCAATGTGCATAAGGTCTTGCATTGAGGGCACTGTTGGTAAACAAATAATAAAGACAAAATTGACTCTTAGAATCAATAATTTGGGTAAAACTGAATTAGAATTATAGTCAAACAAGACGGAAAAAACCCACCTTCCGAGTCCCAGAGCTACTGGTTAGAAGCCGTGTCTCAATGCATGACAATCCATACATATGCCCAAGGAAGACAACTGCAATAATTGAGAAAGTAAGCATTCTACAATATTTAAGGAATGTTGCCAAGTCAATCAAATACTTAGGATAGAACAGACTTTACCAGAGTTGATGGGTTCCCTTAGTAGTCCAAAGGTGATAACAAATGGGGCAAACATCGAATTCATCTCATCGTCTTGTATGATTATTATTTTGTCCAACATCAGACTCATATTTGAGGGAAAAAACCTCCAACCCTTGCACCACATTACCAGTTTCGGGATCGATCCAACTTGTAGGCCTTGGTAATTGCAACTCTTCACAATCTTCTTCTTCATCTTCGTCATCGACAACTTCATCTAAATCCAACTCTATGCTTTCTTCTGCATATTTTTTTATTTTAATCGATTTGTGATCCTTAACGTACATTCTTGCCATCAGAATAAGAAATTTATACAAAGATCGAATAATGCACCAAACAAAAACAACTGTCGTCCCCTTTTATATAAGCTAACTTTTTTGAAAAACCATGCCATATAATAAAAAGCGTACCATATATATAAATAAAGAACCGACTTTTCTTTTGAACAATGTCACTTTAAGTTCTTTTATTATTTAGTATTACAAAAGAGTGTCCTTATCTTTATGTATATCTATATGTTTACTACTTCCCAATGGTAACTTTTTATTTTTTTATTTACTAGTTACTATTAGAGTTAATTACAAATTTCATCATTCTGATTTACACATATTCGCTGTTTTTTCCTTCTCACATAACAAAAAAAGTAACGGCCGTTAAATTTTATGGACGAAAGATGCATTTCGTATAAATTAAAAGGGCAAAATTTGTAATTAACTCAAAAATAAATTAAAGTGACAATGAAAAAATTGTTAGTCTTGATACTCGGAAGGTGATCAGAAAATCAACGAATACAAAAAATATATAAATAAAAATAAAGCCGAATTAACCGAAAAAATTGATCCAAAGCAAAATAACAACATTTCAGTTATAGAAAAATGAAAAACCGACTTTCTCGATCCGATTTTGGTTTTCATTGAAAAATGAAACGAAAATAAGAGAACAAACCCGATCCACCATATTATGAAAAGTAGATAATTATTTAAAATTAGACTTATTAAAATTCGTAAATTTGCGTAATATATATATATATATATATATATATATATATATATATATATATATATATATATATATATATATATAGGGGAGCTTTATTTTCAGAACCCTCTTAAGTACGAGAACTGCGAGAACTCTTTTAGACCAATAAGATTTTTTTTAATATTAAAGATTATTATTTAATCATAAGGGTATTTTAGTAAAATACAATTTTTATATAATTTTTGAATTTTTTATTAAATCTCGTTTCATAACATTCCAAAAATTTTCGGATTTTTTTTTTTTTTTTTTTTTTTTTTTTTTGGTAACGTATATCCAAAATAACATATGTGTTTTTTTTTGAAAAAAATTAGGTGCATGTATGTTTTTTAAATAATGTAAATTGAAATGTGTTTCTATAATGTAATTGTTCACACTTTTTTATCAGCCTATATATTTTTGCCTAACCATTAATTTTTAAGAAGTATGAAACACAAATCAAAGAAAATAAATCATTATAAAAGAAAAAATATATGATTCATATACTTAAATGTTACATTCCACTTAATTACAAGAACATAAAACACGTATGCAATAATCGTATATCTTCCAAAATCACAAATTATCTTCATGTATATTTTTGTTCATCCACTTCTCGGTCTTCAATGATATCGTCATCTTCAATCAATCTGAAACAACCATGCACAAAAACAATTAAACCATAAACAAATAAGAAATAAAAAATAATCCTAACTATCATAACGCATATGCACAATCTTGTATATATCAAACGTTTTTAATCTTGTACATAAAACACATATGCACCATTTTAATTGATTTTTTACCGGCAATAAACACATATGCACTATTCCTTAAAACATGTATGCACCGTACATCAAAACATGTATGCACCGTACCTTAAAACATGTATGCACCGTACCTCAAAACATGTATGTACCTCAAAACATGTATGCACCGTACCTTAAAACATGTATGTACCTCAAAACATGTATGCACCGTACCTCAAAACATGTATGTACCTTAAAACATGTATGCACCGTACCTTAAAACATGTATGCACCTCAAAGCATCTTTCTTTGATTTTATATCAATCTTAAAACGCGCATGCATAACATTTCATTATCGGCTGCTTAGAGCCTATTCTCTTTTATTTCTTTTACACTATTAAATGAAGTATTTTGCTAACACCTGTTGCTAACAAAATCCCAATCATGCCAAATGTTTGTGGTTAATAGCTTATTGCCACTAGTTTTAGTTGCAACATGTTGTCATGCTAATTTTAGTATAAAGAAAAAGCAAATAATACATATATGCACCAATAAAGTAAATAGAAAGAATAGTTGCCATCATATTAACACATCATATTTACCACAGTTCTTAGTTTCTTATGCAAACAAACAATCTTAAACATAGTTGTTTCGTGTGTTGTTCCAAGAAAGTGTTTGTTTAAACTTATGCTCTTATTTCCTATTTCAAGAACTTATTTCCCACTTTTAAATAAGTCAACAAGCTCGTTCAAAAAAAAAAAAAAAAAAAAAAAAAGTCAACAAGCAAAAAAAAAATAAGGTAAAAAATACGAACTAAAACTTCATTTAGTCAAAATCATAAAAGCTCACAAACCCATAAATTTACACTATCACAGAGAATACGGCAAACCCAATCAAACATCAGACTCATGTAGAACCACTGAATTCACCCTCACAAATGGATTTTCCAAAAAACAAATTAATTAATTTTTTTTAACTTTACACAGTGGGCACCTAAAATGATATCATGATATACCAAAACATAACATGTAACCAATTTCAATATATAGTGAGATTTACATATTAATTGATAGTGCCAGATCTTGAAGATAGCTAGAAAACAAAACCAATATCAAAAACAAATTTAAAAGATAGCAAGAAATCAAACCTCGTCAATCACTATCATCGTCAATTATTATTTGATACTAATAGGATATCGATTCTCGAACATAGACGATTTCTTTTTTTTTATTAGCAAACCATAAAAATCAACATCGATATGCAACTATATTGATTTGATAAAAGAACAACCGTCTTCATCTTTATTGATTAAATAGATCGGTCAGTAGATCTTGAAGAAAAGGAGAGGGGCGGCAGTTTTGTGGAGAGAGATTAGGGGATGTGAGATGTAAGTGTTACGGAGTGGAGTATTTATTATCATGATAAAGAAAAACCCTATAATACCCTTTTTCTTTAAATTTAATATTTTTGATTTTTAGTATAATTACAAAACTGCCACATTCACTTATAACCATTGATCTTTTCATCCAAGGGTCTAAAAAGAGTTCTCGCAGTTCCCGCACTTAACAGAGTTCTGAAAATAAAGTTACACTATATATATATATATATATATATTGAGATCAAATGAGAACTTTCTTAAAGTTGTAAAAATGAGAACCAACAAAAATCTCATAAATGACACTCAACTTAAAAGAAAATAAAAACATAATTAATTACAACTAAAATTGTTACAGATTTGATGTGTTTTCTTATGAAAATTGACGTAAACTAGGTGATATACTTTGATTCAACGTGTAATGTGTATCAAGGTTGAGTATTGTGTATCAAGTTTTTAGTGGTTGTTGTGTATTAGGTGTATCAATTTATGTATAAGAAATTAGTTTTTCGAGATTTTAATGTATATGTATCAAAATTTTAATTGTGTATCAGTAATCCGTTTATCATGTATGAGTTGGTCATTAATCGATTTAATGTTAACTTGTATTAATATATAATATTTTGGTGCATCTTTGCTAAAATGGTTATGTATCAATTTTTTAATAGTATTTTAGAATAGTTCTCATTTTTACAACTTTAAAAAAATTTCTCACATTAACCTTCCCCTATATATATATATATATATATATATATATATATATATATATATATATATAGAGGGTGGTTATTGTAAGATAGTGGTTAAAATAAGAAGTATAGGAAGCAATTGTAGCCATTAGATCTATTAAGGATGATGTCATTATATCAATATTTAAGGAATGGCAGTTTGGTAAATATCTTAAAATTAATGGCAAATTTATAAATCAATTTGTAGAAAGATACATGCAACTCGTATCTGCACTTTTTTCTCTTTGAAAAGTCAACACCATTTTTTGTTTGACATTTCTATATTACTATATCTTTTACAGGTATCAAATACTACTACATACTAGAACAAAAAGCTGTGGTTTTAATTCAATATAAAAAAAAATTGATAATTCATTTTCGTATTAAATTGTGATACACGAAAACCAAATCATGTTATATTGATTATGTACATGTATAAATTTATATTAACACTTATAATAGTCATACACAAGATCAAAATGTTGATGGACATACACAAATGAGATACAATCTACAGATTCTAGAATTAACACTTTTAATAGCGATTCATGAGGAACCATCAATACACACTAATATGCTAATATATAACTTTGATACATGAAATTATAACATTGATACACCACTAACATAAAACAACATAAAACACAATCATGATCCGATGGCGGTTGGCGACATCTACAAACATGTAGTGAGGACAAATCGCCGATAAAAGGGTTGACAAAAAAGCTAGATCCAAAATCAGTCTTGACTGGAAATAGTGTCGGTATCCTTCGGTCGACGGTAGCATCGATAAAAGGGTTCACAAAAAGAGGTAGATCCCGAAGAAGGAAACAATATGTTTTATAAGCTTCGTTGACGTCAATGGCGTAAATTTAAGAATGATATTCGGCTTTAATTACGTACTATCTTTGACCAACTTTTGCAGAGGAGAGACGATTTTGATTTTTGGATGAAAGAGTATATATACCAAATACCAAAATTACCCTTATAATTATTTAATAATCATGTTTCATTTTAAGTTAATAATTTCCACATGGCAAGTATTAATTGGCTTCTTACACTTTCTCACTTTAAGGACTAACTTACATGAACCTCATTCTATATATATATATATATATATATATATATATATATATAGGTATGGGTTAAAATAAAAATATATATATATATATATATATATATATATATAGGTATGGGTTAAAATAAAAAGGACCTTATAATAAAAAGTGTAGGAAGGATTGTGAGGGCGACATGTGTCACCCCTATGCCACATCATATGACACATGTCACCACCCCCACCCCCCCCCCCCCCTGCAAAAATTTTTTTTTTCCCGCCAAAAATTTTTAGTGCATCACAATTATAAAAGTTACTGCATCACAGTTTTAAATTTTAGTGCATTAAGGTTATAAGTTACTGCAACATAGCTGATGCACTAAACTATTAACTATGATGCAGTAACTTATAATAAAGATGCACCAAAACTTAAAAAAGAATCGTATTTTAATTGTGATGCAGTTACATACATATATGATGCATAAAACTTATGATAATTCAGTTTCTTTATAACCATGATGCAGTAACTTTATAACCATGATGCAGTAACATTAAAACCATGAATGCAATAACCGTGATGCAGTAAAATCATAATTGTGATGCAGTAAACGTGATGCAGTAACTTTATAACTGTGATGCACTAAAAAATTTTGGCGGGAAAAAAAAAAACTTTTGCTCCAAAAAAAAATTTTTTTTTGGCGGGAAAAAATTTTTTTTCGGGGGGAGGGGGGGTAGGGGGGTGGGTGGGGTGACACGTGTCATATGATGTGGCAAGGGGGTGACACATGTCACTCCCACAATCCTTCGTACACTTTTTATTATAAGGATCTTTTTAGAATAACCCCACCCTATATATATATATATATATATATATATATATATATATATATATAGTGTATCTTTATTTTCAGAACCCTGTTAAGTGCGGGACTGCGAGAACACTAATTTTGCATTAGAAAACATGCATGTTCATATAAAACAAGTATGTTTTCTTACATACACCTTAATACACATACATGCATAACATACATGTTCATATAAAAACCTGTTAAGTGCAACAAATCAATGCAAAATGGTTTTATTTTTAAAACCCTGTTAAGTGCGTGAACTGCGAGAACTCCAATTATGCATTAGAAAACATGCATGTTCATATAAAACATGTATGTTTTCTTACATACACCTTAATACACAGGCATGTGTATTAAGGTGTATGTAAGAAAACATACATGTTTTATGTGAATATGCATGTTTTCTAATGCAAAATTGGAGTTCTCGCAGTTCCCGCACTTAACAGGGTTCTGAAAATAAAGCCCCCTATATATATATATATATATATATATATATATATATATATATATATATATATATATATATATATATATATATATATATATATATATATATATATATATATCTCTACATTATATATAACAGGAGGCATTTGAAGGAAATGCCCAGTCATTGTCCAGTCAATGCCCAGTAATTCAATTTCAGCCATGTCATCAGCCATGTCATCACAATCTGTCCATGTAAGCAATTTATATATATATTTTGCATTTTTTAAATTTATTTATTTTGCATTTTTTAAATTAATTTAGAAAATTATTATAATAGATTATTGAAATTATTAATTAAAAAGTGTAGTAAGTGAGGTTCGAACATGGGATTCTCTCCAATCAATAACCTAACATAAACAAGCATCTCTACCAATGGAGCAATACAACTTCAGTTATTTGTTTTACAAGTTATAATTGATAAAGATCACCTAATTAATGTGACTTATAATTATCATATAAAAACGTGTATGTATTTACAAAATCACAAAAAAAAAAAAAAAAAATTAAAAAAAAAAGAAAAACACAAAACGTGTAACAAACCCTAATTTTATCTTTTCATCAGCCTTTTTCCCCTCAATTCTCTCACGCTAATCTTCTTTTTCTATGTGCAGGTTTGAGAATACCAAGTGTTCTTTGGAAGTAGCATGGTAAGTTTGCTCATGAGGTTTTTTTATGTACTCAAAACTCTCTGGTGTGGTGGAGTATACAATTCGATAGGCCTTATTATCACACTTGAAGTGATCTCACGTGGAATTAATAAAGTTAACACACGTAATTATTATTTGAACTATTATTATTTTATGGTATGATGATTGATGGTGTTTTGTTGTTACCAGTAGGATTCTTAAAAAAATGGCTTACGAAGAAACTCTAATGGATATCAAGGAATGAGAATACTAGGTAATTTGTATCTTCTTATTTTTTTATATGATCATATTTTGGTCTAAGGCCTTTGTTTGCTTATATTATTTTTGGTGAACAGGTCCGGGAGGCTCGAGAATAATACCGCACAATACTCTGTCGATGTCGAGTTATCTGGATGGGTTAGTTCCGTAATGTTCTAATCATTTTATCGTTCTCTATGCATACTAACTGACAACCTTTACAATGTTTTGTTATGTATATTTTTTAATTATATTTGCTATCATGAATGAAAAATAGAACATACATCACTGATTTGTAACTATTTCAGAATATAGGAAAGGATATTGCAGACAGTGAATTGCTTGATTACATCTCAGAATCGAGCACTATGATCTTTGGCAGACTATGGTGAACAGAAATCATGTGCTGTAACGACAACAAGACGTCTTACTGATTTTCTTGGTGATACAATGGTTAAAGATAAAGGGCTACGTTGCCAATATGTTGTTGCATGTGAACTACGTGTAAGTGTCTCATTTGGCTAAAATGATTAGTCTATAGGTTATTAATGTGTATAATCCACTTGCATAATATCGCAGCCGAACCCTAAATTGAATGTTAATCTGGATGAGAACAGGGGAACCCGGTGAGTAAATGGGTTGTTCCTGTTGAAATATTTGAAACTGATGCAGGTAAATTTATATACAGCTATATTTATAGGTTAGAAGGTTAAAGGCACGAGCCTTACATATTTCATTTGCAGAAATTATGAAGTTCTATGTAAAAAAGTGGTGCAAGATCTCATAAGATATCGGCATTCGATCCATTACTGATTGGTCATATTACAAACAACGACTTAGCTCTGCTATTCAAAAAAATCATTAATTATTATTCGTGGAGCAATGCAGAAGGTGCAGTTTTCCTTATAAAGTCCTTTAAGTATTGCGTTTTTTTTTGGTATTTAAACGTTGTTTATTTTTTCTAGGTCTCAAATCCTATTCCAAGAGTAGTTCATCCTGATTGGTTGCACAAGAAGGTTCGTTAAATCTACAATGTGTTGATTTTAAGTTGGTCTATGTCATCTGCAGGTTACCGTTTTGAGGAATTGATGGGCATTATGAAGTTATTGCTGCTCCCTACCAAGGTATTTTCTGCCATATGTGGTATCAATATGGGGGTAAAGTTTACTGGTGTTTTATTGATTGACGATGCCAACTTTTTTTGTATACTTGATAATTTGCGTATGTTCTATCATTCTTATTTTTTTCACCTGCACCTTGCACGCCGACGTGATTATAAGGCCTATTTGACGTTTGTTGCAGAGTTGGTTGACCCAATTTATGAAGTTTGTGACAATCAGACCTGCTCTTCTATAAATGATTTGGTTACTACAAGGTTATTAGTTTATAATTTAAAATGATTAAGATAAATTCTAACAACCATTTCCAATAACTAAAAACAATTACTAATCATGTGGTATGCACAATTGACAAGTCTTAACTTCAGGTAATGCTAAAATGTTGTATCTTTTAATGTTAATGTCTGATGTCTTATTTTTTAGCCCAGTAATTACTCCTAAAGAGATAACGATAACTAATTGTTTGCTACTTTTATATGTTACATATATGTTCATTTTTATAGCCATCTTCATGGGTTCAACTCTCTTGAAGTGCATCCATAAAGTCTTCCTGTCCTCTTTCTCTCTTCAGAAATGCAACAGACGAGACAGCTTCCCCGTCTTCTTGCTATACTGAGCGTGCCTTAGATAGACGAGCGGTCAAGAAGTCCAGATTTTAAATCTCTAATGAAACACGTGGTTAGTCCAAGCCGTTTTAAAAAGAGGTGCGGTTCATGTTTTTTTAAAAGGTTGTTTGTTTCCTGTATATTTTTTGCTAATGTTTTTTGTTTGTTGTTTTGGTACACAAACAAAACCAATTCATTCATACTTTATTATTGTTATTCGATTATTGAAATTCAATCTTGTCTTTCAAACTCATGAGAACCAAAAATAAAGTCGTACCTAAGAGTGGTAGTGAGGAATTATCGTATAAGATAAATAATAACCCATCTGTTGAGAATGAAGCAACCATTATACATGATGCATTGGTACCCTTTGATAAAAAGGGAAAGGTAAACATGTGGATAGTTATAGCTATGGGAATGGTATCGTAAACATTATGGGTGGGTCTACTGGTGGTGTAGTTATCCGTGAACATTCTTCAGCGAACACTATGGGTAGGTGTGCTGGTCGTGTACTTATCCGCGAAACTTCTTCGGTAAATGGTGGTACTATTAACAGAATGACAAAGGGTTCAGATACAACATTTTTGGACAAGGGTAAAACTTCGACTCAGATTGGGGCCTTGCAGAATTCTATCATCCCGGGAAAGAGTACGATGTTCGCGTAGCTTCCAGGTACCATACCTGCTCCAGTACTTATATATTCAATACCTTTTATAGACCAAATGACAATTAGGATCATAGTCAAAACTATCCGACTTTCTCTAGGACTGGATTGTTATTGTGTTTGTATATCATATTTTACATTTTACATTAGAGCTGTCAATATGTTTGCTTACAACCACATAGATACTTTAGGGGGCCTGAGCTTTTAGTTGATCTGCAAAGACTATGATTATTCATTAGACATGTGGATCCTTGGTTGCATGTTTGCTGGAATGGTGAGTCTCTCAATGTAATATGCAGATTTTTCGTAAGGAACCTTTCTATTATGGCCATGACAACCAGGACATTAGACATCTTCCAGGATACGAAACAAAGTTAAGCTTCTAACAGCTTTTATGCATTGTTTTAGACTCATGAGCAATCTTATACACTATATTATCAAACGGGTCAAAGTAAAAAATAAATAACTAAACGAGAAGCGGGTTCCAAGACATGCGAGGAAGCAATTAACAAGGGTAGAAATCTCATGGTTCCGACAAAGACGGAAACTACACAAACTCAACAACCAACTTTGGTTACAAACAAAGTTTCGTTTCATATTTGGATCAACAACATATAGTTTATTCTTGCTCACAACTTATCAAATTTATACGTATATCAAATGAACATTTTAATTTTTTTTTTCATGATGTAACAATAATATGTTGGTATTATTTACCGTTGATTTATATACTCTTCCTAAATTTCAAGTAATACTATGCAAGTAAAGTTTATTCTTAATTTTTTTCCCCAATTCATGTGTTTAAGATATTTTCCGATAATCATGTTTGTGTACATCCACTTAGATTTTTTCAAGTAATATTATGAAGCTATCCCACCTATTGGAAGTTTATTTACTTAGGTGACTTATTTTTCTTGAAAGTCAACTACATGTAGCAAGAGAAAGTGAATTTGATTTGAGATCCTAACAATACAGATATTGATAATGAGAAAAGAAGAGCTTCATATATCACAACCTGCACTCGATCCTCAGAAATCAGAGGTGCATCATGAAATGACAACAATAGAAACAGACTCAACAGTTCACAAGTAAGTTCATTTGACTTTATAGATCAGATGTTTTACTTTTGAAGCTTAAATATATTTTCCTTTACATAATTTTTTGTAATTAGATACAATAAGTTAAATATGTGTGCAGTATCCTTTTGTTGAAAATCAACCGTTTGCGATAGGATTGGAAGATGTACTTATTGACCTTGCCGCAGAAATTTTAGCTCGTCCATCACATAAGAGGCAAGTTACTAATATTTAAATACTTTTCCTATTTACTTTTTCTATCTATATTCAGTTATAACAAGTGATATATGTAATCATATTACTGTAAAAAAAGTTTATAATAAAAGGAAAATTAGTTTATTACTCCTAAAAAGTATATTACCCACCCTCTATACTTTATATAGTATATAATAAACTGATTAGTGTGTTGTTAAAGAAAGTTGGTTTAAACCTTTTAGTACTTTGTTAATTTAGATATGAAATATGAACTAATATGTTAGAAAAAGTTTGTGAACGGTGGTTACACTAGAGAACTTGGGTACAAGCTGTGGCTCAAGGGGATGTTGATTTGGTGTGTCTCAATTACTAAATGTATACTTTGTATGTGTGTTAAACGAATCCTAACATCAGGTGTTGGAAACATCAAAGCGCCTTATGAAGATGATATATCATAGTATGGTATATACTTATCAAGCTTGAACGCCAAATTACAAAGATCCTAATATTGATTCTTCACAAAGGTACGGCTTGCTTTTTGATTTAGTTATCTTTTCTAATAAGTAGGCTGAAACGAATTTCGATATTGTTAGTTTATACCTTCGTCCCGACTCCTTACTTCTGAATGACCCTTTTGACTCATGAGAATCTTAATCCAAGTTATAGCAATCAAATGCCCAATATACCAAGAGTTTCAGAAACATGTAAAGATCAACGAGCCAGTTGTACATAAGTTTCATGTCTAATTTTAATACTTTTGATTGTAGGGTGTTTGAGGTTCTTTAGAACTATTCAAAGGTGTTAGTGTGTGGTGCCTGCTTTAATCTGATTAGGGGGTGTTTGGGGCGGCGTAGATAAGACAAATAGCAATTAAAACTCATTAGATAAAAGGTTTGATGATAATTACTATTTTATTGTAATGATAACAGTTGTGCACATGTACATAAATCGCTAATATGAAATAAATCAGATAATCAACAGTAAAAGGACCAACTATTTGTTTTTCAGGTGGGTGACGATGAATTTGGGTACATGTTAAGCCAATATTTTACAGCTAAACAAAGTCAGCAACTTAGGTTTGCGATTTGACCAAAACGCAAGAACAAGACTAGATTTTGTTACTGAGATCTGATTGAGAGAGGGAATTCATGTTAGTTTGTAATGTGCCGATATGTTTTTTCATGAATCAGAACTTGACGTGGATACTATCAAGCAGGTGGACCATTTATGCTTTTCTTTTAAAGAAACAAATCTAACTTATAATCACTGCTAATTCAGTTATGATTTCATACAGGTTAGTATTCCACTATGGTTCTATTAGTCTCATAGATGAACCATGCAAGTCAACGCATTTAGCTGGAATGTCCTTAGCGAAGAAGTATGTTATCATGTTGTCTTATGATGTCAATTTAAGACTAGAACTACGGCGATCAGCTGATGCTACTTGCCTACTTGTGAAGGCATAATGAGTATATGGGATCAGGCCAATGTCAATAAGGTATATTGTCGCTTTTTATTGCATAAAAAGTGTACATATTAAGTTTTTTTTTTTTTTTTTTTTTTTTTTTTTTTTTTTTTTTTAATTTAATGTAATATAATATAATTTTTCGTTAGACTAATATAGATATTATCAATGCATACGTAGGTAAGCGAGGATGACATTACTTTTTTTGACAGGGGTTGACGACACATATGGTGATAATGCTGCTTCAGCTTTGGCACGTAAGTGATTGACTAGATGGATCTAGATATTATACACGGTATTTTGTTAGCTATGTTATTATTCTGACGCGTTTGGAAAAACATAGCCCAAATGAGTGTTAGAAATGACCAAATCGACTCATTTATTAAAAATAATAATAATAATAATAATAAATAAAAATCCACAATTTTAATCAAACTGATTATCTAAAATTCTTCAAGGATTTTGATGCATGAAAACAAAGAGTTGGCAAAAAACCTTGGATAACGATATAACCTTACTGTTCGGTAAATATACACAGGCCTTTCCCATTACAAACGACGGCTTTCCAGAGCACTATTTTAGCTTCACATCATACAATCAGGTTGCCTCTTGCACAGACGTGAAATACTCCATTCTCATAGGTATTCATACTTCCCACCGATAATTCCCCCAAATATGGTTATCTAAATACAATAATGATGATTTTTTTGCCTGACTATATAGGAATAGTCCAACATATAGCAGAGGCAAAAGATTACAGGAGCACAACTGTGAACAAGGTCACTGTCTGAAGCATATATATCCAAAATCTAACGTTAGTAATCTCGCCAATTTTGTTATGGTATTCATAAGATACATGCTATACCTAAATAACCTTAAATGTTGCAGCGGTAACACTCTGACATTGGTTCTATGGAATGAACTGGCGACCGGGTTTGAAATGCACATATATATGGGACTTCCAAAACCTGTAATTATAGCTGTTGCATCATGTTGGGTGAAAAAGAGTTCAGGTACACATGGTGTGGAATAACATAGTATCAGATACATTACATTCTCTATTGAAACCATTAAGAGGTAATCCATTATTTACTTTTTATTCATACGTGTCATGGTTTTTTCATGTAGTGCTTGCTTGGCGGGCTAAAAGTTTGATGTTTGTAATATGATCAACTGGATCATCGACGTGTGCAATTTGTGAAAACGATTAACATTTCTACTATCACATGAAAAGCTAACGGAAAAACTAAAAAACAATTGTTTCTTCACATACGTCCAGCTTTAGAAAATATGTTATCGTTATCTACTATAAGATGTTCCAATAACCAAGTTTGATTATTTATATAAAAGTATATCGAGATATCAATTTGCATTTCGGTTTTATTATTCACGTCAACCACAAGTTATTATTCAGGTTTGATGAAGGTTATGTTAATCTCAATATTCACATTTTTGTTTAGCCACATCTGATATATTTACCGGATGCGGTGGCTTATTTTTTATTTATAAAAAGATGGTAAGTAAACTACTTTTGGAGCCATCACCCATTATATTTTCTTATTTTAAACCTTACTCATCTAAACATGCTTACTTGTCAGGGGCAACATTAACTAAATGGGTTATCAAATATTAAGGACCTGTTGGTGATACTTTTAGACTTATTGTCATTAGGTATTTGCATTGCGATTTCTGCTGAACAACTATGGTGTTTATCCTGGGCTACCTGAGATACCAATTACTTAGGCCTTTGAACCAGCTATAGAAGCAACTGTCCTACAGGTTGTTAGTCCAACGATGGTACAGAAGGTCATAAGGCTTATGAACATATAACCTAAACCCTAAACCCTAAAAGAAACTGAAGCTATATTCATTTTTGTCTTTTGTTTTGCTTTATAAACGTAAATGTAGTGATCGGTTGTGATGATTATATAGATTATTAGTGTTAGAAAGCAAATACACATAGAAGAAACAACTTACTTGATAATTTAAAGTAGGCCAATGATGATTATTAATCTATAGATGTTGTATAATTATATAGAATTGGTCAAGAGCTTTTCGCTTGATTGAATTTATAACTAAGATTATTCATTGATGGTGTATCTTTAAAAGTTGGTTAAAAAGATTCATTACTATTCCAAGATGTTTATATTGCTTACTGATTTAGAAAGATGGGGTACTAATATTTTAGTGTATTTTTTTTCAGTACATTCATGGTTTCACCGCTCAAGGAGTTCATTACCATCCATGATGTGCTAACCATTGAATGAGTTAATTGATGAACAAGATCGCGGATAGATTTGCATATAAGGATAGAAGATCTAACAGTTGAGCAAGAAAATAGTTTGATAGATTTGCATATAAATCAAAAGATGGAAGCGCGACAAGAAATGTGAATAGCATTGGTGATACACAATAACAAGTCTGAGGAACGAGATGCCTTCTTTAGCAGATATAACTGACAAATACATGATCATATCATAGCTGAAGTACGATGTATGTTTGTCTTTGATATCTTATCAAGAATCTAATTTACAGCCATGAAGATATGTGACATAGTCTACTGTGACTAATCGATGTGTTTTTGTTATGATATTAACGTGTTAGTTCCGTCCCTTCATGTTTTAGCATGTTTTAACAATACATATTGTAAACTTATGATATTGGTTCCATCGAGCTTACACTCTCTAAAATGATCACACCGTTATTGTTCTATATGGTAAATGATCATTTATTTTCATTGTTAATGCATTCACTATAAAAATATGTACATTTATATATTATTTTTTGTTAACTTATAAATTTCAAGTTAACCTTTCTTAAAAAAAGCAAAAAAAAAAAAAAAAAAAAAAAAAAAAAAAAAAAATAGTAATAAAAAATAAAATAAATAACAATTAACAATTAAAATGTACGTCAAGGTAACCTTTCTCAAAAAAGTTTAACGTAAACCAATACCATCAAAAAATTAAATAAGCTCCTCATCCTAAAAAAAACCAACACCTTAAAACATTATTTTACGTTAACTAACACCATCCAAATTATAATTACAAGTCATGCCCGCCCATCGGGCGGGCTTTGAAGTCTAGTATATATATATATATATATATATATATATATATATATATATTCATTTTTATACTTTTCAAATTAATCACTTCAAACACGTATTATTGTCTAGGTTATATTATCATACAAAAAATCAATGTTTTTTATACTAGAAGGGTAATCGCACAATGCGGCGGCGGATTCGGTGACTATTTTTGTGGCGAACAAATATTTTTTTATTTTAAACCTTTCTTATTTAGAATGTATCAAATGCTTTATATCATAGTAGATATATATTTTTCAAAAGTAGAATGTATAAATTATTAATAGTGTAAATAGTTAACAGTTTTGTTTTTCAAATTTTAGCATTAAATTGGTTATAAATTTAATGAACCTTTTTTATATACAATTCTATTAAAATATATATCATTACTAGCTTCATAACCCGCCCGATGGGCGGGTTCGCTTTATACTATTGCTTGACAAACTTTAACTATACGTAAGTAAATAACGAATAACGGCAAACATGTTAAACGAAAAAATTGGAAACAAAAATTCGGTATTTATGTACTCCGTATTATATATAAAAAGAAAAATAATAAGTATGCTAATCATTATAAAACTAATCTAGAAGAAAAGTGACGTGACAGCAATAAATGTTCATATACATAAAACTATCTTGATATTATGACCCTTATCTAATCTATTGCTTGAGAACTTTATCTCTACCTACGGATGCTACTTTCTCGTCATCAGGACTTCAATTGACAGCAAAAACCTTAACATGAAAAGAAAAATAATTATCTACTTGAAAAGAAAAAAAATTATCTACTTGTTCAAGTTGGTGGATTTTGATATTTATCTTCCGAGTCAAAAAGAAACACAAATCAAAACCATACCTCATATGCGTGACCAAAAGGTCTTGCTTCAACTTCTGCATCCGTACATCCCAATCCTTAAAAGATGGCATGTACCAATCAATTTTTTAAGAAAAAGTTGGATTATTACTGCAATAGTATTCTTTGTTATCACACATAATATATTCCAAAACGGAAATGACATCACAGAATTTGTTGAATGGCCAAACTCGTATCTAAAAACAACTAATCATTTTTGACCCAATACACAACTTGGCCGTAGTAAGTTCTAACTACAATCATCATATGGACGTTTACAAATAATCTTAGTTTCTTTTATATAGTATGCATCATAAACTCATGTGCTTCATTCATGACAAATTAACAAATGCAGATACTATAGTCTAAATGAATCAGAATAAGAGGGACCCTTTATTTAACCGTTAGTTTAGAATCCTTGCTACCACTCAACAGAAGCCTCTTGTCGGTAGGCTAGCTGCATAAAACCATGCAGCTTATGAAAAGCTGAGAAATTATTATTTGTTCAGCATGTGATGTTAGTATGTTACCTCAATGGTCCAAACATAACCAAACACCCCACTAAACTGTACAAACATATCCAAAAATAAATAGCCAAACACCCCAACTGGTCCAACTGACTTTGCAGCCCCTCCACCTCACTAAGATGTGACTCCATCAGCATTAGAAAGCTGGAGCCATCAGCGAGCTGAAAACTTTACGCGCTGAAAAATCTCGCTTGCTGAAAATATGCCTTTCAGTTGCTGAACTCTTTAAGGCGCTGAAAATTTGTTGGTGCTGAAATTCACGTGCTACAATTTTCAGTTGCTGGAAATTTTGTTTGCTGGATTTTTCCGTGCTAAAAATTTTCTTTGCTGAAATTAGTTGCTGAATTTTTCTGCTTGATGAAAATCCAGTTGCTGAATTTTTCAGTACTTCAAATCTTGGTTGCTATTGTATTTTCTATGCTGATATTCAGGTGCTAAACCCACATTGAACCAGCCTGCGCTGAACCAACCGACACTGAACCAAACGACGCTGAACCAACTCGCGCTGAACCAACCCGCGATGAACCAACCCACTAGAAAAAAAAAAGAATCGTATTGAGTAAAAATGTTCAAATTACAATTGATTATAGTATTCACGAAAGCTTGAACGCTATATAATCCTCACTTCTAGCATGGTTTAAGCAAAACCAAGCAATATCGTGAATGTAGCGTACCTAATACTCAAACTTCTTATTACTAAACCAGCCAGGAAGCACTTAATTGATTCTTCAGCATCTACAAACATATAATTCTCAATTAGATCACATTACCAGCTAATATGTGCCATCAATCACTCAAACGAATATCAAGATAGGGTTAATCATGCATCAGGCAGTAGACTTTACATCTTATTTATCCAGTGGGCATTATTTTACTTGTTTGGTAACCATGGTTTACAATATAGTAAGCTAAAAGTGAGACCAAGCCCACATGAGTGACACTAATTTCCTCTGGTCATGAACTCTAAACCTTAAAATCCCCAAATCAAGATCCTAAACCTTAAAATCCTCAAATCAAGATCCCTAAACCTTAAAATTAAAATCCCCAACTTCTCCCAAATTAAAAAAAAAAATCCACTATAACCTTTAACCTTTAACCAATTTCAATTCATTTCCCTAAATTGAACAACCCTCAATTTCCTGTATATTTTTGATCGAGCATTTCTTGTATCCGTGGGAGAAGAAGAACAATGGGATATCGAGATGAAGAATGGCAAGAGGTACGTCGTAACAGAGATAACTATCGGGACAGGAGATCAACTGAAAAACACGAAACAATTGATAAGGTGTCGGTATCATATTATATCACAAACCTACCAAAAAAGACATTCAACCACGGGAGATATGGAACCGTTGTACAAGTATAGGTACGATTTTTGATGTTTATGTAGCACAGAAACTATCTAAGATGGGAAGGAGGTTTGGCTTTGTAAGATTCATTAAAGTTAAGGATACGAGGGAGGTTGAAAAACGTCTTTGTGATATTTGGTTTGGGAATTACCATGTATTTGCATCAGTAGCAAGGTTCAAACGGGTAGAGAGTAATATGGATAGGCAACAGGTGAATCAAAAGGAGGGTAGGGCACGTATGCAGCAAAATGGAATGGGGAATGGGAGATCATACGCGAAGGTTGTGTCTGGGGAGAAACCAAAAAACATGGAGCAAGTGCAGGTGATGAGATCAATGAAAATCGAGAAGAAAGAACTTACTGGAGTAACGGATGTGTCGTCGACAATACTGGCAGAGGTAAGAGAACCAACATCCATTCCTAATTTGCTGAATTTATGTTGTGAAGAAGGTTTTTCTAATATCAATATAAGGCATGTTGGTGGATTATGGGTATGGGTGGCTTGCGAAAATGCTAAGGTGTGTGGTAAGTTCACTGCGAATATGGGTATACAACAGATGTTCAAAAGCTTCAGATCAATATCTTCTGAATTCGTTGTCAATGAGCGATTGGTTGGAAATAAGTAAGCTACCGTTGTGTGCATGGAACTCGTGTGTTTTTAAAAAGATTGCAACGTTGTGGGGTGAGGTGCTTTTTGCGGATGAAGATGAATCAAATAGTCTTTCTATTGGGAAGGTTTGTGTTAAAACTGGTAATATGTCTGTCATCCAGGAACCGGTTTCAGTTGACATTGAAGGTAAGAAGTATGAAATATTTGTGAAAGAAATGGCCACGTGGGAACCAGAGGTGGGGAAAGAAGGAAGTTTTTATGATTCTGAGAATAGTTCCCGACATTCGGAAGAAGATGAGCAGGAGATTAATCATGAGCAATCGAGTGAGTGTAGGGAATATGTCCCTAATACGTTCAATGAAAGTAATAAGGATAGGTTTCATGTAGAGATGGATAAAGAAGTTCCTGGGTATTGTGATGAAAAAGTTGGTGGAGAACAAGATAACATAGGTACTAAAGAGAATATGATACATGGAGCTTGCAAGCAACAAAATGGTGACACGTCTTCTGCAGGTGGGGACGGGGATGATCTCAATAAAAGAAACGACGAGTCTAAGATAGAAAAACCTGTGGATGGTAACAGTAGTGAAGAGGGGGGAGCATCGCATCAAGCTACAAAATCTACAGGTGATTCATCTATACCGCCGGGCTTTGGTGGAATGAAATTCTCTCCGATTCGTTCCAAGGGATCGAGGAGCTCATGGCATTCTAAATCAGAAAGAGTAAGGAAGGCATGGAGTATGGACTCTCATGAATATTTACGAAAGAAAAGGATAAGCCCAGAGATGGATGGAATGGAGGAGTTGAATCGATATATAGAGCTTGGAAAAATATTGGGATATGATGTTACACCGGCTCAAAAAGATCTTATAGAGATGATTGGTAGGAATGGTGAGACGATGTTCCTATGATTTGTGTATCTCTTAACATTTGCGGGCTGAATACAACAGCCAAACGAGGATGGGTGAGAAGTATTTGTGAAAAAAATGATGTTAATTTTATTGGGTTACAAGAAACGAGAATGACGAAAGTTGATCTGTTCAAAATTCGAAGCATGTGGGGTAACAGTAATTTTGATTTTGCATGTAGTACAGCTCGTGGTTGTTCGGGAGGGATTATTTCTATATGGGATCCTGCTGTTTTTGTGAAGAAAAAGGTGCAGTGTACCGATAATATGGTTCTTGTGGAGGGTATTTGGTCAACTTTAGATATGGAATGTACTATGATTAATGTCTATGCTCCTCAAGATATTAATCAGAAACGAGCTTTATGGAATGACTTGGTGACTATTGTGAATATAACGTCGGGTGGTTGTGTTGTTTTTGGAGACTTTAATGTGGTCCGTTGTGTTGAGGAGAGATCAAGAACTATTTTTTGTCATAGATCAGTTGAGGCGTTTAATGATTTTATTGATCATTCTGAATTAATAGACATTCCGATGGGTGGTAAGAAGTTTTCTAGAGTGAATAGCTCGGGTAATAAAATGAGTCGGTTAGATAGATTTTTGGTTTCGGAAGCTGTGGTCGATAGGTCCCCAAATTTGACGTGCTTGGCGTTGGATAGAAAGCATTCCGACCATTGCCCGTTATTATTAAAAGAGGAGCGGAATGATTATGGGCCTAATTCTTTCAAGATCTTCAATTCATGGATGGAGATGGACGGATTTGACGAAATGGTGATGAATTCTTGCATGGAATTTCAACCAGATGAAGGGGACAGTAAGTGTGTGGTGTTAAAAAATAAACTTAAATTTGTTAAAAGCAAGATTAAATTGTGGTATGCTCAGAAGAGGAGTGATCAAATGGGTCAACGTAAGGTGTTAGAAAGTAGACTTGGTGAGATTGATCAGATGATAGACGATGGCCAAGGTTCGGATGATATTATGTCTGAAAGAAGAGACCTGTTGCACAAGGCGATGGAGTTGGACCGTATCGTATTAAAGGATATTGCTCAAAAGTCTAAGAAAAAATGGATTAAGGAAGGTGATGAGAATGTGGGCGTGTGGGTGTGATAAAGCGCCAGGTCCCGATGGGTTTTCTTTTCGCTTTCTTAGAAGATTTTGGGATCAATTTCGAACGGAGGTTGTAGAGTTTGTTCATGAGTTTTATGAATCTGGGGTTATTACGCCAGGATGCAATGCATCTTTTATTACTCTAATCCCAAAATGTGAGAACCCGACTAATATAAAAGATTACAGACCTATTAGTTTAATAGGTATGCAATATAAGATTGTTGCAAAGCTGTTAGCCGATAGGTTGGCTAAAGTGGTTGATTCGATAGTTAGCCCAGAGCAATCGGCATTTATAAAGGGCTGACAAATTACAGATGGTGCTTTAATGGTAAATGAGATCGTTACATGGGCGAGAAAAAATAAAAAGAAGATGATGATGCTTAAAGTTGATTTCGAGAAGGCCTATGATTCGCTTTCTTGGGACTACCTAGATTGTATGTTTGAGTTTATGAGATTCGGTGATAAGTGGAGGAAGTGGATTCGTGGGTGCCTAGTTTCTGCCAAATCTTCCGTGTTAGTGAATGGTAGCCCAACTATGGAGTTTCAGCTTCACAGGGGTCTTCGACAGGGAGATCCTTTATCTCCGTTTTTGTTTATTTTGGCCATGGAAGGATTACACATTTTAATAGAAGATGCGGTTCAATATTCTTAGTTTAGAGGGGTAGCTGTGGGGAGTTCACCAATTGTAATGTCACATCTCTTCTATGCAGACGATGCAATTTTCATGGGCGATTGGGACTGAGATAATGTTGAGTGCTTGATTCGAATACTTAACATTTTCTATTTGGCTTCTGGGCTCCAATTAAATCTTCAAAAGTCAAAATTATATGGGCTTGGTGTTGCAGAGAATGAAGTTCAAGACTTAGCTACGTGTACAGGATGTGGGGCTGATTCAGTTCCATTTAGGTATCTCGGACTTCCTGTTGGTGAAAGAATGTATCGGGTTAATTCTTGGAGACCTTTGATAGTTAAGTTTAAGAAACGGTTGGTGAATTGGAAATCTAAATTGATGTCGATTGGCGGGAGACTTACTCTGGTTAAGTCCTTGTTAGGAAGTCTCAGAATATATTATCTATCGTTGTCTCCTATCCCGGTGCAAGTCAATAAACAACTTGAATTGATGAGAGCTAGATTCTTTTGGGGCATTGATGATAACGAGAAGAAAATTGAGTGGGTTAAGTGGGATTCTATTTTAAATTCCAAAGAAAAAGGAGGGCTTGATGTTAGTAGTCTTTGGGCATTTAATCAAGCTTTACTTTTAAAATGGCGTTGGAGATTTCTAAATGGCAACGATATGCTATGGGTGAAGCTAATAAAAAGTTGTCATGGCATAGAAGGTAGATTCTTAAATGGTGGAACAACACCTCCTAAAAGTGGGGTGTGGACTGGTATTGTGAAGGCATCCATGGAGCTTCATAGGCGTGATTTAATTCCGAATTCGGCGTTTAGGAGAAAGGTGGGGAATGGCAGGAATACTAGATTTTGGAAGGAGATGTGGTGTGGTGAGGGAACTTTAGAAGCAACATTTCCTAGGTTGTTTGCTTTAGCTTCTAATAGGAATGCTTTTATTAGCGATTACTGGTCCACCCAAGGGTGGAATATTAGTTGGCGACGAGATATCCGGGGTGGGGCAGAACAAACTCAACATGATCAATTAATGGCATGCCTTCAAATAATCAATCTTAACTTAGAACAAGACATTTGGCAGTGGGAGTTTGATGATGAAGAAACTTTCACGGTCCGATCGGTCAGAAATAGTCTTGATGTTAAACGTCTTCCGGGTGCTCCTACGGTGACTCGATGGTGTAATGTTCTTCCGATCAAGGTGAATGTGTTTGTGTGGAGAGCTTTTTTAAACCGGCTACCTACTCGTTCAAATCTGGACCGACACGGAATTGATATTGACTCTCTGCTATGTCCAGGTTGCCACTGTAATGTAGAAGACATTAACCATGTGTTTTTTGCATGTAATGTAGCTGTTGAGTTATGGATCAGAATCGGGGTGTGGTTGGAGTTAGATATTCCGGAGTTTGTTAATGTTGAAGACATGTTTCAGTGGATTGATGGTCAAGGAGGTGGGCCTACGCAGCAGAGGATCTTAAACACAAATTGTGTTGCAACAATATGGATTCTTTGGATGTATCGGAACGCGGTGGTGTTTGATGGCTCAAGAGTTAAAAAACATCAGATTTTTGATTTGGTAGTCATTTACTCATTTGATTGGATATGTAATAGAAATCGTAAGAGTAGATTCAATTGGAACGCGTGGATGCAAAACCCGCGTATGTAATCTCCTTGTTTTCTTTGCTAGTTCCGTCTAGCTTTTTATAAATTAGCAGTTCAAAAAAAAAGTGAGACCAAGCAATTCTAGAAAACAACCTAATGCTTACCATGTAGGTAGATCACATGCATTTGTAACTTTTTCCATCCATGTTTTGCAGCCTACTGTAAAATAGCATATAAGAATTATATCTAAAGATTTAAACCATATTAAACATGCATAGATAAGATGATACAGGTTGCTGGGGTGTTTGGTTTGTAGCTGACTGGGGTGTTTGGTTTGCTGCTAAAAGAGATGTTTGGATGCTGCCGGCGACTTTTAATTTGTTTGGCAGATTGACCCGTTTTCATTTTAGCTAAATTTTATTGTGAAATCCACCTGTTTGACCCAATTAATCAATTCATATGTAAACGGCTCAAAATTACAACTCTACTAATGAAAGTACATTAGTGACTATTAGCACCTCTTGATTAGAACGCCTAATAAACCAATCCCTTTGTCCCACATACATGTAAGAGTAGTCTTTAAGCATGACTTACTTATTTATCAAATGTTGTAGTTGCTTATGCCCACCGTTGTGGTCGCCTCCTCCTGTCCGACCTCCTGTGCTTCTGATTTACCAGAACTACAATTAAATAAAAAATATATATAAAAATAACACTCGATAGTCAGACCTTAACATAAAGGTTTAATTAAAAGATAACATAATAGTATAGCTTATTACCAGGATTTACTTGAATAATCTTTTGTCTAAAAATCATGGCCGCAGGCATAACTTCTCACACATTGAATCCACCAACCCCATAAATCACAGCCTGCACAATCAAAAATGAAAGTAAACATAAACAGTGACAGTGACAGTAGTAAGCACCAGGCACTTTTAAGTTGTTGGTGATCACTTTTAGTGTTTTAATATAATGAATCTGATCCTAATGACTAAATAATCAGTTAAGGAGCTACTGTGACAAAATCAACTCAAAATAGTAGTTGGTTTGATTGGAGTAATTATTTCATAACGTTGTCATCCCATATATATACAAATACATGAAAATAGACCAACAAACCTGATATTTTTGAGGCCCTCCCATATATATACAAATACATAAGCACCTCTTGACAGTCTCTGATGTTACATGTACACAGTTACATGACATACGATGATCAAGATTTTATTGTTACACTTTCTTTAAGGGTCAGGTTATATACCTGTCCAATGAAATCGATCAGACCTTCTAGTAAGAGAATTATACCATAATTACAACCGGCAGATTAAAGATAAAAAGAACTGTGATTTCTTACCATGGCTGTCATTGGCAATCGTGTTTAGAGGCATCATTTGAGAACTTATGTTTCATTGTCTTATTTTCACGTGTACAATGATCTATGTTTAAGTACAATACCTGGTCAACTATAACATAAATTATAGGACTTTTTTTATGCTTTAGTCATTCTTCATGAATAAGACGCGAATAGCAGATAATCATTAGTACAACAAATAACAAACATACCATCTCATCCGCTTTTGCAGTGGCAAAATCCACGTGCCCGTTACCTACAAACTGATCTCATATGATATGTATGCATTTGCCTGCAAAAACATAGAGCCATGTGTACACTCTGGTCCTCTCTTCATTTCATCTCGCCATCTTTATCATTGATAGCGAAAACCTCGCCACCGTCTGTCCCAGTGCAACTAAACAGGTACTGGGTTTTTTTTCGCTGAGAATTAAAAATAAGATAGATTGAGATACAAAACTTATAAGGCAAGGACTTTCTATTGGGAATTAAACATTGAAGAAAAAGATTGAGATGAACTGCGTTACCTTCTTTCCAACAAAGCCGATAAGCAAGCAGAAAAGCACTTGAATAAGCAATCTCAAACACCCTCTTAAACAGCTTTTTAAAATTTGACACGTTATAGCCCTCTTAACGCCCTACTTGCCTGCATATACAAATCAATAATCATAAAAAATACTAATCTGGATTATATTAGGACAGCAGATATTTTAAGATACATCTCGATACAATATTGACATACCAAATAGACAAACTTAAAAAGTAACCTTTTTCATAGATGTCGCATTTTCGACCCATTTATGTTTTCTAATGCGAATTGGGCTGTGTTTTTATCTCTAACGGGACACATCATATAAAGATTAGCTAAATGGGACAGATAGATATTAAGCTGTTTATGAATTACTAATGCACATACCCTTGCGACCTCTAAAGCAGTTTTCATTCAAAATCAAGATTATACTTGTGCTAAAATTGTTTCCTAATCATGTGTAACTCAATATTTATTATTTTAATAAAATAACTTAAACTGGGTAAACTTGTTTGTGTTTCAACTCAATCCAACGCGGTTTGACCCATATTATAAATTGACGCATTTGACCCGCTTAACTTGCAGTCTCTAATTTACACCAAGAAAGAACCTTTACCATGATTCAACACCTTCCCCGTTGGCCTATAAATTGAGGGAAAAAAGGTCAAATCTTGTGACTCCATTCTTTCTTTTGCATAGTACTTTACATACATCTTCGTGTTTAATATCTTCTGCTATAGTAGAAAGTGCAAGTTAGAACCAAAAATAGTCATCAGTTAAAAATACACCAATAAATGATAAGTTATGATTTAACAACATTTGTTGATTCCGGAATTAAGCTGGTACGGTCACATAAGTTGAAAAAGAATAAGATTCTCCCAAATTCTAACCTACATATTTAAAGTGATTATTGCATTAGCTTAACGAACAATTGACCAGTCAAAAATTAATAATTTAAAGTAACCTGACTTACATTGCTCTCATGGTTGCTCAATTTTCAAGTAGAAACTACTCTTTCATTGTCACAAATCCGCCTAAAAGCGTGTACCTATTTCCATAACATATCACCACAATAAAGAACAAAATTAAAGAAATACTCATCCAAAAAGGTAAAAAGAAAGCAATAATCTATAAAAACTTACAGTCACTCTTTCTTGACATATTACCATTCTGCATTTATATTTATGAAGATCTACAAAATTTTTCCAAAAAACAAAAACATCTTATTGCCGAAGACATGTCAATCTATATCATAATTTTTCCAAAAATCGAAAAGAAAAACGTAATAATAGCAAAAACTTACAGTCGAGCTCACTCTTTCTCGATCACATCCCTATTACCAAACTGCATTAAAAGTCGATAAAACATCTTATTGCAAAAGACATGTCAATCCATATCATAAACTCTTAAAAATCAAAAAGAAAAAAATACATGATAATCGATTGGTATAGTCTTTGCAGTTTGGTAATTCACAATCGATAGTTTGGTATAGTTTTTAAACAATCGATAGGAATTAATGATTAAAATACAAACCCTTACCTTGGATCAATTGTTTATACCATGAATCGAATAAGATGCGAATTAGGGTTAATCCAATTTGGTGTTTTGATGATGAACCGGTCATTGAAATTGAAAGGTTTTGGAGTGATTCTAGGTTTAATGAAAATGAATTGGTGATGGTAGGTGTGTTTTGAATTTGATAATCATACGCTCCTCTCATTGAATGTCTCAAATTAATGCTCCGTAAGTTTAGCTAAATTGAAAATAAATCACTCCACAATTATAGCAGCAGAAAATTGGGTCTTTATGAATAAGATGCGGTATGTGTTTATGTGTTGGTGTTTTGGAAAAGTTGCATCAGTTAAAGCATGACATTGTGGGATTGTATGCATTTAACAAAAAAAACCAAGTTGCTCCGTTGGTTATCAATATGTTGCATGGGAGGGGAGACCAGGGTTCGATTCCCGTAAGTGTCAAAGTTTTTATAATAGTTTCGTGGTATCATAAAGCTGCCAGCATGTCAAGTGTTGCCTAGTCACATGATGACTCATATTATCCAGTCAGCATGTGATGCCAAGTGGCATTTGAGGGTCATGGTACAACCTTCAAAGCATCAAATACAACTCAAAACTTGTCTCATATATATGTAAAGATTGAAGGTGCTTACTATATGGTTTAAATAAAACTCAAATTATCAAATTTTACATTAATTTTCTAAATTTTCTTTTATAGTAATGTTTTTTGCCTTAAAATTTTAAGACTTCCTTTTATAGGAAGTCCCAAATGCTTTATAATGTAGTATAGATACGTGCACCACATCATGTATCCTTGTGATATCATACTAAAAAATAATGTTTACACGACTTTGCATCTTTCGTTCATAATCGGTCGTTACTCTTTCTGTTATTTAAGAAGCTAAAAGACTAACATGCCCTCACGTTTTATGCACGTGGGGGACTTAACCACAAAAAGTAACGGGCGTTGCTAAAAAGGACGAACGTTGCAAGATTTAGGAACCACAAGGACGGATCTTGCAAGAAGTTTGAAAAAAGCAAAAGGTATGAATTTTTATAAATCACAAGAACGAAATTTATAATTAACTCTTTTACTAAATTTTATTAGTTATACAGAAATAATAAAAAAATTAAATAATCATCTTGTTTTATTTTTCTTTATCATTGAATAGATTTGCACGAGACGATACAATGCCCAACACTGGCTGAAATTAATAACAAGTGCAGATTATGGATAACTGCATAGATATACGATTTATATCACAATCAATTAGACATACTAGGCTTGAAATTAGAGGTAATTTCAACCCGAAAATGGTATTTTCATAAAGCTATACGATTTATATCACAATCAATTAGACATGTGGATAGTCGATTTTGGTTATGTTCGATCTCTAACAAGTCTAAAAGAACTTAAGAGATGGGTCAAATTGTCAAACATGTTGAAACTCGCCCGAAAATGGTATTTTCATGCATGAAAGTATGAAACTTCCTACGCCATTTCAGTTCAAAATCAAATTTATTACTAAAATGGTAACGTTTTTGTAGTCACTTTTGACATGCTGCTTACTTTTTAGAAAACTACTATAAGTTCCTCTGCTATGTATTAGTTTCTACTCCTTGGTAATTAGTACACAAGCTGTTGGAACAACAAATATTAAATTGTGAGATGGTTGAAGTAGCAATTGTTTCAGTAGATAAATTTGGTGGAAACTTGTAAACCACCAACAAATACATGATAGAGGTAGCAAATTCGGCCCATTGACTTATGAATGGGTCGAAATGGGTTACACTTCACTTCTAATGGGTCGAATGGATAAAAAGCAATAGTCAGTGTACATAAAACTGGAAAAATGGTTCAAGGTTATATGTTGTGGTTGAAAAAAGGTGAATGCAGGATGATAATGGGTCAAAAGCGGGATCCATGAGGTAGGATTGACTTGCAGACGAATATATACTCTATAGATGATGAGATGTTCTGAAACTATTACTCTGTGTTATTATTATTATAACTTTATTTAGGTTTAATGATGCAATTGAAGGAGTTGTATGCATTTACATACACCTAGATCAACTCTTAACCCCTTCTCCATTTTAGCTAGATTAAGTAACTTTATCCATTTGACCCGTTAGAGACACAATGTAACCCAAATTAACCTATTTTTACATGCACAGGTCAAATTTAGACCATATTCTTCTATGCACTGAACACCATCTAGGGGGTACAATGTAAACAAGAATGTGAACAACAGTTCCAACTTTTCTAGCATGCAAGAACACACAAAGTGACGATAATAAAATCCTAAAAACAGTAACAGTTGATGACTTCATGCAGACCTCATTACAAAGCATCAATTATAATAAGTGCAATCATCAACAAGTTGGTTCCGGCTTCTGCACAAGAACATACCTAAGGAAGCTTATAGATATCTCTCTCAAAGCAATATAACACAAAAGCTGCATTAAAAAAAAAAAAAAAAAAAAAAAAAAAAAAAAAAAAAAAAAAAAAAAAAAAAAATGATTATTTCATATCTGAATGCAGCATGTGAACCATACGGTAACAAAAAGTGTCCACGCACGCCTAAAATATGGATCTTAAGTCTTGGAAAAACGAATTCTTTTCGGCCAATGAAATTGAATTGAGGCAAATAGAGAATGACATCAATTACTTGGCTTCTATAAAAATAGATACACCTCACCAAGACCGTAGCGGGTCTTTATCCAATTTCATTCCAATCCCAATCATAAGTTTTAAAGCAATTCAACATCATCACAACGCTTTACTAACATGAACATTAAAACACATAAAGCAACTTGTTGAGACTCTAATTTTGCATTAAATACCACTCATATCAGATAACATAAACTAAGAACATGGTTATACCACCATTAATCCATAAACATCATACCCAACCTTAAGACATTAAAACTACACAAAAAACACACGTGACACTTGAGATCTTGAATCTTTACCAACAATCCTTATCCAAATGCGCTGGCTCACCGCACAGAGAACAAACAGCCATATATACCCCCTCAAACCGCAATAATAACAAACACCGCCACCACCACCACCACCTCCACCCCAAACCTGACCACAATCCCTACCGAGATGCCCAACCTTACTACACTTATAACAGCCAACACCACTTCAGTCCTTAGCCCTATGCTCCCCACCACAGATAATACAACAAACTTTATCATCATCACTACGTTCCCAAAGGCTAGGTCTAGGACACTCTGTTGCCCAATGCCCATCTTGACCACAAAGAAAACAACCAACATGAGGACAGTCCTTAGCCATAAAACACATAAGCGATATGCTCACTCTCACCACAATAAAACACAGCCACCACCAACACCAACCTGATCACATTTCCTAGATTTATGCCCAAACTGACCACACTTACGACAACCACTCGGACCACCCATTAATAACCCTTTTTACAACCAAGTCGGACCACCAGCATGACCAACACCATCATCATCATCAACACTAGTACTACACTCCTTAGCCAAATGACTCACCACACATATAGCAACTACAGTCCCTAGCTATATGCCCACTCTCACCACAAAAATAACCACCTAATTTACGACCCATATTGGGGTCTTTTTCATCTATACACTTATGTAGCCTTTTTTTATAGAGTCGTCTTGATGGATTTTAATCATGTTTTGATGGCCTTTTATTGCTTTCAAAAGTCAAAACTATTTCATTAACTTCAGATTTTGGGATATCAAAATTTACAGCAGCTGCACCAATTCCCTTATACAAAACAGTTTGAATGATTCTCCCCTCCCTAATAGCCTTAAAAATATTCTTATCATCCCATTTTCGAACTAGAATGGATGTTTAGTATATGAACTATGTAAAACTAAAATGAGAAACGGGGACTAAGAAATGAAGAGCTTAAGTTGACATAGCCACAAAGACGAACGTATACCCTCGTTATTATCATGGATTAAAGTAGTTTTTTAAACGATAAGCTTCAGTTATGACCCTATTCAAGATATACCATATCAATGCAGTTCTTGTTTTCTCGATCAACAATTTTTTTTGAATTTATAAAAGAATTATCACAACATGAATCTTACTTGTTCCGCCTCGTATTATGCATACATGAAACATGTCTAACACTTGAATATATCTTATTTTGCAAATATCATATATCAAGTAAGTATTTGTAAACCTCTCCTCTTTTAGTCGATTATCCCACAAATATATAATACAAAAACAAATAAAATATTTGGTGAGTAAATAATAAACTAGCACTACCTCGTTTCACCTAGAACCATGGTTAAAAAAAAAGAAAATAGAACTCGTACGAGATGGAGGTATGTTTTAACAATCTACATAACAGGACTTGTCAACTAATTAATGAAATATTTTCAAAATAATATTTCTAAAGATTGAACAACTAATTATTATTATTATTATTATTATTATTATTATTATTATTATTATTTTTTTTTTTTTTTTTTTTTTTTTAAATGCAATTTATTTCAACACAACCAAACAATTACATAGGCATCCACTACTTTAACAAGATACTTAATAAAACATTACAACACAAAACATTACTAGTACAAGACTAATAAACTTGACCCTAAGTACAAAGTCAACCTAAGACAACACAAACCAACTGTGACACAAAGAATAAACTCTTGTACATTAGTATCCCAAGATCCACTATGCAGAATCCTCACTTTCTCAAATTAAACAGCCCCACAAATTATTAAATGGCATAGACCAAGTAGATTATATTAAAATCACACACGCATCAATACCAGGTATATCATATATAACGAACATAATGCATATCACTGGACAGGAACCTGTTGCTGCAGAACCCATAATAATGATGAATGACAAAAATAGGCCTATGGCGCAGCGAACAGGGGGCTACAGTGGCTCTATGGAAACAGTCAAAGGCCGGTCACATAACGCAGTTATAACATAAGGACACCTAGCACTCTAACCAAAGATAAGGTACATGGAAACTAAAAAAGTTGATAAACAGGAACCATTCACAAAAGGAACCACATCCAGTACTGCAAACATAAACAGATTGTGCCTTGTTCTACTAAAAAAGTTAATAACCGACAACCATGCATACAATCCAGGTGTTCAAAACGACATTCAATCTCACTTCATAGGCTCATCATGAGCATCTTCATCACAATCATCCCCATCAAAAGCATCCTCATAACAAGCATCCTCATCAGCAGTCTGGCTGGATGCAAAGACCTCCAAATACAAAAGCACAAAATAACCTCTCCTCCTGGAAAGCAAAACCGCAGAGTGCCAATCACGATCTGTCTTGACACAAACATTCCCAACTGATCTGTCAGGATGCTTGTAGGTTAGTTTGTAACATCCGGGAGACAGGTTAAGTTGCTTCTCAACCATACGGATAACAACGTCAAACGGTGTAGTCCCATGCACAGGAAACGAAAACCCCCTACCCTTAAGAATAATAGTTATTTCATAATCACCCCCATGAATCCTTACTAGTGCTCCATTAACCTGCTTCCAAACAAAGATATCTAATTGCTCAAGCCTTGCTTTGAAATTCGACAAGTCCACTGCATATAAACATATCAAAACTTCATAAAGCTGAAAACAAGCATTTAGCATTCGCCATGGGCTCAGGTAACAATAAGAAAATGATGCAAATAAAAATATTCATGGTGCTCATCATAAAAGATACCAGTTGTTCACTATAACCTGAAAACAAGCATTTAGCATTCGCCATAGGCTCAGGTATAATTATTAAAAGCCATTTTCGATAGTATACATTTAATTGTTGTCGTGGTCAAATGTAATATGAATAATCGAAACCAAAAGCTAAAAAAGCCACAGAGATTAATTCATGTTATACTAAATAAAAACAAAGATGGTGTGTACACGTTGTAGAGAATAATTAAAAGAAAAAATGGAAATCACATTTCCACACCATTATAACAAATCCACAACAAAATATTTATTCATGGGAGTGATACCAAATACACCCTAAGAGTATCGAATATAATAGGGATAATTGTATATTTACCCAACCTAAATATCAAAATTCCATATTTACCCAAAACACAAGTTTTTAGTGCATAAGTACAATGCTTTTAAAGCATGTGTTGGAGAAATATGGAATTTTAGTGTTTAATTTGGGTATATATGGAATTGCCCCAATTTAATAACATGGCCATCAGTTGTAATGCATAACAATTACAATGCCGAACTCTATTGGTACAAATTTATGTTTAGAAAATTCATCAAAGAGTTAAGGTGAATGATATATAACAGACTAAAGACAAAAACGTTGGCATGGTACAGTGATACTATTAATTGCATAGAGTTTGAGAATAGATTCGGTATCAATTACTTAACAAATTACCATCGAACTTAGCTCGGGCTTCCTCAAAAGTCACTGATCCATTGTTTAGTGAAAGAATCGATTCCTTTGTAATGTGCTCCATCGAGTTCTGTGAGAGATTAATAACACAAACTATTGAAAATTACAAAACAGATTCAAATGCATACATAAATGTACAAACGTATGTGCAAAAACATATTTAATAACTAAAAAGCATTCAATACCCCAGATACGTCATCACAAGCGTCCTCATCAAAAGGATCCTCAACAAAAACAGGCTCAACATAATCATCTTCATCAAAATCCTCAATATTAAAATCGTCATCAGTAAGATCATCCTCATCACTAGCATCCTCCTCACAAGCATCCTCATCGCAAGCATACTCATCACAAGCATCCTCATCAGCAGCCTCTAAGTTCAAAAGCACAAAATAACCACTCAGCTTGGAAATCAAAACCGCATAGTGCCAATCACGATCTGTCTTGACCCAAACATTCCCAACTGATCTGATAAGATGCTTGTAGGTTAGTTTGTAACATCCAGGAGACAGCTTAAGTTGCTTCTCAAGCATACGGATAACATCTTCAAACGATTTAGTGCCCTTCACAACAAAACACATCCCTAAACCCCTAAAAAGAATTTTTAATTCATAATCACCCCCATGAATCCTTACTAGTGCTCCATTAACCTCCTTCCAAACAAAGATGTTTAATTGCCGAAGCCTTGCTTTGAAAGTCGACAAGTCAACTGCACATAAACATATCAAACTTTATAAAAACTAGCACAAGATAGTATAATATCAATAAGAAAACGATGCAAATAAAAATATTCATGGTGCTCATCATAAAAGATACCAGTTTTCATTATAAAGGTACAGATTTAATAGATTTGTGGAATCTGAATGGGTATGGGCTCAGGTATAATTATTTAAAGCCATTTTCAATATAGGTATACGTTTAACTGTTGTGGTGATCAAATGTAATATGAATAATAGAAACCAAGATGGTGTGTTCTTGGTGTATTCATGAGAGTGGTACCAAATACACCCTAATTAATTATGGAATTTAAAGTAACACAACCAGCCATCGGTTGTAATGCATAACAATTATAATGCCGAACTCTATTGGTACAAATTTTTGTTTACAAAATTCATCAAATAGTTAAGGTGAATGACATTTAACAGACTAAAAACAAAAATGTACACTTACAGTTATACTAATTAATTGCATAGAGTTTGAGAATAGATTCGATGAGTATCAATTATTTAAGAAATTACCATTGTACAAAGCTCGGGCTTCCTCAAAAGTCACTGATCCATTGTTTAACGAAAGAATTGATTCCTTTGTAATGTGCTCCATCAAGTTCTGTTAGAGATTAACAATGTACAAACCATTGAAAGTTACAAAACAAATTCAAATATATACATAAATGTACAAACATATGTGCAAAACATATATGACTATATGATAACTAATGTCCTTTATATATTATTAGAACGAGAGATACCTTACAACAGGACTAGATAGTGTAGTTGAAGCAGAACAAACTATAATGTAAGCACTTACTTATGTTGCTTATCATATAATCAGTGGCTTGAGCGTCTAACAAATTATTTAATGGTTTGCACATGGTCCTAATGTCCTTTATATATTATTAGAACGAGAGCTGAGATACCTTAAAACAGGACTAGCTAGATTGTGTAGATGAAGCAGAACAAACTAATAAAACTAGCCAGTTTCTAAGAATTGATTATAATAAGAAATCAATACAAACACATGAGCACCACTTAATTTATCAGGGTGATATTTCTTGATTAGAAGTATGGTGCGATCGTACGTACCCGATAAAGTAGAAGAAGAACAATGACGTGAAATCGAGACGATCTCAGGTTATAAATTCATTTATTTTTTAGAAGAGAAAAAAGATGTTCTCTTGTGCATGAAGAGGAAGACGTACATTAGGGTTTATCAATTGGTTTATTTTTTAGAAGAGAAAAAAGATAAGTATTACTTACAAATGAAATAGTACTTTATGTTAATTAATTTTTTAAAATACGGTAGTTTACACAAAAAAAAAAAAAAAAAAAAAAAAAAAAAAAAAAAAAAAAAAAAATCTGTATATATATAAGCGGTTAAGTCATAATCGAATGAAGGGTAAGTTAGCCATCTATATCTCAAGAGTTCATTAAAGCCCATGACATGCGATTTTGTGCTCTTTGTTGGGCTTTGCTTTTGGGTCAATAATAAACTAATAATGTGATATTACGAGTGCAGCAATTCATAATCCAAATCCTTATACAAAACCAATTCATAATCCAAATTCTTACATAAACAACCTTCACGTATACAACGACAACAAACACAAAATAAACAACCTTTTAACCTACACAACGACAAACAAACTATACAATGTCGAACATTCTTTTGCTTTTTGCTTTCGTTTGTTTGATATCTACTGCCACCGCAACCCTTTCACCTCTTTCACAAACCATAGAATCGTGTAGCACATTGTTATATCCGCACTTGACAAATTGCTTTGATTATCTTGGATATCTTGGAAAAGGAACACGTATGCGTGAGCATCCCTCTACCTCCTGCTGCTCGGTGTTGAGGGATGCATGGAAAATTGACGACGAGTGCGTTAGCTTTAATGTTCTCGATGGTGTTATTTTTCAAAACTTTTGGGATTTCAATACGGATACCACGAGACTAGATCATCTCAGTGCTACTTGCGGCATCGGATCGGCAAAAAGTAATCAACGTAAGTTTGTGTTTTTAACTTAAAAGTAAATTATAAAATTATATGTTTGAATTTATTTATGTTAAACAATTTACAATAGAAATTGAATTTGGTTCTCTTTTGGTATGCAGCAAGTCTACCACCGATTGCATTCTTATACTAACGAAGATAACGGACGTCTTTGAGAAGACCTTGAAGAGACTGAAGAGAAGATTATGTAGTAGTTTGACAATTTTTAAATGAAGAAATATAGTTAACTTGTTTGAGGATTTTGTTTTAAATATCTATATCTAGGCTTTTTATGAAAATCTTTATTAGTTCATATTTGGAAAGCATCTTTCTTTCTTCTTTTTGTATGAAAATTATATGAGAAAAGCACAAAGGGTGATTTTGCACACATACGCTAAATTAATCAAACTGAACATTCGTGACTAAATATCAATGTATTAAAGACATATATTTGGTGCAATGAGCGTAACATTGAATAACAGTACATCGCGATTGCCTTCAATTGTCCCTAATTGGCTATATGCATAACATGCACCATAATGTGTAGGTGAAGTTGTAACTATATATCGGTCTTTTACTTTGCAAGCTGCATCATATATAGTCAATACGCGCAATAGCTAGAGGACATGCCTTACTCCCTGATGATGTTGAGTAGATGAGATTTATCGACAGATGACCGACCAATAATGGTGAACTGTAACTGTATAGCAATGTATTGGTAAAACCATGCACTCTCAACTTTATGGTGGTTAAGCATAGGGAGTAGGGACGGAACAAGAAAACAAAGTCATCATGTGCATTTACGAAAAATCAAACAAGACTAAATGCAACTTTTTGAAACCGGGTGCATTTATAAAAAAAAATGGTGATTTTTTAACAAAACTAACAAAAAATATCGTGTGGAGTCAAACTGAATTGCATAAGATATTTTTGTATCTGAAGATAACACTGTATCTAATTTTTTCTTCAATCCATCACATGGATGATTCAGACTATCTTGTTTCGGCTTCTAGAAGAGTTAGCTGTATGCTTAATAGCACTCTTAGATATATCACTTTTCGTATTCTGAACATGGGCCATACCATCCCTACGACATGCCTGGCTGGCTGGCTGCATCTGACCTACCTTAGCCACTTTTCACACATCTACACCATGTATATCAGGAGCGACTACCAACGATTAGTCTAATCTGCATAAAAAATGGATCCAAAAGTAAGATGTCCCAAAGCTTATTATGGCCATGTGCTCATAAGCATCTCAAAGTTAATATAAAATTCGGTTTTACTAGAATACAATACCGATATGTCTGATGCTTTGACTCGATTACACTTGAGTCCTCCATTTCGTTTGTCATTCTGTTCATCCGTGTTGTCTTTGCAAACAAGCTTGATGTTCCATTAGCATCTGAAACAAAGCTCTTAATTACAACTATTGAACTTAAAGAGCTTATATTTTTCTGGCAGTAGTTAAACGACCCGAACTTAAACAAACAGATATAAAATGATTACCTGACAACTTTGCACTCAAGACTTGAACTTTCTCAAAATACCATATTGGGTCATCTCGATCTGCAGCAGAATGCAAATATACCACAGAGGCTTATTGCAGGTCACCTGATATAGAAGAAAATCTAAAATATGTCAAAATCATATTCGATTACTGTGAACATTCTTATGAATATATGAAGTAATATACATTAACATAGGATTAATAACAACCAAGAAGTAATTTACTAACCCGAAGCTTCAGAATTCTGAGCCACATGACACAAGATCCCGAACACAATCACCCAATTTGCAAGCTACCGGTTCTGATTCTTTTGTGCTTTAAAATGTTCAACTTCTTCAAAGCGCCAATAAAAGTAGCGTTCATATCTTGAGTGATCCCATCTTCAGATAACAAACCCCTTTCACATAAATCACTTAAAATCATTTCCGCATCTGGGAAATCATTTTTCTTGCAAAAAGACTCGATTATAACACAAAACGTGTTGACCATGGGACAAATGTCTCTTTTTTTCATTTCCTTGTACAGCTTCAATGCTTCAACCAAATCACCATTACCACAAAATCCCGTTATTAGAACATTATAAGTAACAGCATCAAATCTTACATGATTGATTTCCATAATGTGTTTTAACTTCAAAACCTCTTGGAACTCGAGTTTTTTGCAAAAAGAATGCATCAAAGTGGTAAAAGTAGCAGTTGTCGGGACAATATTCGACCTAAGCATACAATCAAAGACTAACAGAGCTTCTTCGATTCTTCCTTTTTTTGCAAGCCCACGAACCACAGCACTCTCGGCTACACTATGCGATGTTACACCAAGTGATTTCATTTCACTTTTTACCTTAAGGGCCCCTTTAACGTCTCCCACTTTACACATATCAGTAATTAGCCGAACCACTTGTTTTTCATTAGGGACAAAACCTTTCTCCAACATCTCGTTGATAAAAATATCAGACGCCTGGCAACCATACGTTTCTTTGATGCCTTTAAGTATGATATTTAACGTATCTTGATCGGGAGTAACTCTTAACATTTTCATAATATCCAAAACTTCAAAAGCTTTCACAATCTCACGCTTCTCACAGCATTTCAAGATCATCATACCAAAAGTGTATTTATCAGGAAACATACCTTTCAAGATCATATTTTTCAACATTTTGGAAGCAAAATCGAGCATACCCGCGTTACAAATTCCATACATTATGGCATGGCATGTTCTTTTATCAGGAACAAGCCCGTTTCTCGAAAGGGTGCTGTATAATTCAAAACACCTTGATATATCTTTTTGTTTTGAGTACCCATGTAAAAGAATGTTATATGTAGACAAAGTAGGCGACAGACTGTCATATTTCATCTTAGAGAATAAACCATAAGCCATGGACATGTTTCCCATTCTAGAATAACCATCCATAAGTACATTGAGTAGAACCGTATCAGCAAAAAGGCCCTCTGCCACCATCTTCTTGTGGTAAAAAGCAGCAGCCTTTGGTTGTCCCGTTTTGAAAAGACCGTCAATTAAGCATGTATAAGTTACCTGGGTGGACAAAAGATCACCTTTTTGCATCCATTTTTCGGAGAGAAGAATGGAAATGACCATCTTACCCTTCTTACACAAACTAGCAAGCAGACAAGTGTATGTATGACCATCAGGAATCACATTGTTACTGACCATGTCATTCAACAAGAACATAACAGCTTGTAAATTTCCGGATTTACAAGCTTCCACCATTAACGTATTGTAAGAAACAACATCTAAAGCATGCGGAATGGACGGCATTTTATTCAGGAATTCCATCGCCTCTTCTAAATTCCCACCATAACAAAGTGCTTTTAGTAGACTTCCGTATGTATGAGAATTAGGCTGTTGACCAACTTTGACAATTTCCTCGAAAAATTCAAACGCTTTTAATCCTTTTCCAATCCTTGCATACCCGTTTATAATGCAGTTAAAAGTTGAAGTGTTGGGGGAAATACCAATTCTACCCATATGGTTTATGAACTCCACTGCCTCTTCCATTCTTTCACTTTTACAAAACGCAGCAACTAAACTGTTGCACATGAAAAGATCCGCATCATAACCGTCGAAGTTCATAACCTTATACATTTGCATCGCTTCATTTACCTTTCCATGGACGCAATAATTATAAATCAATGTGGAATATATAACTTTATTTAGTGTGACGCCAGATTTATACATTACACATATAATCTCCTTTGCGTTTTCAAACATCCCTTCTCTACAAAATCCATTTATGAGTACCGAATATGTAACAACATCAGGAACAAAACCATTTTTGGTCATTTTATCAAGAACTTGCACACCTTCTGTAAGCCTACTATGTTTTATAAACCCGTTGACTAACATTGTATATGAAACATGGTCAACCAGAATTCCATTCATTCTCATGCTTTCTATAAGACGACAAGCCGAATCCAACTCTCCAATCTTGCACAGGCCGTTCAAAACAACACCATAACTGACTTCATTAGGCCTTAATCCCTTTGCTTCCATTTCATTCATAAGTTCTATAGCTTCTTTGAAACTACCATCCTGAGAGTACCCATCAATCAAAGAATTATACGTTACAATATTTGGCAAAATGCTAAACTTCAACATCTCATCGAAAACATGAACCGCAACCTTAAGTTTCCCTTCTGTGATAAATCCCTTTATGAGCGTATTATAAGTGACCTCATTCGGGAACACCTTCTTTTTCCTCATTTTCTTCAACAACAAATAACCTTTTGCACTCCTATCGTTTTTACACAAGTTATTTATAAACATGTTATATGTACATACATCCGCTTCAAGACCCTTACAACTCATATGATCAATCAACTCTAACGCCGATTTATATCTCCCCTTTTTAAAATACCAGTTAAGCAAAGTATTATACGTAACTAAAGTCGGCACATAACCACTCTCCTCCATTTTCAAAACTAAACGTCCCGCTTTCTTAAACTTCCCATTAACACAAAGCACATTCAAAAGTATATTAAACGTTGCAACATTCGGACACACATTCTTCGCCACCATTTCCTTAAAAACCAACCACGCCATTCTCTCACTCTCCTTCCCAATCACATTCAACATCATATTACAAGTAAAAATAGACGGCTTAAACCCACGAACACCCATCAACCGAAAAACCTCCAACGCCTCACTAACCAAACCATTTCTCACACAAACGCGTATCAAGATATCAAAAACCGCCGGACTCGACTTACAGAGACCATAACTCTCCATCAAACACTTAAAAACCAAATCTTGACCAATACCCATGTCAAATAACCGTGCAAAAAGCATTTTCGCGGAACCATACATCTTACACTTAACTAATATATGTACGGTTAAACAATACACATAAGCAAGATTGTTGAAACCTTGAAAAGGGGGTTGTTTGGTAACATAGTTAAGGAACTTTAAAGCAAGTGTACCGTGTACTTTTCTGAGTGGGACCCACTTGTAATTCATTTGATTTAACGACTCCCATCTGCTTATTGTTAAGATTGCATAGATGCTGTTGTCCAGTTTTGTACCTGATAAAGTTAAGAAATTTGTTAGTAATTAATAAGGGGGTGTATGGATTAGCTTGTTTATCCGGCTTATGAGCTTATTTGATTTCGGAAAAGCCGATATAAGCTCATTCCTTAGAGCTTATTATGTACTTGACCATATTGGCTTAAGCCAATAAGGTGATGTTGACAAGGTCTTAAGCTCCAAAGAATGAGCTTATGGGCTTTTCTGAAATCAAATAAGCTCATAAGGTGGATAAACAAGCTAACCCAAACACCTCCTTAGTATAATTATGAAATAAGTAAAACAAGATAAGTTAAGAAATTTGTTAGTAGTTAATAAGGGGGTGTTTGGATTAGCTTATTTATCCGGCTTACCAGCTTATTTGATTCTAGAAAAGCTGATAAGCTCATTTTTTAGAGCTTATATGTACTTGAGCATATTGGCTTAAGCCAATAAGGTGATGTTGATAAGCTCCAAAGAATGAGCTTATGGGCTTTTACAAAATCAAATAAGCTCATAAGGGGGATAAATAAGCTAACCCAAACACCCCCTTAATAATGATAACTGTGAAATTAGTAAAAAAAGATGGGATTTGTATAAAGTTAAGAAATTTGTTAGTAATTAATAAGGGGGTGTTTGGATTAGCTTATTTATCCGGCTTATGAGCTTATTTGATTTCGGAAAAGCTGATATAAGCTCGTTCTTAAGAGCTTATTATGTACTTGAGCATATTGGCTTAAGCCAATAAGCTGATGTTGATATGGACATAAGCTCCAAAGAATGAGCTTATATCGTCTTTTCCGAAAATCAAATAAGGTCATAAGGGGGATAAACAAGCTAATTCAGACACCCCCTTAGGGGTAACGATAATTGTGAAATGAGTAAAGAAAAAAAAAAAAAAAAAAAAAAAGATGGGATTTTATTTATTATTATTACCTGAGGTGGTGGTGGTGGTTTGGTTTGAAAAGTGTCTGATTTTGGTGAAAAGGGTGTTTGAAAGAAATGGGGTGATTTTGTGTGGTGTTAACATTTCTTTCTGTGTTTGAGTTGATGGTGGGTTTTGGGGGTTTAAAGTGAAGGGAAAAGAAGCAGGAGACTGTTCGACACTCTTTATTTTAGTAGTAGTAGTTTAATTTGAGAGGGCAAAACCAGATATTTGTTTTTGAAAGAACGGGCGTAATGGTCACCACATGAACACGGTCATCAGTGTCAACTCATTACAACTTTATTCATGACTAACTTAGTGTAATAAGATGACTGTAATTACCACCAAAACATACTTCATTTAAAGCCAAATATAACACACAAAAACCATTAAATAAAAACACCCACGCACAACAACTAACTCACATGATTCGATCGTGCAATCCCGAGTCTACAAAAGTGTCTGTAATGGCCATGAATGCGTATTGGGGTGCCACCTTAATTAGCTATGAACGCGTCTAAATTTCATCCATTATGGATAGTCAAAGAATGTTTATGAGTTAGCCGTTTCAAAAAAAATAAATAAAATAAATAAAAAATAATGTTTCCTGACCTTTTATCGACTAATTTATGGGTTTAAGTTTATTCACGCAGAGACATACCAAATGAAGCTCTTTTTCTAAATAAAAAGTTGACATGACTATATTAGAGTTGTTTGCGTTAAGCGGGACTTGAGACCCTTTACATATCAGTGATGATAATCACAAATCTTTTTACAAGTAAATTATTACTTATTTAAGTAGAGTCGTTTGTGTCAAGCTAATATAAAAACAAGTAAATGTTACTCAGAAAAGTTGTCTTTTTTACTCTAACATATGCGTCAAAACCGGTATACTTTACCATCTTCACACTGTCATGACCATCTTAAGAAGTTTTTATTCAACAAAGTTCGAAATCTGATCTCTTGAAATTTTAGACAGTTTACCATAAGAGCACCATAGAAAGGGTCTCTGTCAAACTTGCATGTTTTGACATAACACGAGCATGCCCAATTAAAAGCATTTCACATTTTGATGGGTTAAAAAATTCACGACTCTGCCCTTTTAACACGCCATAACACAAAGATGACTACAAACCTGTTTAAGCTCAATCTTATACATATAACCAAGATCAGTTGTATCGATTCAACAATTGTAGCAAAGCAAATTTATACACGTAACCAAGATCAGTTGGAATCAACTTCACAGTAAAAACTTAACAATCAAAATGCAGACATACAAAAATAAATTGATCAGTATCCTCTCAAATTGATATAAACATGACCCGTAATGTTCTCTCGCAAACAAAACATTGGGGCCTTGTTCAAATCAACTTGAGAGGATCTCAATCCAAAAAAAATACAATGACTAATACAAGAGCTTGCTGTAGATTTACTGCTGCAATTCTGCAGATGTGTGTATTATAGGAAAACATTCTAAAAATTTTAACAGATGCAATTGACGGGCTTGTAACAATTTAATCCAACGACGCTATGTGATCAAAGTCCCCTTCTTTAATTATAATCACAGATTCAACAACAAAAAATATAAAAAAAGAAGACAAGTACTCTTTTAGGGGATCTAAAACAATGAAAGGATACGTTTCCCCCTTCTAAAGTTCTTCAAATCATAACAATTTAAAATAACATACAAAAATCATATGGTATATAACTTAAAAATAACAACGGATGGACGATTTTTCTAACAAGATAAGGGTTTTTGTATAGTGTCATGTCACGATGATCATTTCATGAAAAAAATTCCTTGGTTTGTATTATACTCAGGAAAATGCTTTTGCTTACACCTTCTCATCTGTATCACCGCTTTCTAGAAGCGAGTCCCTTTTCGGTTGGCTAGTTTTGGGAAGTGAGTATGATCGGCGTTCTTTACCGCCAGGTTTTGATGAGGCGTTACCGTACCATATCATGCCCATAATTGCTATGATCATACCAACAACCACGTGAAGGTTAAGACCCTCTCTTCCAAAAAAGATGAACCCAAGAGTGAGGACTAGTATTGTTTTCATGTGGCCGAGGACTTGGAATGTGACGGCTGTGAACCTCCCGATACAGATAAACTGGCTCAGGTTGGTCCCGATTGCAATCGTGCATGATAAGAATAAGAACATCTGCAAATAAACGGTATAGATGGGAAATCGTTATGATATTCAATTTATACCAACTTCGATTAAAGAAACAACGAAAAGCAATCAACCACTACCAATGCAATATCAAATGCGTATGATAGTATGATGATGCAAAGGATGGTAGTTTCACAGTAAGTGCCCAGAGTAAATTTGATAAATTTGTATATAAATGAAATCGCGGTTTATAGTGTACTTACAAGAGATGCTGAGTCATAACTGAAAGCATCCACTCTCTTGTTCGTCAACCAATAATCCACAAAGGGACCTGCTAATAGCAGGGATGCAGCCTGGATAGGTGCAGTGTGCCCCAACAGATTGAACGAGCTCAACTGGTATTTCCTTTGTAGATGATGCACGTACTGCAAATACATTTAGAGTTAGCATATGACTGAAGATCTAGCTGCTCGTAAGTCTTACACCAGAAACTAAAAATAGGCAGCTGTATGTGTTTTTTGATGTTCTGTAATAGTACAATCTACCTAACTAACGAGAATGATAAACAAGGGTAAAAAGGAAAAACTTACGTATTGTTGAAGAGCTGTACTCCATACGGCAACAAAGGCAGCAATGAAACCTTTAGTATTAACACTCACATCAGTAACAGTGCAGACAGCAACTCCCAGAAGAACAATTAGAATGCTGAGCTTCGTGTCTCTGGAGTATCGTATCTTATCAAAAGCAACTTCCAACAAGCAGGATACAGGGATCATACTAAGCTTTGCTATCTGATAATATTATTAGAAGGTAAACATAAGTATAACAGAGTGAAAAAGCTTTCGCAGGAAGGTTAGTAATAAAAAGAACTGCAAGGAAAATTACCTGGTAGAATCCCACAGAGTTCCACATTAGACTGACGTTCATTCCAACAATTGAGAAGTTGGCAAAGATAACAAACTTCAAAAGGTCTGCGACGGGTAAATGAGATGGTTGAATGTAACCCAACCACCTAAGCACAAGGGTCATCAAGGTCGTGGTTACAAAATGCAATCCCGTTAAGGTTGTTGCTGCATAAGAAGAATTGTAATATACATGAGTTTGAGATATTTCCCCTTTCATTATGAGGGATTAAGGTACGTAAATATCAACAAGGAAAATATTAAGCGTGACAGGGAGACATGAATATAGAGATTACCAAATGTGAAACCGTAAGTTGCCATCAAAGCTTTGTTCACAATGATGATCCCAACGGAGGTGACAATGTTGAACGTCCATGCTGCAATGTCGACTGCTGCCTTTTTATCAGCCTTACTTGATGGAGTCATTTTTACTATATTATGGTAATTTTCAACAGAAGAAGCTTCACCCCTAGCGCACGAAATACAGATTTCTGCAATTCCACATTACCCAACAAAGCTTCCGTGTTTTGTCACCGCTATTTTTTGAAATATATAAAGGTTCAGAATACGCAAAATAGCAAGCATTCATTAGGGTTAAACAAACGTAACAAGGGAGAACTAACTCAGCAACACCGAAATGAAGGATGTTATAAAATTGCTACTCAGAACCTATAAGCTTTAATCCTTGCAATACTGCATACATAGGGGCATAAATATATAAAGCTAATATCACAAACTGGGCGCTGGTGAGAATTGCTGAGAATATCAAACACAAGGTCTAAATTACTAAATCTATATTAGAGCACCTAAAATGGTTAAATTGTGGTTCCTGAGTCCTAATATATAGACAGGTCGTGGAAATCTCATTATAAGTGAGGAAAACTGTAAAAAAAAATATTATTCAACATAGAAACTAAACCATAACTTAGCGTTCTTCTTTGGATGGTGATGCTAGTATGCTACCTAGAGCAAAACTCCCTTCACTCACTAACGCAAAGGTACGACGTTAGTAGCTTAAGTTCAGGTAACTAAGTATTTGACATAATAAAATAATGCAACGGGGTACTCGCACCCTGAGTTAATACTTTCCTGCTGATGGGTTTATAGGGTCATCTCTAACTTTTAGATCTGGAATAAACTAACCCTTTCATCATAGAGCGATCACTCTTCTCACCATTGTCACTATCTATACATAACAACTCAACTTGCTACAAGTCCCCTCAAACGACCATAGTTTAAATTTTCAACTGTACATCAAAAACTAACATTTCATTGAATCTGTCAAAATCACAACGTGACCCGTAAACTAATCAGATCACATGTTCACATCCAGAATCAATAAACAAAACTCAACTAATCACCAATAAGGCCATAATTGTTTATACCACTACATCTAAAAATATATATACAAACAGTCGTCAATCTGCTCTACGCATCAACTTTTTCTTTGCTGCCCAGTGTAAATTTTCATTAAAAATGCCGAATTGCCGATTCCTTCTAAATGAACCTGATCCCAAAATTTTGTCATAAATACATGTCCTGTTTGTTTAAGCTTAATGTGGGCTTACAAGCTTATTTCATTTCGCCTTATATTTCATAAGCCCCAATTTTCCGGCTCATTTCGACACTAGCGGACTTACATAAGTTTATCACAACATGATAAACTTACATAAGCCCATAAATCTCAAAATAAGCCGGAAAATTGGGTCTTACGAAATATAACCCGAAACGAAATAAGGTCATAAGCCCGCATATAAGCTTAAACAAACACCCCCTTAAAACAAGTTACAATTCATGATTTACAATACACTAACCAAACTTCTAAACTACGCGCTATTCGCTCCTACGACACGTAACAAATCACAAAATTAACAAATAACCTAACTTCAATTCATCCAAAATACATTACCTGCTTGACTAGGGGGTGTTTGTTTAAGCTTATATGCGGGCTTATGAGCTTATTTCATTTCGGCTTATATTTCATAAGCCCCAATTTTCCAGCTTATTTTGAGACTAGTGGGCTTATATAAGTTTATTACGATAGAATAAACTTACATAAGTCTCAAAATAAGCCAGAAAATTGGGGCTTACGAAATATAAGCCGAAATGAAATAAGCTCATAAACCCACATATAACCTTAAACAAACACCCCCTTTACCCCTTAGTTAACGAAATAGTACTTTCTAGTAAAATTGTGCATCTGGGGACTTAAAACAAGTTACGATTCATTATTTACCCCTTAGTTAACGAAATTTTGTGTTACATAAATACATTACCTTTTTAATTAGAGGGTGTTTGTTTAAGCTTACATGTGAGCTTATGAGCTTATTTCATTTCACCTTATATTTCATAAGCCCCAATTTTCCAGCTTATTTTGAGACTTGTGGGCTTATATAAGTTTATTACGATAGAATAAACTTACATAAGTCTCAAAATAAGCCGGAAAATTGGGGCTTACGAAATATAAGGCGAAACGAAATAAGGTCATAAGCCCACATATAAGCTTAAACAAACACCCCCTTAAAATTCTAAACTACGCGTTATTCGATCCTACGATATGCAACAAATCACACAATTAACACATAACCTAACCTAACAGCCTAACTTCAATTCATCAAAAACAAACAAAATGCAGATTACAGATCCATAAATTAACCAGATCAGGACACAAACTTAACCTAATAAGCATGAAATAAGCCAGATCGCAACAAATTAGGCGAAATTAAAAGATGATTTACAGATCTATTGTGCTTAATTATTATACCTTAATTGAATGAATTGGGATGAGTTAGGGTTTTGTAAAAACACACACAGTTGGAGGTGTGATTAGTGTGTGTGTTTTTGTGTTTGTTTGACTGATGACAAGACGAAGAAGTTTTTTTTGATGGATGGATGGAAGGGTCGAAGGAAGGGGAGAGGCACGTTCTCGTGTGTGTGTGTGTTATTTTTGGTTCTAGTTTTATAACCATCTTTTTTTTCATTTTTTATAAAGTTTTTTTGGAAATTAGATAAATTGATTTTTGCTTTTTCAAGTTATTGCATTAAATTATATTTTTTAATTAAGGGGTGTCATTCGGGCTGACCCGACCCGACCCGAGTCAATTCAGGTTGAGTCAATAGGGTTCAAAATTATATTCGGGACAATCAGGTCAACCCGAATTGACCCGAGTTCTAAACAAGGTCGGGTTCGGGTATGTTTATTTTAGCCTTGACCTGAATTGACCCGAACCCGACCAACCCGAGTCAACTAACACTAAATATATTGAAGTAAAATAGACCTAAACCTGAACCTGAGTTGACCCGACCTAAATTGACCCGACTAGAGTGGCCCGAGTTTTAAACAAGGTCGGATTCGGTACTTTTTTGGAGGCTCGACCCGAGTTGACTCGATCCAAGTTGACTCGACCCGAGTTGACCCAAACCCGACCGGATCAACCCGAATGACACCCCTATTCTTCATAGTGTGTAAGTGATGATTAATGGAGAATAGTGTCACTGAGTTATTCCTTCGACCTCATGTGACATCCTTGACCTGATAATGATCAGTTATTTGTCGCGTGTATGATAAGGTTCACTGGTTTTATTCTGTCTGGGACGAGCAGGCCCTAACTCCTTACCAGTGCAGTGTCATATTAAGTCCTGTACTCATAGCACGTACTATATCCTTATCGTTGGGGTACTCCAACAAGACCAGTAGGATAAATCAGTAACTCACGCTTTCAAGCAGAACCTGGCCCTTCAGAATTCAGCTCGTGACAATAGTGTGTCTTTCGTGAAGCATCGCATGATGCCCTGATAAGATCCCCAACGGGGAATGAGGTGGGTTTTGTTCATCAAATTTGAAGATAGGGGTAGTCGCCCTGCCCAAAACCGCCTTATTGTCATTCCTTCTAGCGAGGTTCTTGCATGTTTATGTTTGTTTGGGGATCAGACGTGTGTTGTCGCATAGGGCCCCAAAATTTTTATATGATATGTATATATATTCTATAAAAGCGACTACAATTATTTGATTTAAGAAGCTGCATTGCAAAAGGCTAGCCAATGCACTTTGAAAACGATTATTTCTCATTTTATCTCTTTAGAAAATTATTTACTTTCTATTTTAGGCCCCGTTTTTGTTCTTAAACTTAATTCTGCACAGGGCATTCGTAAACGCAGAGACGAAACTGTTTTTTACTCAGATTTATGCGGTTTAACTAGTACATTATTATCTTTATCTTTTACTTTAGTCAATCTAAAAATGTGTAGCAAGTGAGACTTGAATAGTAATATGATATATTATGAGGAGGTGATCTCTTAAAGCGAGACACCATCATGATGGTCATGGTCATGAACTCAAAATAAGTCTCAAGAATGAAAATCACTAGATAAATATGTGTTAAGATCATGGATAGCTAGTATTATTTTTTGTCATTGAATGGTACATTTATAACACTAGTACAATCGCCGGAATTGGAGACGACTTTTTTACCATCGTGCCGACGTCACCTCCTGACGACAAGACGTCAACACGCACTTGTCAAGAATGCCACTTCGGCATTATCCGTCTGACGACCACCCTCGACGACAACGTAGGACCCACATGGTTTTACAGTCAGTTGTTGTGGTTCAACAATTTGGTCCTGACGTCATGTCGTCGGGATCATATCACTAATTAACGAATTAATTAATAAATTTTAATTATGTTTTAAATGCCAACGGCCACATGATGTTGGTAACAAGTTGTCGAAGTCAACAATGAGGTCAACGACCTTTAAATAGTGCCGACGACATTATGTCGGCACGAGTTTATACCGGTCAACAAACAGGTCAACGCTTTTGAATATTACCGACGACATGACGTCGGCATATAAATTAAATTTGATAATTTGATAACAAAAATAAAAACTAAACTAATATGGATTAGGACTAATATTTTTAGAATAGTACAATGTTGTGTTTTGTGTGTTTGTGTTTATGAATGTTAACCAAGTATAATGCAGTGTTTATAAGAATTTATAATAAGTGGAATGAGAGTTAAGAAGCTATGCTTTTTTATAATTTAATAGTTGTTTTGGCAAATAGGTTATGTCGATAGTCAGAAAATATAAAAACAAAACTTGTGGTTACTTGGTTACATTCACTTTTAGCAAAGACATGTTTGTTATTTAAAATAATGTTTTGTCATTTTCTTTTCTTTCCTTTCTAAAAATGGAATGAAAATTTATAACCAAGCCTTTAGTCCTTTTCAATCACCTTTCTCTCATTTATTACCACATTTCACAATTTTGGTTTGTTTTCCATCGTTTTCTTTGCAAAATAAAACTCGACAGCATCGCTTAAGAATGCAAGGTGGCATTTTTTTTAAGGGGTCTTTTTCTCGAAAAGAAATGTATGGTGCAATGTAATCAAGATATCAATGACACTAACTTACTCTTGAATGTTAAGTGACACTTTAATAGCCAAATTTCCTATAAAAATTAATTTGGATTTTAAGTAAGGGAAAGAGTATTATCAAAGAAAATAGGATTGAAAGAAAAGGTGCAAAAATTATGACTAACTTTAAAAGTTAGACTTTGGAAAAGTTAGGTTTGAAGGAATAAGTATTTGACTTTGACTTGTGAAAGTATGTGGTGTACAGAATTTGATTGTGAGATGAGTGTGATGATAAAAAAGAAGTACATAGTCTTTTGCACACATGAATCCAACTCAAAAAGTGGGTCTTGAAGAATTTTATAATGCAATATTAAATGGTTAGGCCAAACACATAATCACTATTTTAAATATAAAATATTATAATAGATCGTATGTATGCATACATGTACGTACCGGCAGTATAAGAAAAAAATATGTATTTCATACATTATATTTTACAAAAAGATTCAACTCTTTTCAAAAGAATAATAAAGTTTTCTAACTATGAGAAGCAATGTTAAGTATTTTAGAATATAGTTAATTAGAGCGGTGATATCTACATTATTTCTTTTGATGCATACATCACCATCTGTGCAATACAACATTGTTCACTTTGTTGTGCAACTTGTATAAAATGATGTACTACGTATCAAACAAAATAAATTGTTTTTTTTTTCATTAATGAGAGTGAAAATCATGAAATAATAACCAAGTTTAAGATTTATTATGATTTAGTCACGTAAACTTTATTTTGATTCTAAAAATCGCTCAAAGTTTCAAAAGTGTTCTATTGTTGTGAAATTTGTATGTTTAAGTGACTTGAACGGAATGCTTCTTAACCTTGTATTATTTCGTGATTATTATTATTTTTTTTTTATCATAAATGCATAAACTAGTTGTACATAAAGTTGGTTGAGAGTAGAAGCCACCGAAAACTCACCCGTACTCTCCAAATTCCAAACCCACCTATCAGCCATAGGCACGAGGTTGACCGATCGCACCACCTCCACCGACTCTCAAGATATTTCTTGTCCCATTTGTGATTATCATAACGAGTCCTCGGAGCACTTGCTCTTTAGATGTAGTATGATTCGGGATATTGGTAAAAAGATTGTTCGGTGGTGGAACATGGATTACGAAGAAGTGAACTCGTATGATGAATGGAAGACATGGTTAACTTCAAGTCGGATAGCGTCTAAGCTCAAACGAATATACGAGGGAGTTTGGTATACGCTTTGGTGGTATCTGTGGAATTATCGTAACAAGATCTTATTTGATGAGAAAACTCCTATGAAGTCGATGATATTAGATAATGTTATCTCTAGTTCTTTTCATTGGTCTAAGCATAGATGTAAAGCCTCGTTTGGTTGGAACGAGTGGCTAAAAAACTCTTCCCTTATTTCCTTGTAATGTAGCTCCTTGCTAGTTGGTGTTTAATAAAATTGTCGTTCAAAAAAAAAGTTAGTTGAGAGTAGTTATAGTTAGGGGTGAGTGTTTATTTCGTGAGTCCTTTTATTTCAGGAACGCATGGTGGAACAAATGGTGTTTATAGATGTCACCGTGCATTGATGTAATTTTTTTTTTTTTTTCTTTTTTTTTTTTTTTTTTTTTTTTTTTTTTTTTTGGTAATGCTAATTTTTGTAAAAAGACTCAAATTTTTAGATGTATTCTAATTTTATTGTTTTCTCTTCTGCAGTGCCTCGACGTGACATAAGCGTGAAAGGGGTTCAAGAATCAGTTTTATTTTTGTAAGGGCTAGAATCACTTATTTTGGCCTTTTTACCTCATATTGTAGGGCGGATCTCGAAACATGAAAGATCTCTCTCCAAGCCGTACATATGACTTTCATGGAATACAGCTTTCCACATAATTCTATATGTATCTATGAGACCATGTATGCAATTCTGTTTACTCACTTTGAGGATTATTTATTTCCCTCATTTTCCTGCTAGGATTGGAAATCCTATATTCTATATATCCATACGATTGAGTCCTTGGGTTTTCCGAAATGGTGTAAAAAGAAGTGCTTCAAACCATTGTTATTTGGCTTGTACTTGTTCTAAAAAGTCAATGTATTTTGAATTGTTTGTTGACATGGACAAAGTCAGGGAAAACCCTCTAAATTTTTGTCAAAACCTATGACATATATTAGTTTCGAATCGAATATCTTTAGAAAGAAGATCTTTTGTCTCATGGTAGCCTGCTCCAGTCCTCTTACAAAACTTTCGTTATTCGGTTAGCCATATACTTCACATGTTTCTAGCGATTCACATGTCATCATAAAATGATACAACTCTTGGAAAAGAATCTACAATGCAATAGAACGCCCTTGTTTGTGATCCTTTACTCCGGCAACATCTAGGGTTCCTCGAACAATGTGAGATCTCACACCAAGTAAATCCTTAACACCCCCCCCCCCCCCTCTTTACTAAGACTACCAAATGTTCTTATGAATTATGGCCAATACCAGATTACCAGGTATGTAATCAGTTATTCCAAATCCAGAGGTTAATCATAGTCTGACAACTTTACGTAACACAGAGTTTTGTTTTTGGGGTGATAATGAAAAAGTTGATTGATAAGTCACCCTTACCGCCACGCTACAGAACCATACATGAGATTTTCACATCATACGGCTCCTCGTTCAATTCTTTCGAAGTTATTGGATCCATTTCCGTATTTAAGAATCCCCTCCCCTCTTCCACTCCGTCCTGAAGAGTAAATGGACTAATTACGTCACGTTTTCATTTTCAAACTAAACACTTCCTGTTTTGATTATTCTCAAAGGAGAAGATTATCTTTTTACCAAACATATGTGGGTCCAATCACGATCTTATAATAAGAACAAGAGATTTTTCTTGATCAATCCTTTGCCCCTCATTTTTCGAGAATCGGAAAGATCCTTTTTAAGTTTGAATTTGTTCATTTGAAATCTAAGTTCTTCTACTTCAATTTTATTTACTTATTGTATTTAATATGAATATCTTTCCATAGCTTTTTTGCATGCAATTTGTTGGAAAATTTAGTGCACTTGAGGGATCAAATCATACTTAAAAATAGGTTTGGAGGTACGGAGTGTACACCCATCAAGTCCCTGATTACCCTGACTCAATAGTGGTTGGTCAGGATCCTGCTGCTAGTGTTGGTTTCTGCTGATTGTGGATCCTGCTGCTAGTGGTTCCTGCTGATAGTGGTTTCTGCTGCTAGTAGTATGATTCTGCTGTTGAGCAGTGATTCTGCTGCTAGTGCAAAGTAGATTCTACTGATGAGAATGTAACTTATTTGACCTATTCAAATGACAGTTATATCTGCACTTATGACCACGTTTAATTGGTCATGTAACCACTATTTCTGGCTATAATGGGAGTGATTATGTAGAGATTAATGGGCCGATTAATTCTCATAATTCCATTTGACTAAGCCATGAGTATCTTCCTATAAATAGGAAATCAGATGATGCATGAAAGACACAAAGAAAACATATAGCACTTATACACGAAGGGTTATTGATTTGTGCCTAAATCACTAACAACATTTGGTCTTATCCCAAGTAGATATTCGTGATACCCAGGCATTAGGGTCGAATAGTTTACTTTGGAAAGTGATAACACGATTCCAAGTGATATCCGGTAACTGTGGACGTATGGTCCGGACTGGACCCTACATGGGCCAGGCCCGGTAAATAGCGGCCCACTCTACACCTAAACCCTAATCCATGCTGATGAGGCGAAAAATGATCCGTTTTTAGGGGGTCATTTAAGCCCGAATCCGAATTTATTTGATCAAATATTGCCCTAAATCGTTCCTTTTGTGATTTTAGGTGTTTGGAGAGTGAATTCTGGAAAAGAAGCCATTTTGGACGTTTTTGGAGCATAAAAGTGAAGAAAACGGCAAAGTACCAAATTTCCATGCTGAAGATACAAGGTGACGGCGTCAGACATGAAGATTTAAAGACCGTAGGTGGTGACGGCGTCAAACGCCTTCATGACGGCGTCAAAGTGGCAAGAATAAAATACCGTGGTCGGTGACGGCGTCAAATAGGCCGTCATAAGTAGATCAAGGCCGTCCGAGGAAGTATATGGTGGCGAGGTGACGGCGTCACATGTAACTCTTGACGCCGTCAGCCTACTTTTCCTATATGTAGTTTTCTAGTTTTTTCATTAAAAGAGAGAAGTTTTGGTGAAACCCTAAAGACGAATTTGGTGTATCTTTTACAGGTTTTTCAAGGGTTCCAAACCCTTGAAACCTTGCATTGTAATTGAGATAAGTGTTCTTCCAATTCAATCAATATGTCTATGTGTTGGTTGTTTATATCTTGTTCTTGTCTCAATTCTACTATGCTAGGCTAGATCTCTTTTGTGTTTGCTTAGATCTAATGAAACCTAGATGTTGATTATGTGTTAATTACTTGTCTATTCTTGTTTTGGATGAATGATATTATATGTTAGGCTTAAGAAAACTGGCAGATCTCCAAATGGTAACATGCTTGAACGTCTTAAGAAACATGAACAGAGGCGTACTAGGTCTTTATTGGTTGTATTTAATGCATGAGCCACTGTTTACAATCCCTATAGTTATGCTGGGTCATGGTGTAGGAGGAGATAAGAGCTCATAGAGTTGGGGAGTTATGTATGCCACCCCACGAATGGTATTAAGGAATACAATCCGTCATCCATACAAGTGTAACAAGTAATTAATGTGTAAAAGATATCTAGGGAGTAGTGAAGTCTAAGTAAACACAATTTCTCCAATTACTGCTCACAACCTTAGTATAATTAGTTTATTTTCATTTTTAGTATTTTATTTTGATTGCATCTTAGTTTTGGGTTAGTTGAATAGCAACTAATTCTGCCCACTCTTCCAAAACCCGAGATTTTACTTGCTTTTATAAAAATATAAAAATACAAAAATAATCATCTCTCACCTTTAGAACTATTAATTAGGTTTTCTAATCCTAGCGACACTATTCCTAAGCTGAACGATCAATCCCCCGGTACTTGTCACTATACTATACTACAACGATCAGGTACACTGCCTGGTGGGGGTTGTAAGCTTCTCGAGATCCCTCGAGAGGTAAAGCAAGGTGCGATTCTCACGCATCAAGTTTTTGGCGCCGCAGCCCGGGGAATAGTTATTGTCTAGGTTATGATTTCTTTTTATTAGGTCTACTTGCTAGATTCCTTTCTAGTAAGATTTTTATTTTTTATTTTTAGGTCTTCTTTAGTCTATCTTATTTCTTCGTGCCTTTGTTCGTAACTCCTCACCGTCCACCATCATGGCAACCAACGAATTCTCCAACCTTAGGATCACTAGGAGTCGTAGCACCACTAAAGACCTTGTCTTGCCTTATGCAGAACCCGAAAGAGAAATGTGTAGGTTAAGACGAACTCACTCAACACCTGAACCATCCAGCCTTGCTATCGACTTTGATGCACCTCTCTCTGAAGAAAATTCAGAAAATCACATCACAACCCCTAGCTCCCACAACGAGACGAATACCCCTATAATACCTCCTCCTAGGCGTCTCAAGGACTACTCTTCCCCAACTCCCCGTGGGTTTTCCAATGCCATTGTTTACCCAAACGAACACACCAACGAGGTCTTGCACGCAAATGATGTTTGGCTTGTCAAAAGTGTGTGTAAGTTCCACGGACTTGATGAGGAAAATCCAATACAACACATCAAGGACTTCCTAAAAATAGTGGACACCATCCATACGGATGGGGCTACTAGAAACACATCCCGACTGCGATTTTTCCCCTTCACCTTATACGAAAAAGCCCAAGAATGGTATAACAAACTCCCTTCCGAGTCTATTTTCACATGGGAGCAACTCATATCCAAGTTCTATGAGAAGTTCTTTCCACCTGGAAAAACCTCAGCATTTAGGGATAGGATCCTTCGTTTCCGAAAAGGGAAGGATGAACCCTTCCATAAAGCGTGGACTAGATTCAAAGATTTAATAAGACAAGTTCCACATCATGGCATTGAACTTTGGCTCTTGATCCAAATCTTTTACGAAAATATCTCCTCTAATGACCGGAACGGAATCAACCAATCTAGGAAAGGAAGATTGGCCAATCTTAGTGCCGAGGAAGGATGGGATAGGATTGAAGAGTATGCCCAAGACCAGGATGACACTTGGGATGAACCTGAGTCGACTATCGGCATTTCTGAAACCACCTCGGATCGATTAAGCAAAGTTCACAAAAGAATGGATTGCCTAGCTGGATCGCAACCACCTAAAATGCTGTCGAATCCTTACTTGATCTGCGATTACTGTGGAGGTCTGCATGAGGTGGAGGAATGCGGAGGAACAGCCACAACTGAACATGCGTGCTTGTCAGGAGGAGACATTTATGCTGATCCCTCCCTTTTGCCTTTCTACCAAAATGATGATTACACTGTAACACCCCCATTTTTAAAGTTTGTAGCAGCGGAAAATTTATTTGGGTGTTACGGTGAGGATCGAAGTTTTAACCAATAAAACGGTTTAAAAGAAACATTTTGAAAATCATTTGTCATTCAAATAATAATTTTGATAAAAGATGAACCATTTGATTTAAAATCTTATGAAAAGATATAAAGACTTGTAAAAATGACAAATTTGATTTTTACACCATTTTAATTTATCAGAGTAATAAATGCCCACTCCGTGTCTTATCCTGCTCCGTTAAATTACCTGAGATACACATGCTTAAAAGTGTCAACACAAAGGTTGGTGAGTTCATAGAGTTTTAGGAAAAACTCTTTATTTGATTTGATTTCAGGAATATTTGGTATTAATAAAATACTAACAGAAATGAAACAATTATCGAATATATTCACAAATAAATCATATAATATTCAGCCACATTAGATAAAGAATCAATAATCCTGACATGAGCTGGAAACTCATGATACTAAATTAATCAGATAAACAATTCACATATGGGCGAACCTATACAGCTGTATCTAAATCTATATGTTGAATACATATATATACTATTCCTTTATAGATATTGCACCAAGCCTCATGACACGCAAGGCGTTAACAAATACCGTAAACGGCGGGTGTTCATCAAATCAATGATGAATTTGCCCTCGTGTAATAGGTGATTTGCCAATTCCTATTTACTCAAATATAGTGTATCACGACTAATGCGGCTAACCAATTGCAATTGGCATTCCGTCAAGCATTAGTGGGACCGGAGGTCAACCCGAAACAGGTTTCGAAGCTGTCCACTATATTCGCGCTCACCGCAGTGATTAATGGCTCATGATAGAGGGGCTTTATGGCAATAGGGTAACTTAGGCAATATCAAGGACCTATGGGCTCATTTAGCATAACATCATGAAATCAAGTATCGTATCACAGAGATAAATTTGGAAACAGTATCATTGGAGTATCAGAAATTCAGTTTGAAAATAGTATCGCTTGAGTATCAGAAATTCAGTTTGAAAATATTGTCATTTGAGTATCAGAAATTCAATTTGAAAATAGTATCGCTTGAGTATCAAAAATTCAGTTTGAAAATAGTATCGCTTGAGTATCAGAAATTCAATTTGAAAATATCATCCTTTGAGTATCAGAAATCCAATTTGAATATATCGCCAGTAACATATTTATATCACATATCACAATAATCGAATTGGGAACAACTTTCACATGAATATCAATATTTCAGTCAAATAATTCATCAACAAATATATATTTCACATATCATAATAATCACATTGGAAACATTAACATATTATAAATCACAAATTATATTATTTTAATATCAATTAGGAAATTGATTTGATTCATATATTTTATTTTATTTCATATACTTATCAAGTTATCAAAGTATATGTAAGCATGTATCTCCCCCAATGAGTTAAAACAATTATTTGAAATGGGGCTATGACTCACCTGGGTTTGATAAAGAGATGACGAAGAGTAAATTTGAATAAGATTATGGAAACGTCTTTGAATAGGAACCTGATAATTAAATTTATCTAAGAATTTGTCCAAATACAATTTGGCAAATACGAAATGAATAACGATTGATAAATAATCGTTATGATGAATGAATGATATGCAAATGATATGCTTATATTTAAAATGATATGATCAGTTTTATTATTTACAAAGTTTTCCACTTTTTACTATGATAACGATTATACGTAATAAAAAATTAGTTAATATACGTTATATATCTTAGTAACAAAATTTAAATAAATATATATAAAATGAAACGAAAATGCATATGTCGTGAGGGTGACCGTAAAATAGAAAATAAATAAGAATGTCAAATAGATTAAGTGTAGTCCTTGTCCTTTTTCCAATTTTACAACTTTTATACTAACGGCGTTAGCGTCACACCGTTAGTCCTTTTTATATATATTTACAATTATAGTCCACTACATGTCCCATATTACAATCTAAGCTTGTAACAATATTATATTATCAATTTTTATCCTTTCTTTCTGTTTCTACATTTTTAGTCCTTAGTTTTCATAGTTTTCACATTTAGTCCCTATACGTGTCGTCGCGTTACATTTTTAGTCCTATTTTGCAAAAGTGATTATAAAAAATTTAGAAAAATTTCCTTAGCTTCTTTTATAAATTTCAAGCTTATTTTAACTGCTTATTTCATAAAAGCTTATTTATTTTGCTTATGGGCTTCAATTCGAACCAACTAAAGCCCATTTAAAAATTTAGAGGCGAGGGCATGAAATTTCTTTTGGGCTTGAACTTGGGCTTACTTTGTGATTCTGAAAATATATTTTATAGGCCCAGTGGGCTGTTAAAACGCAAGGTCTTATTGGGCCTTGTTTAAGCCCACTCGACAACTATATTACTTTTTATATAAATTTGGTTTGAAAAATACGGTTTGTGTCAATTCACTTTGGCTCGATTTGCTTGTCAAAACGTGATTATTTTTATAAGTTATTTAAACGAAACTAATAGTTTTCTAGGTGATCTATTAGGTCGAGCAAAAATATTGGTTACTTGTTACACGAAATTAAAAGTTATACGTTGCTTTTGTGACATGTTTGGATCGTTTAATTATTTTGAAAAACTGAAAATATTCACTAAGTGTTTTAGACGAAATTTATACGTGTGACATGATTTGAAATGGAATCGTTATATGCATGTAACATAAAAGTAAACATGAAACAAGTGTGCTACGTGACTCCTAGGCCTACCAAGATAGAGGCTAGTCACTTTTCGTGTTCTAAAAATAAATATGTACGTATATATATATACTAAAATGAAAGACGATGAAATAATATATGTATAATGCATGACAATATTTATACGTAGGAAATGGATTGAAAAGAGTTAGAAACTACTTACAAACACCTTAGAGGTGATCAAAGTCGAGAGAGATTGAATGGAACACAAGAAAATCACGTTTCACAATATAACCCAAACGTTATACTATAAATATTAAACCCGATTTCCTTTATTTGCTTCCAAGCTTATATACAATCGACTAGAAGTTTGTAAGAGTAGTTTTGAGGAAGGAACGTGTAGGTGAAAGAGTATTGAAATGATGTGAAGCTTAGTGCATGCATGGTCGTATATATATAAATCTTGAAATGAATCGAATGGTGTTGAATTCACCCAAGAGACATAGCTACTATACATGTCAGTGCACTTGGAGGATAGGACGATTTTTATACTAAAGAAATGTATTGTGAGAGCACAATTGAGGGGATAGGTTCGGATGAATCATACATGATGTCGACCATATATATAAATGTGCAACGATTTACAAAATCGTTCACCACTCATATATACATGATCATATTGAACATTTGAGCATAAATTCATCTTAGAAACATTATTAGGATCATTTAGAATCAAACGGGGATTAAAATGGTTAAGAAATGAATTAATCACAATTCACTTGGGTCGATTTATTACTAAACGGAATGCCTCGTAAAAACGTATCAAACTTCAACGTAGGAACGTGAGATTCGACACACTAATAGTTGGCTAGGAGCTTAACGAGGTTGTGCATAAATATATATAGGTCGTGTGTAAGAATTGGAAATGAACGAGACGTTTTGAAGCTGCCTTAGTCGATCTATACGAAATTTTTATAAAATAAATTGGGTTAATAGTGGGCCGGTTGGGCTTAGGGAGTGTTAAGGGCCCGTTTGGATTTTTAGTTAATTTTAGTAATTAGTTTTATTAATTAGGTTTAGTTAAATAATTATTTTGTTAATTTTGTTAATAACTTGTTTTGTCGTTTGACGAATTTGACAATGTCGTAATCGTAACCATTTTAATATACAAAGAAAATTTTAAATTTTCCCGTAAAAATGGTAATTACAATGATGACAAAGGTTATTTATTAAATTAACCGAAGTTAATTATGTGAATTTTCGCGAGGTTTTACATACACCCTTTGGGGAAATCTGGTGAGGAAAAGAGAAGGGGAAGGAGGCCATGAATTCAAGATTAGGAGCAATTTCGAAGATGACCTTGGTCACTTCACTCAAGAAAAAGACCTGCAAATGAAAGGACTTAATGAGCTTTTCGACGAACAGCAGGAGGATGTCGAAGAGTTTTTCAACAAGCTTAACTCAGCCTTAGATAACCTCCAATCGCCATTAGAAAGAAGAAAAGACCCCATGCTCGCGATAACCACACGGGCCGGAACGACAACCAAGGACCCTCCTTACCCAAACTCGTCCCCCGTCACTCTCTATTCAGACAAACCTGGGGAGGAGGAGCAGGATGTCAGCATTGGCACCCCAGATCAACCACCCGTGACAACCCCCTCCCCATCAGCCCTTCCTAACCCACCTGTGAGAATTCCATACCCATCCCGACTAAGGAACCAGAAAACTGAGAATGATAACAAGAGGTTCTTGTCATACCTAAAAGACTCAGTTGTCACCATACCTCTCCTGGATGCTTGCTATCACATGCCAAAGTATAGCACATACTTCAAAAAGCTGCTCGCTAACAGGAAGAAGCTAGAGGGTCTTGTAACCCTGGGGGAAGAATGCTCAGTGGTGACCCATCGAGGGCTACCAAAGAAGGTAGACGATCCGGGCAGCTTCACCTTGCCTTGCTCCATAGGACCTCTATCAATCAAGAATGCTCTTGCCGATTTGGGAGCAAGTATCAATCTCATGCCTCAATCTATGTTCCGTAAACTAGGATATTCCGGATTGAAGCCTACCCGTATGAACATCCAACTAGCCGATAGATCAGTCAAGTACCCCGAGGGGATATGCGAGAACGTGCTAGTCAAAGTTGGGAAATTTAAATTCCCGGTCGACTTCGTAATCCTGGATATGGAGGAGGACGACGTGGTACCTATCATTTTAGGTAGACCATTTCTTGCCACCGCTCGTGCAGTCATCGACGTCTACGATGGCAAATTGACCTTACGAGTGGGAGATGATAGCACAACCTTCGACATTAAGGATTCTATGGACCTCTCCCTCGAAGCATCCAACCGGCTCTACTTTATCGGGGAAGTAGATGAGCTCACAGATGTCATTGATAATTGCATCGATGAACAAATCGATGAAGGCTGGCTACGGGACGAGAGTTTTCTACCTTTGCTAGAGGTGGAAAAGACGGAGGATGTTAATGCAGTCTCCTTCTACCCAAGACAAGAGGCAACGGAACATCTCGAGCTCCGAAAGCCCGAGAACAAGCTCAAACCTTCTATTATCAAGCCCCCTGACGTTGATCTTAAAGAGCTCCCTAATCATTTGGAGTATGCCTTTCTTCAGGGAGAAAACCAACTCCCGGTAATCATAAACTCTTCCTTGAAAAAGGAACAAAAAGTTAAACTCTTAGAGGTCCTGAAGAAATACAAGGGGGTACTCGCATGGAGTGTGGCCGACATTAAGGGGATTGATTCAACTTTTTGCACACATAAGATTCTTATGGAGGAAGATTATAAACCTACGGTGCAACCCCAGAGGCGAGTGAACCCTAACATTAAGGAAGTAGTGAAGAAAGATGTTATTAAACTTTTGGATGCAGGACTGATTTACCCAATCTCAGATAGCCCATGGGTCAGTCCTTTGCAGGTTGTACCTAAAAAGGGTGGAATGACTGTAGTAAAAAATGACAAGGGTGAGATGGTGCCCCAGAGAACTGTCACTGGATGGCGGGTATGCATTGACTATCGAAAGCTCAACGATGCCACGAGGAAATATCACTTTCCCTTACCATTCATTGATCAGATGTTAGAGAGATTATCTGGACACGAGTACTATTGCTTCTTGGATGGATTCTCTGGATATTTTCAAATCCCCATAGCACCTGAGGACCAAGAAAAGACCACGTTTACTTGTCCCTATGGAACATTTGCCTACAAAAGGATGCCTTTTGGGCTATGTAATGCCCCCGCCACTTTCCAACGTTGCATGACCGCAATCTTTCACGAACTCATGGAAGACAGCATGGAAGTATTCATGGATGACTTTTCAGTCTTCGGAAACTCCTTCGACCACTGTCTTGCTAATTTAGAAAAGATGCTTAAACGTTGTGAGGAAACCAACTTGGTGTTGAACTGGGAAAAGTGTCATTTCATGGTAAAAGAAGGGATTGTGTCGGGGCATAAGATTTCAGGGAACGGGATAGAGGTGGACCAAGCTAAGGTTGAAGCTATATCTAAGTTACCATACCCCACGACTGTTAAGGCAATACGCAGCTTTTTGGGGCACGCCGGATTTTATCGGAGATTCATCAAAGATTTCTCCAAAATTGCCCGGCCAATGACTCAATTGCTTGTGAAGGATGCTCCGTTCGATTTTTCCCAAGAATGCAAAGATGCTTTCGATCTCCTAAAAAGAGAACTCACTCAAGCTCCAATCATGATCACACCCAACTGGGAGTTACCATTTGAAATAATGTGTGACACTAGCGACTTCGCTGTCGGGGCTGTATTAGGTCAGCGACGTGACAAGCTTTTCCAACCTATTTATTACGCTAGTAAAACCATGAATCCCGCCCAAGAGAACTACTCCACCACCGAAAAAGAATTATTAGCCGTAGTGTTTGCATTCGACAAATTCCGACAATATCTTGTCCTTTCAAAGACAGTCGTCTTCACTGACCACTCGGCTCTTAGATATCTGTTTGCGAAACAGGACGCCAAACCACGACTAATTCGGTGGATCTTGTTGCTACAAGAATTTGATGTTGAGATTCGCGATAAGAGGGGGGCAGAGAATCTAGCCGCCGATCATCTATCTCGTCTTGAAAACCCCCTGGATAAACACGATAGAAGTGAGATTAAGGATTCGTTTCCTGACGAACAACTGATGTCTATCCTTGATTCGGAACCATGGTACGCCGACTTTGCCAATTACTTCGCAAGTAGATGTAGACTTGTTCCTGAACACCTGACTAAATACGAGAGGAAGAGGTTCTTTTCCCAGCTAAAATATTACTTCTGGGATGAACCATTTTTATTCCGAAGGTGTCCTGACCATATTATAAGGCGTTGTGTTTCGGAGAATGAGGCTTTAAAAATCATGAGGGAATGTCACTCCGGTCCCTCTGGAGGGCATCATGGGATAAACGTTACTGCCCGAAAGATTCTCGATGCAGGATTCTATTGGCCCACAATTTTCCGTGATGTAAAAGATATGGTACAAGCGTGTGATGCATGTCAACGGGCTGGAAATATATCAAATAGGGATGAGGCACCTCAGAACTTTATACAAGTTTGCGAGGTATTCGATGTTTGGGGGATTGACTTTATGGGACCCTTTCCGTCCTCAGGGGGAAACGAGTACATCCTAGTCGCCATTGACTATGTTTCAAAATGGGTTGAAGCACAAGCCCTTAGGACTAATGATGCTAGAGTGGTCATTCATTTCCTGAAAAAGCTTTTCGCAAGATTCGGGATTCCGAAAGCTCTCATCAGCGATAGGGGGACACATTTTTGCAACGCACAAATGGAAAAGGTCATGAAGAGGTATGGAGTACCCCATCGATTCTCCACCGCCTATCATCCACAGACCAATGGCCAAGTCGAAAACACCAACAGAGCTATTAAACGAATACTTGAAAAAACAGTTAGTCAAAACAGAAAGGACTGGTCATTCAAACTCGACGAAGCCTTATGGGCATTCCGAACTGCCTACAAAACACCTATTGGAACGACCCCATTCCGCATGGTGTATGGTAAGGCATGTCACTTACCGGTAGAATTAGAACACAAGGCTTATTGGGCGCTTAAGGCATGCAACTTAGATTACACAACTGCTGGGAATAATAGGTTTTTGCAATTACACGAGCTTGATGAGCTTAGACTAGAAGCCTACGAATCCTCCATCACATATAAAGAGAGAGCTAAAAGATGGCATGATCAAAGAATTAAGAAACCCAAATAATTTTCAGAAGGAGACAAGGTCCTATTATACAATTCTCGGTTGAGATTATTTCCGGAAAAACTTAAGTCTAGATGGTATGGGCCGTTCACGGTGAAGAATTCTTCTAAATTTGGAGCAGTAGTGTTAACTGATGATGAGGGTAGGGAATTCACAGTTAACATACAACGTGTAAAACATTACCAAGAGAATAACAATGAAATGATTAATGAGGAGGATGTGATGTTTGATGATGAAGTCACGTGATAACCCATGACTTTAAGTCTAGCTACAAGACTCGTAAATAAAGAAAAGCGCTTCTTGGGAGGCAACCCATGTTTTGTGTGATATTATTTGTTTGATTGTTATTTGCTTCCGTATGCATGTTTTATTTTTATTGTTGGTTAATCATGTTTCTCAACTAAAATGTGGAAATACTTTATTATGTTGTTTGGCCTAGTCTTAACTTCAACCTAAAGGTATTTTTGCAAAAGATAAGTGTAAGGGGAAACCCCAAATATGTTTTTAAGAAACAAACCAATCATGATTCTCCTCAATATTTAATGAACATGTATATTCGTATTTGTTAGAGTCAAATGCTTGTATTGAGTCATAATGAAGTTTTGCAAGATTTTCCAGGAAGTAGGACAAAGTTTTTCCAGAAATTCTCCGGAAACTTAACATAAGAATTTCTGCAGGTCCACTCTGACAGCGTCAGAGTATTGCTCTTGACGGCGTCAGGAGTTAAAATCTGGAAATTTTACCGGTTTTGTTTTTCTAACTGAGTCTTATGGTTTTTGTGAATTATTAAGTTTTATAATCTCCAGGAAATCTGCAAGCTTCATTCCACAAGCATTATATCTTACTTTGCTTTCTAGGATTTAGTAACTTATATAGGATGCCGCCGATTTTACGCGAGGTTGCCTTGTCTATTGTTGTCAGGATTTACAGGTTATTTATGACAAGAAGATGATTTATATTCTGGAAGGGAAGCTTTGATTGTTCATTTTCTTGGAGGAAGATTTAACTTGGCCAACCTATAATCCATACCGAGCGAATCAGGGGAGTATTTGATTTCATTCTCTTTACCTCTTAACTTTTACATTCTTTACTTGAACATTGGGGACAATGTTCATCCTAAGTGCAAGGGGAGGGTAAAAAGATGGTACCTTACATATGCACTTTCGCTTGAGTTTGTTTTGTTTGATAGTAGATGTGTAATAAAACTATGAGAAATACTTGTTAGTGTAATTTTAGCGCCAAATTTAAAATTTTTTATAACATTTAGGAGTGAAACTTTAGCCATAGCAAGCGTCTCATGGATAGGAGATTGTATGACTAGCACATAACCGTATATTAAAAAAAAAATTTCACCCAAAAATGTGAGGTTCGCCTTTAGATTTGATAGGAAAAGCATTTACTATTAGTGCTTATGAGTGTACCGGTAGCATTTAGATTCTAGAACTTGCGTTAGTGATGCATCCCGAGACCGCGAGTGAGACTACATTCGTGTGGTAGGATTTACTACATGATAAGAGGCATTAGGATCACCCTTGTGTTAAACCTGTATTATAATTACTTGACCATTTAAGTCATACTACTTGGCTAGTTAAGTCAACTAATTTTTCCCACACCCTTTGCGTTGTACTCATTTTTAGTACAAGAAACCCCTAGTACACCCCACCGAGCCTATCTTTTTGTTTCTAACTTTAAGCATCTTACTTAAAGGAAGAATTTGTTACACCCCACTTAAATGTACACCCAAATCGCCTTAGCCTTCCGTGTATGCGCTCATTTTTAGTGCATTATTGTTATTTGTTAAACCTTAAGTTAACTTTCTAATTGATTACATGGTTGCTAAGTCAAGTCATATCATTGTACATATTGTTTTGGGACGATTGGGACTCATGGGTAAGTACTTATTTTATAGAGTAATGGGGAAGAACATAATATATTACCCCCATATGTACGTTAATCTTAAAAGTGCTCTAAGTGTTTTGATTTTCTTAATTCGAGTCGTTAGATTAGTTAATTGTAGAGTATGTAAAAATTCAAGTGTAAGGGGAACGTTTATACCCCTATGATGTATTATTGTGGATGGTAGGGTAAGAGTGTATGAAAAAAAAAAAAAAAAAACATACGGACTACCATCCCGTTTTTATTCTATGTTCATTTTATGTTCTTGTTATTTTTCATTTATTAGCTTAAGTCGAGTCTAGTCTTGGCTTAGCAACGCCATCTTGTACATGTAATTAACCAAGTTTGTTAACTCGCCACCAGTAAAATTTCCTTTATCCAACAAAACCGTGTAATTCATATCCCTATACCTAACGTTACAACCCTTTAAAAGACCTCTTTGATAGTTTATCCTAGGTGCTTACGCCATGTGGTGGAGGTTTGATCCTTTCCCAAGCCTATGGTAATCTATTTTACTATGACAGGTAGTGAGAGATATCTTCCATTTCCATAATGTTATATTACTTTATTACACCCGAGAGATGTGAGTATCTAAACACTATTTGTGAGGTGCTTGTGTATGACCTCCGTGCTTGTCTATTGGTCTTTAGTGGAACGATTATTTGTTGTAATTACTTTTATATTAGTGTTAAATGACCCCTAACTTGTCTTTCGAGTAGAATAAAAGCGCATTTGCTTGAGGACAAACAAATCTCAAGTGTAAGGGTATATGATGAGGCGAAAAATGATCCGTTTTTAGGGGGTCATTTAAGCCCGAATCCGAATTTATTTGATCAAATATTGCCCTAAATCGTTCCTTTTGTGATTTTAGGTGTTTGGAGAGTGAATTCTGGAAAAGAAGCCATTTTGGACGTTTTTGGAGCATAAAAGTGAAGAAAACGGCAAAGTACCAAATTTCCATGCTGAAGATACAAGGTGACGGCGTCAAGAGTAATACCTTGACGGCGTCAGACATGAAGATTTAAAGACCGTAGGTGGTGACGGCGTCAAACGCCTTCATGACGGCGTCAAAGTGGCAAGAATAAAATACCGTGGTCGGTGACGGCGTCAAATAGGCCGTCATAAGTAGATCAAGGCCGTCCGAGGAAGTATCTGGCGGCGAGGTGACGGCGTCACATGTAACTCTTGACGCCGTCAGCCTACTTTTCCTATATATAGTTTTCTAGTTTTTTCATTAAAAGAGAGAAGTTTTGGTGAAACCCTAAAGACGAATTTGGTGTATCTTTTACAGGTTTTTCAAGGGTTCCAAACCCTTGAAACCTTGCATTGTAATTGAGATAAGTGTTCTTCCAATTCAATCAATATGTCTATGTGTTGGTTGTTTATATCTTGTTCTTGTCTCAATTCTACTATGCTAGGCTAGATCTCTTTTGTGTTTGCTTAGATCTAATGAAACCTAGATGTTGATTATGTGTTAATTACTTGTCTATTCTTGTTTTGGATGAATGATATTATATGTTAGGCTTAAGAAAACTGGCAGATCTCCAAATGGTAACATACTTGAACGTCTTAAGAAACATGAACCGAGGCGTACTAGGTCTTTATTGGTTGTATTTAATGCATGAGCCACTGTTTACAATCCCTATAGTTATGCTGGGTCATGGTGTAGGAGGAGATAAGAGCTCATAGAGTTGGGGAGTTATGTATGCCACCCCACGAATGGTATTAAGGAATACAATCCGTCATCCATACAAGTGTAACAAGTAATTAATGTGTAAAAGATATCTAGGGAGTAGTGAAGTCTAAGTAAACACAATTTCTCCAATTACTGCTCACAACCTTAGTATAATTAGTTTATTTTCATTTTTAGTATTTTATTTTGATTGCATCTTAGTTTTGGGTTAGTTGAATAGCAACTAATTCCGCCCACTCTTCCAAAACCCGAGATTTTACTTGCTTTTATAAAAATATAAAAATACAAAAATAATCATCTCTCACCTTTAGAACTATTAATTAGGTTTTCTAATCCTAGCGACACTATTCCTAAGCTGAACGATCAATCCCCCGGTACTTGTCACTATACTATACTACAACGATCAAGTACACTGCCTGGTGGGGGTTGTAAGCTTCTCGAGATCCCTCGAGAGGTAAAGCAAGGTGCGATTCCCACGCATCACATGCCCTATAAATACATGGATGGGATCTCCTTATTCACTACGATACAACAGGTTACCCTAAACCTAATTCTCATATGCTCCGCGCATCAATACTAACTTGACCGTCGGAGGTGGATCCCGGGGCTACGGCCTCGGGTCCACTCCTAACGGGTTCTCTTTGTTGACAGGTCTACTCAGGGCTTATGAAGACGACCAACGGCTCAAGGAGAGTCGTTGAATCAGCCCGCGCCAGATTATGCATCAACAAGTTGGCGCCATCCGTGGGACACAAACAAGTTTTGTGCTCTCACATCACCGGAAAGCGACCATTGAGTTCAAAATCCGGTAACTTTAAAATTATTGTTTATTACTTGTGTATGTACACGACAGAACAATATCTTAAAAGTAAAATACTTTTTGATACGATGTCCAATCGGACAACAGTAACTTAAAACTATTGTTTTCATCACCGCTTGGTCTAATAGAACAACAGTGATTTTGTTACGTATCCTTTTTTTTAATATATATGATCGAACATATCTTCTAAATACGTAACAGATATCCAATATTTAAATTGGGAAGATATCTCTTAAATATTAAAAAGATTTTACATAAATCTTTTAAACTTGGTAAACACGATTTTACCTAAGTCGCATTAAATCCGCACGATCGGACTTATTTTATCTTTTAGCCGCGAAACAGCGCAGTCGCGATAAATCTACCCGCGTTAGGCCATGCGTTCGGAAATCTTCGCAGATTGGCGCCATGAACGCACTGTCACGTACAGTCACCACGATGCTAGTCAATCGCCATGAGCGCACTGCCCTGTCATGTACAGGCACTGGATGAAAGCCGTGGTCAACTGCGATCATCCAAAAACGTTAGCGTCTATGCGGACACGATAAATCTATCTGCGTCTGTGCGTGCAACATAGACTATTAGTCGCGGTCATGGTACGTCCATCCGCGCCATTGCCATTATTTTTATAAAAAACAAAAATATCAATTAATCGCCATGCGCACACTATTATTAGCTACGCGCTACTTATCTTACGTAGTTTGTAAAACCTCACGCTAGCTGTAATTCGCATTACTACTTCTCTTATTTATTATATATATGCTACATGCTATATAATTGCTTCACGCTTATATTTTATTTCATTAAGTTTTATATGTTGCGATGCGCGACATATATTTTTAATATTTGCATTGAGTATTTTTCAGGATTTGAATACTTAAGTTTAACGCTCCTACATGAGTAGCACCATCAAACTTGGGGGGCTACCAGGGTATATAATACCACTGTTGGCGCACGCGTCACGCAGATATATTTGGAAGCAGATCGTACGTAAGAGGTATTGCAAGCCCGGTACAAAGATGGATTTAAATATTCGCACCATCTTGCCGCAGGGGAGACGTCCTTTGTCGGTTGTAAAGACGAATGTAATGTTCGCACACAGCGCGCACAGCGCGCACCTTTGTTGCGCACTGCGCACATCTTTGTTGCGCACATCGCGCACTTCTGCCACAGAAGCACGTCTTCTGTCGCACCATGTTGCATCGCTACTGGTTCAAAAGGTACGCCCTTACCCAGGATACAGCATGCGGAATCCACCTTCACCATTGTGAGACAATCGCAATCCCAGTGCGCATTGTCGCATGTGGGCTGCGCAGTATGGTCCATCCCATGCGCACACCTGAGTTGCGCACGCATGGGTCACGCCGTCATGGTTGATTGGGCCTACGCGGCCATGAACAGAACTTAAGTTTAGCATAACATAGCACGCGCTATGTCATACTAAACTTGGGGGGCTTGTGGACGTATGGTCCGGACTGGACCCTACATGGGCCAGGCCCGGTAGACAGCGGCCCACTCTACACCTAAACCCTAATCCATGCCCTATAAATACATGGATGGGATCTCCTTATTCACTACGATACAACAGGTTACCCTAAACCTAATTCTCATATGCTCCGCGCATCAATACTAACTTGACCGTCGGAGGTGGATCCCGGGGCTACGGCCTCGGGTCCACTCTTAACGGGTTCTCTTTGTTCAGGGCTTATGAAGACGACCAACGGCCCAAGGAGAGTCGTTGAATCAGCCCGCGCCAGATTATGCATCAACAGTAACCTTTATTGGTACCTAGTTAGGCTATTGATTATCTTAACCCTGTTCTGGACTCAAAACCACCAACACAATTTTTATTGTCAAACAAAATACTGAGTAGTTTACAAGGACAAAACAGAACTTTAAGTCACTATGTGCATAATTTTTTGCTACAAGTATAAATAAATTAAAAAACACTATTTCATTAAACAAGACATGTATTTATATAATACAAAATTTCATAAAATTTATAATTTTTAACAAAAATTTACACTAAGTGGTAAATATCCGTCGAGTTTTCTTGAATCCTAGAACCCTTTTAAGTCGGCCCCTGCGAGTAGTTGATAAGTCATAATGTAATCCCAACAAGTATTGTTCATGAGAATTGATAAAATACTTTAAAAATACTTAACGTTACCTCGTTACATGGTGCGAGGCCGGCAAAACAAGAATATTGTGTGGTTTCACCTAAAATAAAGGGCCGATACTTTAATTTCATGTGCATTTATATATCACTATATTATATGCCTTGTGCTATTTTTTATTTGTTAACAATCTTTAATGTTTCAATTTATTGTTTAACTAATGAGTCTAATTACCGGTATTTGCGAAAGTGCAAATACATTTTAACTATTGATTAAAGATTCAAGCCTTAACATATGTTTGTTATTAATGTTACTTGAATCCACGAACTATGTAGTGTAAACTTAGCTTTCTCATAGTAAAGTCAGGTAAATGCTTGAGGAAGAGAAATATTTATTATCCTATTAGACCACGTGTTATCGTCACTAAACTCATCACCTAAATGTTAGCATTACATCACCATTTAATGTAAAACCAAACCCACCACCAACCAGGTGTTATGGTCACACCACCAAATAAAAATTATAAAAATACTTCACTTTATACAAATATACCTTAGGGGAAAAAAAAAAAAAAAAAAAATGTTTAGTGGTGCAGACCACCAAACAAGTGCAAAAATTGCACCCTTGACACGCGGTTGGAGATGACTTTGGTGGAGATGGTGTTGGCAGTGGCGGAGACAGAAGGGGTAGGGTGGGCACGTGCCCTTTTAGCGAATAAAATTATAGTGTAAATTTTAAAAATATCTGTCTATTTTTGTAATTTGCCCGTAATAAACCTATTTGTAGTGTACTTTCTAAAATTATTATAAAGAACATTTTGTTCTCTCAATCATAATTTTCTGGTATCGCCTCTAAGTATCGATCCTTCACCATCCACAGTGACAAGCCTTAAGCACAGTATAGCGTCTAATCAATTAAGAAGTAACTTAATTCACACGATATGCAAAGCTTTAATGACATTGTTTTCAATGATGTAATTTTCATACACTATTTAGAATTTAAGAGGGTGAGAAATTAAGTAAAATGGTATTCATACATGGTTGACTAAATGAACTTGGATAATAAATTTTTTACTTTATGTACTTGATACGTTAATATTATGGATGCGTGACGATGTATCATATATTACACTTTTGACTATCTTCCACTTGATTTATATATTTACTTACGGCTGAGTATCGGGCCGAATACTGACCTGACCCAACCTGACTCATTTTCGAAATCGAATTCGGGTAAAAACTCAAACCGAATACCGACTCGAATTACTCGGTTCGGTTTCGGTTTACTAGGGTTCGGTCGGTTTTTCAGGATATTGTTCGGTTTTTAACCCGAATCGATCCGTCCCGAAAACCGAATACTGACCCGAGTATAGTCGGTTCGAGATTCGGGACGCTCAATTTGAGTCAATTTTTTAGGATTTTCGGGATTTGGTCGGTTTTCTCACCCTTATATTTACTTACTTACACTTATGTCAAACAAATTTACAATATTACGAGGACTTACTTATTTGATAAAACAAATTTACAATATTATGAGAACTTACTTACACTTATGTTAACTTTGTTTGAAGGATTATTTAATTTAATAGTGGTTAGATGCTTGAAATGGAAGTTTTCTTCATAAATTAGGTTGATTTGCATTGATTTTTTGGATGTCATTTCATTGTTCATCCTCATTGAACAAATGGATTTATTTCATTTGCTTTTAATAACCATCCATTCATTCCATTGATTGCGAGGATTTACAAACTAAAAATTTTCTGTGCAATCTTGACATGCATCCCAAACAATGAAGTATGGTTTGTCACAATCTTGACATGCATCTCACGTTTCTTGATCGTAAACATGAAATTCACATGTGTGCTTAGCTCGGCGTATCAACCATAGAGTTGTCGACTTTTGTTCTTGCTCCTATAAACTACACCTTCTGTTTTCACTAATGTAGTATTCCTATGGGATGGTCGTCGTAACGTTATGTTGGTTACAATCACATTACTCCATCATACATAAATTTAATGGTGGTTGTAACATTAATCTTATGCGATTATAGGACAACTTATAGTACTTTCTGACATGTATTATGTAGTAGAGCCCTTGTAGTTGTATGCACTTAATTTTGTTAGCTGGACTGCTGAAGTGTTGTCTTCTATAAATCTATTAAATGGGCCTTTAATAACATTTAGATGGGCTTTGTTATCAAATAAGGTTGGATCAGTTTCTTTTGGATACAGTTGGGTTCTAAGCCCAAACTGTTACCCATCACATGGGTCCAAAGAAAGAACTACAGGTTTACTCCATTGATTTTGAAATATAGGCGCGGCTGCAATCCTACATGAAGTTTATATTCACAAGATGGTCATCTAATTAATTGAACCAGTTAAAGTTCACACGGTTACATACGTAGCTCAATTGATAATGAGTGGACCCCCATATCCAGAACCGCTGAGTGAGTCATGTATGCCCTTCACATTATGAAAATGTGATTGATTGTAGGCCGGTTTAGGTTACCGGTTATTAACCTTTTGCACCTAGCATTTTGACAAAACATTATAAAAGGCTAGATGTTGAAACGCACCATCATACTATAATGGTGTTAGGATTGACCCATTTTGTTGCCTCATTTTGGTAGATGATGAAAATACTGTAAGTTTGATTTCTTTGACTTATGAGGTTCTAAAATTGAAAGTTGAGCTTTTGACTCAAATAAGTCATAAGCCCAAAGAAGAAGGGTATGTTTGGCAAAAGTAACTGTTGCTGGAACTGGAGATGGTGCTGATGCTGGTGCTGAAGATTATAAAAAGTGATTATTTTTATAAGCTACATGAAGTAACCTTTGATTTTAAGAGATTGTGATTTTTTATTTTATTTATTTATTTATTATTTTTTTTTAATCTCTCATAATTTATGTTTGCCAAATAAATATTATTTTTTAAAAAAATAAGCATAATCTCATAACAATCTTGTGTGCCAAATATAGCCGAAAAGATAAATGTGAAGCGTTTCTAATATTAAAGCCCATATAAAAATAAAAATAAAATGTGAAGCTTTTCTATCAAATAAGCCCATATACCGAGGAAAAAAAACACTAATTCAAACACCCCTTAAAATTGCAGTGTGTACTTGTATCATGATTTACTAACATTGTATATACTATATACAATCATCCATGTACATGTATTGTTTTAAACCAGTAAAGAATGGTCCGCAACGTACAGAGTCATTCATGAAAGGATTTGTGTGCAAAGAACAACGTCTTTCACAACTAATAGTCATATAGATGCCGATGAGTCACACCGGTGCACACTAAACGGAACACGAAAGTTGATAATCGGAAAAGAGTAATGAAATGATATGGAAATTTTCTCATACTTTAGCATAAAGACAAATATAATTACAAGTGGTTTTGGTTATAGCTAAGAAATGAATCAAATTCTACTCCACTTGAATTTCTTAACAATCGTATAAAACAAATGGAAATGACGAACTTTGATTTCTTAAATCTTGTGATAAAAGAAACAATGAAGTACGTGTATATGATTTGTCATAACCTTGGCATGCATTCCACGTTTCTCGATCGTAGACATGAGATTCACATGTGTACTTCAGTACTTGCTTGGCGTATCGGCCATATATGGTGTTGTGACTCGTCAGATATTTTAATTTTTTTTCGCTAGGGGCACGTGCCCACCCTGCCCCCATCATGTCTCCGGCTCTGGTTGTAACGTTATGTTAGTTACCATTACGTTAAATGGTGGTTGTAACGTTAATCTTATGCACGACATAAGATTACATGTCCTACTTAAAAAAATATTCAACTTCCTACTGTAACAAATAGGGCTTGGCCAATTTATTTTGGATACAGTTGGGTTCTAACCCAAATCTGCAACATATCACTTGAACATCAAGAAATAACTATAGGTTTACTACATTCTATTACGTAATAGATTATAAGACCAGAGCCCGTCTGTGGGTTCGGGTCCATTAGGGTAATGGTTCTCCATGTAACACGACCTTACAAATTTGCCAAAAGACACAATACAAGAATACAACATAGATGTACTCATGTACACTAGTTATTATACAATTACAACTACTGCAAGTCGTTGCTGAAATTCGATTATTACAGCATAATTAGAGTACATTAAACACGCAATCATGCATTGTCGAGGAATGATTGGAGGTTGATGGCGCCATCGTTGAGAGCTTCTCTTGACAACTCCTTCCATTTCTCGGCATTTCTTTTCATTTCGTCACTTCCCATCACCATTTCCACACATCTCTTAAGTTCCTTCCCTTCCATCACTCCATCTTTTTCCCTCTTCCTCACGCGAACCCCAGTTTTCCACACACTTTCAATCATCTTTGCGTTCGTTGGTTGATCAGACCACTGTGGAAACACCACAACACGTACACCAGCCGCCAAAGACTCCACAGTCGAATTCCACCCACAATGCATCACGAAACACCCGATTGCTTGGTGACTTAAAACCTCCACTTGGGAACACCAACCTACTATCATCCCTTGCTTTTTCAAGTCCTCTAGCTTGCTTAATCTTCGTGCTTGTTCACTGCCTCTTATCACCCATAAAAACGGCAGCCCACACTCCAACAACCCGTTCGCTATTTCCTCTTGTTGGTCCATAGACAAAGTTGCTAAGGTTCCAAATGAAACAAAAACAACCGATGATTTAGATTGCGTGTTTAACCATTGAATGTAATCATCCTCTATTGCATCATCGAAGAAATCTCTACTCGTGGAATTCTCTGATGACCCGAGTAAAGGTCCAATAGGAATGTACTCAAGTTTCTTGGTTGCTCTAATGGGCTCAGCTTGGAGTTCACTAAAACTGTTAACAAGTATTGTAGGAGGAGCTATTTTGAGTACATCTATATGATCCTTCATGATTTGTTGTAGTATATACTCATGTTCTTTGGGACTACATGCCAACAAAAACGACGGCAAATCAGCCATGGTAAGTTGTGGCAATCCTGGTAGTTCGATCTCACACGTTGGATTGTTATTGTTACTAGATATCAAACTATGATATTCATTGAAATAGTAATAATAAATATCCAAGACAGTGGCTGGCTGGCACCACAGGAGAGTGGCTTTCACACCGTGAGAATACGCTACACGAGCAGCCCAAGGTATGACAGTTGTATACACCAAATGATCAAAAGGTTTCCCTGCAGACGCGGCTGACTTGATTTCATCTACGACAGTACGAGAACCATTGGTTTCAAAATCACTTATAAATTGTTCTATGTTGGTATGAAGCTGTATGCCATTGTCGTGGCCATCAAAGAAGGGAGCGAACGTTAGGCCACGGGGTATTGTATCTTTGTCTATACGTTGCACGACTGAGAGACTTGTGCACACGGTGACTTGGACATCAAATTTAAGGAGATGCTTGCCGAACCGAAGGGCTGGGTTGATGTGGCCTTTCCCTGCATACGCGACTATCAGGATCCTTCGATGGCCACTCATGCTAGCTAGCTAGTATATCGACTCGATCACAACTATGTGGCTGTATATATTGATCAAATGCAAGATAGAAATTATTGTCTAAATGACTAAATATGTGGTTGTATGTTCACTAAAACGATTTTTTTTTTTTTTTTTTTTTTTTTTTTTTTTTTTTTTTTTTAAATGTGTACAATATTAGTTGGACCAGTAGCTTAAATTTAAATTTGATGGTTTTGTTTTCTTCGTTGACATTTGTTATTTATTCATTCTGATAACGATTTTGGTTAAAATATGGAATCAATATAATTTGGAGTAGGTATATGTTTGAAACTATGTAGAATAGATAAGATAGAAAATATATATTAATATAAAATAAAATAATTATTTACAATTAATATTGTTGGATCGATATACTCTGATCAAACTACTTTGTAGCTTGTAAGGGTTTAACAATATTGAATAAACTCAACACTATTAATATTGAAACACTGTTTAACCTTGTAAAGTATGCGGAATCTACTAACACAAAGCTTAAGAAGAACTTTTATATAAACCAAACTTTGAACCTGCTTTGTTACACAGATTCACTAACAATCCCTAACTATTAACTTTAATCGACTTCTAAACGTATCTAAGACTTGTAAAACTTCTAAAACTTATATCGACTACTACCTCTTAAGGCTCTTTATATAGATAACCTTAAGTCGGTTAACAACATGTAATCCTTGAACGACAAGTCATTATCCCTAACTAATTCTAGAATATTCGTTTAATATTACACATTAATCCTTATCTAATATTGCACATCAGTCCTTGTTTCCTTCGAGGTACTTTAAACATTCTTCAATAACAACAGTACTTTGACTTTATTCTTCAGCAGTACTTTGACTTTATCATCATGCAGCAGTACTTTGACATCCAGAAGTACTTTGATACTTTATATCCCAACAAATATTTAAATTGTTTGTAAAATAAAAACATCCCGACCCGAAACAAACTCATCTCGAAACCGACTTCATGCAAAAACCAAACCGAATCCCGACCCGAGTGTTGGTCAGTTAGTGTCGGTCGGGATCAAGCCGGCCGGTTTCGATAGTTTTTTTCGGTTTTCTTTGTCCCGACCCGTCCTGAGTCCCGACAAGGTAGAAAATCCAAACCGAGTCCCGACCCGAGTGTCAGGCGGTTAGTGTCCGTCAGGATCGGTCGGTTTCGATTGTGTCAGGTGTCGATCGTCGGTCGGTTTTGCTAACCCCTACATCCCTACATGAGAATGCATGGTTGTGATATTGGAGTCACTTTTGATTTGATTTTGATTGAGAGGCTAATATCAAAACACATAGTTTCACATCAAAGGCAAATTTGTCCCCATATATAAATGAAATTGGATAATTAATTTTACTTTATTTACTTACTTACACTTATCAATTTACAATAATATTATGATAACTTACTTATTTGGTAAAACATAGATGATGAAAAAAAAAATTGGTCATTAAATATTAATAAACTTTTCTAAATGTATTGATTTGGTAAGTGAATTTTAAAAAAGTTGTGTAAATGTAACGAACTTTCATAAAGTATTTCAATATGCATATTTTGATGATGTGTCATACCTAAAAGTCTGACACATGACACAATTTATAACGTGGCATATCATAAAAATGTGCAGATTGTAACACTTTATAAAAATTCGTTACATTTACAAAAAAATTTCAAAATTCATGAAATACACATGTGTGCTTAGCTTGGCGTATCAACCATGGTGTTGTCGAGTTATGTTCTAAAATCTAAACTAAACCTTTTGTTTTCGGGATTGTTTCATGAACGGATGTCTAAAACAAGTTTAAATTACATGCTTTAATGAGACTAGACGAGTACCCGTGCATAGCAACGGAATTTTATAGCGGCAGATAGTTGTAGCGATAAAAAAAGTTTATGGTTTTTTTTTAAAAAAATAATAAAAGTTTGAGGATTTGGGATTAAACATAATGTTTTGAAACACGGTTCGACCGGTTGAACCGATTCCAATCGAAAAAACGGGTCAAATAAAACCGGGTTTAATATTTCAAAACCCGGAAACCCGCTTAGACCCGAAAAATGGTTTTGTATATTTTTCCCGAAAATTAATAAAGTATATTTTCCCGAAAATTGGTTTTGTATATTACTTATTCAACATTTTGCAAAAATTCAACATTTCATATATTGCATTAATTGCATTAAACATTCAATATTTTCCTTACTCATTTTTAACAATTCAACAAGTAAAGAATTCAAGTTTGATATTTTTCTTTTTTATGTAATAAAGATTAGTTAACATTGGCAAAATCCCAAAGTTTTTATATAATCTATAACTAACTCCTAAAGTAAAGCCTTACAAAGGGATGGTCACAATGTTATGTTGGTTACCATTACATTGCTCTATCAAAAATAAAACAAGTGAAGTAGTTGCAACATTAGTCTTATGCTCAACATAAGATTTCAGGATAAATACTAAACTACTTGAAGTAATGTTCAACTTCTTGCTACCCTTTCTCATTTATTAAACTTAAACACTGTAAACTCACCAGTTTAGAGGCCTTAAGCTAGTCTAAAACATGATCTACAACTCATAGTAGTTTCTCACATGTATTATGTATAGCCCTTTGCAGTTGTATACTATACACTTATGTTTTTTTTGTTGGATAAAGATTCTCTAAAGTTTATACCAACATAATAGGTCATGTTTTCAAATAATGTGAGAATGAACTAAAGAGAGGTGATTGGGAGGCCTAAACCATGTGCCTAAATTTATGCCTAAACCTATGTGGCATCATCCTGTTGGCCGTAGTCAAGGGACTCACTTTTTCACAAGCCAACAGGATCATGACACATAAGTTTAGGCATACAATTAGGTCTCCTAATCATTTTCCTGAAAAAAAATAGTGTTTTTTTTTTTTTTTTAAGTGGGTCATCTTTTTGTTTATCTTTATTCTCATTTGCCAATGTTCAAATGAACTTTAGTGGATCTCTTTCCTTTTTTTGTCTTAGCTGAAGTATGGTTTTCTACGATAGTAATGTTTCTATCATCCACTTGCTTTTTCTTTGATGAAACAGGCCTTTAAATACATGAAGTTGGGCCTTTTTATCAAATAGGATTAGCCCACATTATTTTGGATATACTTGGGCTCTAACACCAAACGGATCACAAAGAATGGGTTTCAAGAATTCATAGGGTTACATAGGTGCATTTTAACCAAACATTATACTACTTGTAATTAGGGGTGTTCATGGGTCGGGTAATAAACCGAAAACCGAATAGAACCGAACCGAAAGAAAACCGAACCGAATATATAACCGAACCGAACTTGTTAAAACCGAACCGAACCGAATTAAAAATTCGGTTTTCGGTTTGGATATGAGTTTGACTATCTGAACCGAAAACCGAATTTATATAAATATATATACTTTTTTTTATATATTTATATTATTTTATATATAAAAAATATCCATTAAAATTTTATACTAATATAAAAAACACTTTTTTATGCTTGAAATATTTTTTTTGCCAAAAATATATATAATTAAATTAAAAAATATATATATAAATAGTGTAATTCAAATACAAATTTCGGTTTTCGGTTTTGACCCATAACCGAACCGACCTTCGGTTCGGTTCTCGGTTCGGTTCGGTTATAGATATTTTCGGTTCGGTTCGGTTCGGTTTTCGGTTATGACCCAAATTTTTTTTTAACCGAACAAGCCGAAGGATTAACCGAGAACCGAACCGATGAACACCCCTACTTGTAATGGTGTTAGGACTTGTAGGATTAACTCATTTTGTTGGCTCATGGACTTTATTTGATTTTGAAAAGACTATAAGTTTGTTGTCTCTTTCAATTATGTTTTTCAATAAGAGAAAAAGAAAAAGAAAAACGATAAATGTGAAGCTTTTTTCGATATCAAACAAGCCCATATGCTGAAAAAAAAATAAATAAAAAAAAATAAAAAAAAAGACAAGCTAGTTCAAAGCACTTAAAATTGTAGGGTGTACTTGTATCATAAGTTATTAACATTATATATCCTGGATGACAAAAGTTCAATGCAGAACAATAAATATCTAAAGATCAAATCACTCCATCTCATCCATTAATCTATCTTTCATCCTACGGTGCTGATTAAATATCTACATTCAATTTGGATTAATACAAGGACACGTTTGTAATTTTACAATTGATACCTAACATCCTACACCACTCACTCGGTAATCATTTCACACACACATACACTTTCTTTCTTTCTCTCTCTCTCACCATACATTCTTCTTTATCACACCCAAACTTTTTCAAACCCAATAATAACCATCTTTACTAAAAATGACGGGAATTCGCCGGAGAATCCACAGATCTACAGTGATTCGCCGGAGAATCCATAAAGGATGTGGCGGTGGTTTCGTGATGACGTGGCGGTGGTTTCGCGACGGTAATTCGCCGGAGAATCCATAGATGATGTAGCGGAGAATTCGTCGGAGAATCCATAGATGACGTGGCGGTGGTTTCTTGACGGTAGTTAGCCTGAAAATGAGGTGTGATCGTTTGATTCGCCGAGGATTTTTTTAACATGTGCATATGCCTCTCTTGAGTGTAAAGTGCATATTACTCTGTATTGTGACTTTTTTATAGCTAGAATACAAAGAAAAGAAAGAAAAAAAATAGATTGATGAACTAAAAGGATGAATTGACGAGAGATGGAAGATTACTTGTACTAAGAAGATGAATTGGCACTTTGTAATCATTACATTTGCACTTAATTTTGAAGTTATTGTCTTGAAGTGGTATTTCATTTATAAATAAGTGGGGCATGACTCTAAAAGACTCTGTATATATGGAAGTTGACTTCAAAAGTTAAAATGTCACTTTTGGAAAAATAAAGATAGTAAAAAAGAAAACATGCAACTTTAGCTTTTAAAAATGGGTTATTTACACATATAGGTAACGAACTCAGAAAAATTTCCCGTGTTATGTAATGAACTTTGAAAAATATTAGGTTAAGTAACAAAAGTTTGCAAAACCGTTAAAGTTAGGTAATTAACCGGGAACCAATTTGGGCCCACATGCCACATCTTCTACAACGGATATAAACCCAATCCCCCTTTTCCCCTTTTATTCGACCCGTTTTTTTGCAAAAACCCTAACCCTCACAATCTTAAAAATTCAAAGCAATCCCCAACAATAATCTAATTAAACCATGTCGTTTAATTTGTATGATGATAATTGTGATTGTAATAGGCTATCAATCGTGGTAACATCATGGACACCCACCAACCCTGCCAGATGATTCATATGCTGCCAAAATCGATGGGTAAGTATAGAATACGTTTTGTTTCAAGATTTATAGATTGTAATGTTTAATACACTACATTTTGTTGTTTTTAGAAAGCTGGTAGGAAGAAATGTGATAAATGGGATTGGTATGATCCGGAGGAGGATTGTGGATGGTACAAAATGCACTTGTTTGAGATGTATAGCAGACTCAATCCTAATCAAAGGCGTGAAGTTCAAGCTGAGGCTAATCGTCAAAGAAAGATTGAACAGTTGGAGAGTGAGTTGAAAAAAGCTTTAAAGAAAGTCACCATTTGGAAGTCAATTCTATGTGTTTTTGTTGTTCTGGTTTCCTTGCTACTTGCACTTAAGTAGATTAGTTTGTTAGGCATAGATTGTGTAGTTTTGTTTGTAGTGTAAGGCTTAGATTTAGCTTAGGCAATGTCTGTTTTTCATGCCTTGTACACAATCTAATGTATGAAATTAATCTTGTTTAATGCAATTTAAATCATGTTTTTGTATCCTTGTTGTGAATTAATTAACATTGCATTCATAATTCATGGTTACAAGTGTTTTATTCTACACTGGTCTAGGTTGTACACCTAAACCAGTTACATACTCACATTGTTGTAACCATAAGCATTAGTAACAGAAGATGCTTTCAAGGCATCTGATTTTTGCCCTTGCCCTTTTGATGTTTGGGTTCTTTTTTCTCAAATGGTTTGACACCAAAGTCTGTCAATTTATTGTTGCAGGGCATGCCTAGTACCTTAAGTCTTGCTTTAAAGGCCATTTTTTGTTCCTCATTACTTGTCAAACTTGAGCTTGTTTCCACCCTCTTTGCAGGCACAAAATAGTCACATGGCTTATAATCTTTTGGAAAATAATCCTCCCATCCCCAAGGCCTTGCATCAAAATCTGATTCAGAGCTATCACTGGAAATTGCAATGATTTCTGCACATGAACAAAAAAACATGGGTTTTGATATTCTGTATACATGTTGCAGTGATAACAAAAACAAAAAAAAAAAAAAGAAAAAGAAAAAAAAAATGAGCCATAATGATAAATTTCTTCTTGCTTGATGCCATTTTGTGTAGTGAATGTTAGGTTCCCTTTGTGACTAATGCTATAAATAGTATAATGCAGTCAAAGTTCATAACCATTGTGCAGTAAATATGTGGTGTTGAATGTGATGGTAAAAGCAATGTAAGCTTTTGCAGTTACTATGTGGTCAAGATGAATTCCCAAAAATCACAAGCCTAATAGTAATGCAGTCAAACTTCCTTAACATTGACTGCATAAAATATAATAAAATGCCATAAAACAGGTTTAAACATAAACTAATTTGCATTCATCAATATGTGTAACTAATGGGGGACACATACATAGTGTTTTGGGTTCAACTTTAACAAAAGTTGTGCCCTGGTTCATTGTTTAGTACATCCACCATTAAACAAAAGATTACAATCATGATAATGCAAATATTAAGATAATACATTCAAATAAAGTTAATCAACTGAGAAGGCAGAATCTGGTGTAGACCCTTCACCATTTGGACCAAAGCCTTTCTTTTTCATCTTTTCACCAAAGATCCTCTCTGATCTTCCCCTATTCTTGTGGTAAATCCTTAAAGGATCATCATGAGCCTGCCTTTTTTTCCTCTGCTTCTTAGGTTGAGGTTCAGCTATTGCTTTGCCCTTGTTTGATGCAGGATCAACAACTTCTGGAATTTGCAAAGTATCATTATCATCTGTAGGTGGTGCATCCTTTATCCCTACAAATATGGATTCCTGAGTCTCAATAGTGTCATTAACAGACACCAAACCTCTGTTATATGGTTCTTGGTCAAAAGATTCATCATCAGAGTTGTTGTTTGAAGGTGGGACATCTTTTTTCTTCAAGTATTCATCTGATATGTAGCATGATGGGTGTAAACCCATCTTCTTATCCCATTCTTCCTTTTCTCTTTCCTGTTCTTGTTCCATCTGAGTATCCCAGTCTTTCCACCTTGCCTCTTCTTCCAAAGTCAACCTCACATCTTCTTCATCAAAAGCATCTTGTTCTAGCTTTTGTCTGTCTATAGCAGCTAACCTATCTTCTTCTTGAACTAGCAATTCTTCCATGTATTCATCATGCATATTCTTTCTGATTTCATCCTCATCCATAAACTAAAAAGAATTGACAAGTTTGGAGTTAATAACTTAAACTGTAAAATAATTTAATATTTAAATTTTTTTATAGAACATATCATATTGTTGCTTTGTTGACCTCTGCCACCACCCCTTGCACCTCTGCCACCACCCCTTGTACCTCTGCCACCACCTCTTCTACCTCTTCCCCTGGATCCTCTTCCACCACCTCTAGCAGATGCATAGGTTGTGAAATCAGGTGTGGTTGTGTTGTTTGAAGCCCTTGTTGGCTTAGGTGGCTTTGGCACAGGATCTTTCTTACAACTAGATTTGTTGTGCCCCCTTTCTTGACAGTTACTACAAGTCATCACTCTTCCCCTTCTTGTAACTTGTGAGGTGTTCTCATCTGGTGCTATGATCCTCTTTTTCTTTGGCCTGCCTGGCATTGTTCTCATCAAGGGTGGTAGAAGTGGTGGATCCCTTGTTCTTTTCCACATGCTACTCCCATACACAGGCCTTATAGAAAATTGGTATGCTTCAAACCATTTCTGTTGGCTATACCAGTCATGTACTCCTTGAACAGGATCCCTATTCATGTGTTCATAAGCTGCCACAGCATGAATACAGGGTATTCCAGACAACTCCCACATCCCACACATGCATTTTTTCCTTGTCAAGTTAACACCATATGCTTGATTACCACTCCTCACTTCAAGTTCTTGAAAACCACTAGGAACAACATGCCAATACCTGTTTGTATAAATAATTGGTTAGTTAATACACAAAATAAATGTGAATAGGTGCATAAGTAATACCTGAGTTGAAACTCAATCATCTTGTTTAATCTTTTTCTGATAGATGGTGTAATGGTGTCTTCCCAAAGCCTTGCAGTCCTATTCATGGACACTAGTCTCTACATCACATATAATTTGATGTCCTCAAGCATTGTTATTATAGGCTTTGTCCTTTGTACCAGAATGGCCCTATTGAAACTCTCACATATTTCATTCTCAAAATTTGGACACTTGCTATCCACACTGAAGAAAGCTCTGCTCCAACTGTTAGGGTTCCTCTGTATCAGGTAATCATATGCCTCTTGGTTGACAACCTTCAATTCTTCCATCTTTTAGTAGAACTTATCTTGCACAGAGGTAGAAGCAGCTTGCCAAAACAGTTTTTGTAACTCCACTCCACTGAATTTTCTTTTAAAATTAGCATATACATGTCTTGTGCACTTTCTATGTTCTGCATTAGGAAGGAAGTCACTCACTGCATTTTCTAGACCCTGTATTAGTTCATAACAAATTGATGAGTGTCAACCTAAGTAAAGTAGTTACAATCTAGATAAATAAGCAAATTTAACATACCTTGTGAGAATCTGAAATGATTGTTACACCATTACCCTGATGCAACTTGAGATCTTCACAAACTAAACCCAAGAACCACTGCCAATTATCATAGTTTTCAACCTTAACAACAGCCCATGCTATTGGGTACATTTGATTATTAGCATATCTCCCCATAGCAACAAGCAACTCACCTCTACATTTATGTTTCAGAAAACAGCCATCCAAACCTATTACCTTTCTACACCCTGCAAACCAACCATCTCTCACACCTTTGAAGCAGACATAAAATCTTCTAAAATAGTGTATTTCAGAAGAGGTTTCTTCATCATCTAAAACACATGTGCTGCCTGGGTTTGTATCAAGTACAACATTCCTATACTCCCACAATCTTGCATAATGTTCTTTCAACCCACCTTCATAATCAAATAATGCCCTCTGTTTTGCTCTCTGGCATTGCCCAACACTGACATTAATATGATACTTTGCCCTAATTTCTGTTTGCATTTTTAACAAGGGAATGAATGGGTCTTCAATTAGTTCCTTGGCAAAATGGTGTGCTATCCATTTGTAGGTCACCAAGCTTCCTAAGTTATAGTTCCTAGAACATTTGTGTTTGGGTTTTAAGGATTTGATTTGGAAAGAATTCTCAGTTGACATCCATAAAGCAAACAATCTAAAACCACAAACATCTTTTTCATCATCAGTTAACTTAACAGGTTTTCTTTTAACTCTAGTCTTTTTAGAAGTACCCTCCCCATCTTTAGAACAACCCTGAGCATCTTTTGAACAACCCTCACCATCTTTTAACTTTTTCTGTTGTGATCTTTTTTTTAAAGTTGCAGCCCCAACACATCTACCTGCTTCTACATCCCTACCACAATTCACTAACAACTGCTTCCAATCATTCCTTTCAAACCATAATTGATATCCATTGTGGACACCATAGTTGGCTAAAGCAAGTTTTAGTTGTTCATTTGACTCAAATCTCATTCCTAGCACAGGTTCCATTTTATCCCAATCCTGTGTAGGATCATGCCTAGGATAAATGATGTGTGGCTTAGCTACATACTTACTATCAACAGGTTGTGGGTCTTCTAATACTTCTATGTCATTAGCATTGATTGGTTCATCAATGAAACCCTTAAACTCACCACTATTAGAGCACAATTTATTAAGAAATGGGTCTTTTATAGACACAGTCTTAATTTCAACATTTTGGTCAGTTTCATGAAAGAATTCAACATCACCTAGGTCTTCCTCCTCATCACTAGAACAATAGTAATCACTAGACTCATATCCCTCATCTGTTTCTATGGCTTCTGTTCTGTTCCTACATTGTATAGCATCTTCATCTAGATGTTCAGCATACAAGTCAACAACCCATTTTGATTCATAACCACATGCTACAAATGCCTGAACATCATCATCATTCCTAATCTCCTTAATACTTATCCTTAATGGGGTTCCTATTTTGCAATAATAAAGTCTCTTAAGTGGAGAATGCACTAAATGATCAACTACATCAAAGAGTTGTACAAATGACATACCTTCAAAGCTAAGATCCGTAATTTGCTTCTCATCATAGTTCATATAACCAAACGGTTTTATTGTAAATAGACCCTCATGTTTTAGGTTGACTGTGAAAGGTCGATTCTTGTCGGGTTTAGCTTTACCCATGTTTAATTTTACATGGGTTTGATAATTAGTGTTTGTGAAATTTGGGATTTAGGGTTTGCGTATTTGGGTATTTGGGGATTAGGGTTCGTATCAATTTTGGGGGAAAACGTATTTGGGGGAAAATTGGTCAAAATGGGTGGTCAAATATATAAGTCAAAAAAGTTTACCGGGTCAACAGGTCACCAGTTGCATGTTGGGGTGAAATTACCTAACTTTAACGGTTTTGCAAACTTTTGTTACTTAACCTAATATTTTTCAAAGTTCATTACATAACACGGGAAATTTTTCTGAGTTCGTTACCTATATGTGTAAATAACCTTTTAAAAATTATAGTTTCTGTAGACTTTTACTCTTTTTCACTCTTAAAAAGAGTGAAACTTTTATTGTTCGTTTAAAGTTCGAAATTGTAGTTTCTTTAGCTTTTGAAAATGATAGTCTTTCTAATCCCTTGTGATTCACATAAAATCTTATTTGATGTCCCAAAGAATCACAACAAAAAACAAATTCTCATGTAATTCTTTAACGAATCACATGTGATTTACGCACGAATCACATGTGATTTACACACGAATCACAACAATAACAGGATCACTTTCTAAGTTAAAACAGAATCACACGTGATTTACACGAGAATCACATGTGATTTACACACGAATTAAAAAAAATACCACATGTGATTTAATAAAAAAAATATTTTATTATTAATATTTACTTTAGTATTTTTTTTTAACTAGACTTCTTGTAGTTAGTTTTATGTATTTAGCTTGTTTTGGATCACATGAAAGTGAACACATGTGTACTTTGAGATGTTTGGATTCTGAATGAATGCACTCTTTCGTTGTTCAATTGAAATTTTGTGTTTTCTTTATTTCATTTTTTTGTTAGTTTTGACCAAACCAGAATGTGAAAAACCAAAAACAAAAGTTATGACGTTAATATTTGTTTGTATAATGTCTACGATGATTAAATCACATGTGATTTTCACACGAAACACATGTGATTTACACACGCATCACATGTGATTTACACACGAATCACAACAAAAAAACAGAATAACGTGTGATTTACTACTTTCTAGATTAAAATAGAATCACATGTAATTTACATGTGATTTACACCCGAATCTCATGTGATTTTAGCCGGCTCGCAATGCCGAGTCGGAAAACCAGACTAAAAAAAAACAAAAAAATGTGATTTTTACAAATCACGTGTGATTTTTCTGAACGAAAATTTTGAAAACAAAAATCGTCGAAAGTATATACTAGTGCATATCTATAGAAAGATAATTTAATTCTCGTCGCGACGGTATATTTTTCGTAGCTTGAAGATTTACCGTTTGCAAAATATGTCATTTTAAAAAAAAGGTGAAAATGTGTTTTTACATAATTACATTTCTGTCCTTCCTTTATTATTTATTGATTTAATCTCTATCATTGGATGAAAGGAGGATGGATGGTTGAGATCTTGTAGTTTGTTCTTTAGATATTAGTAGTTTGTCATAGATCTCACCTGGATATTGAACCACAATGATGTGTGATGGTTTCCTAGATGATAAATCGATTTTTTTTTTTTTTTTTATTTTTTAGTTTATCTGAAGGGGCGAGTTCTTTTACTCAAATAGTCAAATGTATGTGGCTCAGATATCATCGTAACCAATTCCGGCCCATTCTTGACCGCTCCAAATTTTGGCTTTGTGTTATTTAAGCTTAAACTTCTATGCAATGACATATATGTCTAAAGTAAAAAAAGACGTATTTTAGCATCAAAAAACAAATATTGTGGTTTGGTTATGGCTGAGGAATGAATCAAATTCTACTCCACTTAAATTTCTTGAAATCGTATAAAACAAAAGAAAATGACAAATTTTGATTTCTTAAATCTTCTGAGATTTTGATATTTCTGTCATTATATATGTATCTAGATATATAAAACAATTATTAAACGATTGCATCAAGCTTAGAACAATGCGAAGTGACACAAAAATACAACCCGAGCATGATACTTTATATGATAACCATTGTTGATAAAACAGACTACAAGGCCGATTAATCGTTGCCTAGACGGCCAGACGCTAATTAGCCGCAACCTTTTGGATTTGTGTAATCAGTCAACCGTGGTCAACAACAATAAACGAAGATCGACGGTTATCAAAATTGCCGGAAGCCTGCAAATCTTGTTGGAAATACCCGAACTCGCCGTAAACTTGTTTTCATCACTTATAATCGTTGTTTATATCTGTTACAAGCTACAATGTAGTCAACCGACCGACTACTGATTCATGATTTTTTGCAACCTTGATAATAAAAATACGCAAGTTGTTTGTCATAAAAAAATGCTTATTTACTTAAAAGAGTTAGGAAAAAAAAAGGGTCATGGTTTTTAAACACCACCTGAAATACCATTTAATAAATTTTTATTTTTTAATAATTAAATAATCTTAAAAAGTGAAAAACAAACAAAAACTTCTGAAATTTACAGATTGCTTTTTTGAGTTGGTCCCCATACACATTCAATTTCTCTTTCTTCCTCATTTTATCATCAAAAGTTTAAAACCAACCCAAAGTTTTAAGTTTGAAGGTGGTTCGATTGAAACATGCTTAGTTCTGGAAGCTCTACACAAGCATCAAAGTTTCTCTCTCTACATATCCAACTTTGACACTTTCTCTCTATACATATTCGGCCAGTCTATCATCATATCACCACCATTTATATATTTGGCCACCATCCCTCCGGAAGCCACACCTCCGGCGAAACACCACTACGAGAACCATCGTACCTCCGACCACCACAAATTGTGAAGAAGTGGGTGTTTTCGAGATACCGACGTACCTCTGTCCGCCTCACCACCATTGCACCTTCGCCAACCACCACTTAACGCCATCATCACCTTATCCTCCTTCTCCTCCATCACCACAACCAACATCACAACAACTGCCATCCCGGACCACCACAAAAACCCGTCATCACAGAACCACATCTACCGCTAGAAACCGCCATCAGTGGGATCACCACAGCCGAAATCCCCCAGATCTCTAAAGGTTTACTCTTATTAAAAAGAGTGAGCAGACAAAAAAGTGGGTACTTTGTTCTCATGTAGGAGAATATTTTTATTAGTTATTCGATCTTTGTTTTCGTGTTAGATATAAGGTTGTTATTGATTTATGGTAGTGGATGTGGTTGTTTTGGGTGGTGGACCGGTGGTGGAATGATAGTTGGTGGTGGTGTTAGGTGGATAACAAAGGTGTGGGAAAGAGATGATATAACATGTGTGAAAGAGAATGTACTGTCAGTATTTTTGTGTGATAAAGTAACTCTTGGTCTATCTGTATGTAGTACGGAGTAAAAGACAAAAATAATACAGTGGTGTGTATATGTCAAATAGATGGTGTGTATATGCCATTAGCCAAAAAAAAAAACTATATATATATAAAAGTGAGATAGTTTTACTAATGTTTTACTTTACATCTTTTTAGCAAAACAATTTTATGCAGGAACAAAATCCTTTATGATGCTTGGAAAATTATAGGGAGATCTAAATTTATGCCTAATTTCATGTCTAAACTTATGTGGCATAATCCTGTTGGCATAATCCTGTTGGTTTGTGAAAAAATGAGTCCCTTGACTGTAGCCAACAGGATGATGCCATATAAGTTTAGGCATAAATTTAAACACATCTTTTAGGCATTCCAATCACCTCTCATGACGCTTAATATAACTTTGATAATTACAAAAGTTATTATTAAACAAGTTTACATTGTTTGGTGCTCGAATTGGTTTGGTGCCAGAAATCACCAACCATGACATAACTTATCGGTTTGAGATTTTTGAAAGAAAGCTCGAGTGTTAAATCAAGTAAACCAAATTATTCCATTTAAATTGTCTTTACAGTCATTGTTTTGTTTCAATTATTTTTAGAAAGCGTGTGTAAAGTACGCGGTGGCGGACCGAGAGATCTATCACATGATATGCACTTTGGGCCTGTTTGGTAGGGGCTTTTCGGAGGAGCTGTTAGCTTTTTGTTACAAAAATAATCTCTTTGAACATAAAAGCTCCGTTTGGATACATTAACTTCAAGCTTTTATGTTAAACAAATAGCTCCTAAATGAAAAGCTGATTCATGAAGCTTTTTAAACTTCTTGAAGCTGTTAAAACTTTAAATTACTGATATACCCTCCAAACATTTATTTTTAATTATAGATATGCCTTTTTATGTTATTTTACATCTTATAATTACATTTAACAGCTAATTTACTAAACACTTTTATTGAAAAAATGATACAGCTTGTAGCTCATGTTAACAGCTTTGCAGTTAACAGCTTACAGCTTACAGTTTACAGCTTACAACATACAACATATAGCTAATTTTGCCAAACATACCCTTTCTCTATTAAAATACATAACATACACGTTTATATTGGATGAATAAAATGCAGGGTAGGTGTGCTTGAAAAAGCAATGTTCCAATTTGATTGTTTAATTATTATGTGCATCATACGTTTAGATTTTATCATTTTGTTGTGATGTTTTAGGGTACGAAACCGAAATTTAATGCCCTTAGAAGCAACCAATTTGTAAAGTTTGTTGTTGTCAAACTCACCACCATAGTCATACTGAAACGACTCAATTTTTTTGGGTAATCATGGTTTTCGATATTTTGGCTGACTAATCCATGGGGTTTGAACCCACCACCACACAGACTCAAACCAGATAAAACTTTCACTTTTCAGGAGGTTGGCGTGACCACTTCAAAATTATTTGCACCTAGCAGAAATTTCAAAAAAGAACAATTTAGACAACACATCAGACTTATTAAGCAGTGGATAAACACATAAATAATGAGAATAATGATCTAAAAATAAAACATATTTGTTTTGTTCCAATTATTTTTAGAAATCATGTGTAAAGTAAACGGTGACGGACCGAGAGATCTATCACAAGATTTGCACTTTCTTTATCGAAATACATAACATACACGTTTAGTGTTAAACTCTCGAAAGTTAAACCAAAATAAATAAATTACAATGATGTTTAACATGTATGTACAAGCTATTTAACTTAAGTATGTCCAACATTAAAAATAACATGTTCATGTATTTTTCATTGTGAAAAATGTTTTTGTGGTTGTCAAATGTTAACCTGCAAGTTGCAAATATCGAATACTACATTTACCACAAACAAATTAACAAAAAAGTAAATGACTAATTAATCACAACCCGATTTGCTGCGATTATCATATCACTCATCACCACATCTATTTGACGTGGTTTGACCTAACGCGACCAACTAACAATAAACTAGGTATTGAGATTACAATAAACAAGGTTGTGAGACTATAATACAAGAATTGCAAAACCTTCCACTAAAATTAGGTTTGTCGTAATGGGTGTAACTCTCACCTTTTCTCACAAGCAAACTAAGCTCATAGTCCTCTTAGCCGGTTGCCTTTAACCTAACTCGCTAGTTTATGGCCTAAAAACAGGAGAACACTAATTTTTTATTTAAAAAAAAACATAATGACATTTAAAAGCCTTTTTCGGGGGATTCCGTCCACAAACACAAAGTTTATGGCTGACTAATATAATTCATCATCATTTAGTTATTACGTACCCTTATGTGTGAGACAAAATCTGACGCGCCACTGCCATTACATGGTTTCAAAATTCATGCGCGAGACGAGAAAAACTCAAAAGTCATGCGCAAGGCAAGAGAAAAATACCACATTCAATCAATAAATGTGAGAGCGTGTCTTAAAGAAATTTAAGTAAATATTGAGCACTAACAAAGCATTAGGATCCTCTCATGTACTATTTGAATTTAGGTAGATACTGTTTGTTGTGAGATGAAAATTTATTCTCAATAGAATTGAGGTCTCATAATAGATTACCAAACTTTTTCGCTATAAGGCTGCTCTCAATGGGAGCTTCCCTCACACCGTTAAAGGCCAACTTACGCGCCATTACTTTTGGGAAGGCCAAAAGTCACACGTCACTATGTAAAGAAAAAAAAAAAGCAAAATTGGTGACTCACTCACCTCGTTGTTTTGTGTGCAAAGGTGGGCCCATAAATGTTTATATTGTTAATTATTTGGGTTGTTAATGTGTGTGAGATATTTTGTGGTGTATATTTGTATAAAAGCGAGTATTTTAATAAGAGTGAAAAGTGAGAGAAAATGGTGGTGTGACCATTAGGGTGAAAAGTGAGAGAAAATGAGAGGAGGTAAATTGTGATGTAGCATTGAGGTGGAAGAGGTAATTGTGTGATTGTTGGGAGTAGCCAACAATCACATTCCACCTCAGCGCCGAATCAGCTTTCTCTCGCCGTTCGCACCTTCTCACTTTTCACTCCCAATAACTCACATCACTTCACCTTTCAACGCATTTTATTTATTTATTAACATATTAACTTTTATACAAACATACCCCACACACATTCACAAGCAAATAATAAAACATAAAAGGGACCCACCTTTGCACCTATTCATATGTGTGACCTTCCTCCCATCAATGTTGCCGCGTGAGGGTGTTTGTTGTTGGTCTGGCACTATGGCAGTAGCCTAATAGTTACCCAACTTTTTATTTGATTTACAAAAACCTCAACATTACCTCTTATGTTCAAATAACATGAGAGAATCTAAATGACATGACGTTGAAGTGAAATAAATAAATAAATAATCCACGGTAAACAAGTTTAATTGTATTAACTGCATGTTAAATTCATTTATTTACACATGGAAAATGATCAACGAGACGCTAGTTATCACTAGGGGTGTTAATCGGGTCAGGTTGGTCGGGTTCGGGGCAAGTCGGGTTGAGATTAAAAATATCATACCCTAACCCGACCCTATTTAGATGTTCGGTTAGTCGATTCATGTTAATTCGGGTCGGATCCACTTTAGCATTCGGCTCAAAATAAGCCCGATTCGTGTTAATTCGAGTCGTTTTCATTCGTGTTCGGGTCAACTCGAATTTGGGAATATGAGTAAAAACTTTATTCGGATCAAATGAGTAGATGCCGAATCCGAGTTGGCAAAAAATTATTTAAATCGATATCTGACCCTCTTTAGCATTCGGCTCAAAATAAGCCCGACTAGGCTTATCGGGTCCTCGGACCCGAGTAGGTTTGTCTCTTTTGACACCCCTACACCTCATCACCCAAACCCACAACTCGAACCCGAGTCCATTGATACCATATCCAAATACATGAACTTTTGACCTCTGTGGGGTCCACAGAAGTGAAGGGGGTCTAAAATAAGTCCTGAACCTTGAAGGTGGACTGGTCAGCTTTGAAATAAGCCAATAAGCTAGGCTTATTGCTTATTTTTGAGGTCTGTGTAAGGCTTGGAACTTGGGCTCAACTCCTGAGTCACTCAGTGTACTCAGGAAATGATCAAACTTAAAGGCACTTGCAGCCCTATCAAATAAGCTCTAACTGGTGAAATAAGCCCTGATCTATCAAGATGAGTTGTTTGGCTTTCCAAAAAGCCAAAAAGCCAAAAAGCTCAGGGTGGGTCCCACTAATGAAGTAGCTAAGGCCTTGGGAATTTTGGTCAAAACCTGTGCACAGGGCATGTGTTTGCCCTGCAGGTCAAAATAAGCTAATGTATAAGCTACAATAAAAATCCCACAAATAAGCTAACCCTAGATTCTTGAAGCTTAGGTGATAGATTTCAACCTCTGAAAGTTTGAAGGCCTGAATAAATTCACAAAATTCTAGAAAAATCCTTGAATATTTGGTTTTCTGCCTAAGTATGCAATTTTGACTTTTATAATTATTAAGTTAAGTTGACCAAAATGAAACTCTAACTTGATTTTCTGGCTTAAAATGATTAGTTAAGCTAAGTTAAGACTAGTTTAAGCTATACCACTTATAAGTGAATGGATTTGGGGTATAAACCACACTTAATCCAACACAGAGGGTTATTAAGACCTATTGATGTTTGATTTTGACTTTTTTCTGAATAAACCCTGGTTTTTATGATTATTCTGAGTTAATATGGACCTATGTGACTGGTGTAAACAAGAAACAACAACAAGTAAACACCACAACACCTTGGATCACACTGATCCAAACACTCCTTAAAAAGTTGTCTCTTTTGTGATTATGAAGCAAATGGGTAATAAGGCTTATGAAACTGATTCAAAACAACTTTTTATGATATCTTAAGCTTAAATGGACACTTAACCACAGGAAACAACAACCAATGAACAAGATTAACAACTATGCTAATTTAACTGTCAAATTTAGAAATTAAAGCAACTATAAATACCAATGAACAAGATACTGATTTTATGCAAGATTATCACTACTTAACACTAAATAAACTCAGAAAAGCTAATCAGGCAATTGAATAAGCAAAGCTACAGTGAAAACAAGAAATTAGTTTAAAGCCTTACAATTTGCATTCCTGCTAATCACCATGAACCAAGGACCATGAAATCAATCCTAACACTCCCCATGGAGTACTAACCCACAGCCATCCAGGATTCACTGTGCTCCAATTGTATAACCATGAAACCTGCAAACTTTGACTAATGTTGACTTTTTTTGTGTTTTTGAATTTTTTATTACTAGACAATGTTTTATGGTTTCTAAAAGCTTTATTAAGCTTCCTTGGAGCTTATATGAGCCTAAGAGTCCATAAGTCTCACTAATAACAACAATACAAAAGATTAAGACTTTTGAAATAAGGTTGAAATTTGCATAAACTGAGAGAGAGACTAATACTTGAAATTTATTATGAAAATGATTGAGATTACACTAGAATTAACTGATACAATGCTTAGAAGCTTAGAAATTGATTGAAATAACAAGTTACAACTATTACGATTACAATTACACTAAAAATTGAACTAACTCCTTCTCTCTTGCTTCTCTTCTATTTATAGCAGAGGATTAGGGTTCCTCTTAGCCTTCTGAGTATTTCCCATCCAATCTTGGCCTTTGAATCACTCTGAATCAATCCAGGCCCTTGATTCCATTTTTGGCGGGAAATGCCGTTTTGGCATTTTTCTCCATATTGCGTGTGGGGAGGGGTAGCATTAAATGGGGAGGTGATGTTAGGTGTAGAGGGTGGTGGGATGGTGATGATGGGATTACAAGTGGGGGTGGTTTTGCAGAGGTGGTATTGGAAGTGGTTTGGGAGGGAAGGGTGTACAGTGGTATTGGGTGAGTGGTGTTTGACCGGGGGTTTGACTCTGGTATATATTAAACGGGGTGTGGGTGGGCTTTGGATTGGGCTTGGAAGTGGGCTGGTGTAATGGTTGTGTTTGGATTGGATTTGGTTTGTAATAATAAAAGGGATCCGTTTGGTTTTTAAGCTTATAAATCCCAAGGATCAAAAATGTAACTTTCTGATTTTTGAGGGACTTGATTTGCCACTTTCCCAAAGTTATCATAAGGACCCATATTGCCAATGATGAATAGTACAAGGGTTATATGTGATAAATTCTAATTTTTAAACCCCGAGGACTAAAATTGCCAAACTTGAAACTTCAGGGACCAATCTTGTAATTTCACCAAACTTTCCAACCAAGGACCATTCCTGCCATAAATGAGAAGTACAAGGACAAAATTTGTTTTTCTCAAAGTTTTAATATCCCAGGGACCATTTTTGTCAATTTTCAAAGTTCAGGGACTAAACTTGCAATTTTGTGAAACTTTGCACCAAAGGACTAAATATGTAACTTTGTGATTTAAAAGGACCTTTGGTGACTTTTTCAAGTTTTTAGAATAACCAGGGACTAGATTTGACAAGTTTTGAAAGTTGAGGGACTGAAACTGCCAATTATGCAAACTTTGTTCATTTTTCATCTGTTTTTGATTATTTTGCATCTGAAACATATAAAACACATTCCAGGGATATTTTCAGTATTATGATGCATATTTGAGTGTTTTTAGATGTTTTGGCAGCTCAGATTTGGTAAAAATGATGAGTATTTACACACTCATCAGGTCCACAAACCCAAAGTTTATGGCTGACTGATATGACTCGTCATCATTTAGTTATTACGTACCCTTATATGTGAGACAAAATCTGACGCGCCACTTCCATTACTTGGTTTCAAAAGTCATGCGCGATACAAGAGATAAACTCAAAAGTCATGCGCGAGGCAAGAAAAAAATACCACATTCAATCAATAAAATGTGAGAGTGTGTCTTAAAGAAATTTAAGTAAATATTGAGCACTAACAAAAGATTGGGATCCTCTCCTGCACTATTTGAATTTAGGTAAATATTGTTTGTTGTGAGATGAAATTTTATTTTCAGTAGAATTTCATAACAGATTACCAAAACTTTTTTTTTTTTTTTTTTTTTTTTTTTTCTCTCTCTCTCTATAACTCTATAAGGCTGCTCCCAATGGGAGCTTCCCTCACACTGTTAATGGCCAACTCACGTGCCATTACCTTTGGGAAGGCCCAAAGTCACGCGCCATTATGCAGAAAAATACGCAAAATTGGTGACCGACTCACCTCGTTGTTTTGTGTGCAAAGGTGGGCCATAAATGTTTATATTGTTAATTATTTGGGTTGTTAATGTGTGTGGGGTATTTTGTGGGGTATATTTATATAAAAATGAGTATTTTAATAAAAGGTAATGGTTGTGTGACCATTGTAGGTGAAAAGTGAGAGGAAATGAGGGGAGGTAAATTGTGATGTGGTGCTGATGTGGAAGGGGTAATTGCGTGAGCCAACAATCACACCACTTCATATTTCACTTCAACGCCATGTCAGCTTTCTCTCGCCATTCGCACCTTCTCACTTTTCACTCCTAATAACTCACATCACTTCATCTTTCAACGCATTTTAATTATTTATTAACATACCAACTTTTATACAAACATACCTCACTAATTACCTTACACACATTCACAAACCAATAATAAAACATAAAAAGGGACCCACCTTTGCACATATTCATATGCAGTTAACAATTCACCCTTGGTGCACCTTGCCGGCGTGACCTCCCCCCCCCCCCCCCCCACCCCCTCCCCCTCCCCCCAAATCAATATTGTCGCGTGAAGGTGTTTGTTGTCGGGCTGGCACTCTAGCAGTAGCCTAATAGTTACCCAACTTCTTATCTCCCTTACAAAAAACTCAACATTTCCTCTTATGTTCAAATAACATGAGAGAATCTAAATAACATGATGCTAAAGTGAGAAAAAAAAAAAAAAAAATAAAAAAAAATAAAAATAAATAAAAAATAAAAAACTCGGGTAAACAAGTTTAAATGTATTAACTGCATGTTAAATTCATTTATTCACATGGAAAATGATCAACGAGCATGCTAGTTATCACTAGGGGTGTTAATCGAGTCGAGTTGGTCGGGTTCGGGTCAGGGTCAAGTGGGGTTAAGACCAAAATATCATGCCCGAACCTGGCTCTATATGTTAGTTTACTCGGGTTCAGGTCAAGTCAGGTTGAGACTAAAATCATCATGCCCGAACCCGACTTTATTCATATGTCGGTTTAATCGGGTTCAAGTCAAGTCAAGTTGAGACTAAAAATATCTTGCCCGAACCCGACTCTATTTAGATGTCGGTTTACTCAGGTTCGGGTCAAGTCAAGTTGAGATTAAAAATATCATACTTGAACCCGACCCTATTTAGATGTCGGGTTACTCGATTCGTGTTAATTCGGGTCAGGTTCATTCGAGTTCACGTCAACCCGAATATGAGTAAAATGATTTTTAGCTAATTCTATAAGTTTACATAGATAATGTATAAAACCTTTATTCGGGTCAAACGAGTAGACCGGAACCCGAGCTAGGAAAAAAAAAATAATAACCCGATACCCAACCCTCTTTTCGGCTCAAAATAAGATCAGCGACCTTAATAACCCGACCCAAATAGGCTTACTCTGTCCTCGGACCCGAGTAGGCTTGTCTCTTTTGACACCCCTACCCCTCATCACCCAAACCCACCCACAACTCGAACCCGAGTCCATTGATAACACATCCAAACCACCAATCCCAAAACATAAACTTTCTTCCACCGTCACCCCCACCTTAAAAAACACACCTAAACAACAACCTTAGGAGGTTGGTTTTGTTTTATAGGTGTGTTTGGTTTTATAAAATTATATAAAAAGAAGAAATGGCAAAAAAGAGGAAATCAATAGCGAGTCATATAGATGAAGTTGATCGGACGATGTATTCATCATTTTCAAACGCTGCTAATTCTTTGTCTCATCTTTATTCCATCGCTCTCACTCAACAAAAGTTGTCCTTTTTATCCGGTGAACGTCATGGATTGGTATATTTTTTTTTGTCTTTTTAGAGGGTGTTTGGGATTGTGTTTTACAGGAGATTATTTGGTTGAAATATAGTGTTTGGTAAACATTTTGAAAAAAGTGGTGGTTTTGCTAACTTTTTTTAGTTGTATGTAAGATGTAACATTGTTTCAATCGGGCTATTTAGGGCCGTTTAGTTGATGAAAAATTTCCTATTTTTCTAGGAAATTTTTCGTATGAAAAGAGAAAAATTGAAAATCCGTTTAGTTAAACTTTTTTCCAACAATTTTCAAAAAATGTGAAACTCTCATTCTCTAAATTTTAACTAAAGGTTTGAAAAGCCCATTCTACTCTTCTCACTTTTTTCATTCTATAGGAATTTAGAAACGAAAAAACAGAAAAAATTTTCACCAACTAAACGGCCCCTTAGTTGGTGAAAAATTTTTCGTTTCTAAATTCCTAGAGAATGAAAAAAGTGAGAAGAGTATAACGGGCTTTTCAAACCTTTAGTTAAAATTTAGAGAATGGGAATTTCACATTTTTTGAAAATTGTTTGGAAAAAAAATTAACTAAACGGATTTTCAATTTTTGTTTTTCCATATGAAAATTTTCTTGAAAAAATAGAAAAAATTTCGCCAACTAAACGGCCCCTTAGTAACTTACTTTTTGAATTTTGATTATTTTTGTGTATCGGTTGACGTATTTTTTGTTATCGAATGTAGTAGAATATTTAGGAATTGATAGATTGAATAATAAAATTCAAAAAGTTAGTTATTAAATAGTCTTATCCTAACGGTGGTGGTACATACAACTCAAAAAAGTGACAACTAAGATACATTTTGAGACAGTTATCCGTAGAAATATAGTCTTTGGGAAATATTTTGAAAGAAAGTGGCTTTTTTGCTAGCTTTGTTTCGGAAATACCTTTTTTTTGGGTAACCATTGTTTTTGACATTTTGGCCGACTAATTCATGGGCCCACAGACTCAAAACGGATAAAGTCCTCCCCTTTTTGGTTATCTTGTTAGGAAACATAGTGTTTGGCAAACATTTTGAAAACAAAGTTGTTTTTTGCTACAGCTTTGTTAGGAAACATAATATTGTTTGGCAAAATATTTGAAAAAAAAGGTGATGTTTTGGCTGACTTTGTTTGAAAAAGTAGTTTTTTCTGACTAATCCACACGTCAGGGACGGAACCAGGACAAATAAAATTGATTAAATGCATTTATGAATAAGTAAACTAGACTATAAACACTTTTTTTTGGACCTTTAAGAAAAATCGAGGTTTTTTAGAAGAATTAGTCCTAGGCTGCAAAAATTCACGAGTTAAAGCCCACCGCCACACATTCTCAAACCGGGTAAAAGCTCTCCACTTTTTGAGAAGGTTGGCGTAGTTTGCACCTAGCTAGTAGGAATTGAACTTGAAACCTCTCACATTTTAGTGATAGTAGTCAAATTTTATCGTATTTAATTGATGTTGCTATATGATAATGTTTATTTGTTTAGAATAAGACTTAAGCTTTCATGTTTAATTGATGTTGCGTTATTGATGGTTATGTTTAGAGAGTGTTTGGGATTGTGTTTTGTAGGAGACTTATCTTATTATTGTGTTTTTGCAAACTGTAGATAATGAGAAAACATAGTGTTTGGTGGTTACCTGCGAACACAGTTTTGAAAAAGCAGCTTTTCAGAAATGTAGCTTTGCAAACATATAATATAATATAATCTGTGTATAAAATGCAGACTTGCAAGCATATCATATGTGTTGAAAAAGCAGCTTTTCAAAGAAGTACGCATTGAAAACGAAGCTTGACGAATGCATAGTTTGTTTGGAAAAGCAATCCCAAACATACTCTTAACCTGTTGTTGGGATTGAGTTTTGTAAGAGACTATTTGATTATTGCAGAGAAACATGGTGTTTGACTAACTATTTTTTTAAAAAAAGTTGTTATCTGGGAACACAGTATTGAAAAGCAGCTTTGTGAACGCGTGAAAACACAAATTGTTATCTTGCCCGAATTTTAACGCGTGAAAACCTGACCTTATTTAGATGTCGGGTTAGTCGATTCGTGTTAATTCAGGTTGAGTTCATTCGGGTTCACGTCAACCCGAATATTAGTAACATGATTTTTAGGTAATTCTATAAGTTTACATAGATAATGTATAAAAACTTTATTCGTATCAAACGAGTCGACCCGAACCCGAGTTAGCAAAAGATATTTAACCCGAAACCCGACCCTCTTTAGCATTCGACTCAAAATAAGATCAGTGACCTTAGTAACCCGACCCGACTAGGCTTACCCCTCATCACCCAAACCCAAGTCGAACCCGAGTCCATTGATAACATATCTAAACCACCAATCCCAAAACATAAACTTTCTTCCACCGTCACCCCACCTTAAAAAACACACCTAAACAACAACCCAGGAAGAGGAGGGTTGTTTTGTTTTGTTTTCTTTTATAGGTGTGTTTGTTTGGTTGGTTTTATAAAATTATAAAAAAGAAGAAATGGCAAAGAAGGAAATCAATAGCGAGCCATATAGATGAAGTTGATCGGACGATGTATTCATCATTTTCAAACGCGGCTAATTCTTTGTCTCATCTTTATTCCATCGCTCTCACTCAACAAAAGTTGTCTTTCCTATCCGGTGAACGACATGGATTGGTATATTTTTTTTATATCTTTTTAGAGGGTGTTTGGGATTGTGTTTTCTTGGAGATTATTTGGTTGAAACATGGTGTTTGGGAAACATTTTGAAAAAAGCGGTTGTTTTGCTAACTTTTTTTAGTTGTATGTAACATTGTTTCAATCGGGCTATTTAGGGGCCGTTTAGTTGGTGAAAAATTTTCTGTTTTTTCGTTTCTAAATTCCTAGAGAATGAAAAAAGTGAGAAGAGTATAATGGGCTTTTCAAACCTTTAGTTAAAATTTAGAGAATGCGACTTTCACATTTTTTGAAAATTGTTGGAAAAAAAATTTAATAAACGGATTTTCAATTTTTCTCTTTTCATATGAAAATTTTCTTGAAAAAATAGAAAATTTTTCGCCAACTAAACGGCCCCCAGTAACTTACTTTTTGAATTTTGATTATTTTTGTGTATCGATTGATGTATTTTTTTGGTATCGAATAAAGTAGAATATTTAGGATCTGATAGATTGAATAATAAAATTCAAAAAGTTAGTTATTAAATAGTCCTATCCTAAACGGGGTACATACAACTCAAAAAAGTGACAAGTAAGATACATTTTGAGACAGTTATCCGTAGAAAATATAGTATTTTGCAAATATTTTGAAAGAAAGTGGCTTTTTTGCTAGCTTAGTTTTGAAAATACCTTTTTTTTGGTTCAACATTGTTTTTTGACATTTTGGCCGACTAATCCACTACCCCGTGCCAACAGACTCAAAACGGGTAAAGTCTTTGCCTTTTTGGTTATCGTGTTAGGAAACATAGTGTTTGGCAAACATTTTGAAAACAAAGTTGTTTTTTGCTAGCTTTGTCAGGAAACATAATAGTGTTTGGCAAAAAAATTGAAAAAAAAAAGGTGATGTTTTTGCTGACTTTGTTTGAAAAAGTAGTTTTTTTCTGACTAATCCACGGGTCAGGGACGGAACCAGGACAAATAAAATTGATTAAATGCATTTATGAATAAGTAAACTAGACTATAAACACTTTTTTTTGGACCTTTAAGAAAAATAGAGGTTTTTTAGAAGAATTAGCACTAGGCTGCAAAAATTCATGAGTTAAAGCCCACCGCCACACATTCTCAAACCGGGTAAAAGCTCTCCACTTTTTGAGAAGGTTGGCGTAGTTTGCGCCTAGCTAGTAGGAATTGAACTTGAAACCTCACATTTTAGTGATAGTAGTCAAATTTTATCGTATTTAATTGATGTTGCTATATACTACAACAACAACAAACCCAATCCCGCGGAGCGGGGTATGGGGCAGGTAGAATGTAGACAGATCCTACCCCTACCTCAGGTTAATTGATGTTGCTATATGATAATGTTTATTTGTTTAGAATAAGACTTTAGCTTTCATGTTTAATTGATGTTGTATTATTGATGGTTATGTTTAGAGAGTGTTTGGGATTGTGTTTTGTAGGAGACCATCTTATTATTGTGTTTTTGCAAATGTAGATAATGAGAAAACATAGTGTTTGGTGGTTACCTGTGAATGCAGTTTTGAAAAAGCAGCTTTTCAGAAATGTAGCTTTGCAAACATATAATATAATATCTGTGTATAAAATGCAGACTTGTAAACATATCATATGTGTTGAAAAAGCAGCTTTTCAAAGAAGTATGCATTGAAAACGAAGCTTTACGAATGCATAGTTTGTTTGGAAAAGCAATCCCAAACACACTCTTAACCTGTTGTTGGGATTGAGTTTTGTAGGAGACTATTTGATTATTGCAGAGAAACATAGTGTTTGACTAACCATTTTTTTTTAAAAAAAAAAGTTGTTATCTGGGAACACGGTATTGAAAAGCAGCTTTGTGAACACGTGAAAACACAAATTGTTATCTGAGAAAGCAGTTTTTTGTTATTGAAACGCAGCTTTCCGAGTGCATAATTTTTTGTGAAAATGTATCTAGATATTACTTAATATTTGTGTATATGTGTGTGTGTAATGGACTAACGGCAGTATGTCACACACACATAGTAATGACGAAAAGGAGGTTATCGGTTGTGAATTATGTGGATTTTGGTATTATTTTGTTTTGAAGTGCTAGTTTTTTTTGTTTGTTAAAACGACTTTTGTATGTATTTTTAAAGGTTTTTATAACATATGTGTGTATTGTTACATACACGATAATGGTGAAATGAGGTTTATGTTTGTCAATTCAGTTATGTGATTCATGAGCTAATTTACCCTATGTCATTTGTTTAGTTGATGTTTCTTTGTTTTTTTGAAACTGAATACTGAAGTTTTTTACTGTTGGTGTATGGTCACACACATAACAGTTTTTTGTTTATCATATATATGATCAAGTGGTCCTGATTGTGTTATGTATCGGAAAACCTTTGGTCTTTGTTAAAATGATGTCTGTTTGTAATTTATTGAGCTTATATTTGATCTATACTTTGATACGGTAATTATAAATTTCGGTTTGTATCAAGTCACATGCTTGTAATTGGCCTTGCTTGTGTATCTGCATAATTGGAAGGATTAGTACTTGTTGGTGCTGCATGTGGGGAAAGTGTCCTTTGTAACTGCTATAATCTAAATCAAATGCGTTATATCAATATTGATTCGACGTCTATTCATAGTATTACTTAAGTGCGAGTCTCATGTGAGCCAATTGAAAATGAAAGTGGTTCCACGTGGAACTGTAAATAGGTCTTGAAAATTAACGCATTTGATCAATAATTATAAAAAGAAGCTCTTGTACCTTGATTTTCACCCTTGTCTTTTAAAGGTTACACAATTTTTCCTTTTTAATGATTCGGTATATACAGTATATAAAGTGAACACGTTGTTCCTTATTATTAGACCATAGTTTGAAACTGGGGTGGATCCTATACACGAGTTCAGAATTACGCTTCTCCTGAAAGGCATATTGTTTCTTTTTATAGTGTGTATTGCTTGGTCTAACGGTGGTATTAAAGATTTTCATTGTTGTTTTTTTCCGCATTTAATTGCGTATGCAGTACTTTCCAACTTATACTAATGAAACTAAGCTGTAGGCACGCCACAAGGTTATATTTGTTGATTTTGATATTTTATTTTGCAGGAAAAACTCTATCAATGGATTTCTAAGCAAGATGCAGAAGGGTTGAGAGTGACCTCGGGAGACATACTAGCCTATATCGAGGTTACTATTTTATACATACAACATATTGTGTTATTAATCATGTTTCCACTTCTTCATGTGTAATAGTGCTTGATGCTACATAACTCCTCCATAGACCCTGCAGATGCATGTTCATATTACATCACTAATCTCGCATGCCTAATTCTATATGTAAAGATGATACTTACCATTTAGGCATTTACTACAAATTCAGCTCATCTATCTTTAGTATGATTTGGATGGTTGCCCAGGCAACAATATCAGAGTTTTGCCTTTTGCGTTGAGAAGTATTGTCTTGGTTAATTCGTAGATATCAATCATTCGTTTAGTATATCAAGTTATGAACAACTCTATGTTTATGTTCTTTGGCCATCTCTTAGATTAGATACCTCCTGCACCTTATGTGCCTAACTAATACTGTATATTGCGGGTTGTCTCATTAGATGTAAGCGTCTTTTTTTGTGCTTCTAGTTTTTTAAAGTTCTCAGACACAATTTAACAATATTCAACTCCATTTGTTTGATTCTAGCTTGTTTGTAAAATAATGTAATGTGTGGCATATAAGAATGAAGTTATAACTCCTTGAGCACATAAAGTGATTTTAAGTGTGGAAATGGCTCATATGCATGGTGTTTGACTCTATACTTTATGTGCGTATATCACAATCATATGTAAGCTTAATCCAATTCTTAAAGTATCTACAAATACGGAGTTTAACTTTATCCTGTAGGTAGCTATATAACAATTCAATTAGACGTTTATTTGTGTTTTCACGAATATTAAACTATCTAAAAATAAGGAGTTAATTAAGGAGTTGATTGTTTTGGCTGGCCTTTTGCTTTGCATCTTTTTGGCTTTTGACTTTGTTCTGTACTTATTGTATTTTGCATCAATAAAACAACATTTTATGGAGGTTGGTTTCAATTTCTAAAGTGTGGGCATCTATAACGTGTCTTATATTATGTGCTAGACCATTCCACTTTCTCCTCCAATATTTCATAGGTTGACAGTTGCCAGATCTCTATGTTTATATTGTGAACATCTTTAATCTTGTGACTCTTGTCTCTTGGTCAGCATATCGTCTCTCGGGTCTAGTACTGAGGCTAAATGCAGAACTAGTGCCAATGTTGTTGTTGAGTCAGCATGGTGACACAATCTTCCTCTCAACTTGCATTGTCACCTTTTCTGTGCCATTGTCGTTTTTTTTGTGACACTGTCATGTCGTCTGTGTTAGCATATAATTCTGTACAACAATAAAGATCCACACATATGAAACTAGATTTACACTTTGTGAGGCAACATGTTGCTATTGGACATATGCGTGTAATAGCTACACATCCCCTCAGAAAGTGTTAACCTATTTCTATATGTTTAGTTTTTTGTGTTGTACATGATTAGACGCTAAATAAATGGCAGTGACATTATAACGACAGTTGTGTAAGAAAGGAGGCAAGGCAACATAAGAGGGATGCATAGCCACACTAACGACAACAACAACTTCGGCTAAGTTCCTTTATTTAGCTTCAATGCTAGACCAAGAGACGGCATGCTTTCTCTTGCACAAGATTATAGATGCTCCCAGTATACACTAGTAGGGCACTTGCACATAGCTGTGACGCCAAATAGTTTCCGGGTACTAAGGTTTTGGCAGTTATGATTAAATGTGAGACACAAAAAGTAAAGGAATTAAAAAGGTTTCAAATGTTTAATCCAACGATTTTGTCATTCTGAATGATTAATGGAGCATAGTACATTGATATGATTACATGTGAGTTTTAACTTTGGGGAAAGTGAAATCCGACTGTAGATGTAAACCAATTATAAAGTGGTATAGATATAGATGTAGATACATATTAGGCAGCTTTCGGCCTGTTTGACTAATATTTTTAGTTTTCATTCAAAATAAACACAACCCACATCGACCGTTGATAAGTATATAGCTCATAATTGCCACGTTTCCTGCATATTGACAAGTGATGTCCATGACCACCCAAGCTTCAATCGACTTATCCCTGTATGCACGTTCAATATAATTGTGCAGGCTGAGTTAGATTCTTCTGTGGATGATCCACCAATACCTCCAAGAATTTCTTCACAACAGAACCAGCAGCATACCCAAATCACAAACCCGTTCATAAATTCTAGCTCATCTAGTATGCCACAAGGATTCCGGTCTGACCAGAGTGATCAGTCATCCAAAAACTACATATTCTCCAATGCTTTATCAAGCCCAGTTCGTCGCAGCCTTCAAAACTATCACATATCACAGGAAGGTTATGGTGTCAAGAACAACGATCATCAGGATTCTTCAATGGACATGCATGCAGATAGCACAGGTCATGATTCTACTCATTAATAACTTGTCACTTCCATCTGCCTGCATAAGTCAGAAGTACAAACAAGTGCTTATTTTCCGCATGTTAAATTATTGGCGAAGGTTTGAGATTGAATATGGTGAAAAAGTGAAGTGTTTTTGGGGATTGGAAGTGTGGATCTTTTCGTGTTATTTGTAAAGTGTTTTTTTTTTTTTTTTTTTTAATAGTTTTTTTTGTTACATGTATGCAACTTTGAGATGTATTTGGATTGCTGATTGTTGATTTACAAATCAAAGTTGAAATTGGAAAAACAAAAGGATATTACATCCTTTGGTATGTGAGTGTTGTATGGTAGATCTTAGAGGGGGAGCAAGTTGGGACGGAGTCGGTCAAAACAAGTGTGGGTCAAAACGGGTTGGGCTGGGTTGAGTTGCTCTGCATAGGGGGTATCAGTATGTAAAACATGTTGCTGTAATTATTAAGTGACAATTTTTATGTGTTTTGCTACGCATGTGCAGAAGGGTGTAACAATCTTTTAACTTTCGAAAAAATAAGTGAATCAGAACATTGAAGACGATTAAGTATGTCAAACTGGAACTTGGTAAACGGGTCAAAATTAACAACCCGAGTAACTTATACGTGAACCATATGTAATGATTGTTATCATGCTTCTTTACAGTTTTCAAAATATTAAACTTGTTCTGAAGCCTTTAGAACAAGGCCACCTTCCTGTCTCTTTCTTTCTTTATATGTGCTTACCTTTTATAAGTTGACAATGCCATTATAACCTCCATGAAACCACCATCATTATCTAATTTTAAAACCTATGTCAAAGGTCTACTTTAGGCGTTACTAAAGATAGATTTATGAAAAGCATCAAAAGACTGAAAGAGGTTATTCTTTTAGGACCATTCAAATAATTCCTTCCAACATGGGTCTTTTTGCCCTTTTGCATTGTTAAGGCATCTCTATGATCTTGTGAACTATCTCAAGTAAAAGAGGTTACTTAACATTGTTATCATTGTGTTAAACAATCTTTGATTGTGTTCTCTTTCGCAGAACGATGGATTTGAAGTGTTCTTTTGGCAACAACGTTTAATGATTGACATAATACAAATGCTAACGTGATTATGTGCCATCACTAACAGATATCATGTCATCACCAACTCAACTTCAGCTAATTCGTCAAACATCTATCTGAAAATAATAAAGTATATTAACTTATAATACCGGCTTCCGTTCTAGCTAATTTCCGTGCCCTATCTATGTCTTCCACACACATTTTTGCGTTTTGTTAGTTCAACAATTCACATTGAAACATGTGTAATACTTTAAGCACAATGACTATATACAGGGACGGAGCCAAGGAGGTGCCCGCGGGTGCACGTGCACCATATGGATTTTTTCGATATAGTGTTAATATTTGAAAAAATTATCGATTTTTTCTAAATATATCTTAAATGCACCCGGTGCATTAAAATGTGTCTCAAGTATTATTTAGTTCGTATACTTACAATTAAAAAATAAATATAAAATTTTGTAAAAGCCAAAAATGAAACAAGTTTAATAAATTAAAGCACAAAAACTCATGAAATAGGTTTTTTTAATGGAACAAGTTTATTCATCATCCTAACAATTTAAAAAAATTCAAAATTGAACCAACACAACAAAGATGAAACAGGTTCGTAAGTCGTAACATATATCTTTCATTTGTTGATTATGTCTTTTAAAGTTTTCATGTTTTGATTGTTTGTATGAAATTTTGACTATTTTGTTGGTTCCGTATAGTGTATCATCATCAATAAGGGCTTAGGGCAATAAGAATAAGTGAATAACTATGCAATTTCTATTAAGACAAATAGGGATAACAAGTTTAAGTGATAGTCAAAAATATATTAGAATATGAATAGTACCCCAATTGTGTTGTCATGGGGCATTTTTATTGTTGTCGTATTTACAATATATATGAAAAGTAGTGCTTAAATGAAGTTGGTTTTAGTCTTGCCTGTTGCTACCGCTACGGTTGAAAGATGTTTTTTTTTAATTGAAGCTCATTAAAACTTATTTGCGTAATTAGATGAGTGATGATTATTTTAACGGCGCTTTAACATGTGTTATATAGAAAGAAGAACTTATTAATATTAAAAATGAGGGTGCACGTAAGTGTTTTTTTGCTATGAGAGATCGTAGAATCACTAATTAGAAGGTAATATGTTCATTTATTTATCGTTTTAATGAAATTTTTATTTTAATCCACTTTTTAACTCTATTATATTACGGTTAAAAAAATTTGTGCACCCGGTCATATTTCTTTCTAGCTCCGTCCCTGACTATATAATAAGAAAAAGAAGCAAGACTAAGCGTATAAACTATAAGAAAACTATCTTTAGTCTTTACAACTTATAAGCTACTTATTAAAAAAAAACACATATAATTAAGTTGGTAGGTCACTAGAGCATTGAATTGATGGTCCTCTTTCTCCCTACTAACCTAAAGAAGGTCAAATCTCATATCTTTGATTTGATTCCATCATAAATAAATAAATAACAACCAAACCAACAAATAACTAGTCACCTAATTTCGAATTCATTATTCACATTTCTTTTCCAGGTTATTCTAAATTAATTCTTCACTTTCAAAAGTAAATACTTTCTCCGTCCTGCTATTATTGTTCATATTTTTATTTGGAGTTGTCAAACTAGTTATCCACTTTTGAAAATAAATAAGAAAATTTGATCGAAATTACTATATTACCCTTACTTGAAATTCTTATTTCAAACTATCAATATTAATTAATTAGTTAAGGGTAAAATTATCATTCTTATTCAATAACGAAGTAATTAATTAGTTAAAGGTAAAATTATAATTTTTAAAAATGTATGAGAGATAAACAATAATAATTATGTTTTTCTTAAACTGCGTGTATTTTTGTGATAAACAATTATTTGAGACGAAGGGAGAAATATTTTTAGATCGAGTTTAGCTTTAAGAAAATTATAAATTAATTAATTAAAATTAAAATTTTTATTTTATTAAAAGTCAGAAAGAAAAAGTTGTAATACTATTTTTTTAATCTCTATATTTTTTGTTGGACGAAAAAAAATTCATTTCATTTCTTTTCCAAGATATCCTTCTTTTTCTTAAAAAAAAGGAAAAACATTTATTCCATTAATCTCACTCCTTAACAAAAACACACACAAAACACACACTCTAAAAAAACACACACACACAGAGAAAAGTATATTTTTATTTTCCGGAAAAACACACAGACACAATTATATATCATCAGCTCCGGCGAGGTGACGTGGCACATGTAAGCTCATATCATTTCTCAGATCCGTTCTTTCATTTTACGCTTCCCTTATAATGTCTTTATAGATCCTCTTTTTTTTCATTTATTGGATTTGCTTATTCTTTTAATAAGATCTTTTATTTAAGCTACTAAGAAATAAGCACTTTAGGGAACAATATTGTTTGGTTTTGCTTATTGGGCAAATTATTAAAAAAAGTATTATACTTGTCACTGTTTCATCTTCTGAGTAGCGAACTATTATTTTTATTTATTTATTTATTTATTTTTGCTTTTTAGGGTTATATGTGACATTTTTGCCCTTCTGGGAAAAAAATTTGTATTAGCTGAGAGGGGCAAAAGTGTCCAAAAATTTCGCAAAATACGATGAATTTGAAAGAAAATTATCCTCAAAAGCAAAAAAAATAGTTCGCTGCACCGAAGATGAAAGAGTAGCAAATATAATACTTTTTTTTTTTTTTTTAAATAATTTGCCCTTGCTTATTTTCTAAATTAAATGAAAAACATTTGGTGATTATCAATTGTTGGTATTTGTATGTATTTGTTGGTGATTATGAATAAGACCTTATATCTAAGGTGCTGCTTAGAAATAAGCAGTTCTGGAAATATTGTTTAGTGTTTGGTTTTGCTTATTTTCTAAGGGGGTTGTTTGTTTAAGCTTTTATATGTGGGCTTATGAGCTTATTTGATTTCGGTTTATATTTCATAAGCTCAAATTTTCTGGCTTTTTGAGGATTATGGGCTTATATAAATAAGCCTATAACTCTTAAAATAAGCCAGAAAATTAAGGCTTATGAAATATAAGCCGAATTCAAATAAGCTCGTAAGCCCACTTATAAGCTTAAGCAAACACCCCCTTAGAAATAAGCAGTTCAGGAAATATTGTTTGGTTTTGCTTATTTTCTAAAAGATATTGCAATAATGCTCGGAAAAATGTTAACTTGTTAAAAAAAAAAATTGAAATCAAATCCATTTAGAAAAGGTTTTTATGTTAAGTTTGGTAATTTTAATTAATAAGCACTTTAAGAATAAGCAGCTCCCTACAAGCTTATTAGATTCTGCGTATGTTACCTAAAAATAAGAAAATAAGCAGAAAAAATAAGCATAGTTGATTTCTGTTTATTTATATGCTTATACAAGGCACTTAGAAATTGAGTGTTTATGTTGGTTGTTAAAAAAATATTCAAATCAAATCCATTTATAAAAGGTTTTAGGCTAAATCCGATTAAAGAAGCAATTTAGACGACACAAAAAAGCAGAAAAACTAGCAATTCCAGATGCCCGCCTAGTTTTTTTAATATGATTTATTATTTTTATGCTGGACACATAATGTGAAAGGATTAAATGATGTACCGGTTTGTGGATCAAATCGATTTGGTTATGATTTTGATAAGTAACATGGAAGGATTTTGGTCCTATGGCGGCTTTTGTCTTCTTTTTCATAAAAACAACTACTTTATTCATGTATCGCATTGATTCCGTTCACATTAGATGATTATGATGGCTAATTCTGTCTTATCCGCTTGCTGTTTGACTTTTCTTCTTTAGAAAGGCTCATTTTGTCATATCTTGTAGTTCCTAAAGAATTAAATAATCATATTATAACAAGATGCATAGATACGTGTTGTGAGAGTGATTATGTGACTTGAATAGTCCAGATTTATAAATTACGAGATGTACTAAGATGTAGTGCGTGAAATAATGTTTGGAAGAGTTTTCGGTGGTTGAACTTGTTATAGTCGCTTTTGAGGGGGTTGAGTGTTTGACAAATTCTCATATATCAAGGAAGTACTCGTAAAAGATAAATTAAGGGTATATAAGTAATTTGAGGATAGCTCTTAATATCAGTTTCGTTGCATCTAATTATTTGACCCATCAATATCTATTCATCAGAAGCATAATTAGCTTCTCTGACGTTAGAAACAAAGTATTGGGGACTTAAGATATTGACTTCTAAAACACACAACAAAACACCCGTAAGAATTCTAGTAATACCTGTCGATGTAGTAAAATTGTTGCACCTAACAAATGACAATTTTTGTCCTTTCTAGTAATTGTGATTAGTAATCCCAACCAACTCTACAATGATACTATGATTTAAGAGATTTATTTCATGGGTTATATTTGTAATTCACGTGATTCCTATTTTGGTCTCTAGTCTTTAAAAAGCGATAATATATTTCTAATTTGGTCACCTGACTTTGAATATCATTGCTTGAACCAATTTTTGCTTCTCGAAATTGAGTACTTGGAGTAGTGACAACCAAAAAGTGGGATGTTTTAATGAAGGTAAATGAGCTTTATAACGATTTACTAAATGTGGATTTTAATAGAAGTTTATAGTAATGATTTTTTACGTCAGGGGACCAAATTAGAAATGAAGTGAAATAAGTGTTGCTATTTATAGTTTTTGGGCCTGCTTTTGCTTGTCATAATGCGTTGCCTTCTTATTTCTTGGCCAACTGCAGGTATTTTTAGCGTGGTTGTATTTATAGAATTTCCGAATAAAGAAAAGACTAATGGCGGGCCCAAATGAGAAGAACTGATGTTATTAGCAGTCGAAGGAGGAAGGTTTTTCTCTTCCTCAGCTTCAGGGTATAGCAACGGTCTGAACCTTCTTCTCTTGGGTCATAAAAAAGAAGAGAAGCCCATGAGAGTTACCCCGTGGAATCAGTACCATCTGGTGGACCAAGAATCCGACCCTAACATCCAACTGGCTGCCAACAAGAACCGTTGTGCCTGCGGGTGTGCTTCTTTCACCTGCTTTGGTCGTTCAGCCACAGGACTCGATAGCCCATCCGTGGGACCCACGGCCCAAAAACAACAAGATGTTGTCAGAAGTTCTTCTGATATAAACAAAGTTGAAGAAAGTTCACGTATTTCAGATTTCGTGGATGATGATGGTAATGCTAATGGCATAAACGTAAATTCTCTTAGAAGCAGCTTAAAGAAACGAGCCACAGCTATTCCAGCTCCAGTTATTGTTGATAACGGTGATGACGATGAGCCTGTGTACCAGAGTGCTAGAAGGAGTGTGCATTGGACAGATGTTAGAGGGGGAGAACTCTGTGAGATTCGCGAATTTGAGCCCAGGTATGGTTTTAGTCTTTAAATTCAGAAAATTTGTGTTTGTTCCGAAAAACTACCAATGGTGATTATAAGAAAATTTTAAGGTATGCAAGTTTGCTTGATTTTTATAAGTTGCCACCAATACTTGGGGATGTTTAATCTGTTTTGGATAATTTGTTTCATATGAGCTAAAAAAGAAACTGATTATCAAAGGGTAAACTATAATTACCTATTACCTATTCTTTTTAGCCTAGTACGAGAGATTTTACTTCCTTCTCAGAGCAAATTAGTGAAATTATCCAACCATTTTTAACAACTGTGTTTGAACTCTTGATTCTTAGCAAGACGTTACTTTTCTTCAAATTTCCATAATCAGATTGGTGAAAAAAAACTATATGTTTGAGATTCATCGATGTGAATGTCATAATGGAAATGGATTAGATGTTATGATCTTGCTTTTTAAATCTTTACAAATGATCAGTTTTTATGTCAATATCGACCTTTACCACTTGGGTGGGGAAACACCTTACATACACCTTCATATCATTAGGCCAAAGGTGCCAAAGGCCCTTGGGTCTCAAGTTTATTGTTACAACAAATCTGGGAAAAGTAAATTGCGATGAATAAATTGCTACCTACTGATTGAGGCCCGGATAACCAAGATTTGAAGCAGTTTCTTAACTGTATTATTTAGAAAGCTTCGATCTTTCTTGTTCAAGATCACAGATTTAAGTCTCACTTATAGACACATATTTTGTGTTTCGTAAATCATAATGAATGCTTTCTTATAGACACTTTGCATCTTTTATTGACACTTGGTCTTCAAATCTTTATATTGATGATGTTTTCTAAGTCACATTTCCATGCGTCATTGCAGTGAACACAGTGATTCAGATGACGAATTCGAAAACAGTACCGGGAAAACATGTTCATGCAGGATAATGTAGTTTGAAGTTCTAGGTTTGGTTCGTGGTTTCTCTTTTAGCAAACCGAAAAGATTGGCACACTTGGAGGAGTAAGTATTGGAAAGGGAAAACAGTTTTTGTATCATATCATCATGTTGACATGGTACAGTCGTAATACAATTATATCAGATTTGTTGTAAATGACACATTTACGCCCCCGTCTTTTAATGCGTGTGATACACTGAACCTTCTTTTGTCATTTACAACATATTTGATTTCTTTGTTGTACCAAGTCGACGTTATGAAATGGTACTAACGAGTGAGAGTTCTGCTACTGATAACATCTGTTCATATTCCAGTTTTGTTTGTTTTCCCGGTCATGTTATTCTTGATTTGTTTCATCGTAATTAACGAGGTTTTATTATCATTTTTATTTAATTTTGTGATCATTTGTTAATTTAAAAGTTTGCAGTTTACATTTGCTAGTGTTGCTGTAGAACCTGAACTCCCTGTTTTGCTAAAAATCCATCTTTGTGATCATGACAATAGTACCACTTACCAAGAACTTAAATTACTAAATTGGGTAATCAAAAACATTGATACATACCTAATGGAACATAACGGAGTCGACAAGTCAAGAATAACATCAAACATCTAAAGCTAGGTTTAAACAATACACAGTACACACCATGGATTTTTAGCATTTTTTAAACAATGTATTTTTGTCTACTTGCCAATAATTTTAAAATAGAGAAGTACATATTTAAATGACAAGATTAACAAATTTTCAAATGCTAAAAACATATCACTCTATTCGGTATGTGTTACTCAATCCTCAACAAGTTAATAAGAAATTTTCAAATGCTAAAAACATATCACTCTATTTGGTATGTGTTACTCAATCCTCAACAAGTTAATTATATTTCTCCAATTAAAAAAAAAAAAGAAAAAAAAAAAATCAAACTACTATTGTAATCTTCTCTTTAGGGTCTTTTCAAAACCGTCTGTTGATCTTGCTTCTAAAAAATTGATGCAGCTGGTGGTAGACTTGCTGCATACCAAAAAAGAACCAAATTCAATTTCTATTGTAAACTATTTATCATAAATAAATTCAAACATATAATTTTATAATTTATTTTTAAGGTAAAAACACAAACTTACGTGGATTACTTTTTGCCGATCCAACACCGCAAGTAGAACTAAGATGATCCAGTCTCGTGATATCCGTATCGAAATCCCAAAAGTATTGAAGAATAAATGCATCAAGAACGTTAGAGTTAACGCACTGGGGATCAACTTTCCATGCATCCCTAATCACCGAGCAGCAAGAACTAGAGGGATGCTCACGCATACGTGTTCCCTTTCCAAGATATCCAAGATAATCAAAGCAATTTGTCAAGTGCGGATATAACAATGTGTCACACGATTGTACAGTTTGTGAAAGTGGTGAAAGGGTTGCGGTGGCAGTAGATATCAAACAAATGAAACCAAAAAGCAAAAGAATGTTCGACTTCGACATTGTATAGTTTGTTTGTCGTTGTGTAGGTAAAGGTTGTTTATTTGTGTTTGTTGTCGTTGTATACGTAAAAGTTGTTTATATAAGAATTTGGAATATGAATTGGTTTTGTATAAGAATTTGGATTGTGAATTGCATGCATAACCGACATTTACTTTTACCTGTTAGTTAGTGTTACTTGTAATATTTTTAACCTAACATTATTACTGCTAGACCCAAAAGCAAAGCCCAACAAAGAGCCCAAAATCGCATGTCATGGGCCTTACTGAACTCTTAGAGATAGAAGTGTTTGCGGGATTTTGGTATTGTTTGTATTGTCATTTGTTTGCATTTGTAGTCTTTGTTGGACGTTTTCTTTAACACAAATGTTGTGTTGGTCTCTTCTAATTTCTCATGCCCCGCTTAGGCAAGATTGGGTATCGTTGTTGTTGTTTTAGTCTTTTTATTGTATTAATACGAAAAATTTCGCTGATGTGGCAACGCCAACAAAATTACAAAAGTATATTTGACACGTCAGTAAACTTACAAAAATAATTTTGGCACGTCAGTAGATTTATTGTATTAATACGAGCACACGGTACCCTGGCTAGTACCGGTGGTGCCATCCCAAAACGAAACCTCCATTGTGACAAAAGGATACCAAACCTTGTGCCGTCGTGTTTCGTGTCGTATCCACCGGCCCATGCAATGACATTTTTTTTTTTTTTTTTTTTTTTTTTTGTATCTGTATTTTACTAGCTTACGTGTGGGTATGTGGCATTAGTTTTACTCATGATACTATTTTTGTTGAAAGAAAAAGTATTTTGAGCTGAGTAATAGATTTTGATGTTATTAAAAAAAAATGTTAAAATGTCAGCACTTTTTTCACGGCACCATCCCACAACATCAAAAGATACCTAGTGCTCTAACAATCGTGATAGCATTTTGTATGTAAATTTGAAAAAATAACCATATTCTCAATACTTAAGTTTTTAAAGAAAAAAAGTGATGAGACTTAGAGCATTCGGTAAGGTAACCAAATTTCGTGGTTAAAGTTTAACATTTCGTGGTTAAAACCTCATTAACCATACCGCCCCTTGGTTAAAGTTTGGTTATGATGGCGTGGCAGTGGGTAAATCTTAACTTGGAGTTACCTTACCGAATGCTCTTAGAATCTTACATGGGTAAAAGTCTAGTGATATGTTAGTCCAAGACTTGTCCACCTTCCATCCACATACCAACACCAACTCTTCCTTTCTTCTTCTTCATCAAAATCAAACACGTACATTAAAAAACATAAACACACAAACCTTAAACTAAAATAATATACTACGTAAAATGTCAACAGCTTCACTCCAATACATTAAACTCACACATTCACCTTCAAATAGACCCGTATTCACAGTAATAAGATGTTCTCAAGCTGCTGATGGTCAGCTGAGAAGACCATCAGTTGCCACCCCAGTTCCGGTAGTATCACCTTTGCCAGAGAAGATGGCTGCTGCGGTGGTAGTTGGGGAGAAGAGTGGGGTGACAGTGACGATGGAGTATCAGAGACAGAGGGCGAAAGAGATGCAACAGTATTTTAAGAAGAAGAAGAGTGAGGAGAGTAGTCAGGGTCCGTTTTTCGGGTTTCTTCCTAAGAATGAGATATCTAATGGAAGGTAAGATTTTATGTTGCCAACGAGCTTTTTGGAGCGTTTATGAGCATTTAGCGTTTGAAATATATATACGTGAGCATTTTGTAGCGTTTAGCGGTTAGGATACAATGCTTTTATGGCAACAAGCGGTTAGCTTACTTTTATGTCAATATACACATTGGGGAAGATAGCAGTAGCAAAGAGCAATAGCTAGTAACCAGTAGCGGAAAGCAGTAGTAGTAAGCAAGAAGCAGTAGCTGTTTGTTTTAGTTGCTCGTAAATGCTACTAGAACTAGCATTTTGATTTGGAGAATTTAGAAAAGGTAGGAGCGCTAGTTGTTCGTTTCCAAACAAGCATTAACACTTCTAAATGCTTGTTAACAAACATAAATATTACAGGTAACATTTTTCTTAAAATAAACCGCTACTACTTACAATTGCATACAACTACTACATACAGCTTTTACTTTACAGCTACTAGTTTCTCCAAATATACCCATAATGATTGTTTGACAATAAAACAAGTGTTTAGCTTTTACACTTATGTCATGTTACACTTTCTAATTACAGTTACAACTATGTTATCAAACGCTTTACTAAACAAACACCTACTTAAGCAACTGCTAGCTTTAATTTGCCAGATATAGCTAAAATAGTCATAATTTGCCATTGTCATGTTAGTTGGTAGTTAATTTGAACTACTTCCTAGCGAGCTCTGATATAATCTGATTATTTTTTTGATATAATCAGATTTATAAGTAAGTTTATCTTGTAAATATAAGCAACACCAAACCCCTCTAAATCCCAAACCTCCATTTCTCCTACCCGTTGCCCCCCTTTCTTGGTCCTTCCTTTAAGGGCTTGTTGTGTAAGATGTGAATAACGCCCTTGTGTGGATTATTAAGTAATCACAGTTTGCTGTAATTTTGAAAAGCAGGTTATCTAAAATATCGTAGCTTTAACAACTAAGAGAAGTATGCAGTGTTTTGTGACGCTAAAATATGGTCTAGGATATTGTTATGAGCTAGTTACAAGTTTTCCTAAATAGGCATCAATGACAGAGAATCAAGTTCATGATCATAAGTAGGGGTGTTTAGCGATTGCGTGTTAGCTAATCCCTATTAAAAAGCAACGCCAACATGCCCTTAGTTTTGCTAAAAGGTAAAAACTACAAAACTTAAGCCGCAATATGAAAATCTTTATAGGCAACCTTTTTTTTGCATTTTGCGGTGTTGTGTGTGTGACTCGAGGTACTAAAGTTTCCCGAAAAGCTTGTGTTTTGTAACTTAGGAATTAGAGCTAGCGACTAAGCCTTGTCTTATCGTACTCCATCTGAGCATTTGCCACCACATTATGTAGATAAGTTGTCTGTGTAACTCGAACTCGTCACCTTAAAGTCACAAGAGTTTGTAGACTTGCCATTGACCGACCTTAAATTTTCACATTTCTTCTTATTTCCTCTAATGTTTTCGGATTTAGTAGTTTGACTAAACGTAATTAGTTTTCATCTCCTCAGGCATGGTTTCTTAATTCTTTACAAAAAACAGTAAATGTTTTGTTGTGGTGGCTTATGTTGCCCTCGTTAACAAAAGGCCCCTAGCTTGTGCCCCTCACTACACTCTACTCTTCAACCCGTTTTTCTTCTTTTAGAGTCGAATATGTATCTTTTACCACAGCAAGTAGATAAGAATCGTCATTTATATATTGTTTCATTGAATGGCATATAACTTTTTTTTGTTGAATTGTTTGACTGAGCAGATGGGCAATGTTTGGATTTGCTGTTGGGATGCTAACAGAGTATGCAACGGGGTCAGACTTTGTTGACCAAGTAAAGATCCTCCTCTCCAATTTCGGCATTGTAGATTTGGAATGATTCACTCCTCTGCCCCTCATCCGAAAATTACTGTTATTGTATGAATTTTATTCTTGTAAGTTATAACTCCTTAGGTTATATAAATCTAAAAGAAATTCATTCGGTTTTGTATCTTTGCTAGTCTCTTGCACATCCTCAATGGCATTCATCTAGCATGATCATAGCGAATGATTAGCATCTAACATGCTAGCGACCTAGAACCATTACTTGACACATATTAGCCTGCACAAGCATATATATAAAATCCGCATATCCCAAAAAGACCAAAATGTATAGAACGACAAAATATGGGATAAAAGTGTTATGCAGAATAAGGTTTCCTGGGGATCATGACATCTTAAAAAACAGCTCAATGGTTAACCATACCTTTGCCCACAAATTGTGTTTTCTTTTCTTTTACCAAGTCTTTGTATAATTTTATATGACAAAAAATCCTTGTTTGAAGTTTAAATCTTGCATATCACCGTTTTGTCCCATTCTTCTTGTTCGATAGTAACTAGCAAACGAAAGAAGTCATCAAACTTCCAAAATACCAAGTTTTGAAACGACTTAAAAAACCATTATCATTGCGGCTAAACGAGAAACAACACTATATTCCCTTAGAATAAACGGTTCTGAACTGAAAAACATCACATCAAAACGATCTTTCGACAAGTGGTACTAATGGTTTTGGACATGTACAAGAATGTAATCTAATGGCCGGCTGAGGCCTGCAACTTTGTCAACTTTTATTTTAAGTCTTTTAACCATTTGAAATCAAACCAAAAAGCCTGCATTTGTTTCATCAAACAATGATCCGAATATTTTGTTTTCTATAACTCATTTTTCTTGTCAATGTCACCTTCAATCCACCACCAAACAGTCTGTCAAACATCACTAGCATAGTTTTTACCTATATGGGGTGTGCACCAACAAAGCCCTTGATGGATTCATCTCACCATCAAGGTCTTTACAAACTAAAAATGGAAAATGGGTATGTGAGAGGATCAAGAAAGTCAACTTCTGGAGGTCGGAATTTGAGCGGTTCTTCTGGTAGTAGTGGTGGTAGTAGTAGGAAGGAGAAGGTGATGAGAGGGAGTAATGGGAGTGGTGGTGGTGGTGTTGGTGGTGGTGGTAGTAGTAGTGGTGGTGGTCGAGGTGGTAGTGATGGTGGTGGAGTGATACGAAGGAGTAGTGTCTCGGCTAAGGTTGATGATGTTGATGAGTTGGTTGATGGGTGGCCGAAATGGTTGACAGATAATGTACCCAAAAATGCTCTTGATGGTTTGGTTCCGAAGAGTGCTGATGCTTATGATAAGCTCGATAAGGTTATTACCCTGTCGGCTTTTTGCTTAAATTCCTAATAACGACCGGTTAAATGAGATTACATAATTTTGACATTTTAAAGTATTTTATGTGTTATAGGTTGGGTCAGGGACATATAGCAATGTGTACAAGGCACGAGACCGCAAAACCAAAAAAATTGTAGCTCTAAAGAAAGTTCGTTTCGACACTTCTGAACCTGAAAGCGTAAAGTTTATGGCGCGAGAGATCATGATGTTACGAAAGCTAGATCATCCAAATATTGTGAAGCTTTTAGGTTTGGCAACGTCACGAATGCAATATAGTTTATATCTAGTTTTTGACTATATGCAAACTGATTTATCAAGGATCATTTCTCGACCTGATGAAAGGCTTACTGAGCCACAGGTTCGATCATCCATAGTTATTTTACTGCTGCTGAAGGCAATATTTTCTGAAACTAATTTCCTTTTTACCATTGTGTTATGCATATCGAGTTCAGGTGAAATTTTACATGCATCAATTACTTTCGGGGCTTGAACATTGTCACGAAAGAGGGATTTTGCATCGAGATATCAAGGGATCAAATTTATTGATCGATAGAGATGGGAATCTAAAAATAGCTGATTTCGGGCTTGCAAACCATTATGATGCTAAAAAACCCGCTCCTCTCACAAACCGTGTTGTGACACTTTGGTACCGATCCCCCGAGCTGCTATTAGGGGCAACCCATTATGGGCCGGGTATCGATCTTTGGAGTGCTGGCTGTCTCTTGGCGGAAATGTTTGCAGGAAGGCCGATTATGCCAGGAAGGACCGAGGTCGAACTAAAAAAACAATAATAATGGGTTCTTTTACAAAAAATTTAACTTATTTTTTGTTCATCTTATTTTAGTCATGCCGCGTTTGAGTAGACTGCAACTTGACTCAAACGATGCAGTCATATTTTAATGACTCGTGGGTAGAGTATAATGACTAAAACGAGATAAAAGAAAGAGTACATTGGTTCTTTTACATAAAAACGCTTAAATCAAGTGGCTAACATGTGAATAACTATAATCAAAAAATTAGTTGTCGATTATACTTTATATAACGAAAGTTTATTCGGATTCAGGTTGAGCAACTACACAAGATTTTCAAGCTTTGTGGATCGCCATCGGACAACTACTGGAAGTCACTAAAGTTGTCAACGACGTTTAGACCACCACATTCATACAAGCCAAATCTTCGAGAAGCTTTTAGAGACTATCCGAGATCAGCATTGGGACTTTTAATGGTTCTTCTTGCTTTAGACCCCTCTTATCGTGGTTCAGCTGGTTCTGCTCTCAAACACGAGGTAAGTTCACTTATTTGTTGTAGTGTTATTGGCCTTGAAATTGATATGTCTGAAACTAAAAACGAACTATACGCTTGTAGTTCTTCCACACAAGCCCGTGGGCGTGTGATCTTAGTGGTTTACCAGTGATTCAAGTAGACGACGATGATTTGGTTCAGGCGAACGAGCTTAGAAAGTAAGTTCTTTGTATTATGGACACATTTGGCTCAGAAAACATATTTTTTCTCATTCTTACTCATTTTCCGTTGTAGATCTAGAAAGCACAGGACACGAAAGTCTAGAACTGTAAGAGAACAACGAAGAAAGGACCAAACAGCCGAAGAACCAAATGTAGATTTGGCTTTATTGAAAGAGGTACATTATTGTGAGAGTTGGCATGATGAGCGGGTTGGGTAATAGGTTAAAATGAGTCCGGGTTAAATCTTGTCATTCATTAGTCATGACGTCACCCGAAATCAAAATGCACTTTTGTAATAACACCTATGCTGGTGTCTTGTGTTTTGCAGGGAGCTGAAAAGAAAAAGAAACCAGAGGTCAATAGGACAAGTGACGAGCACGTGCTGATAAAAGTAAGCCCGCCTTCGCCTAGTATAGAGCCAAGCCCAACAGAACAAATCTTGGCTCCTTTACCTTCACCCGAGAACTCATACCAACGGTACCAAAGACAAATGAGTGAATCACATCCAAATGCTAGAATGAACATCAAGAACCGGCCTCCATTGCCTGGTGCAAAAAGAATATCAAGCAAGTATGGTGGTATGATCGATGAGCATGTCCCCCGTGTTCCGAGATCATCTTCTACAAGGGAGTTCCGGAAGATGGATCAGAAATTCGACTTGCTCGACGATTAGATTGAAATACAACACCAAGATAACTGCATATCAGTATCTTTGGTTTATTTATTTTTTTGTGATTTTAATTCGTTATTTCTATGTTCAACATATGGTTACTTCCATAAATACAACATTAAGAAAACATATGAGCCATTTGTACATGTTTCTTTGTCGCAGCAAATAAACTATTCTCGATAAAAGCTTTAAACCGATCATCAAAATCAAACAGGTCCATACAGGTTCAATTTTGAAACCAGCCAGACCATCTTAAATAAACATCACAATTCATCATGCTCAAGTTTCACAAAGTCTTGAATAGTTAATTTACAGAAAAGAATGAAGCTAGTACCACAACATCACACCCTTACACAAATGCATCATCGAAACAACCAATACTCAAAATGACAATTTTGCCCCTCTCGAACATTTACATCATCCACACACCCTCATGACTTCCAACTAACTAAAATGATCCAATAAAAAAAAGACTAAACTTCATCGTTCCCTCTGCTGCGTATGTCTGATTCAATTCCGTCAATGTTGTGACGTTGAGATATCTTTAATAAATCTCCTCCAATATCCATGTCATCTTCTACTTTCATGCGGCGGTCCTCAGGGGCGGCATCATTGGCTGTATATTCCCGAGAAGTGGTAGGAGGTGGTTGTCGTGGCTCTTCTTGGACAGGACCTCGGAACTTGTTCCTTGATGGTCTTATTTGTGTGCAAAACACTTCAAAGAAGTTGTTTACACAGCCTCGATTATAAACATTGTATCTGTTGTCGGATCTGTACCGGAAGTTTTCATATGTCGTCTGAAAAAAAAAGAAGATTCTTTTAACGGAAGAAAAACGTGTTGCAGAAAATAGTGTTTGAAAAGACTTGTTTTTTAAGAAACTATACTCTATTGTTGGATATCTGTGTTTGGATAGCGAATGAGTATTTTGGAACAATCAATTGTTTCAGTGTTTCGCAGATTCTGATTATGTAAGAAACCATGACAGAAAATGACCAAAAAGTCTCACATTTGGTTTAAACAAGGGGTATATAGGTACAGTTTATTTTACCATTTAATAATCAGTTTTGATACAACCAGTATGAACTCATAATACTAGCCTCAAACTGAAAACTACCTCATAAAGTTTGACTAACCTGATTTGACCCGATAAGGTAGAGATGAAACCCCGTGAGACCACCAACGAACCAGAGTGAAATAAAGCAATAAGTCATTAATACAACTGCTGCAGGAGATTCTTTCATTGCCTTCCAAACTGTACCCTCATGATCATCCATCAAAATCTTGATGTACAAAGCCGACATCGAGAATACATAGATGCAAAGAAGTGTGGACGAAGAAACAAACATAAAAAAGAACCGATAATTACGCTGCATCACAAGATAATTACAATCAGATGAGAAAATTAAACAAAAAAACATAATGATCGAAAGTAGAGGTGGCAATTTCGATGGGACTATTTATCAAAGTAGACCAAAGTGTATTTTTAAGGGAAAACTGCAACGAATTGCATGTAGTGTTGTACTATTACTTTTTACTGATATATACAACATACTTCTTTTTTTACCATTTAATGCCAACATTCTTACCATTTCTTACCAAAAGTCTGCACTTTGTTTCATCAAAGATTTAACTGGTAAAATAAACTGTGCGTGTATTTCAAAAAATGGCAAGTATCATGCATTTAGTGGTTGCGAAAGAAAGGTAATCATGTCGCATTATTTGCTATATGCCATTGATATAATATAACTCTTTTATATCAGCATTCAGCTATGCATTTTTGGGTCAACCTACCCGTTAGACCTGTTACTCAACTCTCCTGTTTTTGCCACCTCTAAGAAAAAAAAATGAAAGTCGGGAAACAGAAATCATACCAGTCCAATGCATTGGCCAACCCAAGGGCAGTGGTGATCAAACCGCTCAACACAATTGTTACAAATGGAACAATGTGAGCAACGAGGAGGTCGATAAAGCATGCATGTGTCGCAGTATTTGACTCTAACAGAAATTCCATTCACCATCACTTCTTTAGTTCGTGGGAACTGTAAAGCTGGTGTTTGTCTTCCTCCGGTTTCGTTTGATACTGAAGTAAATTCTTCTTCTGGTGGATGCAAGTTACGAGGAACAATCCCGGGATCACGAGCTGATGTAAGTAAAAGCAGCACCATTACCTAATAAAATTCACAAAAAAATATATATTCAAACATGTAACCAAGAGCTTACAAATGAAAATCAATGGTTGAGGCTACAAAATGTGAGGGTCTGGTAAGTTACCGGGTCCAAATGGGTACTTTTGGTACTGGCTGTGTTGACCTCAAAACTTTTTTGAGCCCAAATCTTTTATTTTTCTATGAACATAAGGCGTGTCAAGTACAAAAAAGTCATTTTATTACTAATATGATTTTAGGTATCCATTTTCTTATTTGACCCAAAATAAACATACCCGAATAATAAGATTGCAATACGAGACTTTCATCAGTATTGAAGAAACAAACTTTAATTCATATGTGAAAGATTACAGTGACTAACATAGATAGTGAAGACGATTGCTGCTACAATAATGGCGTATCCGGCATTATATGACGGGAACTCGTGCCGAAGATGCCTTCCAACAAATATAATGAAAATAATAACTGGAATAACGATTAATGAAAAAGTGGCAAGCAGAGATTTAGCGTCCGGACCAAATATCAATCTCCCTCCAAGAAAGAATTTCTGAAAGCATATAAGAGAGAAAAGTTCATGACATTAAATAAAAGCAAAAAGTTAATAGGTTAACGTGAAAATCTTTTAAAAAATCAGGGAGTCAAATAAGATTATAAAAAAGTATAGTATTTTAACACTAAACACCAATCCAACCTTTTTTGAATAAAATGAATTGGGAGGTTTAAACTTTTGAGCCTCGGAAGTAACATCTAGTCATAGATATTTTCCACACCGTTGATTGGGGTCCACGCGATTCCTAAACTAGTTTCAATTGAATAGTACTTTTATAAGGGGCAGATAAACCATCATTTTACATATACTATAATGTCGAATTAAATGTTGAAATCTGCATACTACATGCCTGACTCTTCTTATCATTCCGTAAGAACTAGTCTCATAATGAATATAATAAACTGTTTTCGAACACCTACTATATCATTTTACAAGATCTTGATACATTTAAACCACCTTTTGGAATATAGAAAAAAAAAATCATGTTTCACAAGAACAAGAGGTTCCTTCTTGAAGCAAACCTACGCCTTAACGGAATCATATTGTGATCCATTTAGAGACAAACTAATTTCCCTTACGTCCTAACTTTGGCCTAAGAGAAGTCAATAAACCGTAGGAGTAAAAAGTTATCTACACTCTCTTTGTTTCTGTTAATGACAGACAAGGAAGACCAATTACTCCGAAACAGACACAATTGTAATGAACGAATCTAAATCATTAAACATTATAATATCATACATACAAGGTAGAAATTTTGCCTACATCAAAAGATGTCACCCATGTATACGTCCCTTAAAACTAGTCTATATTGCAAAACAAAACAATCGGATTAAGGATCTTCTTTCATGTTAAGTATATATGCAATTAACCTAGAGAGGTCTGTTTCATACGGTTCGCCCAAGATCATAAAAATCCATCAGTTGATATAAAAGATGAGTAAAGGTTCTCTACTACGCAGCTGAAATTATGGGCCCAAAAGCCAACAAAAGGGTTCGCTCTCCATGCATTTCCAGGATGTTTAGAAAAGCTTAAATGACCTTAATAGCTTAAGTATCTCAAAAGACCCAAAGTAACCAACACCCCTATATCTGCCCCATAATATCTCATATCTAAAAGCCAATTAAATATGTTTAAGCAACAAAAATCATATACTGAACATGAGTCTAAATAGAACCTTAGCCCTGACCAAATTATAAAAAATTGCAATCGGTAGCTAATCCAGAGTTTTTTTGCTAGAGTATGCACCACCACAACTACTCTTTTCGGGAAACACTTAAATAATACTTTTTTATTAATCTTTTCTACACTGCAAAATCTGTGTCAGTTAATACACGTGCATATTCGGGCTTCCATGTAGTTCTGCACATTATTGCAGTAACATAAATTGATTCAGACCATGAATTGCAAAATTCAAACTGCCACTCCAAGCCTTTCTAAACCCTAAATTCCCTTATGCTACGCATGTTTTCCTATGTCTGCATTACGCAAACCCTATCCACTTACATCTTTTATAATTACCAGGTTACAACATTTGAAGTCACTAAATTGTCCTCTTTGCAATAAGGCTCAACAGTAGTACGACTTTGTTGTAAAGTACCTAAACACAGACCTTATTCGCATTCCTTAGCTACTTAAGTACTTACAAATCTTAATTAACGAAAGACAATTCTTACATTTATGACACTATTGCGACTTTAGCTCATGAGGCGACTTTGTTAGACAAATGGCACAAACATATATGACAATCACAGGAACACAGCAATTTGACCAATCAGTCTAATCGACCTACGTCTGCTCGCAAGATGCAAACACCTAGTTACATCTATTGAACCCTAACTAGTAACTAGAATTAACTCAAACCAAAAACAAGCATTACATGTTTTCAAAATTCTAATTAAGCTTCCACAGACCGGGTCACCAACCAATTTCCAAAACTCATAAAAGCTTGCACATTATTGCCTTTGGACCATGAAAGCTTTCATTTTCACGAATTACAAAATTCAAACTGCCACTCCAAGCCTTTCTAAACCCTAAATTCCCTTATGCTACGCATGTTTTCCTATGTCTGCATTACATAAACCCTATCCATTTACATCTTCTATAATAGCTAGGTTACAACTTTTGAAGTCACTAAATTGTCCTCTTTGCAATAAGACTCAACAGTAACACAAATCTTATCATCAGTAAAGTACCTAAACCCAAAACCTTTTCGCATTGCTGAGCTACTTAAGTACTTATAACTCTTACTAAACAAAAGACACTTCTTATATTTATGACACTATATTACGACTTTATCCCTACAAGCCACTTTGTTAGGCAAAATGCACAAATATTATGGGGGTTGTTTGTTTCGGCTTATATAGTAGGCTTATGACTTATTTGGTTTTGGGCTTATGTTTCATAAGCTCACTTTTTGTGGCTTATTTTGAAACTTTTCGGCTTATATACAGTAAGTTTATTTGCACATAATAAACTTATATAAGCCGAAAAGTTTCAAAATAAGCCGCAAAAAGTGAGCTTATGAAACATAAGCCGAAAACCAAATAAACCATAAGCCTGCTATATAAGCCAAAACAAACACCCCCTATAAGCAAAAACAATGAAAGGAACACTGCAATTAAACCAATAAGGGGGTGTTTGGGTTAGCTTATTTATCTGGCTTATGGGCTTATTTGAACATGGAAAAAGCTCATAAGCCCACTCTTTGGAGCTTATGACGTTATCATCTTCACCTTATTGGCTAAGGCCAATAAGCTCAAGTTAATAAGCTCTAAAGAGTGGGCTTATGAGCTTTTTCCATGTTCAAATAAGCCCATAAGCCAGATAAACAAGCTAATCCAAACACCCCCTAAGTCTAAATCAACCTACTTCTACGCGCAAGATAAAGACGCCTACTTACAATAAACAAACTCAAACCAAACAAATTCCACTCACACTTTAACTAACCCTAAAACACCCTCAATTCACCTCATAAACTACAAATTCACAGTTTTTAATAAGCAAAACCATATTCAAGAAACACAAACAAAAACAACCCACAAAATAACAATAAACAGTAAATCTAAAGTTGACCAAAAAAAACTTACATTTCTGCCTTTCCAGACTTGGTAAACTTTCTTCTCCATAGAAAATCAAAAACCCAGATCGAAAAACACAATCTTTTTTTCTTTAAGCAGGTAAAGAATCGAATATTTCAAACTTATTATTATTATTACAGCTCATTTTTTTTGTTTCAAGATTTTCTTATTTTGTTTTTACCCATTAAGATAAGAGAGTGTTTTTTAGTGGGTGGTTTTAAGGTGGTGGTTTTTGGGTGGTGGACGGTGGAGATGTGGTGGTTGAGAATGGTGGTGTGGTGAGTTTTTGTTTTTTTGGGGGAATGTTTTTGGGAAAGTGGCTTCTTTTACAAATAAAATTCTATAGTATGGTTTTTGAATTAAAGTATGGGACTATTGTTATTATCATTGTGTTTTCTTTAAGTTGTAAATAATTGGTTTTTTTTTGTTTTTGTTTGTAGACATCAATACTAAACTATATAAAGCATAATGTGTTATTATATTGTTATTATTAGTAAGTGAGTAGGGTATTTTTGACAATGTGCTATGGGATTTACATGCATAAATAACAGTTATTGTTGGGATGATGTTTTAGTTATTGTAGTATTATTGGGTGTATGTTTAGGTGGCACACCAATAACGGTTATTGGTGTCATAGTGCACCTAGCACTCTAAGAGAGCTCGGTGCAATGGTGCACCAATAACAATTATTGGCGTCCCACCTCATTATACATCTAATGACACCCTAATAATTAAAATATCCTTTCTAGCTATGAGTCCCACAACACACCACTAAAAATATCTCACTCACAAAACAAACAAAAAACTCCCGACAAAGCTCACGAAAAGCCCAGTGAGGCGCCAACTGACGAGCATATAGCTGTGGTGGTGGTGTAAAACGGCAACGCCGTTGGTGCAAAAAAAAAAGTCAATGGCGTGTGGTAGGGAACTTGTACCGTGCTCTCTAATGGTGTATTAATCAAAATAGAAAAGTGTGCAAATTAATTCATGTTTTTTTAAAAAGAAATGATATTCAAGTCATTTGTAGTGATTTTGGCAGATGCATCCGGCTTATGAAGTTTGGTAAATAGCTATCATTCTAAAATTGTAAATTATATAGCTAACGGAGTGTAAAGTAAAAACTTTTTATTGTAACTCTCGAGCTTTTTACTATTTCGTGTTTTTATGTTACTAGACGAATAAGTGAGATTTCGAGTAAGTGTTTTCATAATCTTCTTATGTTTGAAAAAATGAGTCATCGAAATAATGAGTCACCATTGATATAAACACATCTGACAAGTGTTCGGGAGTTCCTCTATGCAATCCTTTTCCTTCTTGTTGTTGCATATCTCGTTTGTACACATCTTCTCTTTGTTTTCGAGGCCTCTAGTGGGTTACAGAAAGAGTCGAGAAAGTCAAATCTTTGATGATTCCATCATATATGATTGAGTTGTGAAAACTTATGAATATGTATCCTACATCTGAACCAAATTCTTTTTTATTAAAGAATCTCCTTTTAATTGCTCTGAAACAATTATGAGATTTTCTAGGTGGCAACATGCTATTTGTTGGTGGTCCTGGGGTCAAATCAATATGCTAACAAAAGAAATATGTGAATATCAGTATTATCGATCTCATAAGTATCATACCAAATCCCATCAATCGAATAACTTTTTCAAGAAATATGTGGCATCTAAATCATACAAGTAAAGAGATCTAATCATTGATTAGAAAAAGAAAAAACGTGAACAGGTACTGGATTGATGATAAAATAGAATCATGGGTTGCAAACAGTGATTCAATTGATGATGAAAAAAAGGAATTCTTGATCAGTTCTTTACCCTTAACGGCAGAAAAAAGAACTGATCAAATTTTATTGAGTTTGGCTAATAGCGATCCTTTATCAAAGAAGGACTATGTTTATCAAATGATTAAACATCCGGGAGCAATTTACTTGCGATATGTAACATTCATAGAAAGTATCTAATAAATTATAAAGTATCTAATAAATTATGAGTTCGATACATTCTTTTTAAATCCTCTTTTAGAAGGATATTCCTTGCTCATTATCAGACAATACTTATTCACACAGTGCGTGTGGGGCTAATAGTTTTCATTCTCATATCATGAAAAACCATTTTCGCTCCGCTTAACCTTATCCCTCGGGTATTTTAGTAATAGGTACTATAGAAACTGTACCTTTTTATTTGCTCAAATACTTAGCGAAAAACTCCTATCTTCCTTTCATTACGATATTTCTGAACAAGTTCCAGGATAAGAAGTCTCAAGGGTTTGACGATATTGATGATATCAATCTTTTGTTTCATTTCTTCAGGCCTACGATTGATTCATTCAATGTTTTCTTTCTTAGAGAACAATTTTTTTACATTTAAACTATGTAGTAATAAAACAACCAGAGTGTATAAATCGAAGATTAGCGTCAATTTGTTTTTTTTTGTGTTTATTTATTTATTTTTGTATATATGTGTTTTGCAACTGCTTTTGGTGTTTAAGTATATACATTATGATTATTTACCAGTCACAAAAATTGTTTTAAGTTGTAGCAAATCTGTTTTGATATCGGCTATTATCATTTTATATGTAAATATTGGAGATCTTAAAATGAACTTAACTTGAAAGTATTGTTCTCAAATATCCTTTTTTAAATATCTCAATGATGTGACAACTTTTTCTACACAATAAGCCAAAATCATATAGTCATATACTACACAAAAGGACATAACAAAAGCTAATGTAGAATTTGGACCCAAATGCCTTTTGTTTTTTATGAAAAAATTTGGACCCAACTGAAGCTACTGAGCCCAAAACATTGATTCTTAAAATCCAAACTATAAATACATGGGCCAAAGTTTTTCAATGTTGTCGGCAAATAGAAATTACAATTTTCTTTTCCTTATAAAATAGTTATAAGTTTCAAGTTTAATTTAATTTGTCAGATTTACACTTTTTTTTTTTTTTTAATAATAAATATAGTGTTGAAGCTAAGGAGAATTAAAAATTTGAAAATTAGAACCTATGAAAATTATGTTATTCCAAAAACTTAAGTTATACAATTTTATTGATCAAATTTGCGCATTTTTTTTATTAACATGTGTAAGCTAACACTAGTATATAGTTGTTGCAAATTGGGACCAAAACTGCAAGTAGACTAACCATATTAATGCATTGGTTACATTGAATATTTTTCCAACAATAAACTTTCCAATTATGGTTGTTGAAAATTAATAAGTGTCACCTAACATGAGCATGGATCTAGTCAACACATAAAAGGACACCTACAAGGTTAAACATGAGTTGTCATACTTCTGTTAAACATCAAATATTATTATTTCATATATAAGGTTAGACGGTGTCATACTAATTTTTTTTTTTTTTTTTTTTTTTTTTTTTTTTTTAAGATGTGTATTTGCAAACAAGGTTAGTTATTTTTATGTATAACTTGAGATATCTAGGGTTGTAAAAATTCATATAGTCAAACACCACTAAAATACTTCATTAAAAATGGATAAAATAGATTTTGTATATATTTGAACGGACCCACAACGCTAAAAATGTGGTGACACGAATGCGAGAAAAAGTCATATGTCGATATCTATGACTACGACTCTATGAGAGGGTTGTTTAACGATATATATATTTTTTTTTTGAAACGCCAATTTTATTAAGAACCTAGCAAGAAGTTAACATCAAGTGTTACAATGGCTAGATATGACGTTATTAGAATTAGAATACCACTTTATTTAATTACAAAAGTTTTTCCTGCATCTAATAGAAATCCAATTGAACGAATGAAGCTTCACATCATTTACAATCACAACTTTGTTCCTTCGGTTGTTCTTGAAGGTTATCTCGTTTCTATTTTGCCAAAGAATCCAAATAGCTGATTGAATCACACCATCAAGAAGGTATGTGAGAGTAGATGTGAGATTTGCTCGATCCGCCAAGTTGATTGCCTCAAAAAGATTAGAAGGAATTAAGTTGTGTAGATTCCACCATTTTAAAATGTCGGCCCACATTTGCTTTGCTATTGCACAATGAACAAAGATGTGATTTTCTGTTTCGAGATCATCGTCACAAACAGGGCACCGAACTGAGTGTAGATCAATTCCTTTTCTATCTAACTTAACTCTTATTGGAAGTCTTTCATTTGCCACTCTCCAAGTATTGATATTAACTTTGATAGGAATGTTCTTGTTCCATCTTGTTTGATCTTGAGCCATGGTCGTTGTAGAGCTTATGTAGATATTTCTAAAAGCTTTGACTGAAAATTTTCTTGAAGCACAAGCCGTAAATTCCCACGATCCCTAGAGTTGCTGACATGTAATTGAGAAACAAGATTGTTTAGTGTCTCTAATTCCTGAATTTCTTCTTCATAACATGGAGTCCTCCTCCAGGCCCAAGAAAATTGAAGTCTGGAAGTACCTGATGGGCCAATGACATTTGGAAGGGGAGTAACACCACCAGAATACCTTGGTTCTGGAATCACAGGGGTGGGAGTAATAGTGGGAATGAGACAATACCTTGGGGACCTGTTGACAACTCGAATATCTTTAGAAACTTCAAGTCGGTATAAGCGAGGGAACGTTTCACTTAAAGAAGGACCACCCAACCATTTGTCTAACCAAAACTTTGCAATTTCACCATTACCAATCTTGATTTTAAAGAGAGAAAGCAAGTCTATCCCGTGCAATTGTAGGTCTTCTCTTAGCTTTGCAATGTTATACCAAGGTCCTGATTTACATCTAATAATTGAGGTATCGAGAAGACCACCTTGAGGACCATGAATAGTTTGTTTAATGATCCTATTATTTAGGATTTTATGATAATGCAAAGCAAAAACGATATTTGATTTTATATATGATTTTGCAAGTTTAAGATTTTATCTATCTTTATCTATCCAATATATAAAAGGCAAAAAGTCCAAAACACACATATTAGTACACTGAACTTGTTTTTTTATTAATTTATTTTTTTAATCTTTTAGTACTCTGAATTTTTAATGGTGCAAAATAGTATCTTGGATTTAGTAAAATGAAATTTCTACTACCCTATACTGAAGAGAACGAATTATTATCGTATCCATAACAACTCATCTAGGTAAACTGCTTGGACAAGATTGCTTGGTTACATGAAAGTATGAAACACATTACACATATCATGTGTACAAACAGTAGACGAAATTACAAATGTCACACATGAGTTTTTGAACATGTAGACGAAAGTAGTTGGGCCAAGGCCCAATTAGTAGTACATTAGTGATGGATCAAGTCATCAATTATTATGGACGTTAAATGTTATTGATGGGTCCAATCCTTGTGATTATAGGTGTTAAGAGAAGTTAATTGGAGTTATAATCGGAGCTGAAACTTATATCATAAGCTAAAAGCTCCAGTTTTTATTTTTATCGAGGTGTTTGATAAATTAATTGAGCTAAGATTTATTATAGGTAAATTGCAAAAATGGTCCTTAACGTTCCACAAATTAGCAAAAACGGGACCGAGACAAAAAGTAGCGCAAAAAAGACACCCACGTTTCACATTTTCGCAAAATCGCCACCGAGAGGCCTTTTTGGCTAACTTCCGTTAGTTTTCCCGTCATTCAAGGGTATAATCGCCATTTCACTCGCTTCCCGCCTTTGACTACCCCAACTTTATTTTAATGACCAAATTTGCAAAGTTATAAAACTTAATTTTGGAGGCACACTTGGCATCCGAAGCGATTAACCTTTCCCTTTTTTTTTGTGTAACTCGGCAACCCAAGCGATTGCATAGGACTATAAAGTTCATGTTTATCCCGCTTATTCAACCATAACACACACAATCCCAACGATCAAAACAACCGACGATGGCAAACAATGGAAAAGGGAAGAGTATCTACATTGGTACCGAGGAAGAGGAATTTGATAAAGTTTTAAGAACCTATTATCTAAACGATTTACTTCTTGATGCATATGGCGGAGAACCAATTGATGAGTATGGTTCTTATAGGAAGATACTTAAGGAGTTAAGAACAAAGATTCTGACCTATCTGAGGAAACAAGATGGCTACTATAAAGCGCTTTTGAGTGATGAGGAGGAGGAGGAGGAGGTGAAGAAAGATCCTGTGGATACCGTTTTACCAAAGTTTGATGATTTGGGAGAGAGGATTTCCCGTCTTGAAATTGCGTTTAAGTATCTGAAGGATATGAAGGACAAGAGAGAACAAGAATTGAAGAAAAAGAAGAAAAGGGTTAATGCGGAGGGCAGTGGTTCAAACTACTAAACAAGTGTTTGTTTAGATATGTGTTTAAAAATTTTAATGGTTTTGAACTTCTATGATCAATGAAACTTCTAACGTTTATGTTACTGATATGTCTATATTGATAAATAAAAGTTTTAATGTTTATGTTACTCATATGTTAGCTAGGTGATGTTTGCAGCTTATGCACAAAATGTTAGCTAGGTGATGTTTGCCATGAAAGTCAAACGGGTGAACGTCTAAAAAAGTGTTTGGTTCTGTTTGGTAATTAATGGGTGAAAACACATGATTCCAATTCAACATGTGCAATTTGACTTTTGAAAGTCTAAGTGCACTAGGTGCAAACATAATGTTCTTGCAGTATGTTTTTTGATAAGTCTTGAATGCAAGTTTGACTTTTGAAAGTCCAACTGCAATGGGTGCAAGCCATGGTTGATGCAAACAAACATAGAATACATCAGAAACATAAACATTTTTGCAACTTTGACTTTTGAAAGTCCAACTGCAATGGGTTCAAACATATTGTTCTAAACACAATGAAGTTAAATAAAGATTACAAATATAGAATCCAACAGACAATAACGTTAAACATATTGTTCAAAGATCAGTGGGTAACACATGAAGAAGTTGGAAGTGCATGCTCATCATTTGACTTCATCTTTTTAGTTGGCCTGTCAACCTGAGGTCTGTGATTGGGTGGTACTATGACTGTTGTAGACTCAATTCTTGGCCAGTATCTGCGGCCAGAACACCCATTGATCTTGAATGAGTACATACGCGCCCATGTTTCTAGGATGTAAGCAGCATGAACCCACTCTTCAGGTACAGCAACTCCTTTTCCATCCTCATTCATATAGTTTATTGTAGCCATAGCATGTTTACATGGTATTCCAGTCAGCTCCCACATCCTACAACCACACTCCTTCCTATCCATGTTAGCAACACAATGATCCTCGTTAGACACAGATACTTTATATAACGAAGCTGCAATCCATTCAACAACACAATCAGTAGCTTCTTTTTTGTTTGCATCAACCATGGCTTGCACAGTAGGAGTAAGTTGTCCAACACTCGTTTCTATTATTTGCTGAACTACCACAATCCTCTTCACCAAGTACTCCCTGATATATTTAAGACAAACGATGATGGATTTATCTCTGACATCATTTAGCTGGCTACAAAACACCTCACATATGTTGTTTAAGAGTAGTCCACATAGGGCTTTACCTGTTAAACAAATTACACATTATGTATTAATATATGATCAATTATCAGTATGCTTTTGTCTAGTGCCACTTAATGAATTACTTGAAAAATGTGATCGGCTCCATTGTTCAGCTGGAATCTTCAGCAACCAATCATAAGCTGCAGCATTGTTATTCTTCAGATGATCCATCTCTTTGTTGAATTCAACAACAGTTGTGGCTCTTGCAGCCTTCCAAAGCATGTCCTTGTAAACACCTCCTTTCAAATGTGACTTCATTTCCTCATGAATATGCTTAACACAAAACATGTGTGCAACATTTGGAAACACACTAGCAACAGCTTGTATCAATCTCTGTGAACAGGTAAGGTTATGGATGGTGTTAAAACTTTACATGTTCTCATTGTGCATAAAACACATGATTAATTATACAATAGAAATGTGCACCTTTTGCCTATCAAAAATGAAAGTGAACTTGCAGTTGGTTTCTATCCCAAGATCCTCTCCTAGTAGTTTCAAAAACCAACACCAAGTTGCCTTATTTAGTGCATCAACTACATCATATGCTACTGGATAAATCTCATTGTTTGCATCAATCCCAACTACTGTTAGTAATTGACCTGGAAAAGGACCTGACATGGAGAATCCATCTAATCCTAAGAATTCTCTGCCACAAGCTTTGAAACCTTGTTTCATAGCTCCCAAACACACATACACCCTTTTAAAAGTTCTTGTTGAACTCGCTGGATTTGGTTCTATCTGTACATCAATCCTAACAGTAGTGCCTGGATTTTGATTAACCAACTCTTGGGCATACTCTCTAAGCAGTGCATAATGTTTGGTAAAAACAGGTATACCTGATTGAATTTCACAGGCTTTATGGCATAGCAAATCAGACTTACTTACGGGAACATCTTCAATTACCTGATCATTGTCATCAAACACTTCATCATCATTTCGATTATAGTCCAAATCCTCTGAATCACTCCCGCCACTCTGTTCTTCTGTTTCATTATCTACCTCTACTACTTTCACATTTCCCATCTGACTACCTACAATTGTAAGTCCATAACATTAACAACAAATACACCTTTTAACAAATAATAAAATAAAAACAAAAAAAAAAAAAAACAAAACTCACAAAACAGGAGGGAAATTAAAGAGGAAAATGCACTGTGTCTTACCCTATCGTTCAAAGGCACGAACGATCGATGTAATCTAACCGAAACTATACGAATCTATACGTATCGTTCAAAGGTAGTGAATAGGAAAATGCACTGGTAAAGATTTGGCGGCAACAATTAGGGTTGTATCTGAAGTTAAAGGGGTATATTTGTCATTTCATGCGATTATACCCTTGACTGACGGGAAAACTAACGGAAGTTAGCCAAAAAGGCCTCTCGGTGGCGATTTTGCGAAAATGTGAAACGTAGGTGTCTTTTTTGCGCTACTTTTTGTCTTGGTCCCGTTTTTGCTAATTTGTGGAACGTTAAGGACAATTTTTGCAATTTACCCATTTATTATTATATAATAACTTCAAACATTGTCAAATTAAATTCAAACATGTTTAAATTTTTGCATGTTAATACATAAATTTTTTTAGAGTATTTACAGATTTTAATTAATTCTACGATAACTAAATAATAATATATGTGGAACATAGATCTTTACAATAAAAGTTATGTGATTTGCATCATGGTTTTCCTTGCCTTAACAACTTTAATATCAAATAATTAATATTAACTTTGTGTCGTAACTTACATTGGGTGTTTGTTTAAGCTTACTTATGAGCTTATCAGTTTCGGCTTATGTATCACAAGGTCCGTTTTCTTGGCTTATTAGCGGTGTATCGGTTTCGGCTTATCACGGGGATTTATATTTCGTGTTTGTTACATCTAATGAATAAATTTATATTTTCAAAATAAGTTGAAAAAGTAAGCTTAGGAAATATAAGTTGAAGAATGATTAGCTTATAAAAGCCCATAAATAAGCTTAATCTACTACATATTCGAAACCATTAGCTAAAGTGACAAATAGTTAGAAACGTAGAATAAGGTCTCTAGTTAGAAACTTAAAATAACGTTTCGATGTTAGGGAAAAAAGAGGTGAGCTATGTTAGAGAATATAAAAAATATAGAGATTGATAGATCAATCTTAGCCACTTATTTTTACACAAATATTTATACTCATTTTACGACAGCATTTTGAGTGTTTGAACATATAGATTTATGTTATGTTAAGTGTATTATATTAAGCAAAATGCTGTTTCAAAAAAAAACCATAAGATAAAAAGAAAAAAAAAATAGTTGTCGAAATCATATGAAAGTGACCATCTATTAAAAAATAATTAAATGCATCGCGCGGAAATTTACCACCGACATGCAGAAAAATAATATTCTCAAATTTAACTTTTCTTGAAAACAATAATTTGAAGTTAGATAACGGATTCAAATACTTTGTTCGCGATGATTGCTTTTTGAAACTTTCATATGTTGAAAATTCGTATGATTTATTTTCTTTTTTAATTTAATGCAAAAGCAAAAACAATATAAAAGTATTAGCTAAAACATATAATACTTGTATAAATGGCTGTCATATATCTAGGCTTTACTGCTTTAGTATAAAAACATCTCATTATTTATTCATATAAATGAAGTTATAAAAATGTCATATATCTTTTCTTTTATCATTTTCTATCATTCTTGTTAATTCCCTTTTAATGCTTTGTTTCAGTGCATGAAAGATCAAATACACACAAAACTTAAACACCAACAAAAAGAGTTCCTACCAATGTGCAAACTTAATAGCAAAAACAATGGGTTTTATTAATAAATAAAAGCAATATAAATTAAACTAATTTGATCAATATGAATATATGATATAGTTTTGATACATATGAACCAATACAACACAGTTTTAAAATGGTTACATGCGTACGTATGATTAGATACATAAGATCCACTTATTTACTTTTCCCTTAATTTCTTTAGATGTTATGAAAAATATGTTACTCACAATTATATAAAATAGAGAACTAGCGGTGAATGTTCTGTGCAAGTGGGGCGGTTGTATAGGGCCACTAATTCTATATGGCCTCCTTTTTATATATTATCAAATTACATATGCATGAATTTAAGTCTTTTGTTAAGTTTGTTATGAAATAATGTTATGCAATCACACTCAAAATACAAGATTAAGAAAACAACAAGTAACGATTACATGTTTGAGAATGAAAAAGTTGTTTTTACATTAGAATTCGTCAAACATGAGAACGTACTTATCATTACCGCACAGGGCTTCCGAAATCCATTGAACGACCCTGACAAAATGCATTTATGCATCTGTGTCCTTTTAAAAAACAATTCATAAGTAGAAGTCATTGTTTTGGTGGAAATCATTTGTTGGTTTTCTTTTGTTTTATTAGTTCTCATTCGTGTAATTGCTTTTTACAAGCTGATGTACGTCGATAAATACGCCAGTCTAGAAATTCATATTCTTTTTAACCATTTTGTTGATTTGGTGGGTTGCCTGATTTTGTAATTGCTTGTTTGTTTTGGTTATAAAGTTACCTAAAAAAAGAAAAAAACAAATAATGCATGTTATTAGTAAAATATCTTACCTCTAAATCTAATGTTTATTTTGCTAATTATAAGATACTTCCAAGTGTTAGCGACAAGTGTGCAAATTAATCGTCACCCAAACCAATAAGTCAAAAACCAGGACACCAAATATTGAAAATAAGGTTGATAAAACTTAAAAGCATCACATTTTCATTTTTCAAATATTGTAACGATTGATTTGGTTTGAATAAACATACACCATAACTTTTGACATACACATGTTTACATAGCATAAAAAGTCGACATTGTGCATTTTCAACAACGTTTACTTTATAACTTTGGTTATGTCACGGACGACTTGCGTACTTCCTCGGATAAGAAGAGAAAAGTCGAAGAAAGTTTAATGTATCTGCAACACCAACAATTTGGCAACATCCTAGATGTATGGGTGGGTTGTTACTCGCTGTTGCCGTTCTAGCTATTAGACCATGCAGTAAGGTGACTTTGTCACCTGCGTTAAGTTTTAACGCACCCCACAAATGGACCGAGTTACCTTACCGGCATAGGAAGGCAAGAGGTGAGTTAAGGGGCCACGTTAAGCCCTTAACGTGCGTTAACAAGGGGCAAAAAAAAAAAAAAAAAAAAAAAAAAATTACACTTTTGGCCCTTGTATTATTAGTTTCTTTTTTGAATACTAAAATGAAAAAATTACAAATTCAACCCCTACGATTTAAAAATATAATTAACGGTTTTTTTTTTTTTTTTTTTTTTTTTTTTTTTTTGGGACGGAGCTTGAATAAGTGAGCCTGCATTTTTATTTAAAAAAGGGTACATAATGTAGGATTCTTCTTTTAAGGTATAAATGACACATGAAACTAACTAAACTATAAAACACCAGTGAATTCGGTATGAAGCCAACGTTCAATGTGCGCAAATTTAACTACTGTTAGCATATTGTCAACTAGCTTTAAAACCTTTGAAGAAGTAAACAACGAACAGTTTTCATGAGCTGTTGCATTATAACATCATTCAAATGTTTCATTGACCGATAGGGATATGTAAGAATTTTAAATTCTAAATTACTTAACTCATAACAATAATAACAATACTTATAGAAAGTATTTATTAAATTTATAAATAATTAAATATATTACAAATAATGACTCTGAGAATTTTAAACTTAAATTGTAAAAACTCAATATAAAATTATACGGAATACTACTATTTGTTTTATAAAGTTTTGGAGTTAATTATTAATTATAAACTGACAAAATGTATTTGACAATAAATAGATAAATTTATTTTACATTTAACCTTTAAAGTTTTATAAAAAATTTCAATCATTTTTTTCTTTTTTACTTTAGACACATGTTTTATATAATATTACTTTCTATTATAAGCTTGAAAACGAATTTGTGCCGATATTGACTTTGATCAAATAAGTGGCTCAATATTGCAACGCCGTCACGTCAAACTTCTGAAAAGGGATGGTTTTACCCGGTTTGAGTCTGTGTGACGGTGAATTCAAACCCCGTGAATTAGTCGACTGAAAAATCGAAAACATAATTACCCAAAAAAATATTGCAACGTGGCAAAATCAAGTTTTCCTGTTACTTTAATTTAATTGGTGTTTATCAAAGAATGTTTTATTCTTTTATAAACATAACCTGGGAATATATAGGGTGTTTTCTTATTCTATCAAAAGTTGTGATTTTGCAAAGCAAAACACTTGAAATAGCTAATACCTCCACTCATTTCAGTCATTTGTCTTTCGTCTCCAGTTTTATTTTTATAATCGTCGTTGTTTTCAATTCTTCGAAGAAGAAAAATGTAGCTCAAAATGCAAGTTACGTATATCTTTTAATATTATATTTTGTTTATACTTTACATATATTAAATGAGAATAAAGGGCTTTCCTTCTTTAGGAATATCTATCTAACATATAGAGACTTAACAAAAGGAAGGCAAAGCTGGCCGCCTTGTGCCTTGATGCTATGAATGAAAACTAAGACTATAATTAGAGTAAATTACACGGATGGTCCCTGTGGTTTGTCAAAAATTTCATGCATAGTCCCTCAAAGTTTAAAGTTGCATGTATCGTCCCTCTGACTGCAAAAGAATAACATCTATGGTCCCTCAGACTAACTGTCATCAGCTTTTCCGTTAGTCCATTTGCACCGTTAGTCCTTTAACCACCGTTTGCAATAAACATTTGCATTGTTAGTCCTTTTTTGTTAAATATCGTTTGCACCGTTAGTCCTTTTATACGTTTTCGCCCACCACCTCCACCCACCACCGCCACCACCACCACCACCACCACCCACCACCGCCACCACCACCACCCACCGCCACCTACCAACACCTCCACCCACCACTGCTACCACCACCCACCGCCACCACCACCACCCACCAATGCCACCACCTCCACCACCAACGCCACCACCCACCACCACCACCGCCTCCACCCACCACCACCCACCACCGCCACCACCACCACCACAAAAAAAAAAAAATTGAAAATTTTTTTTCAAAATATTTTTTCTAAAAAATTAAAAAAAAAATTCAAAATATTTCTAAAAAAAATTCTAAAAATTTTTTCAAAATATTTCTAAAAAAAATTCTAAAAATTTTTTGTTCGAAATTTCTAAAAAAATTCAAATTTCAAAAAAAAATATTTTTTTGTTCGAATTTTTTTTTTCAATTTTTTCAAAATTTTTTTTCAATTTTTTCAAATTTTTTTTTTCTAAAAAATAAAAAAAAAAAATTAGAAAAAAAATCAAAAAAAAATATTTTTGATTTTCTTTTGAGTAAATATTCTAAAAAATATTTTTGATTTTTTTTCAATTTTTTTTTTCTAAAAAATAAAAAAATATTTTTTGAAATTTGATATTTTTTTTAGAAATTTCAAACAAAAAATTTGTTTTCTAAATTTTTTTTTTTATTTTTTAGAAAAAAAAATTTTTGAAAAAATTGGAAAAAAATTTTGAAAAAATTGAAAAAAAAAATTCGAACAAAAAAAATATTTTTTTTTGAAATTTGATTTTTTTTTAGAAATTTCGAACAAAAAAAATTTTTAGAATTTTTTTTTAAAAAATTCGAAAAAAAATATTTTTTTTTGAAAAAATTGAAAATAAAATCAAAAAATTTTTTTTTGATTTTTTTATAATTTTTTTTGATTTTTTTTCTATTTTTTTTTTAATTTTTTAGAAAAAAAATTTTGAAAAAAATTTTTCAAAATTTTTTTTTGTGGTGGTGGTGGTGGCGGTGGTGGGTGGTGGCGGTGGTGGGTGGAGGCGGTGGTGGTGGTGGGTGGTGGCGTTGGTGGTGGAGGTGGTGGCATTGGTGGGTGGTGGTGGTGGCGGTGGGTGGTGGTAGCAGTGGTGGGTGGAGGTGTTGGTAGGTGGCGGTGGGTGGTGGTGGTGGCGGTGGTGGGTGGTGGTGGTGGGTGGTGGTGGCGGTGGTGGGTGGTGGTGGTGGTGGTGGCGGTGGTGGGTGGAGGTGGTGGGCGAAAACGTATAAAAGGACTAACGGTGCAAACGATATTTAACAAAAAAGGACTAACAATGCAAATGTTTATTGCAAACGGTGGTTAAAGGACTAACGGTGCAAATGGACTAACGGAAAAACTGACGACGGTTAGTCTGAGGGACCATAGATGTTATTCTTTTGCAGTCAGAGGGACGATACATGCAACTTTAAACTTTGAGGGACTATGCATGAAATTTTTGACAAACCACAGGGACCATCCGTGTAATTTACTCCTATAATTAATATAGCTTGTTCACTGAACCGAATAACAATTAAGTCAAGATTTGATATAAAGTTTTAGAATCAATTTAAACCAAGATCTATACTAGGTATCTGGTACTGTTAGTGACAGATAAATGACCAAAGCTATCCGATACATTTCACTAAAACTAAAGAATAATCGTAGCACAAGCTTTTTGCACATCATGTATTTTTTTTTTTTTTTTTTTATTATTTTTTTTTAACCATGATTTCCGACCTTTTTGGCCGACTAATCCACGGAGTTTGAACCCACTGACACACAGACTCAGACCAGGTAAAGCCCTCCCTTTTCAGAAGATAATTATAACATGCGGGAAAAATTCATGTATGATTTACGGGAACTATTGGATAAAACCCTAGCTACGTCTACCCTTGATTTGTAAATGTCCAATATCCACACATAGCCTCTATGTATTCTTAAGATGATTTGGGTCAAAAGCGATAAGTGTTTATTTATTTATTTATTTTTATAGCTACTAATTAAACATATAGAAGTGCATCAAATATACCGTAACAAAACATTATTTGATACCAAACATCAAAAGCCAGTAACTTTTTCTTTTTCGACTTGTGAGACTAAAGTTAGATAAACAAAAAAGATCAGTATATCACCATGAACTCTTTATCATGTTATCTAAGTGAACTAGTCTAAATCTAACAATCACGTTTTATCATATTGAAACGGCCAACAGGTATGTATATATATATATATATATGAGTCCAAGTGGTCGATGAAAGATTTGATGTACGTTACTGATATATTGTGGTTTGTAAAGTGCCATTTTCTTTCGATTCTATTTGTTACATATCGGCGTGCATATTTGTTTACCTTTACAAGTACTCCATCCGTTGTTATAGTAGTATCTAATTAAGACTTGTATTCCGAAAAAAGCAAGATACGTACTTTAGCTATCAAATGTATTTGAAAATACGTTTAAACATAATACAGTAATAATTAAAAGATATATAGTATAACAAAGAAACACGATTCTTCCATAAATCCATTCAAGTCTACATAGTTATAATATGCAAAAGAAGAAATAGGACTTGCATGATAATGTTCTATTAGGGTTTCTTTAAATAAAGATAATGTTCTATTAGGGTTTCTTTAATTTAAATAAAGATAGCAATTAGAGATATAAAGTTAAAGATGATAGTGAACTATATTTATTGAGTTGTACAGTATACATGTCAAATTCACGATTTTAAAAAGTAGTTGTCAACTACGAGTAATAAGATGTCAAAATTTTCTATTTTAAAAAGTAGTTGGCAACTACGAGTAATTAATAAGATTTCAAATTCACATCTAAGGAAGGTTTTTGATTGATAAAACCTTTTAAGTATAACAATTATTTTGTGAGAAACTATATTGATACGCATAACCATGTATTTATATTTTTCGAACCATGATTTGCACACATATTATTATAAGATGGAAATAGCATATTTTATATTTTATTCACTTCATATATAAATAGATTGCTTTCTTTTGTTTTTGCTCTCTTTTATCGTTCACGTTCACTTGCCTTTGGGCACACACTGCACACATTTACCGGAGGTCTTCTTGGAGGCAGTTTTTTTAGGATCTGTCTATATATCACCTCCCATACCCCGTCCTGGCGAGATTAAATATGTTGTTGCTGTTTTATATATGTAACATCTTAATAGCGAAATATTGGGCTACTATTTTAAATATCATAGTAATGATCAACTAATTCAAAATCATGATAATAGTTCTTGCTTCAACGGTTTAACCATAGGCTTACAAGAAACTTGCGTTCAATGATAGTAATTATTACACACACATTAGTTGGAATCTTTCAAAAAAATAGTCTCTTTAACTTCGAGTAAATGTGTGACTAATACCTTTAGACATTGGGAACCGTACGTTGTTGTTGATTACATCGAAGGTACATTTTAACTTTTTCAATAAGGGAATAACTTGACTACAATTTTTGTAGCCAATTGACTATAATTCTTCGTATAAATTACATAAGAAAAGTAAGTAGGACCGCTAAAAAGATTCAAAGACCCACAAAACTCACAAATTTTAGCATGAATTGTATGGAGTTGGCTACAATTACATTGTAGCTAATATATTACCTTTCAATAATTAACTATCGTAGACTCCACATCTTCATATTACAATGTTTCGGACATACACTTTAACTTTTGAAGTTTGAACACTTTTATAAACCCACAATTGCCATTTCAACATGTTATAAGTTACCATATATCCCATAATGATTACTCTCTAAGCTAAGTCTGGCTTTAAAACTAGTAAATTTTAGAAAAAAGCTACTAAAATAAAAATACAATTCACAATTTACATGCGTTTGTAAAGCCAAATTGATAGTTTAAAATTAGCGAAACGATTTCTTCTTATCACAATGACGACGACACCGACATCTAATTTCATGAAAGAGTGTTATGAGGAAAGACATAGACAATCATATATTTATATATGAAGGTAGAAAATCTGTTTGAAAAAATAAATAAATAGTGTATATGTGCTACTTTTCGCAATGAGGGATTTCTTATGAATGATAAGTAAAATCATTTTTCTTAAAATGTGTTTGGGATTGTTTATTTTTTCTGTTTTTTTAAGAAAAAAAATATTTTTTTTTCATCTAAATACTCCCTGCTTTTCTGCTTAAGAAAAAACAGAAAAACAGTTTTTTATTTAGTGTTAGTTATTTGATAATGAATTAAAATAACATTTTTACTCTTATATCTATCCTAAAACCTTTTATAAATTAAGAATCTATAAATCCCTAACTTTGACTCTCTCTCTAGCGACCACAATCCCTAACAACCCCAAAATCGTTTTCTTCCAATTCTACTCAAATCTTTGTGTTTTCTTCAACGATCTGTAATTGTGATTGATTAACATTCGTGTTTATCTTAAGCTTGATCAGATTTGTTGTCTAAATCCCACTGCTTTTGGGTTTTTGGAGAGATCGATCCTTAGGGCTTTGTTTTCATGTTTTTATAAACCGACTTTGGGTTTTTACCTAAATCAGTTTTTGCTCAATTGTTAAGAGTTTTCTGTGGTTTATTTTTGTAAGTCGATTACTCTCTATCACTGGTATCCATTATTTATCGACTACTATGGCTGGAGGTCAGCTTGTTTGGTGCTTAAGCGTTAAACCCTAACTGTTCTTAGTTAGGGTTTATTTATTTGTTGGGCGTTAATCTGGTTGTTATGCTATGTTTGCTGTACGTGGGATCTAAGAGAGATGAATAACGGATTTTTTAACAAAGGGAATGCACCTAAAGATAAGAATTCTTCTGCTAGTAATGTTGGTAATGCTGGGAATGATATGTCTCAGCCTCGGAATGCTATGAGGGTTGTGCAAAACCCTAGTTTGGATGAACCAAACTTGAAAACTGGAATGTATGTACAGGAAACTAATGTGTTTGCACCTGATTCGTACCTTACTATTAGTCTTGGTGAGTCGACTACTCAATCGATAATGAGCCCTAATAGTGATCCAATATTGAATACACATTAGTTTATGTCGAATACATCTCATGAAACTTTGAAACAGCCTGAATCTGATTCGTACCCTACTGGGGCTGCTAATAACGATTCTGAGCAAGTGAAGCCGATTTCACTTGCACTTCCTGAGGTTACCGGTGTGTCGAATAACATTTATTTGAATGCTCATGCTGATACTAGTAATAGTGATGTTCGTGAACATGTTCTTGAACGAGTGAAGCCGGTTTCGCTTGATTTGTATGCTAATGTTACCATTGATGCATCTAAGAGTGTTGATATTCATGCTATAGCAAGTGATAATAATGGTCATAATTTGTGTGGTTTGGAACAGCCGTATGTTGATGGGAATGTATCTCGGAATGAGGGTGGGGTATGGCCTGCACAATACAATTCTTTTCAAGAGTTTCTTGATGCTAAGGATATTAATGCCAAGGCTCCCCCTAGTATCGGGGTTACTTCTACTTCGTTACCTCAGGGTGCTGCTTTTAAGAACACTCCAAGTACTTCTACTATGAGTAATACCAATGGGAAGAAGGGTTCTTTTGCGGATGCTATAGTTACTTCTAATGAACCTAAGAAACACATGTCAAACTTTCGTAGGCTGGAGTGTAGCAATAAAGCTAATGGTGTGGATCTTTCTGTCCCGATGAAAGTGGTTGAAGAGGTGAACACTAGGTTTGAGAATACTTTGTATGAGTATTTTCTTGGTCAACGCCTTGCTTTTCCTGTTGTTGATTACTTTGCACGGAATGCGTGGGCTAAGTATGGTATCCAAAATGTAATGATGAATGCAAAAGGGTTTCTTTTTCTTTAAGTTCACTTCAAAGAAAGGTGTTGATGATGTTCTTGTAAACGGTCCTTGGTTGATTAGAAATGTACCAATTATTCTTAAACCATGGACATTGAACACCAACTTACTTAAAGAGGATTTGACTAACATCCCGGTATGGGTTAAATTCCATGATGTTCCTCTTGCTATGTTTTCTGATGATGGTCTTAGTCTTCTTGCCACCTTGATTGGTACGCCCAAGCGGTTAGATGCTTATATTGTAACAATTCGCAATTTCAGGTTAACTTTTATTCCCGAAAATTTCACTATTCACATTTCACTATTCACTTTTCACTATTCATCTCAGAAATTTTTATTTCATATTCTTGTAAGTTAAACTATTTTAACGATAATCCGAGAGTTTGACGCTCGTCGGATCATTTCTGCAAAAATCACAAAGCCGTGTCCGAGATTTACTTTTAGGTTTAAACGTCCTTCCAGCATCCCGATATATCCATAAAACATTATAAACAATAGAAATATGATTTTCTATCATTTTATGACAATTCCAAAAGTTTTGGAATTTTACGTTTTCCAGTTCAGCGTTTTACGCGAATTACGCGTTTTAGACCCGTGTTTCCAGTTTTTAGCAGGGTTTTAGCACCCGATAGAACCTACCACTCATTTTATATTTTATTATGGACTATATGGACATGTTTAACAATACTTTCAAATTCCATAATTTTACGACACCCGGTTTTACGTTTTGAGGCTTAATCATTTACGATTGGCATTTCCCGGAGTCAAAACTCATCCAATATCTTGGATAATATCAAGCAAAGCACACCTCACCCTCCCTAGCTTATTGAAACCGCCAATAGGGGGGGGAGTCACCTTGGTGTGGCTTGATCTTGTCCATTGATTCTTTAGATCATTACAAGTATCTTAACTAACCATGGTTAAATTCTAACCCAATATATGGTTAACTATTCTTCCTACCCTATAAATACCAAGCTAAACACATGAAATTCCTTGCACCCTCCTCTCTTTATCTATCAAAGTCCTAAAACCCTAAGGCACTTTTCTTATATTTTGTAAGAAAGTTAACTAGTTTTTGAAAGAAAACTAGTGTTTGATCTTCAATCTTGGAAATTTTCTAAGAAAAGTTGTTATAACTTTAAAGTCTCCTAAAAGACGTAGTTATAATCTTCAAATAGCTTCGGACTTTCAAGAAGGCGTCGTTATAATCTTCAAATAACCTTGGTTTATCAAAGATTGCAAAGGGTTGAAGCAAGTCTATCAAAGTCCATTTCCTTACTTGTTACTTCCTTTCTTTATTAGAAAGCCAAAAGTTGTAAGCCTAAACCTAACATGCTTCTTGTTTAATAATCATGTTCATATCATTTACATGTTATTCTTGCTATATTATGTCTTGTATTATTGTCCATGATGTATAAAAATGAGTAAAAGATGTTGTTATAATGGATTGTTAAAACAAGTTACTAAAACAAGTAAAGTAGTGACTTTCTTGGTAAGACCTGATCAAAATGGTAAAAATATGATATTGGATTATTACATATTGTAGTAGAGGACCTAACAAGGAAACCGTAGCAATTTGAACCACCTAAAAAGAGTATACGAGTCAAAAGTTATGGCGATTTGAAGTTACCAAAGATTTCCGGCAAAACTGCCTAAAAAAAAACTTCTGTAACAGAACCTAAAACACGCAAAAAGAGGCCTTTCTGGTCCGATTCATGAAAAAGTTAAAACACGAAAGTTGTCCGGAATCACGTTTTCGTTCAGGCTTAAAGAGGCTCGAGCCTTGAAAATGCTTTCTGAGTGAGATATTTCTCAGTTTCTTAACAGCTATTTACATATATACAAGTCACTATATTATGGTTATACTTTAAAAGGAACAAGAGGTCTTATGACCTATAATCAAGACCACCACCATGGCTAGAGCCAAGGTTGTGTCTCATGACCTTGGAACAAGGACCAAAGGTCATGGCTAGGCCATGACGAAATGACCATACCAACTTACATAGGCGTAAACATGAAACAATGGAATTGGCGATATATTGAACAAACAATTTGGATCTACTTCACTTAAAAAGGAACCATGAGATATTACAAGGAAAAATGGTCATACAAGACTTATGAAACTACCCCTAATAACAATCTTCATGTACTAATAAACTTTCCTAAGTTTATTCAAATATCGGACATGTAACTTTTCAGATCGAAACTTATATCTATATATTTTATCAACTACTACAATAGTAGGGAGCCTCATGTGAGGAGTTCATTATGTAAGCCGTCGAGATGAGTTGTGGATTTACGAATTAAAGTGTCCTGGCTCCTCGAACGCTTACTAACATGACTTCTGAATTATGTCGGTCCGAACGGTAGTAAACGATATACAAAACATACATGTTCATGAATCTTTTCTTTCAAAGACTTACAATATACATCATACCACATCATGGACTAAATGCAAGATATATATATATATATAGGCACTCATTCATATTCTTTACTCCGATCCTAAGTCGCAACATTCTATTATAGGTTGCTCGTAGAAACCTACACGATCCAACCATCACCTTCATTACTTGCTATCCTACTTAAGGTGAGTTCGTAGCCCCACTTTCTATTGTTTAACTATTTTACAAACCCATGGGGGGAATACATGCTATTATTTTTCTACTCGAACACAATGCTTTCTACTGTATGCTATCCGACTATGTTTTATTGTCACTAAGTAACGATTGCCATGTTCGAAGTCCCTATATCATGAACCATTAGTCACTACCTTTAGTGAACGCGAATATTGTGAATAGATCTATTGGGATTGACGGATCCCATTTGTGTTGAACAACGATGAGTTCACACAAATGCACTATATTTGAGATTTAGCGGTATAATGGCAAAAGTACCTCGATAGGGCTTCTATAATGCCAATTTTGTTGGTTCGATGTTAATGTTTTGGTTGCATGAGCTTAGTGAAATAAATAACGATTTTGTTTTCTAACTATGAGTGTGAGTCTATAGCTCACACTACGACATATTGTGTTCAAACGATTTAACTAAACTCTACGAATTCCACTCAACCTTTGTGTTGACCTCTCAAGCATGTATTTCAGGTTCATGACGATCAAGGATGGTACGGAAGGGCACGGATACTCAAGAGGGCTATAAATTTTATTATCATTCAAAACTCATTTAATGTAAATTGTAAACATGGAACCATCTGGGACCTCATTTTGTAATCTCTGATATTTATATAATTTGAATGATAAATCTTTTAAAACGACTCAATTGGAGTTCGTTTTCTATTATTGTGACTATTGTGCCTTCAAGTAACACCCAGTTCGAATTCCGCTGCATCCATGAATTGGAGGTGTTACAGATTGGTACCAGAGCCATGGTTATAGAGAAACGGGTCTAATTGAGACCTAAACTATAACTACAATTACAAGCAAAAACATTTTATAGCCTTCCGCTCTTCGTGCCTTCCATCCTCCAGACGATTATGGACTTATTATGCATGTTATGCTACATAAACATATTAGTATATTGCTATATATATGCTTGCCATATTTTGAGCACTCCCCATAAACGATAGAATTATTTTAACATTGTAATTCTTCTTATAGAAATCATGTGCGTACGCACTTCTCCCGATTATGTGCCCACTCTACCTAATAACTTCCAAGTCTTACTACCCTCACCCGAGTTCGGATTTGACTTCGTAAATGCCTTCGCTTCTGATGACGAAGAAGAACCTTTCGAAGAATCAACCGACGAAGAAGAGGATGAACCAATGCCAAATATTTTTGCATCGAATACTTCTAATTATTTTGAACAAAATTGGGTTGAGGCAGACTCCGAGGAGGATAATGAATACGAATATGTACTAGAACCATTACCACCACCACTATCACTTCCCTTTGATATCCCTACATGTGATGAATTGGATCACTCACTATGGATTGTACCTCGACCACCATTGATCCAACAAGAAAGTCAACATGAAAACTACAGCTTCTCAAATTTCATCGACTCGTACCTCTATGACACACTAAACCAAGAAGTTGCCGATCAATCAGAGCTGCTCGGACCTTCTAATCCACAATAGACTAGTGTGATGATACTAGTTAACTTTTGTACTACTAAACTGATTAGACTCAGTTAGTAAATGTTACGAAATCTATGTAATAACTAGCGATAGTAAAAACGTTGTAATTACTAAACTGAAAGTATCAGTTAGTAAATTTTGAAGAAGCTTGTAATAGGTTTCGATTTTGTAAATCAACCAACGTTGTACGAATAAAACTCTTGTTTTATACTATCATATGTTATGCCTTTAAATCTTCAACATAATTATTCTATCATTTCCTAACAAAAATCATGCTTATTTCACAACTCTCTACTTACGACGTATCTTTTGAACAATAGAATCATGGCGCCAAAGAAAAACACACCACCAACAATGACGCAAGCCGCCATCCGCAAACTGGTAAAGGACAGTGTCAATGCAGCACTTATCACGGAACGAGCAGCCGTAGCTGCAGCAGCTGCCGAAGCCACCACAACTGCTGGTGCCGCTGATGCTGCAGCAGCTGCTGATGCTGCAGCAGCCGCAGAAGCCGCCACTGCTGCGGAAGCTGCTATAGCTGCAGAAGCGGCCAGAATTGCCAGTCTTAACCTTGGAGGACCGAACTCAACTACCCCTCCGGTGACCAATGTTACTACAGTACCAAAGGGTTGCTCGTTCATTTCCTACTTGAAATGTGAACCCATCAAATTCAAGGGTACTGAAGGAGCTGTAGGTCTGAACCGCTGGTTTGAAAAGGCGGAGTCGGTGTTCTTGGTTAGTAAATGTACCGAGGGGGATAAAGTTCAGTATGCCACGAGTACTCTGTTGAATGAGGCGTTGTCCTGGTGGAACTCAATTGCTCAACCCATGGGCATTGAGAATGCCTACAAAATTACTTGGGCTAATTTGAAACAAATGATGATCAAGGAATACTGTCCTCGCAGTGAAATACAGAAGTTGGAGGTTGAATTCTGGGATCATACGGTTAGGGGAAATGATATCATAACCTACAATCGTCGATTCCAAGAATTGAGGATACTTTGTCCAACAATGGTTTCCACAAAGGAAAAATTGTTGGAAAGGTATATCTGGGGACTTCCATCAAGCATACAAGGGCATGTAACTTCGGCAAATCCAAAGGAACTTGATGAAGCTATGCGGATGTCCCGCAACCTCATGGACCAAGTGGTACGAATGACAGAAACCCGAAAGCAAAACAACCTCAACACCAACAACAACACCAACAACGCCAGCAATACCAATAACCCCAACAATTCCAACTACAGTAACAACAATAACAATAGGAACAACAACAACAAGCGACCATGGGATGGTAACCATGGAAGTAACAACAACAACAACAACAACAACAACAACCAAAATCAAAACAACAACCATCATAACCAGCAAAACAAAAGACAAGAGACCGCAAAGGCTTATGTGGCTGCACCAACTAGAGGCGCAGGATATACCGGGAATGCTCCACTCTGCAATAAGTGTAACTTCCATCACTCAGGTTCTTGCCCGGCTAAGTGTCGCAACTGTCAGAACACTGGACACCTTGCCAGAGATTGTAGAGTAAAGGATGTAGCTACCGGTAGCAACACACAACCGATAGTTATATGCTTCGGGTGTGGAGAAAGTGGACATTACAAGAACCGATGTCCCCAAAACCAAGGTCAACAAGTTGAAGAAAACCAAGATTGAGCATATATGATAAGAGGATAAGGAGCTTATCAGAATCTCAACAACACTACAGAACGATGAAGTTTAGAAATTAGCAGTCATGTTTATTTATGCACTATGTTGTACTACGTGTATCCCTAGTAATGGGAGTTTTTATGACTTAAGAATATTTAATGTTCAATAAACGACTCTTTGTGATAATTCTTATCTATTGTACTTTCTATCTCCAAATCAATTTGACTAATTAGCAGACTATTACCACTCTATAAGATTTACTCAGTTATCTTATAAACCATTCAACAAATTTTACTTCAAGCTAATTTGTTATCACTTTATTGTTTCACATTATTTTACTCCAAGATATTCTACCACCATCCTAGAAAAATCACTTCGTTGATACCACCCTATAAATCAATATCATGCCTTCATTTCCAACTTTCATCACAAACCACTAAATCTCAACATACCAAAATGAAGAACACAAACCTTCTTAACCTTCTCACCATCATCATTTTCACAACCCTTAATCCCACAAGCTCACTTTCTGATCTTGATGCACTTTTAAAGCTCAAATCATCCTTAGTTACACCACAAGCAACCTCATCAGCTTTACAAGATTGAATACCATACGTGACTAAACCGAACATCACATTATCGGTCCTAAATTATACATAGCCTGATCACCTATGTCTAATTCAGGAGGGATCATGTTATGCTGGGAGCAGTCACCCGAATGTTTTCTTAGAAACAAACTTCTCATAAGTAACCTCATACTACGCCATACACTGAAACGACAAATCAAACTACATCACTCTAATCCTCATAAGTAACCACACCTCTTCATCGACACAACTCCAATGTATAACACACATAGAACTTCGGGACGAAGTTCCCCGTAAGGGGTAGAGACTGTAACAATTCGCAATTTCAGGTTAACTTTTATTCCCGAAAATTTCACTATTCACTTTTTACTATTCACTTTTCACTATTCATCTCAGAAATTTTTATTTCATATTCTTGTAAGTTTAACTATTTTAACGATAATCCGAGAGTTTGACGCTCGTCGGATCATTTCTGCAAAAATCACAAAGCCGTGTCCGAGATTTACTTTTAGGTTTAAACGTCCTTCCAGCATCCCGATATATCCATAAAACATTATAAACAATAGAAATATGATTTTCTATCATTTTATGACAATTCCAAAAGTTTTGGAATTTTACGTTTTCCAGTTCAGCGTTTTACGCGAATTACGCGTTTTAGACCCGTGTTTCCAGTTTTTAGCAGGGTTTTAGCACCCGATAGAACCTACCACTCATTTTATATTTTATTATGGACTATATGGACATGTTTAACAATACTTTCAAATTCCATAATTTTACGACACCCGATTTTACGTTTTGAGGCTTAATCATTTACGATTGGCATTTCCCGGAGTCAAAACTCATCCAATATCTTGGATAATATCAAGCAAAGCACACCTCACCCTCCCTAGCTTATTGAAACCGCCAATAGGGGGGGAGTCACCTTGGTGTGGCTTGATCTTGTCCATTGATTCTTTAGATCATTACAAGTATCTTAACTAACCATGGTTAAATTCTAACCCAATATATGGTTAACTATTCTTCCTACCCTATAAATACCAAGCTAAACACATGAAATTCCTTGCACCCTCCTCTCTTTATCTATCAAAGTCCTAAAACCCTAAGGCACTTTTCTTATATTTTGTAAGAAAGTTAACTAGTTTTTGAAAGAAAACTAGTGTTTGATCTTCAATCTTGGAAATTTTCTAAGAAAAGTTGTTATAACTTTAAAGTCTCCTAAAAGACGTAGTTATAATCTTCAAATAGCTTCGGACTTTCAAGAAGGCGTCGTTATAATCTTCAAATAACCTTGGTTTATCAAAGATTGCAAAGGGTTGAAGCAAGTCTATCAAAGTCCATTTCCTTACTTGTTACTTCCTTTCTTTATTAGAAAGCCAAAAGTTGTAAGCCTAAACCTAACATGCTTCTTGTTTATTAATCATGTTCATATCATTTACATATTATTCTTGCTATATTATGTCTTGTATTATTGTCCATGATGTATAAAAATGAGTAAAAGATGTTGTTATAATGGATTGTTAAAACAAGTTACTAAAACAAGTAAAGTAGTGACTTTCTTGGTAAGACCTGATCAAAATGGTAAAAATATGATATTGGATTATTACATATTGTAGTAGAGGACCTAACAAAGAAACCGTAGCAATTTGAACCACCTAAAAAGAGTATACGAGTCAAAAGTTATGGCGATTTGAAGTTACCAAAGATTTCCGGCAAAACTGCCTAAAAAAAAAACTTCTGTAACAGAACCTAAAACACGCAAAAAGAGGCCTTTCTGGTCCGATTCATGAAAAAGTTAAAACACGAAAGTTGTCCGGAATCACGTTTTCGTTCAGGCTTAAAGAGGCTCGAGCCTTGAAAATGCTTTCTGAGTGAGATATTTCTCAGTTTCTTAACAGCTATTTACATATATACAAGTCACTATATTATGGTTATACTTTAAAAGGAACAAGAGGTCTTATGACCTATAATCAAGACCACCACCATGGCTAGAGCCAAGGTTGTGTCTCATGACCTTGGAACAAGGACCAAAGGTCATGGCTAGGCCATGACGAAATGACCATACCAACTTACATAGGCGTAAACATGAAACAATGGAATTGGCGATATTTTGAACAAGCAATTTGGATCTACTTCACTTAAAAAGGAACCATGAGATATTACAAGGAAAAATGGTCATACAAGACTTATGAAACTACCCCTAATAACAATCTTCATGTACTAATAAACTTTCCTAAGTTTATTCAAATATCGGACATGTAACTTTTCGGATCGAAACTTATATCTATATATTTTATCAACTACTACAATAGTAGGGAGCCTCATGTGAGGAGTTCATTATGTAAGCCATCGAGATGAGTTGTGGATTTACGAATTAAAGTGTCCTGGCTCCTCGAACGCTTACTAACATGACTTCTGAATTATGTCGGTCCGAACGGTAGTAAACGATATACAAAACATACATGTTCATGAATCTTTTCTTTCAAAGACTTACAATATACATCATACCACATCATGGACTAAATGCAAGATATATATATATATATATATATATATATATATATATATATATATATATATATATATATATATATATATATATATATATATAGGCACTCATTCATATTCTTTACTCCGATCCTAAGTCGCAACATTCTATTATAGGTTGCTCGTAGAAACCTACACGATCCAACCATCACCTTCATTACTTGCTATCCTACTTAAGGTGAGTTCGTAGCCCCACTTTCTATTGTTTAACTATTTTACAAACCCATGGGGGGAATACATGCTATTATTTTTCTACTCGAACACAATGCTTTCTACTGTATGCTATCCGACTATGTTTTATTGTCACTAAGTAACGATTGCCATGTTCGAAGTCCCTATATCATGAACCATTAGTCACTACCTTTAGTGAACGCGAATATTGTGAATAGATCTATTGGGATTGACGGATCCCATTTGTGTTGAACAACGATGAGTTCACACAAATGCACTATATTTGAGATTTAGCGGTATAATGGCAAAAGTACCTCGATAGGGCTTCTATAATGCCAATTTTGTTGGTTCGATGTTAATGTTTTGGTTGCATGAGCTTAGTGAAATAAATAACGATTTTATTTTCTAACTATGAGTGTGAGTCTATAGCTCACACTACGACATATTGTGTTCAAACGATTTAACTAAACTCTACGAATTCCACTCAACCTTTGTGTTGACCTCTCGAGCATGTATTTCAGGTTCATGACGATCAAGGATGGTACGGAAGGGCACGGATACTCAAGAGGGCTATAAATTTTATTATCATTCAAAACTCATTTAATGTAAATTGTAAACATGGAACCATCTGGGACCTCATTTTGTAATCTCTGATATTTATATAATTTGAATGATAAATCTTTTAAAACGACTCAATTAGAGTTCGTTTTCTATTATTGTGACTATTGTGCCTTCAAGTAACACCCAGTTCGAATTCCGCTGCATCCATGAATTGGAGGTGTTACATATATCAGCCAAATGTGCAAGGAATCATGGGGCCGTAGTAGTTTTGCTAGATGCATGATTGAAGTGAAGTTGGATGAGGTGCTTAGGCATAGCCTCACTGTTGAGATACCTTTACTTGATGGATCGGGTGTGACTATTGAGAAGATACGGGTTGAATACGAGTGGCAACCACCTCGTTGCGACAAGTGTAAGATACTTGGGCATACTCTGACTGACTGTCCTAAAGTTGTTATACCTCCTGTTCAGCCTGCTAAGCCTGTTAATGATGGTTTCAAGACTGTTAATAACAGGAAGAAAGGAAAGCAAGGTGGTCCTACAATTCCGGATCAAGAGGGTTTACTAAACCTGTTGTAGGTAAGCAATTTCACTATCAACCCAAAAAGACTCCTCCTGAACCTAAGAAAGTTGGTGGCACGAAGAAGAAGACTTCTGATGTGGTTAGTTCTAGTGGAACAAAGATTTCTACATCTAACCAGTTTGATGCTCTTAATATGGATGATACTGATGCTTTTGGTATTCCTACTATTGACACCTACAAGGATGTGGATTCTGGTAGTACAATGGAAGTTAATCAGGATGAGTCGTTAAACAGTAATGCATTACAAGAACCGCTTGTGAGTGATTCAGTAGGAACAAAGGAAGTTGGTTCTGCTCCTATAGTTGAGAAAATTGGGAAGCTTGAAAAGCTACTTATTGATGGGAAAGCTACTCTTGTGGATGATGATGGTATTCCTATTCCGTCTACCTCTTTCACTAAGAGGGCTAACCCATTTTAAAAGGTAGGTGAGATTGTGGTTTCTGACAGTGATGATGATGAGGTTCTTAACACGTTCGACGAATCAACAAATCTTTTTGGTGGTGGTCATGAGTGTGAGGATGAGTTTGATGACTATGATGATTATTCGAAGCAAATTTATGGTCTTCCAGAGAAATTGAATGCTCTTAATGCCATTTATGGCTTTAATCTCCAAGGTCGTAAGAAGTAGTTTATATTTTTGTCAGAGTCTTTTGTTATCATGTGGTTAGTGGTTTGTTTTCTTGTTCTAAATAGGAAGTATCTTGTTATGTAAGCTTTTCGCCTATGTAACGGGCTGAGATATGAGATTCACCCATATCCGTTATACTTAAATGCTTTTTGGTGTAATATATTTACCGGGTCGTTGGCCTTTTATCCAAAAAAAAAAAAAAAAAACCTTTTATAAATGAATCTAATTAAAAAATTGTATTAAAAAGTATCATTTTTACAAATATGTTGCATTTTCTATATAATATGCAAATCCGAACACCGGTTTCAAAAGTATTTTTTTTATACATACTTATTATCAAGCAGAAGCACAAACAGAATAAGTAAATAATCAAAACACCTAATAAAACAATCAAAGAAGACTTAAATAAATAAATAAAAATTATTATATAACCAGGAGAGTTTAATTAACCAACTAACTGTTAAAAAATATATATTTACCATTATATTGTGTTTATAAAAATAATTGCAATTGTGTGGTATGAAATATATTTACTATTAATTTTAGTTATTGTAATATGAAATTTATTAATAAAAGTGTAATCATTTTCTACACGTATATATTGGCTGACAATTGATATATTTACTACATTCCAACTCAAAGCATTACTTTAATTTATTCAACACATTTGAAAAAGATGATAACCATTTTTTTTCAATAAAGCTATACATTATTGCAAAAAAAAAAAAAAAAAAAAAAAAAAAAAAAAAAAAAAAAAAAAAAAGGGAATGAAACATCACATTCAACAAAAGAATAGGTTCATCAACAGATGGATACTCACGAACACATCTTGTAAAAAAAGATGTGACACCAACTGGCTAATATAAGCAATTTAAAAAGGTATTTAAAATTCGTTGGTGATTTCATCACCCTCATCTCATATTTCATCATCTAATTGTTTACATTATAAATTTCAGAAAGTATATTTAACACTTCCTTAAATTACATATCCTAAAAATGGTATTTACATGGTTCATCAATTTTTCTTTGACAAACTCATTGTACTATGAAAATTGTAGCAACTAGGCTATTTATATCCTCCTACACTTTTGATCTCTATGAAATGTAGTTTTTTTTTTGAACGGTAAAAGATATATTAAAACTAGCAAGATGCTAGAGAATTAAAAAGGATTACATAGCCAATCTGTCAAACTAGCAACCTTCTTACGTCTATACGTTAACCAAGTAAAAGAAAATAAATGAATGGAATCAAAAATATAATATTTTCTCATATTGTGAGAGTTAAACATGACATTATTTCGATACTTCCAAATGACCCAGAACATAGAGGTAATGATAGCATACATATGATCCTTCTTAACTTTTGCACCCTGCATATTGTCAATCCAAAATATCCAATCGGTGTACGAAGGCATCGAGAAATCAAAAATGTTACACCATATACGAATCAATCTCCAAACATTTGAGACAACTTTGCAAGAGAAGAATACGTGATCATTTGATTCGACATTATTATTGCAAATCGGGCAAAGAATAGAGTGAATTTCTAAACCACGTTCGGAGAGATTTAGATGATGCGGAAGCTTATCCAAACGCATTCTCCATATAAAAATATTTACCATTCTAGGAAGGCAAGTGTTGCATATGGTAGCTAGATTCAAAGACGGAAGAAGTTGTTGATCAACATATGCTCTAATAGAACCCACTAAAAACAAACCGTCCAATCCAATCCAATGTATCCGGGCAAGATGATAATGTGAAATGTTGTGGTTAGAAGATTAAAAAACAAATATATATTTAAATTAGAATGAAATGCCATAAATGGCTAATATTTCTAAACATGCTATTAAAAACCAGCTTCCTAGCGCAGTTGGCCATCAGCTATTTTAGAAGCCTTGGTCTAGCTATGTGATGTCTAGCTTGATCCAACAAAGGACGCGAGTTCGAATCCGTTCTGCAGCATGATTGGGTATTGGGTGGAGGTATTTCACAGTCATCAAACCTTTGCTGAGTAAGGTTGATGGGTACCATTATGGTACACAAGGTTGAGGTGTCCATGCAAATTTACACTTTTGATCCAATATTTTTATTAAAGAGAATTAGTTAGTAGTTAAAAACTCTAACCAGCCACATGTCTTGCTAATCGTCAAAGTTTATAACTGCAAGCAAGGTCAACATCTGACCCATTATCCAAACCAACGTTTTCTATATGTTGCAAATAACTTTCTCTTTAAAAAAATAAAAAGTATACCACTTTAGCAATATATTTCAACAAAAAAGGTTAGCTATCAATATTGTCACAAAACTTATTATTCACGACTCACGAGTTTCAGCTTTAAACAAAGTGAAGAAAAGTTACCTGAATCTATGTAGTACACTTGTTTTGGCTTTGAATTTATATTGATATTTCATAAAGTATGGAAGTAGACTGGCAATTCATAAACTGATTTTGAGACTTTAAATGTGAAACATACATGCTTAATGCATTACATTCATTGTAACGTGTAATGCCCAAACACACATACATATCCGACGGCCCCCCCTCCTAAAACGACACTCCCCCAGACCGCGTACACAAATCGTCAAGGTGTTTTCTAACAAGATAAATGTAAAGAACGAGGAAAGTGTGTATGACTTTTGTCCAAAACTGAACAGATTAACCTAATTTTAGATTTATTAAGAAATCTATCTATTTATCATTAGCATCTATATAACCTACATGTACAATATTCACCAAACAAAAGAAAAAAAGATTAACTAGTTAATTACATACTAGTATCATTTAGATTTAATTACATACTACGTACTAAAATAAATTATTCAATATCGCTATAGTTATAGTTTATTGCAATTGTTGATGTTCGTGTTCACCTCATAAAAAGAAAAATAGTACTAATAAAAATAAATGCTAATTTTTATTAGAACTTTTGGATTCATTACATTAGATTAGAGACTTTGTAAAGAGTGTTATCATATGAAATTATTTGGTGTAAAATCTTTGAAGATGAAGAAAGTTGATTTAAATCATCACACCTTCTAAACTTGTAATGTGTTTGGCACAATAATGATCAAATTAGTTCATAAAGTTGGGACATAAGGTATAATAACAGGATAAGTAAGTGAAAAGAAAAAAAAAATGATTAGATGATAAAAAAAAAAAAAAAAAAAAAAAAAAAAAAAAAAAAAAAAAAAAGTCTATGTAACAGTCGATCTCTTAAAATTTATATTGACATTGCTAATTTTATTTAGGTTTTATTTTTGTTACTTATATATGACAGAAAAGTCATGTCATATAACTAAATTCGTTTAGTATTCTTGAGCAAAGATCTTTTTCAGCTAATGATTTATCCAATAGAGATATAGAACTAAACTGTTTTCTTTGTCTAGTAGCCAGTTTTAAGAAAAGTATTGGAGTCTTTCTATCTAACAATATCATCCGGGATAAATTCAACACTCTTGATATGTAAAATTCCTTTCTAACAGTTAAAAGCTCGTACAAAAGATATATATGCAATTATTATTTTAGAAGAATATGTACGCAATTTTCTTCATATTATAAAACAACATTTTGTACTTTGTAGCATCATCTTTTGGAGAGACGATATATACTTATGTATAATACAGTATACAAGTAGTAAAATGCTAGGTACTACCGTACTACAACAATAATAACATATACAATGGGAGAAAAACAAATCCACTTTTAACAAATACATAATACAGGTTTAAACAAAGGAACATGATATTCCTTCCTACTATTTGTTCATACAAATATTACTACTTGGATGATTGTGACAAGAGGTTCAAGAGGAAGAAGAGAAGAGGAACCACCGTCCGATGGTGCTTTTACGAAAGTATGGTCACCGGTGGCTAATACCTTCTCGACACTATCGAACCTGAAATCCACTCTAGAAAGATCAGTGAGTTAAATCAAAAGAGAAAATTAGTGCATGACATATATTATATGATTGTACGGGTAAAAATATGAGTAGAAAGATTATGTAAGAATATATAACAATGCGGGAAAATATTTTCATTTTTTTTCTTGAATGACGAAGTATGATCACTTCTTTTTACACATGCATGCGATATAACATTAACTTTGGCATATCATAAATCGAGTCACAGCCAATGTTTTGAAAACCGGGTTCGAAATCGACCCGGTCGAGTCACCGGGCACCGGTTCGACCGCCGGGTCAACCCGGTTTTCAATTTATTATTTTTTTATTTTTTCGACCGGTTCGACCGCCGGGTCAACCCGGGATTTTATTAAAAAATTTTGAAAAAAGAAACCCGGCCGGGTTTCGAGAACCGGGTTGACCCGGGTCACTCAAAACCCGGCGGGTCTAACCGGTTAACCCGGTTTTAAAAACCCGGATTTTTTACCTGTTTTCTTGGCCGGAACCGGTCGAACCAGCCGCGTCGACCCGGGTTTCAAAACACTGGTCACAACACAAATAAGAATTTAGACATACTAAGTTGTTAATTGTAAGACTTTTTATTTTTATGTGTTTAAAACCAATTTATATATTATCCTTTACAAACTCAAAGATCTTTCATTTTTTTAATCTTTATAAATCTGAAATGAACAATCTTTATAGTATATGCTTTATACCATATGTGTTTTACGTAAACAAATGGCTATAAATACAAGCCATGAACCACAAGCCTACTCACTCACTCATAAACTGATATCCATGGCCATGGCTTTCTCCAAAGCTTCATGCCAATCAACTCTCATTTTTGTATTATTTTTGTTATGTAATTTGAGAGCTTTAGAAGCTCAAACACCACCTCCAGCTCCTGGGCTATCGTACACATTTTACCAGACTACTTGTCCTAATCTCGAAACCATCATACGACAACAACTTCAAACTGTTTTTGCGTCCGATATTGGCCAAGCTGCTGGTTTGCTTCGGCTTCATTTCCATGATTGCTTCGTTCAAGTATGTTTAGTCTTCATTTTTCGTTTTGGCATTTTTTTTGGGTACCTCTAAAGTATGTTCAAAGAGATTTCCAATCTTTTCTTTTAGAGTTCTTGAATTTGCAGATGAAAACCTAAGAACTACGTACTGTTACTTAACTGGTATATTCACATATTGTGATCTAAGTGCTTATCTGCTTATTATCTACTTTAGTTTCGGGTTGCAAAAATACTTTTAGTGTTTAGCTAGATAAAAGTAAGCTGATCAAGTTAGTTTTTAAAGAATTAATAGGCAGTTATGAATAAGCAATCACAAACACCTCCATAATCGCAAAAAATACCTGGTTCTGTTATTGACTATCTAAATTTCATTTTTAGCTGTTCAAAGAATATATTTCATGTTCGTAAAAGAATAATATGGAACATTTAAAGGTATATATATTCTCTTAGGATACACTTTTTTACGACCAACTTGAAGAACATATCCTAACTTTTTTTTTTTTTTTTTTTTTTTTTTTTTTTTTTTTTTTTTATCTAATAACCTTGATATTCAATATTTAGGCTATGTTTGTCAAAAATAACTGTGAGCAGTAGCAGTGAGTAGCCACAACTCACTGCTCACCGCTCATAGCTTGTTTAAAAAGTATTGGAAAAATGAGCATTCTTAAAAAATAGGAAAGCTCACCGCTTTTATGCTAAACGGACATTAAAAATCAAAAAGCTCATTGCTCACCACTCATCGTCCAAAAAGCTCTAAAAAGCTCTGCACCAAACATAGCAATAATTGATTAAGTCATGATATTTGAGTCTATCATATCGTTTTCAATTTCTAAACTTATGTTTATTTTGGGAAAAAAAAAGAAGGTATCCACATTGCATGTTGTCATGTTTGGACCGAAGTAATTATACATGTCATATTATATCACGTGTAAATAAAATACTCGTATCACACATAACAAAAAGTTGACAGTTTTCTAGATTGTACACATGCCAATTTTACGTTTTTCAAATCGAGAAATAGATTTATGGTAGGAGTAATTAACATACTCACATGAGTCACATGGACATGATGCCCTCAATAATCAAACAAGAAAAGTTACTGTCAAATCGCTATATGTCCTTGCTGTTTTAATAAAATTGATCCACGTTATTTCCTTAAAAAAAATAAAAAAATAAAAAAATAAAAATAAAAAATAAAAAAAATAAAAAAATAAAAAAAATCATTGTTTCTTTCTTTTATAGAAAAGTGGCAAAAACTTGTCAAATTTGCTTAATTACTGACTTGAGTTTAATTAATATTATGCTAGGGTTGCGATGGATCGGTGTTGCTAGATGGCTCAGCCAGTGGACCAAGTGAGAAAGATGCACCACCGAACTTGACCTTGCGAGCACAAGCTTTCGTGATCATAGAAAATCTTCGTAGGCTTGTCCACGCTGCTTGCAACCGAACGGTTTCTTGTGCTGATATTACTGCCCTTGCAGCTCGTGACGCAGTGTTCCTAGTAAAAAATTCAACTCGATCTTATAGAATTACAATATGTTCTACTTAATAAGAATCATCATTAACGATTTATTTACTTGTTATGATGCAGTCGGGTGGTCCAAACTATAGCATACCTTTGGGAAGACGTGACGGGCTTACCTTTGCTACAAGGAACGTAACGCTAGCAAACCTTCCTCCACCAACAGCAAACGCGAGTGTTATATTGTCCTCCCTTGCCACAAAAAACTTCACTCCCACGGATGTTGTATCGCTCTCTGGCGGTCACACTATTGGAATAGGCCATTGCGGGTCTTTCTCTAACCGAATCTTCCCATCACGAGATCCTAGTATGGACCAAACCTTCTTCAACAACCTAAGGTTAACTTGCCCAACAAATACTTCCAACAACACAACTGTCTTGGACATTAGGTCTCCAAATGTGTTTGATAATAAGTATTATGTTGACCTCATGAATCGCCAAGGGCTTTTCACCTCGGACCAAGACTTGTACACTGATAGTAGAACGAGGACCATTGTCACAAACTTCGCGGTTAACCAATCACTATTTTACGAAAACTTTATAAATGCAATGATAAAGATGGGACAATTGAGCGTGTTAACGGGCACACAAGGGGAAATTCGTTCAAATTGTTCACGTATAAACTCGAATGACTTGTTCATATTACCAAACATGGAAAACGACCAAGACGAGAAGGTGGCATCATATTAAGGGTGATCTTGTGTTTAAGACTTTGTCGAAATAATGTAATAACATGCAAGATCTTTCTGAAAATATGTTTGTTTCGGAGTGATTGTATCTATGTAATGATGTTACGACTTACGAGTATTTGGTGTTTTGTATGCCAAAATAAAAACTGAGACGCGTGTATGTGTCGAATAGTTTTGGCTTATATAAACATGTTACGTCCATAAAATAAGTGTCGTGTAAATTAGTTTTATGTTATGATTGTAGTGTACTTTTATTTTCTGAGAAAATTACAACAAATTAAAAGACCAATATTGCGGGGCTTTGCCCATTCGATCTAGGCCAATTTCGAGGGCTTCCGAATTCGAACTTCTGCTCTGCGTAAGAACTTGCGTCTACAATGTGCACAGCCTCAAAAAGCTACGTAGTAGTTTTTTTTTTTTTTTTTTTTTTTTTTTTTTTTCTGGATTACATAGAAACGTCCACTGTTTATCTCTAGTAATTAGCTAGAGATTGGGCCTAATCTGAACGATAGTAGTTTAAGCCTTTAAGGCCTATTTATTTGGCCTAATTGTATCAACCCACAAAAGTCTAACTTATGAGTTATGACATAAACTGGGATCTTAAAAATCGTACCCACTAAAATATCTTGGAATATGATTGATCATGCATGCAAATATTTTTTACATTTTAATCTCTAATAAATTAACTCAACTTTGTTTCGATATCCTTAACTCCTTAAGTATAACGAAATGAACAAATATTGTTCAACCTAATCCTTTTTAGGTTCGTGCTTATTACGATGATTAAGATTACTCGATACACAAGAAAAACACATGTCAAGCAATTTTGCTTTTTTATATTACATTATTACCTCTGATGTATCAATATTGTTTTGACTAAATTATTAGAACTTATCCCAAACAAGACAAGTTTTTAGCTTGAATGATGAATACATTTAGTTGCTGTAACAGATCAAGTTACAATTTTTTTATTTTTTTATTTTATTTTTATTTTTTGTTTATTATTATTTTTTTATGTGTGTGTATAAATAAACCCGATCGTAGTGCTGGGTTACATCAGTTATTATTTAATATCAACAATCTAAAGACAATGTTTGGGATGGTTCGATACTTTTTAGCTAGTTTTCCTTGATAACAATGTTGTACATTTAATATATATATTCAACGACTTTTTTCTTTGTTTAATGAAATTGTTGCTTTCTAGATAAAGAATATATATTTAACGACTTCTTTTTGAAATATAAAGGAATTGTAAACATTAAACTGTTGACCATGGCTACCTATCAGATTAATGGAAGTATTCTTATATCATAAAAGCACAAAATATAAGAAAATGAGAATCTTTTTAGTTCGCTAGCGTGTGGTTTCAAAAATATTATGTTCTTTTTAGTTATCATTGTTCTCATAATTTGTGGATTTACCTATAGTAATACATTTGAATCCTTTCATATATTAAAAATCAGTTTAAACATGACATACATAGATTTCAATGTGACCATGATGGTGAATTTGATAACATCCAACTCTTTACTGTTTTCTCAACACATGGCATTCAGATTCGATTCTCTTGCCCTCAAACCTCCCAACATAATGAGAAATCGGAAGATATGGTTCGTACGTTACTTTTCCAATCTTACCTTCTACTTACATTCTCGGTCGAGGCTCTTTATATGGTCGCTTACTTATTAAACATGCTCCCCTCCTCATCTATAAAGAACCCGACTACGCACCCATCTACGCATCTTTGGTTGTCTTCGTTACCCCATTTACGTACCCCGCATAAGCTCGCTGCTCGAGCCACACCTTTCATATCTTTAGGGCATCCCCCTACCATAGTGGCTACTGATGTCTTAACAGTGGCCTATACACCAGCTTGATATTAAGAACGCGTTCTTTAATGGTGATTTTTCGGAGGCCGTATATATGTATCAACCATTAGGGTTTATGGATTCTCGTTTTCCTCATCATGTGTGTCGCTTACAGAGATCCCTATATGGTTTGAAGCAAGTAGCTCATGCCTAGTGAATTTTGTTTCATCTGCTATCAAGGTGAGTTTTCATGCCCCCTTTTTATATTTCTCGAGAGAAAATGATACTCAAAGTCTATTTCAATTATTTTATTCTTGTTGTGCTAAATCACTTTATTTCTTTAGACAAATTATGTGTTTATAAGTGTGTATGTGAGCTTAGCGGTTGATCAGTACATGTTTATGATTGCTATACTACTATTAAGCCAACAGTTTTAGCTCCAGCTGGTAGTCGACTTGTTAGAAAGTCTATTGTGCACATGATCACGAGGTGGTCGGATACATACAACATTAACCATTGAAGTGGTTGGATACATACAACATTAACCACTATGGTGGTTGGATTAATAATTATCACTATTTGCTGCTATGCTTTTATTATACACTGTTGTATTATTACACTGTTGTCTTACTTGTATGCTATGCACATCAAACTGCGTCTTATTATTTTAACCTACGAGCTCACTAACATTATTTTGACATTTTCGATTATTCATTTTCAGGTAATACTAATAACAATGTTTAAGGAGGATTGAGTTCTTGCATGGCTTAGCGAGACCTTAGGCGACATTATCTTGGACTATTTTATTTTGATTAAGTTTGATATTGCACTTTAGTGGATCATGTTTGTTTTTGTTTAGAAATTTTCCCGGTTGTGGGATTTATATGACTTCATGACTATGTTTGTCGTGGTTGCAACTAATAGCGATACAAGTCTCTACTTTTGTCGGGAGTCGTTATCACATTTTGGTTATGATTTTTCATTTAATGAATTATCTATTGCTTTATATCAATATGTTGTGACGATCTCTCCATCACGCCTCGCATTTTTGCCACCGAATACAACTTAATTTGCGGTCATAAATCACCAATAAGTAGTATTCGACAGTTATATTCTGAAGCTTAATAATAGGCTAATGATTTGCGCACTCTAAAAAATTATTTGCACACTCAAGGTACAAGTAGTTGAAGCAGAATGTTTTAATATTGTACAAATGTTTAATGCACAAATGGAGTGTCCCAATCAATTTTTAAAGTGTGCAAATCAATTCCCTTAATAATACGATATAAAGACTAACCGAACACTTAAGGTAAACGCAAGAACTTAGGGTTCCATCAAGTCTAACACAATCAAGAGGAAAATAATATGCCTAAACCACATAAATCATAAAATGTTCGTGTTCTATACCTCAGGAATCACATACGCACATAAGTCTAACTAAATGCCGAAATGTCTGATTAATAATCAAAGTTGACTAACCTGATTTGGTGACGATTGTCACATTAAGCTTCTAACATCATATCAAATGATGAATTCATAACTAGGGTCCATAAAACTTCAATTTAAGACCTTAATGATGGTTGATTCTAACACTGAGACTTGCAAAAACTCACCAAAACACCACTCTAACTCCCTAGAAATCCTCCTTGAAACTTTCTTAGCACATATACGATGATATGGAATTTTCCCTTCAAAAATCCCTAAGTATGCCATGTCCCAAGCACAACAGACGTTTTTTTATGATAAAAATTATGTATTTATGAGGTGATTAGACTAAAAGGGAATCTAACTATATATAAAGAATGAGTTGCAAGTTGAGCATTAATTGAGCATTGAATTTATGTTATTGTGATGTTTTAAAGTAAAAGTGACAAAGTTAATAAAATTTCGGATGTAAGTAATGAAAATTGATATTTCGAACTGATAATTGAAGAATGTAAATATGAAAATTGATGAAAGGTATAAAGCCTCATTTATGATATGACTTCTTTCCTTCCATCTTCATAAACTGGTGTTGTTTCATATCCCGCTCATTCAATATTTGGAGGTAGTTATTATGTTCTTGAAGTGTATAAATACACTTCCTGTGTGGGTGCTATGAGCCATTCACATCTTCCATCTATACATTTTGTATTATCATGTCGAATTCAAATAAAAAACGAGTTAAAAACTATACTCTTGATCAGTTGAAAGAAGGCATTGATGGACCCGTTGTGGTGGTGATCTGTAGAACGTGGGATGTTCATAATATCAACGGTCGCTACCTTAGCACTGACTTTGTTGTATCAGATGAAAAGGTGAAATTTATCTGAATGCTTTGCATCATTGCACATGGTCTAATATGTATGTCATGGTAAATTGATGTTGGTTAATTCTTTTGCAGCAAAATGTCATGCATTGTTCCATGAGAATCAACGTCTCTTATTGTTTTGTTGACAAGATCCAGCCCGACGCTGTTGTCTCTATGAGGGATTTTTCTGTGCAACGGAAAGATGAGTACCGCGTAATAAGAGAGAACGATTATGCCATTGAGGTTAATGGTACAACAAAGATACGCAAAGTTTGCAACAAAGTCGGTGGCTTTTTGAGGCATCCGTTCCAGCTTATGGAGTTTGAGAATATCCAACCTACGGAAAAAAAATATCTGATTGGTACGTAGTTAACTATTAAATAACTATTAAAAGAATGAAAGTGCCAAATATATTTTAATTGGTTGCTTAAAATTCATGTATTTGATGTTGCAGATGTAATTGGTTTTGTTACAACCGTTGGAAGATCTGCACAGCCAAGAACTGCCTCAAAATATATTGATTTCTCCCTTATAAATGAAAGGTATTGATTTTTCCCCCTGTTCATATTTTCATGATAGTCTATTATGGTTCCATTTTAAAGTTACCCTGATAAATAACTGATTTTTTTTTGTTTCAGGGGTCGCGCCTTACGGGTCACTCTATGGGGAAAGTTGGGCGATCAGTTCTTGAATATGATGTCTACTCATTCTGGAAAGTACACTATAATCCTAACCTCCTTGACAGCCAAATATTTTAATGGTTAGTTTAAGTCCGTTTCATTTAGCATTAAAAACCCTGTTTGTCATATCTTTATATCTCTGTTTATCTTACAGGTCAACTGGTGTTTCTAGCTGTTCATCTACCCTTATCCTCGATAGCGATGATATTCCCGCTATTGTTATGTTTAAGGCTAAGATAAGGTATATTATCGTATGGTATGCAACATTTATGGTTTTTAAATAAAGTGTACTAATAATGACAACTAATCTCAGTGATATTGCTGGTGATGAGCCATTTTTGCCTATTTCGTCCACTAAAACACAAGTTGGGACCCTCGAGGAGTTGTTAACTTTGGGCCGTGACAGAGGCAAAGATGTATTATGTTTTTAATTTATAACATTCAAACATTCAAATATATAAGTGATGACATATTACCTGTTAATATTTCCATGTATCTTTTTTAGGACCCTATTACTTTCCACTGTGAGGCTAAAATCATTAGCATCATTACTAAGAACAGTTGGTATTACCCAGCTTGCGGAGGAGGAAAATGCAAAAAGGGTGTTACCCGCATCAATGGCCAACTTTGGTGTGATGCGTGCAATAAACCTGTTGAATACCCTAAACCCAGGTTATAATAAATCGTTTTTCTTTTTATTGCATGTTAAAAATATTAAAGCTTACTGATGTTTTGCCCTTCCAACAGGTTTAGGCTTGAAGTTGTTGTGAAGGATACTACGACCCAGGTTGTGATTGTGTTGTGGGATGAGACAGCTACAGAACTGACAAAAACGAATGCAAAATCTTTGCTTGATAGTCTTGAAGCGGAGGATGAAGACGATGCCCCCGCACTTCCAGCTGCTCTGACAAACACCTATGGTTCAGTACATGTGTTTGAGATAAAATCTCATACATATTTCAATCATGTTGAGTATGAAAGTTTTACCTGTACTGGCGTGTTCCCTGTTGATCATACCACCGATTCAGATTTGGCACCCGAAAGCAGCAACAGCAAGCGTAAAGGCACTCTCAAACTCAAAATAAAGGGCCCACAATTAAACACTCCATCCAAACCTGCTGAAAGCAAAAAGGAAAATAGGTATAATTTCAATTTTCAAACTACAATTTCGCTCTTGACACTGATATTTGGACGCAATAATCCCTACTTTTTCCTCATTATTTAAGGTTCATTGAAGAGGATTCAGATGTGGATGATACACCTGATGAAGCAGGGCATAAACGCATAAAAAAGCAAGGTATGGATTCAGTTTTCTATTTATAATGACAAGGTTAACACTGATATTTGGACGTAATCACCACTGTTTCTTCCATCATTATTTAAGGTACATTGTAGAGGATTCAGATGTGGAGGAGATATCTGATGAAGAAGTACAGAAGGTTAAGCATATGAAAGATCATGAGGAGTAGGGATGACAATAGTTTTGCCAGTGTAATAAAAGGGTTTCAAAGACAATAATTTTATATGTTTGTTTCCAAGTGTTTGGTTAACTTTAAAATGTTTGATGTGACGGTTTTAGTGAACAATGTTTGAGTAATAAGCTATGATGGATGTTTTGTTCTGTCATTTTTAGATAAGTCATATATGTTATGCGCCTATGTTTTGTTTTGTTTTTGTACTGCTCTTATTGTTTTTGACACAGGATAACTAAGATATATGGTTTGTTGGATAAGATTCAGAGGCAAAAAGCACACCTGATGAAGCGCAACATTTGGATAGCCATGCTATGGTTCGCGAGAAGATACCTGTTGCAAGATAAAAATTAGATTCACTTGGATATGCTACTATATTTTCACATTTCGTTATATTGTAATTTAAATATTCATTTGGATATATGTAACGAAATTACGAATTAAATAAATAAATTATTATTTATAACTGTTTTTGATATATTTGTACACATAGAATAATAAATTTATTGTTACCATCAACTTCATTGTGTTATGTTGGAATTATCTAACTAAAAATATGAAAAACGTTCAAATAATATGTCAGAACAGCATACCTATTACCTCCATATATTCTGCAACATTTAATTGACAACATTACTACTTACACTTTAGAAACTACAAAAATGAATAACCTGAATGAAAATAATCAAAATTATTCATAGATTGAATACAGATTAATAACTAAACTTTAAACTTAATCAATAATTTTTAACTTAGGCACCTTTTAATCAATTATATGCGTATTAGTAAATATCATGATAATTATATCAAACGTGATTCAGTTCTGATCAACACCGGTTAATCTTCATCTAAGTTATCATGTTTTAGGAATTTCTCATCTTATGTATTATAAATCATGTAAAAGGTGTAGTCAGACTAATCATACATAGACATTAGTTATACATAACTAAAATTGCAGGCCAACACTTATTCAAGTCTAAAATGGATATTAACTAACCATGTGTATATATAAAGGCTTTAACCACAAGTCTTTAAATATGAATTTTAATGAGAATTAATAACAACCTATCAGTTCATCTCCATCAACACTCAGCTTAAATTCTGTAGTTCTAATCCATTCTATTTAATAATATAAATAGCAAATTCATATACAACTAACAACACATCCTAACAATATGGCTAATCTAACGGCTATTCAACATATGCCTGCTCACATCCTAAAGCTAAAAAAAACCTACAAATTGTGCTCATCCGAAATGTGGATCCAAGCAAAGGTTTGTGTATTGGAACACACCTAATTATCAAGAGGATATCACAATCACTTATTGAAGCAGAAATCATTTCCATTCACAATAACTTTGAACAGATGGCCATTTAAAATGAGGTGCATCCAATTTCCCATTAAAATATATCCTGGAAAAATGATCCCTGGAATGAAGATTGAAGAGCTCAACAAATAGATTGATAGAAAAAATTAATAAGGTGGAAAACATATGTTTTTATGTTTCAGAATCTTTATGAGTTAGTCATGAAATAAGTCCTGTTTGATTGTCTTTAAATAATATCATTTCTTATTAGTTGTGTGTTTAAAATCTTAAAGACTTCAACTATTTCATGCTTTTATTGTTATACAAATTCTCAATTGATATGCAGTTGATATACAAATACAAATCTCATAATCTTAAAACTATGTCATTACATATATTAAAAAAACTAAAATAAAACACAGGTTAAGGAATCCAATCATATCAATTACACAAAACACTTAGATAGAGTCAAACTACTTTTACTTTAGAACATGAGGAATGATCCTATTGAAATTGTTAATTGTTTTGTAGTTGATAAAGAAATACATATCTCATTTTCTTAAAACGATGTCATTTTTAAATGTCAAGCAACGGACTAATACTCTAATTTATTCATTTCATCTCCTCTAATTAAATCAATATATGTTAACACATATTAAAAAATGAAAATATAACACAGGTTCAGGAAACCATTCATATCAATTACAGAAAACAATTATACAGATTCAAACAAACTTTTAGTTTAGAGCATAAAAAGTCATTCAATTCTAATTAAAACTAATAACAAATATAAAAGTTCATATAAATATATAATAAATTGATATTATGATTGATTGGGAGTTACAGATGCTTTAGTAACTTTAGGGCAGTTCAAAAGCATAGAAAGACATTTAAAAGGCAACTTCTATTAACAAACTACACATATCAAGTTCTTTATTTTCACACAGAAACCACTTATCTATAATCTAAAGTGATGTCATTCAGCAGGGAAATCATTTCACACTACTTTCATGTACCCTTACACCAAGCTGCAAAACATCTTAATGTTTGTTTATCTTCTATTAAATTGCAGTGTCGAGATGTTGGAATTCTATGTTGGCCATATCGTAAAATCCTCAGTTTACAAAGATTGATTAACTATTTTCAGGTTAGAAATTAATTGACCATAACTGTTGTCTCAGTTTCATAAGTTTCATATGACAGGTAATAATTTAAGCAGCAGACATGGAACTTCGGCTATCAATATTTAGCTATAAAAATGTTACTGTCAACACATATTTTAAGACACATATACTAACCATTGATTGCCATGTAATAAAGTCTTCTCAGTCAAATAATGCTAACATTTAAATGTGACTTCTATAATACAGATGTTATGTGCTCTGCATTTTATGATTAACAAATTTATTTACATTATAGGAACATGTTGGGGGTGAACAAAATAATGGAAACTTGCAAGAGATAATAGCAACACTGCAAGACTAAAAAAGACAAATAGAAGAAAATCCAGATTTACCATTATCAAACAACACAAAAAGGTTAAGACAGAAACTTTTCAAAGCAAACTACAAAAAAAGAAGAAACATCAATTTGGATCTGTCATTAGCACCGCTGATTTCAGAAAATGAAGAACCGTTGCAAATTATATATCCTGACAATTACTCGAATTATGAAGAGGTAGAGATTGATTATGCTAGCGACTATGAAGAGCAAGAATAGAGGAAACACGCTTTCAACTGTTTTTGTTTACACGTATTTGTCCTGAACTTTTTGATTAAAGTTTGGTATATCAGGATCTAAGTTTTTCATAAAAGTAATGTATTCCAATTATGATGGAGTAATCTATTTCTGTTTAATTTATGGATATAAAAATATCAAAATAATAATCATACATAATATATGTGCTAGCACGGTTGCATATTATATATCCAAACAATGATTCAAATTAAGAACAATGGTTGATTACTATAATACTAACTGTGTTGATAAACTGTATACTAATATTGATATTTGTTAGGAATTAAATAATCAAAAGAATCTGAAGATTCAGCATAAAGGTTTAAAGGAAATACGACAAGTATGTTTCTGCTGATAAAGCACAAAGCAAGTTTCCACTGATGGATTCTGCTGAAGAACGTTTTTTACTGACAGTGTTTCTGCTGATGGATTCTGCTGATGCTACTATGACTCATATAACAGTTGTGTAGATAAGTACGACTTATTCTACTGATTCATATACAAGAAAATATCTTTGTTGTAGTCATCAAATTGAACACTCCAAGTGAGTTGTAATCCTAGATACATGTTGTATCTTAATGACTAACATGATAAGTCATCATCTAAGCTAGAACAAGTGATTAGTCATAAGCTAGTTATTTGTTGAGTCATGAAGTTTGTAAAAGATCTTTCCTTGGACTATAAAAGGAAAATCTTAGATGTGTATAAATATATCAATCTAGAATGTGCATGCAAAAAGATATACACTGACAATACAAAGAACAAACATAAGTCACATAAGATTCAAGGTCTTGTAACCCTAGTGATAGTAAAGATCACTCGTATTATTTTGAATAATATTGAATCATTTGGTGTTAACTATTCCATTTCCATATCCAAAACATAAATCTTCTAAAGTGTGGTTAAGTAGATTCCGCATACTTAATCATATTCACACAAACATATCTTATACACAAAGAACGAAGGCTTAACCACCTTACCGTGTAATCGACCCTCAACAAGTGGTATCAGAGCGTCAGGCTGATATTTTTGTTTTAGAAGAAGAAGCTAGAAATGGATGTTGAGTCTATTCAAACAAATGTTGCTGCAAAATTACCAATGCTCAAACAGAATGAGTTTGAGATGTGGAGGTTAAGAATAGAACAATATTTTCAAGTGCAAGATTATACACTTTGGGAAATTATTGAAGATGGAGATTCTTTCAAGTCTACAACCACTACATCAACAGTTGATGGTAAGGAAGTTGCAAAGCTGCAAACCAAGCCACAAACTGCAGAAGATAAAATTAAGAAGAAGAATGACCTAAAAGCCAGAAGCATGCTGATGATGACCATTCCAAATGATCAACTTATAAACTTCAGTAAATTCAAAGATGCAAAATCATTATTTGAGGCCATTATTGCAAGGTATGGTGGAAATGAAGCCACCAAGAAGACCCAGAAAACTCTTCTTAAGCAACAGTTTGAAAATTTCACATCAACCAACCATGAATCTTTAGACCATATGTTCAATAGGCTACAAAATATTGTGAGTCAACTTGCTATTCTTGGAGTTGAAATACCTCAAGAAGATTTAAACTCAAAATTTCTGAGAAGCTTACCTGAAGAGTGGGCTATGCATGTTGTTGTCTGGAAGAACAAGTCAGACATTGACACTATGGATCTTATGGATCTGTATAGCAATTTTAAAATTGTTGAGCAAGATTTGAAGAAAACTGGAGGTTCTAACTCAAGCACTGGGAACATGGCATTTATGTCATCTCCTAGTAATTCAGTTCCAGTTACTAATGAGAAAGTTCATGATGGTGTAAGTGCTGCAAGTTCATCAAGCAGTACTTTTGGAATTTTGGATGAGAAAACATGTTGTGCTTTTTTCACAAGCAAGCATAATGGATCCATGTTAACTCATGAAGACCTCTAAGAGATCAATGATGATGATCTGGAGGAAATGGATCTAAAATGGCAAATTTCTCTTCTTAGCAAGAGAGCTAAGAAATTCTATCAAAGGACGGGGAAGAAGATCACAATCAGTAGCAATGATCCTGCTGGTTATGACAAGTCAAAGATAGAATGCTACAACTGTCACAAGATGGGACACTTCTCAAGAGAGTGTAGAAGACCAAGACAACAAGATAGCAGAAATAGAGATATTGGAAGCAAATCCAATACAAGGGAGATTTCTGAACCAAAAGCTATGGTAGCTATTGATGGGTTAGGTTTTGATTGGAGCTTTATGGATGATGAAGAAAAGGGTTCTTCACAGATGGCTCTTATGGCATTTACTGCAACTGAGGTACATGATCATAAATCTTGTTCAAATACTTGTACTGCTCTGAAAGATTTAAAAATCTTAATTAAACAGTATGATGACCAAAAGGTTCAGCTAGCCAAAACTGATCAAGATCTTTTCAATTATAAATGTGGTTTAGAATCTATAGAGAGGCAAATCCTATACTATAAAAAGAATGAACTTACCTTTACTGATGCTAAAACTTTACTTGAAAATGACAATCAATTTAAAGATCAAATCATTGAGGCTTTAAAAGAAGCATTGGATAGGGTTAAGACTGAAAAAGAAAACATTCAATTGACTGTAGAGAAGCTTGAACATGCTTCTAAAAATGTAACCAAAATAATAGACAGTCAAGTGAATAATAAAGTTAAGTCAGGATTAGGATATAATACAACTCCACCTCTTTATAGAGGTATCCCAAAACCCCCAGGGATAGACCTAGAGTATTCAGGATTACCTGAATTTCAGCTACCTGAGTTACAATATGGAGTTCAACCAAACTCTAACATAGTAGTTGATGAATCTAAGAAAGAAAGTAAATGTTCATGTAAAACATTACTTTTTCAGGACAAGGTGTCCTTTGTAAATAAACAGGTTATGTCTAAACCTGAAGTGGTTAAGAAAGCAAGAACAAGAGTTCCTAAGATAGTCAAACACAATACTGATAGGCCTAAGACCAATGAAAAATATGTTAGGCAACCAGTTAGATATTGTGAACAATATAGAACCACAAACAAGCCCAGAGGTAACCAAAGAAATTGGAATAACCTCAAGTCTTTCCAACTAGGTGATGACTTTGCTTTTCACAATAAAGCTTGTTTCATTTGTGGTAGTTTTGACCATCTTGCAGCTTTCTGTAACCAATGGGTATCTGGGTATGAAAGTAATAGAGTGAACTACGAAAGGCAAACACCTAAATCTCATTTTCACTCTAGTTCTAAAAGATCAAAACCCAAAACAGCCACAAAAGCAGTTCCTGCTGATAGAGCAAAAACTGTTCCTGCTGAAAGGAAAATGGTTTCTGCTGAAAAACCATATATGACTGTTTACCCAAAATCAACAATTAAGGGTGTAAAAACAACTTTCAAACATGCATCTAATATTGTTCAAAGGCCCATTCAAACAAAAGCAGTGGTCCAAAAACAAGTTTGGAGACCAAAGGGTACAACTACAAAGCTAGCAGTTTCTTCTGCTAAGCATACAGCTGCTAAGGGTAACAGGGCAAATGCTGTTAAGGCCTCAGCATGTTGGATTCTTAAATCCAATATTGCATCAACAGTCCTCAAGAGATTACATTTCATTGATGCAAGAGGCAGATCCGAGTCAGTGTTGGCTTGGATCCCCAAAGAAAACTAATTCTTTTATTTTGTGCAGGGACATTCACCAACAGATCATGAAGATCAAGGATATTCAGATAGTGGGTGTTCAAGGCACATGACAGGCAACATGTCTTATCTTTCCAACTTTCAATCAATTAATGGTGGATATGTTACCTTTGGAGGAGGAATTGGTGGAAAGATTACTGGTAAAGGTACTATCAAAACCAGTAAATTAGATTTTGAAGATGTGTTTTATGTGCAAGAGCTTAAGTATAATCTCTTTAGTGTCTCACAAATGTGTGACAGAAAGAATAATGTTCTTTTTACTGAGACTGAATGTCTTGTACTTTCTCCTGATTTTAAGATGCCTGATGAAAGTCAAGTACTTCTTAAAATTCCTAGGAAGGGCAATATGTACAGTGTTGATATGAATAAAATTGTTTCTAAAGATGCTTTAACTTGTCTTGTTGCTAAGGCCACATTAGATGAATCTATGTTATGGCATAGGAGACTTGGTCATATTAACTTCAAAACCATAAATAAGATTGTTAAGAATGGTTTGGTAAGAGGTTTACCTCAAAAACGTTTTGAAAATGATCAAACATGCATTGCTTGTCTTAAAGGCAAACAACACAAAGTCACTTGTAAGCCCAAGATTTTTAACTCTATCAATCAATCATTGTTTATGCTTCATATGGACTTATTTGGACCTGTTTCAGTAAGTAGTATAATGCATAAGAGATTTTGTCTAGTTGTTACTGATGACTATAGTAGATTTACATGGGTATTCTTTTTAGGAACTAAGGATGAGACTTCTAGCATCCTTAAGACCTTCATTACAGAGATAGAAAACCTAGTAAGTAAAAGAGTAAAAGTCATTAGATGTGATACTGGGACAGAATTTAAAAATAGAGTTATGGATGATTTCTGCAAAGAAAAAGGTATTAAAAGAGAATTTAGTGTTGCTAGAACTCCTCAACAGAATGGAGTAGCTGAAAGAAAGAATAGAACACTAATAGAAGCTGCTAGAACTATGTTAGCTGATTCAAAGTTGCCTATAACTTTTTGGGCTGAAGCAGTCAACACTGCTTGTTATGTTCAGAACAGAGTTTTAATAGTGCAGCCTCACAATAAGACATCATATGAACTTTTTAGAGGTAGAACTCCTGAAATAGGATTTCTTAGACCTTTTGGATGTCATGTGACAATTCTAAATACCTTAGACCATCTTGGAAAGTTTAATGGTAAAGCAGATGAAGGATTCTTAGTTGGATACTCTATCAATAGCAAAGCATTCAGAGTGTACAACATAAGAACTAGAAGAGTAGAAGAAAATCTGCATGTGAGATTTTTAGAAAATAAATCTAATGTAGAAGGTCAAGGACCAAAATGGCTATTTGATCTTGAATCTCTAACCCTTTCAATGAATTATGTGCCTGTTGTTGCAGAAATTAATGATTTTTCAGGTTCACAAGCAACGGATGAGGCAAGGTTAGACAAGAAGACACATCAAGATTATGTGATAATGCCAATATGGTCAAATACAAGTGTGGAATCAACTTCAACAAATGGTGAATCTTCTTCTGGAAAAACTAAAGAAGGTGTTGAAGATAAAAACAGAGAAGGAAGAACACAAGAACAACAAACTGTTCCTGCTGATGAGCAAACAGTTCCTACTGATAAGCAAATTGTTTCTGCTGATATTTCTTCAGAAGAAACAAAAGCAGACTTTTCAGAAGATGAGGTGGATTTAAGTAATATTCCATCTGATTATCAAGTTCCTTCCACTCCACAATCAAGGATTCACAAAGTTCACTCCCTAGAAAATGTGATTGGAGATGTACAATCTGGTGTGAAGACAAGACAACAATTGATGTCTTCAGATCAAAAAGGGATTCTTGATGCCCTTTATGCTTCAAAGCAACATGAGTTTTCAAACTCCTGTTTGTTTGTATGTTTTCTCTCACAAGATGAACCAAAGAATATTCATAAAGCCCTAGAAAATTCAAGCTGGTTAGAGGCTATGCAAGAGGAGCTTCTTCAGTTCAAGATTCAAAAGGTATGGGTGCTAGTTGATTTACCTAATGGTGTAAGAGTAATTGGCACTAGATGGGTTTTTAGAAATAAAAGGGATGAAAGAGGCATAGTGATTAAGAATAAGGCTAGATTAGTAGCACAAGGGTACACACAAGAAGAAGGGATAGACTATGATGAGGTTTATGCTCCAGTAGCTCGAATTGAGGCAATTAGGCTTTTCTTAGCTTATGCTTCATTTATGAACTTCACAGTTTACCAAATGGATGTCAAGAGTGCATTTTTATATGGTTCAATTGAAGAAGAGGTGTATGTTACACAACCTCCAGGCTTCACTGATCCTGACCATCCAGACAAAGTGTACAAGGTAGTTAAAGCTCTATATGGCCTACATCAGGCACCAAGAGCTTGGTATGCAACACTAGCTTCCTATTTATTAAAGAATGGATTTCAAAGAGGAAAGATTGATCAGACACTTTTCATCAAACAGCACAAGAAAGATCTTCTGTTAGTACAGGTGTATGTGGATGACATTATCTTTGGATCTACAAGGAAGGAGATGTGTTTAGACTTTGAAAAACTTATGAAAGATAAGTTTCAGATGAGTTCTATGGGAGAACTTACATTCTTTTTGGGTCTGCAAGTTAAGCAATCATCTGAAGGCATATTTATTAGTCAAGACAAATATGTTGCAGAGATCCTTAGAAAATTTCAATTTGCTGATTCAAAAATAGCAAGCACACCAATGGATCCTGAGAAGCCACTTCTTAAAGATGCAGATGGAGAAAATGTGGATGTACATACATACAGATCTATGATAGGTTCTTTGATGTATCTTACATCATCAAGACCTGATATCATGTTCTCTGTTTGTGCTTGTGCAAGATTTCAAGTAACTCCAAAGGTTTCTCATTTAACAGCAGTCAAAAGAATTTTTAGATATCTCAAAGGTCAACCAAGGTTGGGTTTATGGTATTCTAGAGAATCACCTTTTGATTTGATAACATTCTCAGACAGTGACTATGCTGGTGCTAGCTTGGACAGAAAGTCAACAACCGGAGGATGTCAATTCCTTGGATGCAGACTTATCTCATGGCAGTGTAAGAAGCAAACAATTGTGGCAAATTCAACAACTGAAGCTGAATATGTACACTACAACAAAAGTGACTTTTTAGGACCCTTTGTGTGGGACGGTATGATAATGGAGTCCTAAAAAATTGTTTAATAGAACATATGAGCGTTTAGGGTCCTTTTTAAATATTTGCTACTTAGGCGATGTCCTAAAAAGTTATATAATAGGATGGTTGATTATTTGGGGTCCTATTATCACATAACTTAATAGGACACTTAAAATATGGATCCTAATAAATTACTTTATAAGACATTTAGTTGTTGGTGTCCCATTATGTGATAGTGTAATACGACACTTGATCACTAGATGTCCTATTATAACATAACCTAATAAGACCCTTGACACTTGGGTCTTATAACTTTAACCTTTATAGGACGTTTATTCATTATAGTTTTATTATAATACACCATAATAGGACACTTGAGTTTTGAGTCATAAGACATCAGTTAGTTAAAACGCTTATTCACAAAAGTTTTATTATAACAAAATCAGATTTTGATATTGGCTCACATATTTTCACTACTCCCGCTCACCTTTTTCCCCAAAAATCAAATTTACATTTTCATTCTCCCTCAAATACTTTTATAGTCACATACTTTTACCACTCCCGCCCACTATTTTCACTACTCCCACATTTATCTCATCCTCTTTCTCTCTTCTCTGCCCCAACCACAAACCATCATCTCAGGTATCTTCATGATTCTATAATCAAAACACAGAGGCGAGAGGCGAAACCTTACAGGGAAAGCATCGATTCGTTTTCCATCATCTCAGGTATCGTCATGATTCTATAATCAAAACACACAATTAGATTCAATTACAAAGAATCAAATCGTTTGTAAAAAAAAGGAAAGAGATTGTACAGAGTGGTAATTAGGGTTAGGGTTTTGAATTTGCAGGGGTTGGTTGAGGGGATTTTGTGATTCGACCTGGAAAAAAGTAACTGGTGTTTGTTTGTTTGAATTAAAAATTCAGTTGAAGGTATTGACGGATTTTATTTTTATAAAAACATTAGTTTTGATGTATCGGTTATCTATATACTGGTCGATTATTAGGGTTTTGTTTATATTATTGTTGATGTGAGATGGCTGCGTTTTGATTGTCGATTTTCTTTGAAGCTTAACTGTTCCATTATAATCGGATTTGAGTTTCTGGCTGGCACCTACTGCTCGCAGAATGCTTGCTTTGGTACCTGATTTATTGGGGTAAGGTCACTCGTATACTCTGCTCTACTATCTTTGGCTATGGTCAAATGTAGGGTGCATGAACGTGTATTGGTTATGTTGTATAGGTCTCTAAGGGATTACTTTATGTTTGCACCACCTCCGATTGAAAAACTTCAATGGCCCGGTCACTAGTGCAAGTATAATTACTTGTAAATCTTGCTTTGTTTGGTAGGTTACGTCAATTAGTTCAAACAAACAATAGGAAGTTGGGTAGGTTACGTCAATTAGTTCGATTCTTAATGTCTTCTTATATGTTATTGCAGACTAAAAAGAGGAAGTTGGGTCTCTTGGAGGATGATGATGCCGATATCACTGATTTAGCTGAGCAGGTTTCTGCCAAAGCAAAGGAATTTGGGGTGAAAAAACCTGTTATCACTAATACCCCGGGTATGAAATTTACAGTTTTACCATTTTCTTACTGCTCCAAGGCATTTTTGGATGTTGTTTTTTTAATTCGTTTGGATGTTCTTGGAAAATTCAGAGAGGGCTTTTTACAAGGAGTTGGCTAAAGTTATTGAAGCATCAGATGTCATTTTAGAAGTGCTTGATGTTCGAGATCCCATTGGTACTCGCTGTCCGGATATGGAAAAGATGGTACTGAAAGCTGGTCCCGAAAAACATCTCGTATTGCTCCTCAATAAAATTGGTAATCTTCTTGTGGACTTGTCCTATGTAGTATATACTATATACCATTTTCTTTTGAATATTTTAAGTGTCAAATAACATTAATAATTAGTATCATAGTAGCTGCAACAAAAGTAATTACTAAAGGGTAAAATGAATTTACTTAATTACCCCATAAAAAAAATATTCACAGGGAAGGTCTTTTAAGTCATTCAAGACACTTTTAACAACAGAATCACATCTAAAAACAGTCTTCTACAGTCAGTCATATCACAACTTCTTATCTGGTTATAAGTTTATAATGCTCAAGAAAATTCTCTGTCATTTCAGTTGCTTATATCTGTCTTCGAACTTGGATTTTAGATTTGGTTCCTCGTGAAGCTGCTTAAAAGTAGCTAAAGTATCTTAGAGAGGAGTTGCCAACAGTTGCCTTTAAGTGTAGCACTCAAAAGCAAAAATCTAATTTGTTGCAAATGACCTACTTGCATAAAATTGCTGTGTGATTCTCGCTGATTCATTGTAATAAACCTTTGAATTTATATTGTTGACTTGCCATAATTGAATTGACAGATAGCTTCGTTATCAAAAGTCTCTTTGCTTCTTTAGACCAATGTGTAATTCTAGGTCATGCACATTAGCCTAATAGATCAGGCCTTAGAAAGTTCTCTACTGTTCTTGTTGCTTTCAAATTAACCATTGTAAACTTTAACTATATCCACCGCAGTGTAGTCAAAGGCCCTCACCTGGGTGGACTAGTCGCTCAGGCCATTCTCTGCCTTTTCACCTTATCAAGCTCAGGCCAGGCCACTTCACAGGGACCTTGCCTATATTGACGAGGTCGCTTTCGCTATCTACTGCCTTGATCCATCGTTTGCCTGGTATTCTTGAAAAATTGAACTTCTTTTTACCATTAGAACTCATCGCAAGTGATTTTATCATAGGAATTGGTTGCAAATACTTGATTTGGAGAAGATCCAGTTAATAATTTGAAGTTTTGAGATGAGCAATATATCTTGTGATTAGTCTTGTTTGTATAGGAAGGAAGCCAGATGGCGTTTGTCTTGTTGTTGGTTCCTGTTGTTGTGGTTTCAAGGAAAATTCTAATAGTGAGTCACAAGTAAGGGTCAAAGTGATAAAAGTCCTCGACCATCACAGTCGCAGGCTCGAAATGCAGTGTCAAGTGCTCATAGACCCTCAGATTTCTGGCTTACTGACAAGTATGCAGTTCTAGTATCATGTCGATGCAACTATATGGGTAATTAAGCTACTTCCTAAATGTATTGCACACACACACACTGATGATTTAGATTCATGATGTATTTAGGCTATCTTGTAAATCGTCACATAGCTACAACTGATGATGTCATTGGAACTCTGTTATGTATAGATCGTTTCATTGTAATCATGGCGGGGGCTCTGGTTCAGTCTACCAGCTTTCCTTCAACGGTTTCTGGTGAAAACAAAGTCCGTTTAAAAAGATCCGGTAGAACAGTAAGTTGTAGAAATTTTACGAGCTCTATGCTTTTTTTGTGCAATTTCACATCTTGGGTTATAGATTCTTCTTGTAAGTTTGAAATGTATGATGAAACATGGTTTATATTGACCAGGTATTATTCAACGATACAATATTTCACAACATTCATTACGGTTGTCTTTCAGCTACAACTGAAGAGGTTGGTGTTGTATTCCATTGTGACATGCTGTTAGTTCAATAAAAGCAGGGGGTCTCATTTTCTTTTGTTAATTGAATATATACAGGTCTATGATGCTGCTCGAAAAGCAGCAATTCATGACACTATCATGAACTTCCCACAACAATATTCTACCCTAGTAGGGGAACGTGGACTTAAGGTAAGATTCGAAATGATACTTATGGAATTAGTACGATATAACAAAATGTCATGATGGGTGTACGGTGTACCCAATCCAACGTGTTATGACCTATCCCAAAGTAAACTTGTTTTAACCTTCAATACACCTTATTTTGCCACCTGTACCTTATCTTGATTTTTTTTTTTTTTTTTTTTTTTTTTTTAACTCCGGTCCAATGCCACCCTTTTTTAAGGGTGCATTCCATGTACTTGTTTCTTAGTCATTAACACGTTACATAATTTCAAAATATGTCAATTGTCAATTTGTCACAGTTAAACTTGTCTACTTTTATGAAACTTTTTAGTTCTCAAGGTGATATGATGTTTTATTTTATCTGTTGTTCTTGCAGCTTAGTGGAGGTGAGAAACAACGAGTTTCACTAGCTCGTGCGTTCCTGAAAGCTCCTCCTATTTTGTAGGTTCTATTTCTCATCAAGCTTACATGTTTGTTTTTCACTTGCATATCTAAACAAAGAAAAAGTTCAGTCATTTAAAAACAACAGCCTTCTTTGAACTTATTGACTTAACTAAACTCTCCTAATGTGTACTCCTGTTTTGACCGAGAATTTCTAATTAATGTCTTTGAGAATCATAAGGGTGTTTAGATGTGTGTGTTGACTTGGAAGAATTATAATGTATTTACAAGTTGATTAACGTTTATTCTTCCTTTAGGTTGTGTGATGAAGCAACAAGTGCTCTTGATAGCACAACAGAAGCAGATATTCTGAATGCATTGAAGTCACTTGCAAATAACCGAACATCAATCTTTATTGCTCATAGACTTACAACTGCAATGCAGTGTGATGAGGCAAGTGCATTCTTATAACTACTTTCGATTCAATTACTTTGGATTCATTGATAGAATTTATAGGTGAAAAACTGCACGTGTCAAACGGGTTGGGTGATTGTTCAAAATTGTATTTTTGTTTTTTTTGTTTTGTTTTTGTTTATTTTTTGTTTTTTTTTTTGTTTTTTTTTGTTTTTTTTGTTTTTTTTGTTTTTTTTTTGTTTTTTTTTGTTTTTTGTTTTTTTTTGTTTTTTGTTTTTGTTTTTGTTTTTTCCTAGAGTGAGTTGTTCAGAGTTTTTGGCTTTTCTTGTAACATGTAATGCACCAAATATGCTTGTACAGATTAGATTATTTCAGTACTAATCTTATTCCTAAACAAAAAGTTTAGGTGGTCTTATGGGTGAAAAACACTATTGGCGATTAGTTATCTTAACCAATTATTATTCATAATTTGGATTATTTTTATTGATGTTTCAGATTATCGTTCTGGAGAAAGGGAGGGTGGTAGAACAAGGTCCTCATGAAGTTCTGTTGTCAAATAATGGTAGATACGCACAACTCTGGTCACAACAAAATAACACAGTCGATGATCTTGATGCAGCTATTAAATTAGAGGCTTAAAATGTGGGTTACAAAAAATGTAGTCTGACATCACTTTGAGGTTCTGTGTATAGTTTCGCTTGTTCATGTTGATTGCTGAGTGATGTGATGGTGACCGCTATGTAACATTCTATAGACATTTTATATGATCAAAAAATTGGTTTCATAATCTTCTTTGAGATATTAGAACCCTTTTCTTGGTGCTAAAGTAGCTATAATGTTATATGATAAGCGTCTTAATAATTATTTTTTAAGTACGTTTGTATGTGTATCAAAAGATTAAAATTAGGTAACCACGTTTTACAACATTGTAAAAGTGTCCTAATATGTTGTTATTAGGACGTTATTTGGGTTGTTTATAGATCTATTATGCGACCATAAAATTGGTATCATAATCTTATTTGAGTTATTAGGACCCTTTTCTTGGTTGCTAAAATAGCTATGATGTTACATCATAAGCGTCCTAACAATACTTTTAAGGACGTTTTTATGTGTCTCAAAAGATTAAAAGTAGGTAATCACATGTTAAAACAATGTAAAAGTGTCCTAATAAGGTTTTATTAGGACACTATTTGTGTTGTTCATAGACATATAATACGACCATAAAATTGGTTTCATAAGGCTTAGGACGCTTTGGACCTATTACAACTGCCTTACATGAAACGCTTTCATACTTGGTCCTATTAAATGAAAGGTCCTAAAAAGTACCATTTTAGGACGCTTATGGGGGTACTAAAAAGCCACTTTTCTTGTAGTGGTAGCTGCTGCAAGTTGCTGTGGTCAAGTTCTATGGCTTCAAAACCAACTTCTTGATTATGGGTACAATTTCTTACATACCATAATTCATATTGATAATAGTAGTACAATTTGCATTATTAAAAATCCAGTGCAACATTCTAAAACAAAACACATTGAAATAAGACATCATTTTATAAGAGATTGCAATGAGAAAAGGTTAATTCAAGTAATGAAAATTGCTTCAGATCAAAACTTTGCAGATCTTCTTACCAAAGCTTTTGATGTTGGTAGATTTCAGTACTTGGTAGCAAGTATTGGAATGCTTAATCTTTAAATTTTTCAATATAATGTGTTTTGGTATATAGATTTTTGTTAATGCATCTAACTTTGTTATTTAAGACTACTATTAACAATATTTGAAGTTATTCATACAGTTAGTCCTATGCATTATTCTAATTTAAGGCAAGTACTTTATACTTTGTTCTTTTGGTTTTAGACTAACAATTTCAGGTATGAATGTTTAAGCTGAAAGGTTATTTCAAGTGAAATCTGCTGATCAAAGCTGCTGATCATTGCTGCTGAAAGCTGATCATTGCTGCTGATATAATAGATTCATGATAGAAAAAGTTTGGGACTTCAAAACTCCTTAAAACTTCTTTCTTGAAATCTGATTATGATGTTTCACATTGAATTGATAAATTAGTTTATCAGTTAATAACTGATACAACTCACTTTCTATCATTTTATACTCTCAAGTATAATGTGACTAATCTACGGATATCTGATAGAAAGAACAGCGAGCAACAGTGAATCTAACACTTGTGTTAGAGGTAACAAATGCCACGAGCTGGAAACCCTGTAAAGAAAGCCTTTTGAATAGGTTTATCTATACACAGGCGGTTATTTATAACTGAAAACATTGGTTCTCACACAACCAGAGGTTGCTTTAAACCGAAATTTTGACTAAGTGTCTGTTACACACTTAATCCCTTCAAAATGGTTGTAAGCAGTATGATTTTTCATAATAAAATCATATACATACTGCTAAGGCAAAAGTTTCTTAAAAGGATTTTTAAAAGATGACTTTAAAAATCATCATCAGATGGACCATGAGTCAAAAACGTCCATTGAATCACCTCTCATAGGAGTTAACACACCTAGAAGTGATGAGGGCAGAATCTTAAACTCTTAAGGAATTGATGGCTTCATGTACAAATTGTCTGAAAACATGGAACAATGCTAGATCAGATGATGATGTTATGATTGTGAGAAAATCTTTCAAACAAGGGGAGGATATGAATATAAGATGTTATTTGAATCTCAGGGGAGGAAACAAACATCTCAGGGGAGGAAATTCAAGCCCAGTTTAAGGAAGATTAACCAAAAGAAAAGACAAGATCATACAAGATGATAACATAGAGGTTGAAAATGACAAGAACATTCTTTAATGTTGTATTCAGAAGAGATGAAGCATTTCAAAGGAGAAAGTTCTATCTAGGTCAAAAGTTGAAAAGATTCAATTTCAGGTCACTACGTTTGTTCATCACTTGCAAAGGCAAATTGATAGATGATATCTTGTTAAAATCAAAGGAAGATTGCACCATCTTTTAGTCCAAGAATGGAGCAACGATCAGAAAGCAGATGTGTTCCAGAGAAAGATAATTTCATTCACTCAGAAGAAAAGAAAGTTCAGATCAACCAGTCTGAAAATAAAGTGTTTGAAAGATCTTCACAAAGTCCTCATTTAATTCAGGAAAACATGTTTGAATGTGATTCACATGTTTAGGGGAGGATTGTTAGGAATTAAATAATCAAAAGAATCTGAAGATTCAGCATAAAGGTTTAAAGGAAATACGACAAGTATGTTTCTGCTGATAAAGCACAAAGCAAGTTTCCACTGATGGATTCTGCTGAAGAACGTTTTTTACTGACAGTATTTCTGCTGATGGATTTTGCTGATGCTACTATGACTCATATAACAGCTGTGTAGATAAGTACGACTTATTCTACTGATTCATATACAAGAAAATATCTTTGTTGTAGTCATCAAATTGAACACTCCAAGTGAGTTGTAATCCTAGATACATGTTGTATCTTAATGACTAACATGATAAGTCATCATCTAAGCTAGAACAAGTGATTAGTCATAAGCTAGTTATTTGTTGAGCCATGAAGTTTGTAAAAGATCTTTCCTTGGACTATAAAAGGAAAATCTTAGATGTGTATAAATATATCAATCTAGAATGTGCATGTAAAAAGATATACACTGACAATACAAAGAACAAACATAAGTCACATAAGATTCAAGGTCTTGTAACCCTAGTGATAGTAAAGATCACTCGTATTATTTTGAATAATATTGAATCATTTGGTGTTAACTATTCCATTTCCATATCCAAAACATAAATCTTCTAAAGTGTGGTTAAGTAGATTCCGCATACTTAATCATATTCACCCAAACATATCTTATACACAAAGAACGAAGGCTTAACCACCTTACCGTGTAATCGACCCTCAACATTTTGATATTCAACTTTACATTTTTACCAAAATGCATATCAATTTTTTGTTTTACAAAGGTTTATAATTCAAAACAGTTAAACCTAATCTAAATTAGACAGTAAAAAAATTTTGAATAAAAAATAATATAAATTGACTTTATGAATGAATAAGTTGCAAATATTAGTAGTTACAACATATTAAATTAAGTTTATGAATAATTAGAAGTTATAAAACCTTTTATTTAATACAAGCATCAGCTGGAAGGCTTGATGAGCCCTTTAAAACGACTGATCCAGCTCCTAAAGCTTTCAAACCCGTTGTTTTTAACAAACACATATCCAAATTAGATTGTCACCTTTAAAAAGCCATTGCCAAAACATGGAAATTCAGTGTTGGCGCTATTGCAAGGTTATCATTTTACAAAACTTTTTATTCTCAATTTTATAAAGCATATGGTGGATTATGTAACAAATATTGAGCTCTGTTTGTCAATATTAACAAACAAATTATGTTGTGAACTTTGTCCACAACATTTTTAGTCTGTTAATATTGACAAACGATGCTCAACATAGATGTGTATTCTGTTTTTCATCTGGGATTCCTTTTGTTAGCTTAAATGTTTTACAATATGTATGGTGCAGACATTACACAAACAAAGATATCAAAAGGGATTTGATAGGGAAAACAGAAGACCCATCTATGTTAAGTTTCGTTTGTTACAACCGTCTAAATTAACTAACTTCACAACTATACAACACTGCAAGTTAGCATAAACTCAATTTCGTTTGTTCATTACCAGAATTCAAATTCATACCTGATGCATACTATCAATTGATTAATACCCAAATCAACCAAAGACGGAACTCAGCATAATTCACATTCCCTCTGGATGACAACAACCTCAAAAACTTTAAACTCTTAACTTTCTCCCTATTCGACCTCTTAATCTTTAAAACATTCTCAATCTTAATATCAACTTTCAACTCATCATTCCCCACTTCTATATGAACATATAAATCTTCCGCCCCAACCCTTTTGTCCTTAAACTATTCCTCAAAAAATTTTGCAATTATTCCAAAATTAACCTGAAAATCAAAACATATATTTAATTTTCTAAATAAACTCGAACTAAACATAATACATTAATATTTTTAAATAATAAATTAAAACATTGGATACAGGATTTCATTTCATCATATTCAAATTGGATACCTGACATATTATGATCAATTAGCAGATCTTCAAATGCTTCATCAAAGCCCTCATAAATATTTGATTGGTTATTATTTATTTTGATTGATTTGGGTTCAAATTGAAAACCCTAAATTTGATTTTGAGATCTATGTGACTATGTGTGTGTTTTTTGCGACTGTGAGTGACAGTTATGTGAGAGAAAAGAAAGTCAACTCATAATACTTTTACCCTTTATAATTAAATTAAAACAAATATAATTCTTAAAAGGTAATAAATTTAATACTTAAAACATATAATTTTCATAGATTAATCAAAAGTTTTAACATGATTACAGCCATTAAAATAGCATTCATAAAACCCATTCACATCAAAACACAAAAGAATCTACCACCTAGATCCTAATCATCATCATCAGAATCTTCAGCTTCATCCAATTTCTCCAACATCTGCTGCTTTTCCGACAAGCTTTGTCGACAGAGCACCAATAGTTGAGCCAACAAATCAAGTTTTCTGCGGTCCTTGAGTTGTATTTCACGCAGGGCATCATGACCGGTTGCAGCCACAACATTGAAACGTGAGCATGTAATAGCTGCTTCATCGATGGTCTTTTCCTTCTTTTCGATAACTGCCCTAAGTTGGCTACTCTCCTCCCCAATGCGAGAGATGAAACTTTGTTCCTCTACTTTATCATGTGATATTAACAACCTGAATGCATCGCCAAGTTTGCCAGATTCCGTCGCAGCTTTAGCTTCATCAAGATTAGGTGTAGCAGCCATGTTAATATTAGGGTTACAATGAGTTTTAGTAGGTAAATATACTAAGGAATAAGCCAAATATATAATGAAAACATGTGGTTAAAATAATTAGGTATCATAAATAACAATTTGCAAAAATCACAGCATAAAGGCACTCAAGAGTCATTAGAAAATTTAATTTGGGTGTTAATGCAGTCCTTGCATCTTCTCCATGCAGGAATATGAAATGCAGTATTTAGAAAAATGTACAACATTGCAATATTAACCCCTCTTTTATATATTAGATATAAAACAACCCCTATATGCACAATGCTTAACCAAAAACATCCTAAACTTCAAAATAATGTTTATAAATTATATTTTATATATGCAAAAATAACACATTCATAATTAAAATTTTAGTACACATTTAACTAAATAAAATATGACAATCACCCGTCATACGCTGCATATAAACAAACATTACGGAAAAAAAACCATCATAACTTACCTATATATATATAAAAAAACACGTATATAATTTAAATTTTACTACGTGCTTAAATAAATAATATGAAACAAACAACCAACATATACTGCGTCTCAACATACATTACGAAAAAAAATACATAATTATTCACAGAACAAACATTATTAAAACTTTTATTAATTTTTAATATAAAAATAAAGTTATATTAATTAAATTAAAAATAAAAAATAAAAAAAATAATAATTAAAATAAAAAAAACCCGCTCAAACTAGGATACTATTTCATAATTTCCACCTTTAAGAATGATTCATTCCATTAAAATATCAATATTTAAACTTTTAATCATATTGAAAAGTAACTAATAACTAATTATTAATTTGGAAAAGGTAGCCCAAAAAAAATAATTAACTAACATATAAAAATTGGAATAATATTCATCAATATTTTGACATAAGTGATCAAAATTTTACCTTACAATGTTAATGTGACTGTTATATTTATGGTTTAATTACCTAATCAATCACCCACTAAAAATTGTACAAAAAAACCATTTTAACAACCATGATGTAAAAAAACAAGTCAACCATTAATTGACACATCAAATATCCAAATTTCCATAAAAACCTTTTGTTTATCACAATATTATTCAAAAATTGCAAATTGTCATTAAACTTGAAAATATTTTCAAATATGATATAAAACTATATATGCCACAATCAAGAAATACAGCAATCACAACATGTAATTATATGAAACAACCAACATAAAACCTGTGTATGTCACAATGATGCTAGGAGAACAATTTTTCATTTAAATATAAAGTAAACAATTTGAACAAGCCATTACATGAAACACGCACCATGAAACATGAAACATGAACCAGTATAATAGCAAGGCCATATGTTTTTAACTTGACATTATTCCAAGTAAAACATAACTTAACATTATTCAAACTAAAAGATAGCAAACATGCCACATGCATAAACAACTAATTGTTTTCATTCATTTTGACAGCATTGCTTTCTTCTTCATGAAAAGCAGCATTAACTTGAGCCAATAGATCAGTCAACAATTCGAGCATCACTTTATGCCTATTCTGAGTTTTCCTTAATGCATCCAAACAATCCATTCCAACCCCACGATTGCTTAACACTTCCAAATCAACCATCATAATCCTATTCTTAGCCATTACTCTCCTCAGATGTTCACAGCACATAAATAACAAATTTCCAAATGCTGATTCCTCACCAGACTGCTGCACAAACCATAACTGCATCCTGTCGTGCAAATTAGAAGTACCGGCCAGATTCATTAGATGATTGATACGTGGGAATCGCACCAGGCTTTACCTCTCAAGGGATCTTGAGAAGCTTACAACCCCCACCAGGCAGTGTACCTGATCGTTGTAGTATAGTATAGTGACAAGTACCGGGGGATTGATCGTTCAGCTAGGAATAGTGTCGTTAGGATTGAAATTAATCTAACTAGGTCTAAAGGTGAAGGATGATTCTTTTTGTATTTTTATATTTAATGAAAAGCAAGTAAAAATCTCGGGTTTTGGAAGGAGGGGTGGAATTAGTTGCTAATCAATTAACCCAAAAGCTACTAATTAAACTAATTAATAAGAAAAGTAAACTAGGGTTCTACAAGATAAGTGAAGCATGTCTACCCATGATATGTTACTCCTTGCTAGCTATCCAATCCTACCTATTAAATTGTAACCTTGTTTTAATTGACGGGTTGTATTCCTTAATACCATTCATGGGGTATCGCACATAACTCCCCAATTCTATGAGCTCTTATCTCCTCCTACACCATGCCCAGCACAACTATAGGGATTGTAAACAGTGGCTCATGCAATAAATATAACCAATAAAGACCTTAGTGCAATAGGTTCATGTTTCCTAAGACGTTCAAGCATGTTACCATTTGGAGATCTGCCAGTTTTCTTAAGCCTAACATATAAATCATTCAATCAAAACAAGAATCAATAGGAAATAAGGATTATAAACTAAACCAACTAGATCTATTGAAGTTGTCATGCCTTAATTGATGGAGATAGACACAACATCAACAAGAAATCAATGAGATCTAATCAATTATATACAAGTTTCACATAATCACAAGTAGACACAAGGTGAATTAGCAAATCATAATCAAAGAAGGACAATCAACAAGAATAATGAAAGACATAGTTGAGATAGAATCATCAAACCAATACATGATGTTTATGGAGTGATTGAAACCCTCTAGGTTGCTGGAAAAACACCCACCTAAACCCAGGAATCGACCTTAGGGTTTAGGGCTTACAAAAAGTGAAGTTATGATGTTATATTTATAGGCATGTTTTCTGTTGGCAAGGCTTGACGGCGTCAGCTCGTTCTCTTGATGCCGTCACGACCATTTTTTTCACCAAATTGTAGATCTCTTCGTCCTCTTCGCGTGGGCTTTTGAATCACCTAAATCCGAGTTCGTATGCAAAAGTTATGACCAAAACAATATCAGCTACTCCGCGCGCAAGTTTTGACAAGTTTACACGTGACGGCCTTGGGTGACGCCTTCACATTCTCTCTGGGCCGTCACCACTTTTACTCTTGACGCCGTCACCAAAATGCCCTTGACGCCGTCAGGTACTGTTCCCAGCATGGAAAATTAAGACTTTGGCGTTTTCTTCACTTTTATGCTTCAAAAATATCCGAATTGCTTCCTTTTCCAGATTTCACTCCCAAAGTACCTAAATTCACAAAAGGAACGATTTAGGGCAATATTTGATCAAATAAATTCGGATTCGGGCTTAAATGACCCCTAAAAACGGATCATTTTTCGCCTCATCATATACCCTTACACTTGATATTTGCTTGTCCTCAAGCAAATGCGCTTTTATTCTAGTCAAAATACAAGTTAGGGGTCATTTAACACTAATATAAAAGTAATTACAACAAATAATCGTTCCACTAAAGACCAATAGACAAGCACGGAGGTCATACACAAGCACCTCACAAATAGTGTTTAGATACTCACATCTCTCGGGTGTAATAAAGTGTAAATTACAATATGGAAACGGAAGATATCTCTCACTACCTGTCATAGCAAAATAGATTACCATAGGCTTGGGAAAGGATCAAACCTCCACCACATGGCGTAAGCACCTAGGATAAACTATCAAAGAGGTCTTTTAAAGGGTTGTAACGTTAGGTGTAGGGATATGAAATACACGGTTTTGTTGGATAAAGGAAGTTTTACTGGTGGCGAGTTAACAATCTTGGTTAATTACATGTACAATATGGCGTTGCTAAGCCAAGACTAGACTCGACTTAAGCTAATAAATGAAAAATAACAAAAACATAAAATGAACATAGAATAAAAAAGGGATGGTAGTCCGTTTTTTTTTTTTTTTTTTTTTTTTTTTTTTTTTTTTTTTTTTTTTGCATACTCTCTTACCCTACCATCCAAAATAATACATCATAGGGAATGAACATTCCCCTTACACTTGAATCTTTACATACTTTACATTAAACTAATCTAATGACTCGAATCAAGAAAATCAAAACACTTGGAGCACTTTTAAGATTAACGTACATATGGGGGTAATAAAATGATGTTCTTCCCCATTACTCTATAAAATAAGTACTTACCCATGAGTCCCAATCGTCCCAAAACAATATGTACAAGGATATGACTCGACTTAGCAACCATGTAATCAATTAGAAAGTTAACTTATTTTTTTTTGGGTAAAAGGTCAACGACCCGGTAAATATATTATCCAAAAAAACGTTTAAGTACAAATGGAATGTGGCTGAAGTACCACATTAACCTCAAGCACAGGCGCTTGATAAACAAGTGTTTATGACATGCCATAAACACAAACCAAACCTAGCTAATTACAAAGTAACAAACTAGGCATAATAACAAGACAAACTTGAGATGCGAACATCCCACATCCATCCCACAGCACGAACCAATGAAGTACATAGGATGAGGGTGAAATCCCTCACCTCAGTCCCAAAGGACACCACACCTCTCCTGATCACACAAAGACGCATGTGATCATTATGAGAAACACAAAGCAGGCTTAACCGAACAATGATTAAACCAAACATATGGTTTACAAAAAACCCCAGTCTCCATAACCAACCAACAACACTTCTGAAACGACAGCAACACCATGGAATAAACCATGCCCAAAATTGCAGCCACAATAGTAATCATAGAATCTTAGCAGAATGCGTGATGGCTATGATAAGCACTTACACTATGCGAACTAAAAACATCCACTCTCTCAACCCTCTTCCAATAATCGAACCAAAAACATCCAGCAGGTAAGCACCATAACAACGTAGAACCAAACGAGAATCAATAAACCCTTAATATATAATCGATATGCAAAACCGACTATTACGATTTATAGTTTATTGATAGGCCGTGAAACATCAAGACAGAAACCCTAAATAATAACGAGTGACCCTAAGATCACACTGATAGAAAAATAACGATTGTCTTAGGGTTTCCAAGTGGATCGATTTATATGAAAAACCATAGAAACACCCCAACCGCCACCACCAGAGAAAGAAAACGCAACCTAAATCGATTGCATACCAGTTAGCAAGGATAAGATCACTTGTTAATAGGCAGAGAGGCGAGATAGGCTGTGAATTATGGACGGAAAAAGCCTAGGTGGTGGCGGCAGGAAATCGCCCTTCTTAATTTTTGTGGTGAGAGGAAAAATCCTATTAAGATTCACAATTAGAAAGTTAACTTAGGGTTTAACAAATAACAATAATGCACTAAAAATGAGCGCATACACGGAAGGCTAAGGCGATTTGGTTGTACATTTAAGTGGGGTGTAACAAATTCTTCCTTTAAGTAAAATGCTTAAAGTTAGAAACGAAAAGATAGGCTCGGAAGGGTGTACTAGGGGTTTCGTGTACTAAAAATGAGTACAACGCTAAGGGTGTGGGAAAAATTAGTTGACTTAACTAGCCAAGTAATATGACTTAAATGGTCAAGTAATTATAATACGGGTTTAACACAAGGGTAATCCTAATGCCTCTTATCATGTAGTAAATCCTACTACACGAATGTAGTCTCACTAGCGGTCTCGGGATGCATCACTAACGCAAGTTCTAGAATCTAAATGCTACCGGTACACTCATAAGCACTAATAGTAAATGCTTTTCCTATCAAATCTAAAGGCGAACCTCACATATTTGGGTGAAAAATTTTTCTGAATATACGGTTATGTGCTAGTCATACAATCTCCTATCCATGAGACGCTTGCTATGGCTAAAGTTTCACTCCTAAATGTTGTAAAAAATTTTAAATTTGGCGCTAAAATTGCACTAAAAAGTATTTCTCATAGTTTTATTACACATCTACCATCAAACAAAACAAACTCAAGCGAAAGTGCATATGTAAGGTATCATCTTTTTACCCTCCCCTTACACTTAAGATGAACATTGTCCCTAATGTTCAAGTAAAGAATGTAAAAGTGAAAAAGTAAAGAGAATGAAATCAAATACTCCCCTGATTCGCTCGGTATGGATAATAGGATGGCCAGGTTAAATCTTCCTCCAAGAAAATGAACAATCAAAGCTTCCCTTCCAGAATATAAATCATCTTCTTGTCATACATAACCTGTAAAACCTGACAAAATAGACAAGACAACCTCGCGTAAAATCGGCGGCATCCTATATAAGTTTCTAAATCCTAGAAAACAAGATAAGATATAATGCTTGTGGAATGAAGTTTGCAGATCTCCTGGAGATTATAAAACTTAATAATTCACAAAAACCATAAGACTCCGTTAGAAAATCAAAACCGGTAAAATTTCCAGATTTTTAACTCCTGACGCCGTCAAGAGTAAAACCCTGACGCCGTCAGAATGGACCTGCAGAAATTCTTATGTTAAGTTTCCGGAAAATTTCTGGAAAAACTTGGTCCTACTTCCTGTAAAATCCTGCAAAACTTCATTATGACTCAATACAAGCATTTGACTCTAACAAATACGAATATACATGCTCATTTAATATTGTGGAGAATCATGATCGGTTTGTTTCTTAAAAACATATTTGGGGTTTCCCCTTACACTTATCTTTTGCAAAAATACTTCTAGGTGGAGTTAAGACTAGGCCAAAACAACAAAGTAAAGTATTTCCACTATTTAGTTTAGAAACATGATCTACCAACAATAAAAATAAAGCATGCATACAGAAGCAAATAAAAATCAAACAATTAAAATCACACAAAACATGGGTTGCCTCCCAAGAAGCGATTTTCTTTATTTACGAGTCTTGTAGCTAGACTCAAGGTCATGGGTTACTACGTGACTTCATCATTTGAAATGATATACCCCATGTAGTTGCGATTATTACTATTATGGTGGTAGTGCCTCAATCTATCGATACTCGCAATCACCATTCCACCTAATTTGCTTCTCAATTTAGCTACCCCATCTTGGCTCAATCCTTCGATTGTGAATGGCCCATACCACCAAGGACTTGGTTTATCGGGTGGTATTGTTGTTTCCAAGTGTCTCAAGAGCACCAAGTTCCCTTCCTCAAATGGTGTATGATTTTCTGCGGGTCGAGTATGTTCGAGTTCAACCTGAACCTTATTGCTTTTTCTTCTTTCATTCTTAGCTTTCTTATAGCTCTTGATTCTTGCTTCCCATGCAAGAATCTTATTCTGAACACGAATGGGTGTCGCGCCAATGTTGTTTTTGATCATTCTCCAACTCAAATTCTCATGCCCACTTTGCGGGGTCATGGGGAAGCTAATCTTTCTTTTTCCAGATTTAAGCTCAATCTTCCTACCTTCATACTTAATGACAGCCCTAGCGGTAGTGAGGAATGGTGCCCCAAGGATTATTGGCATGCATTCATCCCCTTTATCATCGATGATCATAAAATCAACGGGGTACATGAATCCTGCAACATTAACTAATACATCTTCTGCGATTCCTAGTGGGTATACGTACGAGTGTCCAACAAGAGATAACCTAACACGAGTAGGTGCTGGCATTTTTGACGTTAGTTGGATGTAAATAGTTAGGGGCATAAGATTTACTTCCGATCCTTGGTCGGCGAAAGCACTAAGATGTTTCAAGTCCCCGATGCTCGTTGGTATTTCAAAGTTCCCACATGCTACCTGCTTAGTAGCCACTTTTTGTACCAATAGCCTCTCGAATACTGATCCTCCAGGAAGCGTATCATACTCATCTTTCTCTTCTTCCTCTTTCTCAGGAACCTGTCCGGAGGATTGGTTACGCCCATCACCCTTAATCCAATTTGTTATGGTGTTTTTGTTTATATCATGTTTCAGGTAGTAACTCAAAGGTTGGGATTCTGGTGGTTTTTCTAAGGTCTGTTTAGCAGGAGTTTCTACCTTCTCGTTATCTTTATGGACAATGGTGATGGAGTTAACAAATTGGGTGGTGGGAGTGGCGCTTTCTTTCCTTAGTAGTATTCGTTCGGGGGTTCTCTGGTTGGCATACTCCTCCAATAGACTCAACATCTCATTCATTTTCTCCTGCATCTCCTCTTTTTGCTTATAAACTGCTTCTTCGAATCTAGCGAGCCGATCTGAGTGAGTTGCCATATATTCTCTCATCCTAGCCTCAAACTCCGAGCTAAGTTCCTTGGGAGGGGAACAAGGTGGGGTGTAGTTCTGAAAAGTTTCGTCATGTTCTCTAGAGGGCGACTCAGATAATGGTGCCGAAGTTGGTTTTGAGACAGAATTGACAGTAGCTCGTCTAGGACTTAAAGTCCTCCTTTGCCTTTCCTCAAAATAGTCGACTTTTGCCTCGAGCTTGCATAGGAGTTCATCGGGGATTTCGGTGGTCCCTCCAGATGTTGAGACTGCATTGATAGCTGCTTCCACTGTATGATTAAACTCCCACATTTCCTGATTGTCAGTGGCGAGCTCCTCGATAATTGCCCAAGACTCTTCGGCGTTCTTATAACGCAGTTTACCTCCCGCGGCCCTATCGATTGTGCGCTTAGTGTGATAGTCAACATGGTCGTAGAAAATCTGGACTAATAACCAAAGGTTTATACCATGATGAGGGACCTTGTGGAGGAGATCCTTAAAACGGACCCAAGCTTTGAAGAAAGTTTCACCCTGTTGCTGTTCAAACATCAGAATGTCATTTCTAAGCATTGCCGTCTTTCCCGGTGGGAAGAATTGAGTAAGGAAGCGATTGGTGAGGTTCTCCCATGTGGTGATGGATCCCGCGGGTAAACGCTCAAGCCATTGACTAGCTTGATCCCGTAGAGAGAATTGGAATAGGCGTAAGCGGGTAGTCTCTCTAGTTTCAACATCTAGGTCTATGGAATCTATGATTTTGAGAAAGTCCTTAAGATGTTGGTTTGGATCTTCGGAACGAAGTCCATGGAATGCACATCCGCTTTGCACCAACCGGACGGTGTCGGATCGCAAGGGGGTCACATTGGCTCCGGTGAGCTCAATGGTGTTTCGGTAGCCTTGGTGGCTAGGTCGGGAATACTCTCCTAAGGTTCGGGGCCTAAGGGGTTGTAATGGTGGGTTTTGTTGTGGTGGGATGACGGGTTCAAAGATGTTACCACCTTTCATGATGTCGGATGGTAAAGAGTTACGAACAAAGGCACGAAGAAATAAGATAGACTAAAGAAGACCTAAAAATAAAAATAAAATCTTACTAGAAAGGAATCTAGCAAGTAGACCTAATAAAAAGAAATTCTAACCTACACAATAACTATTCCCCGGCAGCGGCGCCAAAAACTTGATGCGTGGGAATCGCACCAGGCTTTACCTCTCAAGGGATCTTGAGAAGCTTACAACCCCCACCAGGCAGTGTACCTGATCGTTGTAGTATAGTATAGTGACAAGTACCGGGGGATTGATCGTTCAGCGAGGAATAGTGTCGTTAGGATTGAAATTAATCTAACTAGGTCTAAAGGTGAAGGATGATTCTTTTTGTATTTTTATATTTTATGAAAAGCAAGTAAAAATCTCGGGTTTTGGAAGGAGGGGCGGAATTAGTTGTTAATCAACTAACCCAAAAGCTACTAATTAAACTAATTAATAAGAAAAGTAAACTAGGGTTCTACAAGATAAGTGAAGCATGTCTACCCATGATATGTTTCTCCTTGCTAGCTATCCAATCCTACCTATTGAATTGTAACCTTGTTTTAATTGACGGGTTGTATTCCTTAATACCATTCATGGGGTATCGCACATAACTCCTCAATTCTATGAGCTCTTATCTCCTCCTACACCATGCCCAGCACAACTATAAGGATTGTAAACAGTGGCTCATGCAATAAATATAATCAATAAAGACCTTAGTGCAATAGGTTCATGTTTCCTAAGACGTTCAAGCATGTTACCATTTGGAGATCTGCCAATTTTCTTAAGCCTAACATATAAATCATTCAATCAAAACAAGAATCAATAGGAAACAAGGATTATAAACTAAACCAACTAGATCTATTGAAGTTGTCATGCCTTAATTGATGGAGATAGACACAACATCAACAAGAAATCAATGAGATCTAATCAATTATATACAAGTTTCACATAATCACAAGTAGACACAAGGTGAATTAGCAAATCATAATCAAAGAAGGACAATCAACAAGAATAATGAAAGACATAGTTGAGATAGAATCATCAAACCAATACATGATGTTTATGGAGTGATTGAAACCCTCTAAGTTGCTGGAAAAACACCCACCTAAACCCAGGAATCGACCTTAGGGTTTAGGGCTTACAAAAAGTGAAGTTATGATGTTATATTTATAGGCATGTTTTCTGTCGGCAAGGCTTGATGGCGTCAGCTCGTTCTCTTGATGCCGTCATGACCATTTTTTCACCAAATTGTAGATCTCTTCGTCCTCTTCGCGTGGGCTTTTGAATCGCCTAAATCCGAGTTCGTATGCAAAAGTTATGACCAAAACAATATCAGCTATTCCGCGCGCAAGTTTTGACAAGTTTACACGTGACGGCCTTGGGTGACGCCTTCACATTCTCTCTGGGCCGTCACCACTTTTACTCTTGACGCCGTCACCAAAATGCCCTTGACGCCGTCAGGTACTGTTCCCAACATGGAAAATTAAGACTTTGGCGTTTTCTTCACTTTTATGCTTCAAAAACGTCCGAATTGCTTCCTTTTCCAGATTTCACTCCCAAAGTACCTAAATTCACAAAAGGAACGATTTAGGGCAATATTTGATCAAATAAATTCGGATTCGGGCTTAAATGACCCCCTAAAAACGGATCATTTTTCGCCTCATCAATGATCCAACAACTGGAATTGAGCCATTGGAAAAACAAAAAATGCTTTCAAAAAATGTATAACCAGTAATCCTAAACTACAAAAAAAGGTCTGTATAAATAGACCTCAAACTCTACAACTGCTCATAAGCAGTTATGAACAGTTATTTACAACTGTCAACATATCATTTATCAAAGACCCTTCAAATATCTAATTCAATTATCTACAAATGTGCAATAAGTACGAATTTTAAAGGATCAATAACATTATTAAATCCTATTAAAACATCAGTTACACATTCTTTTTAAAATTCCTGCAGTATTATTAATATAAAGATAAAAGGCCTTTTTCTATTTTGCTAAATATCGTTCTAAGTAATCTACAAGTGCTACTACCACACACAAATTAGACATTATATACTCTCAGAAAATTTTCTCCAAACATGGCTGAAGATTTGTACTCAATATAATTTTTCCCATTCATATATATATAATAATTTCCATGCATAAATAACTATAAATCGTATTAACAAATTTGTTCATGGTTCCTATGACCATTTACAGATTCAAATATCAATGTCAGAAACAGTTCATCAATCCATAACATACTGGGGAACTCACTAACCGTGCATTTGCAAACTTCTATAAGATCAGACGGTAAAATTAGTGCTTTTTGTGGAATCAAGCTAACAGACATTGCCACACCACAACAAGGTCAAATAAAGTGTTCAAGTATTTCAATTACAAATTTAAAAACAAAGTTTAAAAATAACATATGTATATTTATAATTATAAATTCAACAAAATTTTTAGATGAAACAACAAGAATAAACAATTCAACAATTGGACCCTCCCATACATCAACGAACAACACTGGATCTAACCAGAAGATAAGTAATAAACGGACAAGAACAGGTAATGCATCATCATTTTTTTTTACAAACTCTAAATCAATGAGATGTATAATCTAGAATTAAAGTATGACTTATTATTATTATTATTATTATTATTATTATTATTATTATTATTATTATTATTATTATTATTACAGGTTCAAGTAGCAAGCATCCTAGAAAAAACACAAAAAGAACAGCCCTCATCTCAACAGGTATTATATTACTTTTTTACAATACTTTATTTCAATTAACGTGTGTTTAAAGACGAAAATTGGATATTTATAAATGTAAATTCAACTTAATATTTAGGTGAAACATCTGATATAAACAACTCAGGAATTGGACCATCACATACAACAACCTACAACACCAGATATAACCAAGATGTAATTTCAAAACAGACAAGAGCAGGTTATTGGTTCCCCTATTCATCTCATATATACCTTAAATATTTATATTGATCATTTTATATAACAAACTCTAAATCAGTAACTAATATAGATAATTAAAGTTTGCCATATTACCATTATTCCAGGTTCCAAAAGCAAGAATTCTAAAAAAAACACAAAAAAGTCAGCACTCATCTCAACAGGTAAACTAATACTATTTTAGAATGCATTAATTCAGTTAACCTGTGTTACTATCATAATTGTCTAATCATCAATTTAAACGTATACTGTAAATTGTTTAATCCACAAGGTGTAGAAGTTGCTTACCATAACCTTGGCCCTCCATCAACAAAATGCCGTAATTGTGCAGCATACATGTGGCGTGAAGAAAGAAGCAAGAAAGCAACCAGAGTTGCAACTCAATCGTTTTCCTTTTCCATGTGTTGTCAAGATGGTAAAGTACGATTATCCAAGTTCAAAGAACCTCCTCCACCGCTGGACCGGTTGCTAAACTTTAATGATCCTGATACATCAAAATTTAGGGACCAAATTAGAGTATATAATAGTATGTTTTGCTTCACATCTTTTGGAGGAAATATAGATCACTCAATAAATCAAACACGGGGACCATATACGTTTAGAATTAATGGTCAAAATTATCACCGGATGGGATCTCTACTTCCGGAAAAGGGGGTTCAGCCTAAGTATTCTCAACTTTATTTTTTTGACACACATAATGAGACAACCAACCGAATGTTAGCTTTCATTCGAGATCACACAGCAGAAGGGCCAGAAGAATCAATAGTCAGAAGCCTGATTGATATGACAAATGAATTCAGCTCTGTTGCCAGAGCATTTCGAATGGCCAGAGATTGGTGCGTCCAAAACAATTCATATGATTTCTAGTTGAGACTTCTTGGAAACAGAACAACTTCAAGACAATATAACGCCCCAACTGTATCTGAAGTAGCTGTACTAATAACAAATGATTTTGGGGTTGCAAATGAAGAAAGAGATATTATTGTAAACAACAAGAACTGTGGCCTTCAAAGAATATCAGAAACGCATCCATCATACATGGCACTGCAATATCCTTTGTTATTTCCGTATGGAGAGGACGGTTTTCATGATAAAATACCTTACTATTCCAATTTGGGTAAACAGAAAACAAACCGTGACTTTCTGACTATGCGAGAGTATTATTGTTATGTGATACAATATAGAGATACTGAAGGAACTACTCTACTCAGAGGAGGACGTTTATTTCAGCAATTCCTGGTGGATGCATTCACAGCTATTGAGGAACACAGGCTAAGATGGACAAGAAACAATCAAAGTGAGTTACGTGTAGAACTCTACTATAATCAATCTGATGCTGTGACGAGAGGAGATACAAGAGCTGAAGCAATAGGCCAAAGAATAATTTTACCCTCCAGTTTCACGGGAAGTCCAAGGTATATGATGCAAAATTATCAGGATGCAATGGCTCTATGCCGAACATATGGCAAACCAGATCTTTTCATTACTTTCACATCAAATCCAAAATGGCCTGAAATCCAAGAGATGCTATCTCATATCCCTGGCCAGAAACCCCATGATCGGCCGGAAGTTGGAACTAGAGTTTTCAAGATGAAATTGACTAACTTGCTAGATGATCTTACCCAAAACCACTGCTTTGGCAAGACCCAAGCAGGTACTATAAGTGTTTTTATATCTACAAGTGTAAATTTGTCTCACCCCTGTATTAACACCTTTTTTTAATGCTATATTTAACAGTTGTGTACGTCATCGAGTTTCAAAAAGAGGGCTTCCACATGCCCATATCTTGCTATGGCTTGAAAACAGATACAAATGCAAAACACCAGAAGAAATAGATGACATAATATCCGCTGAAATGCCATCACCAACACGCGATCCAGAAGGATACAAAGCTGTTACAGAGTACATGCTTCATGGTCCATGTGGCACACAAACAAATCATGCTACGTGCACAGTCGAAGGCAAATGTATGAAACACTACCCCAAGTTGTTTTACGCAGAAACAACAATTGATGATGATGGGTATCCTGTTTACCGGAGGAGGAACAGTGGAGTAAGTGCTATTAAAGGTAAATACACGTATGATAATTCATATGTCGTCCCCCACAACAGATACCTACTGCTCAAATATGAAGCACATATTAACGTCGAATGGTGTAACAGATCAAGAGCCATCAAGTATTTGTTTAAATATTTAAACAAAGGACCAGACTGAGCCACAATAGTTATACAAGATAACGTAACTTCAGAATCAGGAAAAGAAACAATAGTAGCAGTAGATGAAATAAAAAATTACTTGGATTGTAGATTTTTGGGCCCATGTGAGGCGGTATGGCGAATCAACCGGTTTGATATCAACCACTGCTACCCATCAGTCATGAAGCTCATTTTTCATCTACCAGACCAACAAACAATTACACTTCGTGATTCGTAAAATCTCCCAGAATTACTTGGACGAGAAAGTATCAAATATACTATGTTTACAGATTGGTTTGAATTGAACAAAAGGGATCCAAATGTGCATGGACTAACTTATGCTCAGATACCAACGAGGTATGTTTGGCACGACCAAACCAAAATGTGGAAAGAACGCAAACAAAGATCATGCATCGGACGCATCATTTATTGCCATCCAGCATCAGGTGAGCGCTACTATCTAAGGATGTTATTAAATGTCGTCAAAGGTGTTGAATCATTCACAGAGATTAGAACATACAATGATACAGTCTATGCAACATTCAAAGAAGCTTGCTCAGCTAGGGGCTTAATTAGTGATGACAAGGAATGGACCCAAGCTATATTGGAAGCAAGCTTCTGGGCTACCGGTACACAACTAAGGAATATATTTGTAACAATCTTACTATTTTGTGAACTAAATAGTCCCAGACGCTTATGGGACCAAACATGGGAAGCAATCTCTGAAGATATTTTATACAAAAAGTGAAAACAGTTTATGTATCCGGCGTTGGAACTCACAGAGGAGCAAACAAAGAACTACTGCTTAGTAGAATTACAGGACCTCTTGCACAAGAATGGGAAATCTTTATCAGATTTTGCTAATCTTCCACAACCAAATGCATCGCTGTTAACGAACTTGGACAATCGTCTGATCAGGGAAGAGTTAAGCTACGACATGAAAAAGCTTAAAGCTGAACATCAAAAGCTCTATGCATCGCTAAACACAGAACAACGAACAATCTATGACAAAGTCATAAACTCTGTGCATCAAAAAACAGGAGATTTTATCTTTGTATATGGTCCCGAAGGCACCGGGAAAACATTTTTATACAAGACAATCATCTCCCATTTAAGATCAGAAAAAATGATTGTTCTTGCCGTTGCATCATCAGGTAAAAAGTAGTAAACAAATCATTACTTTAATTTTATAACCTACATACATAACATAAACTAAATACCATCATTTGTTGTTTCATGTACACAATCAAAAAGGAATAGCTTCATTACTTCTTCCTGGCGGAAGAACAGCCCACAGCAGATTTGTAATACCACTAGAGTTAGTGGAGAATAGTACATGTGGCATAAAACAGAACACACACTTGGCAGAGTTGATGAAACAGGTCAGTCTAATTATATGGGACGAAGCCCCGATGACACAGAGATACGGGTTTGAAGCGCTGGATAAAACACTTAGAGACATACTAGGCTACCCAAATGTGGCAAACAGAGAGCGCATGTTCGGAGGCATGACCGTCTTTCTTGGAGGAGATTTTAGGCAAATTTTGCCAGTTATACCAAAAGCCAAAAGGCAGGAAATGGTCAAGTCTTGCATAAACAGGTCAAAATTGTGGTCAAAATGTAATATGTTTAAGCTAACACGCAGCATGAGAGTCAATGAATATGACACACAAGGAAACATTGACACAAATAAACAGAAGTTTAATCAGTGGATTTTAGACGTGGGAGATGGAAAGCTTCATGCCAAAATGAAAGAAGGAGAAGATGAACCAACTTGGATCCAAATTCCCGAAAATTTCCTCATAAAAAAATGGAAGTGTCCAATATCAGAAATTGTTAAACAAACATTTCCGGACTTCACTACAAGGCAAAAAGATGAAGGATATTTAAGAGAAAGGGCAATATTGACACCAAAAAATGATGACGCAGATGAAATCAACAACCATATGTTTAAAATGCTAGGAAGCCGATCTGTTACATACAAAAGTTCAGATTAAGTCTGTAAAGCATCAACTGATGCCCTCGATCAAGAACAATTATACCCACCAGAATTTCTAAATTCTTTAAAGTTCCAAGGGTTGCCACCACACGAACTAAAGTTAAAAAACGAGATGCCGGTAATGTTGTTACGAAACGTCAATCCCAGCCAAGGTATGTGCAATGGTACCAGGCTGATCATCACACATCTCGGAGATTTTGTAATACAGGCGAAAATCATCACCGGTTCTAACATCAGAGACGTGGTATTGATACCAAGAATTACGATGACATCAAACAGAAATCAGTGGCCATTCATTGTCAAAAGAAGACAGTTCCCCATTAAACCATGTTATGCGATGACCATCAACAAGAGTCAAGGCCAATCACTTAATTTTGTAGGACTATATCTACCTGCACCAGTATTCAGCCACGGCCAACTCTATGTAGCGATATCTAGAGTCACAAGCCCAGAAGGTCTGAAAATCTTAAAGATGGAAGACACTGACAAGAACTTAAAACATCACACACGGAACATTGTCTATAAAGAGGTTTTTAACAACTTATAGTCATAACCCCGAAAACACTGAAAACCTTTACATTCTCTATAAAGAAAACTATGTCTACTCTTTGTATTTGGATTATTTCATGTTTTCTGACCAAAACAAACATGTTTAATAAGCTTATAACCTCAACTGTTTAGTTTAAATATCAACCAAACACCCTATAAAGAAGTCACAACATATGACAGCAACACAGACAGCTTTAACAGGAGTAAAAAAAACAGCTTAAATCAACACCTGAAAATAGGTCTAAAAACACAATATGTTGGCAATAAAACAACTTCAAACAAAAACCATATTCGATCTACTTACCCAACATTAAAGATCACCAAACAATGCAAATTTGTTTATAAGAAAAGGAAAGAACCAATTTCTAATCATTCTAAACAAAAAATAATTGAATAGTTTATGTGAACATAGTTATTCACTTTCCTAAAAACATGTAGATTTCACATTGAGAAGATACCATTAACCCAACACTAAATCATTGCTAAAAACAATCAAAAACAATATTATGTGACCTAAATAAAATACAAACCTCTGCAAAGAATCTTTGATTGCAATTCGAGCACACACTCTTCTAATCAATAATCAATAGCTCTTACATGATTTATCTCCGAGATGTTATGTTGAATCAATAAATATGGGAGCAGATAATTAATTAAAAGTCAAATAGTATCAAAAAATATAAAGTAATGGATAAGCCTAAATGTTTTGTTTTTTTTTTTTTTTTTTTTTTTTTTTTTTTTTTTTTTTACCAAAATAAGCAAATTTGAATTCTACTTCCTATTAAACAAGGAATAATATTTTAAATAAATATTAGTTTATCACTCTAAATTTTACAAATAAAATTTACACAACTAATCAACCGTTATCAAAATCAATCTATTTTATAATAAAAGAAGCCCGTGCATCGCACGGGCCACGCTGCCTCGTATTAGTAATTTTTGTCCTCGAAAGTAATTTGCACAATTAGTCTCTATCATTAACTATTTTGCACCGTTAACTATTTACATTGAATGACCTTATTTCTTATAAAAACTAGCTGGAAAACTTTTAAAAATATTCTAAAGTCAATAAGTATTATTCTGACTAATTTGTAAAATTCGGGGTGTTACGCAATAGTAATATATTACTAGTTTGTGCAATTAAATTGTGGCACGTGTAACTTGAACATAAGCTTAATTTTTTTTATTAAAAAAATTAATTATTAATTAACAATGTTAAGTGTACTGTCAAATATTTATTATTTTGCAATCTTATAATTGTAAAATAAATGATAGTAGATAATTTGTAAAATGATAAAGATATTCAACCATATGGGAGTATAACAAATCAACAATATATGACTACTTATGAGATTAAATTGTGACATCCATTAATGTTTTGTTTAAGAGATCTTACTCCCATGTTGCTAAACTATGTTAATTTTATGACTCAAATGCTCCAAATAATGTTTAAACACGTTATTGTTTTGTAAGAATAAAATTGATTTGTACTTATATAATAATTTAAAAATTAAAAAACAAAAAATATCATGTTATTCAGATTAAGACATGTATGGCTGTATGCTTCAAATTGAGATTTAAATATGCGATTCAGATTCAGAACGTCTTAATAAACAAACAACGAGTAAATTTCTTTTAACAAAAATACATATGCTGAATGCCTTGACATAAAGCTAACGCATTTTTTAAAAAGACTTTTGAGTTTAATATTCACAGCTGTATATAAAATATATAAACATAGACTTAGGATATAACCATGCATGTGCATCAAGTTATTGAAATGACTATAAATACAAACCACAAGCCACCCCAAAGAACACAACTCGATCTCTTACTCGTTAAACAATTACTAGCAATGGCTTTTCTTAAAGCATGATGCCACTTCGACTCATCCGTTTAACATGTTATGCATATTCATAGCAACTCGACTCATCCGTTTAACATGCTATGCATATCCATAGCAACTCTACTCATCCGTTTAACATGCTATGCATATCCATAGCAACTCGACTCATCCGTTTAACATGTTATGCATATCTATAGCAACTCGACTCATCCGTTTAACATGTTATGCATATCCATAGCAACTCGACTCATCCGTTTAACATGCTATCCATATCCATAGCAACTCGACTCATCCGTTTAACATGTTACGCATATCCATAGCAACTCGACTCATTCATTTAACATGTTACGCATATCTATAGCAACTCATATCTATAGCAACTCGACTCATCCGTTTAACATGTTATGCATATCCATAACAACTCGACTAATCCATTTAACATGTTATGTGTATCCATAACACTTCGACTCATCCGTTTAACATGTTATGCATATCCTTAGCAACTTGACTCATCCGTTTAACATGCTATGCATATCCATAGCAACTCGACTCATCCGTTTAACATGCTATGCATATCCATAGCAACTCGACTCATCAGTTTAACATGTTACGCATATCTATAGCAACTCGACTCATCCATTTAACATGTTATGCATATCCATAGCAACTCGACTCATCCGTTTAACATGCTATGCATATCCATAGCAACTCAACTCATCCGTTTAACATGTTACACATATCTATAGCAACTCGACTCATTCATTTAACATGTTATAGTAAAAACTGAGAGTGGGAAATTTTTGAGCCAAAAGAATAGCCGGAAATTTTAGAGCCAAAAATGTTAAACCAAAAAGTCAAATTTTTGGTTTTACTTTGACCTTTGTCTTTGGCGAGGACGTGTCCTCCCCTAATGACCCAAAAGCAAAAAATGGTAATCCGGTGATTATAGTTCTAATCCAGGTCAAATGTGCGGTCAACTAACTGGCGAGGACATGTCCTCACCATGTGATTACCCGGGAAAATTCCGCGCCTAGTGAAAATGTGATTATCTAGCGTGGCATGGTCAAACTATGAGGAATGTCTTTGGAGAGGACATGTCCTCGCCAATGAGTAACAGCCAGATTACAGCTAGACAAGGTCAACTTTTGTTGGTGTTATTTTTGTCGTGAAGTGGTGTCATTGGCGAGGACATTCATGTCCTCGCTAAATTTTGTAGCCAGTGTTCCCTTTCCTTGTTGTGCCAGTTACACTTATTTTTGTACTGCTATCATGCAATATAAGAGCTTCTGTTGCTCAAACAGAATTACCGCCGTGTGTCGATGGGTTGTCTTATGATTTCCACTAGACTACTTGTCCTCAACTCGAATCCATTGTACGGTCACAGCTTGAGACAGAACTCGCAGCTGATATCGGCCAAGCTGCTGGCTTGCTTCGACTTCACTTCCATGATCAATGGCGAAGCCACATGGGGTGTAGAGTAGGCCATGGCACACCTATAAAGCCACAAAATCTTTGTATAAGTTGTATAGATATGTCTATTTTAACTATTCAAGCCACAAAAAATATACCAAGTCCCATAGCAAATCTTTTCCCATCTTTAGTTTACACTTTTTTTTACATTGATGGTGCCTGCAAAATATCTAAGAATTTACTACTACCATAAAAATTATTCTATTTTGATTTTTTTTTTTTAATTTTAATACTCGTTAGTATATCAAAAATTATTTGGCCCACCCAAAAGCAAAATCCTGGCTACGCCCCTGTCCATGATTGCTTTGTTCTTGTAAGTTTGTTAAATTAAATTATATTTTTCAACTTCTTGATTTTTGGTACGTTGGTATGATGTTATCAGGAATTTTGGACATTTTGTCTAGGGTTCTTGAAGAATAACTGCATGAAATTAAGAGCTTTAATATTTTAAAGTCATCTCTTACTATAAAGAGTTGACCAATTGTTATAGTAGTTAGTTAACTATAAGCAGAGACGGAACGATGACTAAATACGATCGGGTGCAAAAAAATACTTGTAAATAAATAAATAAATAAATAAATAAAAATAAACACTAATACTAGAAATATATTTCATTGGACCGGGTGCATTTTAGATAACTTTAGAAAATATCGATTATTTTTTCAAAAATTAACATTACATTGAAAAAATCCATAGGGTGCCCGGACACCAACGGAAACCCTGGCTCCGTCCCTTGCTATAACACAAGTTTATATATATTTTTATTTAAATATAATTTCTTTTTAGAAGTTGAGTCGTTGTAGACTTTGAAAATATCAACACGAATGGAAATTAGGATTTAGGATGGTATTTCGAATTAATTATATCATAGTTTGGTTCATCGTATTGTAATATTTGAAATATTTCATTTGTATTCATATTTTAAATATTTCATTCCGTCTATAGCTAATTACTTGATTGTAATATCGGCAGGGTTGTGATGGTTCGGTGTTACTTAATGGTTCGGCTAGTGGACCGGGTGAGCAACGCGCACCACCAAACTTGAGTTTACGGCCACGAGCATTCATAATCATCGAAAATATTCGAAGGCTGGTCCACGCTGCTTGCAACCAAACAGTCTCTTGCTCTGATATTACTGCCCTTGCAGCTCGTGATGCGATATTCCTTGTAAGAACATAAACCTTAGATCATGTTGCATTCATTTTTTGGCTAGGTTTTCCCTATTAATTCAATATCTTTGATATATTGTTTGGCGTAGAAAGATAAATGACATAGACAAGTATTCATGTACACCAGAGTACCAGACTATCGATTTATATACTTTTTGATAATGCATGTAGTCGGGCGGCCCAACTTACAGTGTACCTTTGGGAAGACGAGATGGAGTTAATTTTGCCACACGAGAAGACACATTAGCCAACCTTCCTCCATTTAACGCATCTGCGGCTAACCTAACGGATGCCTTTGCCCTAAAAGGATTAGATGTCATAGACCTTGTTGCACTTTCTGGTGCCCATACTATTGGAAGAGCCGAGTGTGGCTCTTTTGAGCGTCGTATGTTCCCAACACAAGATCCAACCATGGAACAAACATTTTACAGCAGTCTACTACAAACATGCCCCATTTTGAACACCACCAATACAACTATGATGGACATTCGGTCCCCAAATGTGTTTGATAATAGGTATTACGTTAACCTAATGGCTCGCCAAGGGCTTTTCACCTCGGACCAAGACTTGTTCACGGATAACACTACTAGTGGTATTGTCGAAGCTTTTGCTAATAACCAAACATTGTTTTTCGAAAATTTTGTGATTGCAATGATAAAGATGGGACAAATGAACGTTATGACTGGCACACAAGGGGAAATCCGTGCTGATTGCTCGATTAGAAACTCAAACAATATCGTATCATTACCAGGCATGGAGAGCGTCAACTCCAACAACAGAAAGATTGCATCGTATTAGGGGTCATTTGGTATACATGAATTTCTTGGCATGTATTTGAGAGTGACTGTGTCTTGTTTTCTTGTTACATATTTTGCTTTCTTGTATTAATATGGGTAAAAATATGGGTAAAAGGTCAAAAGACCCGGTAAATATATTACTCCAAAAAACGTTTAAGTACAAAGGGTATGGGTGTGTCTCATATCTCAGCCCGTTACATAGGCGAAAAACTTACATAACAAAATACTTCCTATTTTCTAAAAAGAAAACATACCATTACTCAAAAGATAACAAAAGACAATGACGAAATAAATTACTTCCTAAGACCTTGAAGCTTAGTGCCATACATGGCATTAAAAGCATCCAAATTCCTTGGAAGATCATAAACCTGCGGCGCATAGTCATCATAATCATATCCATCATAGTCGTATTCACGCTCGTGACTACCACCAAATAGATTACCAGACTCATCAAACGTGTTAACAACCTCCTCATCATCACTATCAGACACAACGATATCACCCACCTTAGAAAATGGGTTACCCCTCTTGGTAGAAGAAGTAGACGGTGAAGAAAAAGCACAAGGCTTAGAAGTCCCAACCTGTTCCTTCTCTTTCGGATCACTCACAAGGGGTTCTTGTGATGTAGTAGCAGTCTTTAAAGACCTATCCTCTTTAGCTTCCAATGTACTTCCAGCCGCCACATCCAAAGTCACTTCCTTAGTAGGAATACTAAAATCATCAGTATCAGCCATATTAAGGGCATCAAACTGATTAGATGTAGCAATATTCGTTCCACTTGTACTAGGCACATCAGCAGCCTTTTTCTTGTTTACATCCACTTTCTTAGGTTCGGGGGGAGGCTTTTTGGGTTGATAAATGAACTTCTTACCCACAACATGTTTAGTAAATCCTCCTTGACCCGTATTAGTTGAACCACTTTGTTTACCCTTCTTCTTGTTGTTGACAGTTTGGAAATCATCATTTCCACTCTTAAAAGGGTGAGTGGGGGTAAAACAGATTTTGGACATTCAACAAGCGTATGACCAAAGATCTTACACGTATCACATCGAGGTGGCCTCCACTCGTATTCCACCCGAACCTTCTCAACAGTCGATCCCGACCTATCAAGAAGGGGGATTTCAACAGTTAGACTATCCCTAAGTACCTCATCCGACTTTACTTCAATCATGCATCTAGCAAAACTACTACGACCCCTTCCTTACACATTTGGCTAGTATAAGCATCAAGCATTTTAGGCGTACCAATCAATGTGGCAAGGAGACTAAGGCCATCATCAGAAAACATAGCAAGAGGAACATCATGAAATTTAACCCACACCGGGATGTTGGTCAAATCTTCTTTGAGTTAGTTGGTGTTCAAAGTCCAAGGTTTAAGAATAATTGGAACATTTCTAATCAACCAAGGACCGTTTTCAAGGACATCCTCAACACCTTTCTTCGAATTAAACTTAAAGAAAAAAAACCCCTTTGCATTCATCATAACCTTCTGTATACCATACTTAGCCCACGTATTGCGTACATAGTAATCAACAACAGGAAAAGCAAGGCGTTGGCCAAGGAAATATCCGTAGAGAGTATACTCAAATCTAGTGTTCACCTCTTCAACCACTTTCATAGGAACAGAAAGATCCATACCATTTGATTTCATGTTACATTCCAGCTTACGAAAGTTCGATGTGTGTTTCTTGTATTAATATGTAAACACCATGCTTCATGACGGATCGTTTAGGACCGTTTTAAGTTTATTTAAAATTCCTACTACAACCATTGCAAAGCAGAGGTAACAAGAAATTAATACCAAACCAAGGTTCTGGTTAAGATAATTTAAGGAATGTAAAATCAATGATCACTTAGACAAAGCAAAAGCTACCATACCCAATGATCACTTACACTTTACAGACACAAAAAAAAGCATTGCTAGTTTCTTAACAGTAATCAACAGCCTTGTAAGGACAACTCAATACCTATTATATAATGCATTGCTAGTAAAAAGAATGTCTTTATAGATAGGCTTAAAGATATATGGTTCTTATTCAACATTTAAATTTTCACAATTAAAATATAGAAATTTCGTATTCCATTTCATTTATATGTTATCGATTTCCATACTTCCAATATTAGTGAAGTCATAGCATTAGGTCATCGGAACGAAATTTATTGTATAATGTTATGGTTGGCCGGTTAACTAAGTATAATATATAATTATGACTAAGGATCAAATGAGAAAAAAACTTAAAATGAGAAGGATGAGAAATAATTATAACTACATATTTGAGATGCATCGATTTGAATTAGATGCATCCGTAGTCTTTTAGATGCACTATAATATATTTTTTAGCAAAAAATTAGATACATATACATATATTAGATGCATTTCATCAAGTTAGACGAATCCTATACATTTTTCGTCTTCTGCGGGTCAAATTTGTTGTTAGTACTACTTTGCATCGTTTTCACTTCAAAATCACTTTCGAAACTAATTGGGATTCATCTAAATGAATAGAGATGCATCTAAATCAAGTCGATGCATCTCAAATGTGTGGTTATAATTATTTCTCATCCTTCTCATTTTAAGTTTTCTTCTCACTGGATCCTTATAATTATTCCATAAAAAACGTTTAATTTATTAGTACGTGTTATTGGTATATGATTTTTCTCATAAAGACTTTTATCAAAAGTTGGGTATATAGATTTTTCTGTGCAACAATATATTCTGTATATGAATTCTAATGGATAATTGAATAATTATGATTAAGAAGTTTGATACGATCCTTTTACAATGTTATAACAAATTACAAAATCTAAAACGAAATGTTTAAGGCCAAACGAAATGTTTAAGGCCGGGTGTTTGTTTAAGCTCATTTGGGATTACGAACATATATGATTTTGGCTAAGCTCAAATTTCCGAGTTATCTTTAGATCTATGAGCTTATATACAAGCTTACTATATCATAATATAAGCTAATAGGGTTATGGTACATGGTGCAAAAGTGGTGGCTAAGATATCATAACTTGCTTTCTTGGAGAGCTTCGTTAAACCTCAACAACTCGGCAAAAACATGCTTTGATGTTGTCATCCACACTACCACTTGAATCATTAAAGATATCGAAACTGCGTTTGCATTTGACTCAAAACCTCCTCGCATAGACACACTTGGAGATGATGTCAAAATTTTCTCACATATTTGGATCATTTATAAAAATTGGGAAATTAAATCACATTGGCTTGTTTGGATCTTTAATCCCTGATCATCTTGTACCATTTTCTTGTAATCTTTCTATCTCTTTACTAATTTAATACTCAATCCGTCATAAAATATAAGTCCAGTTTGACTTTTTGAATCGAACTTTGACCTTAAATATTTTTGTTTGTATTATATAATATTTGATTCAAAATATATAAATGGATAGTGTTTTATATATATTTTCATTTGGTATAATTTTCATCAAGTGATATATAATACAAACAAAAATATTTATGGTCAAAGTTTGATTCAAAAAGTAAAACTATACTTATATTTTGGGACAAAGGTAGTACGTAATTTTCGTTTAAAGAAAAAAACAAGCTCATATATCTCAAAATAAAGCTAAAATATTTGAGTTTATTAAAAATAAACCAAATACCGAAATCACAGAAGGCCTTCCATAATAGGTCAGGGTGGCATCAATTAATGGCCTTGTTTTCAACGACCATGTCGTTAGTTGGTAGCTAGAAAGGTCGCGGGTCTCCGCACATGCTGTATAAACACTATTAAGGGTGTGTTTCTTTTATTTTGTGAATTAAGTGCCATTAGTGGCAAGTGGGCCCGTTTTGGTTAATGCCTCTGATTGGAGAGGAGTATAGTTTTCTTCTTATGCCAATACAGATGATGTAAAGGATATTTGTGGGCCCAAGAAAAAAAGAAACACAAGCCCCATCACTATTTAACCATTTAGAAACAACAAGATTAAAAAGAAACACACCCTAAGTGTGGGCCAAACATATTTATTTGTTTTTGCTTCAATTTTTGCACTAGTGTTTTTTTTTTTTTTTTTTTTTTTTTCAATGTACTACTTTTATTTATTTTCGTAAAATATTATTAAATTATGTAAGGTTTAATGCATTATGAAAATTTGATATTAAAAAGAAAAAAAAAAAAAGAAAGAAGAGAGAGATGTAAACATTGAAGATGCTCTAAACATCGTAAGCAGGCAAAATACCTAAAACAAAGACCCCTTAATATGAAAGCGACCTAACATATATTCAAAAGAAAATTTTAAAATATAATATTATCATCTGCTTATTAAATATACAAAATATAGACTTAGGACATAACCATGCACGTACATCAAGTAAATGAAATAATTATAAATACATGACCACAAGCCACCTAAATCATACAATCCCTACACATTTAAGTAACCTGCTAACTATGGCTTTTCTCAAAGCTTCATGCATGCCAACACTTACTTTTGTATTACTATTATGTAATTTAAGAGCTTCCGATGCTCAAACACCGCCGCTGGTTGACGGGTTGTCGTATACGTTCCATCAGAGTTCATGTCCTCAGCTCGAATCCATTGTACGATCACAACTCCAAACAGAACTCGCTGCCGATATAGGCCAAGCTGCTGGCTTGCTTCGACTTCATTTTCATGATTGCTTTGTACTTGTAAGTTTGTTGAATTTAAGTATATCTATATTGCGATTTGTTTACGTACATAAGAATGATATATAGGCTATATTTGATAAAAGTAGCTGTGAGCAGTAGCAGTAGCAGTGAGCTAGATGTGAGTTGTAGCCACAGCTCACTGTTCACTGCTCACCGCTCACAGCTTTTTATAGAAGTATTGAAAAAATGAGTTTTCCTAAAAAATAGCAAAGCTCACCGCTCTTTTGCCAAATGAACACTAAAAATCAAAAAGCGTATTGTTCACCGCTCATCGCCTAAAAAGCTTCAAAAAGCTCTGTGTCAAACATAGCCATAGTGTCTGAAATTTTAGTTTTGAATGTTAGCTTTAGCTTTGAGAAGTGAGCTGAAACTCGAAACCAGTTTTTTCTTAACAGCGATTGGTTTAAGAAATAACTAATAAGAGGCTAGACAATAGTAGAAGGTGGGAAATAGCGTTACATGAGTTATAAATTCTGCATAGTTTGGTAACTTTAATACCTTCAGCTAAGAGGTTACAAAAAAGCCACCCTTATATAGACTAGATTTAAGATACACTATCCTATATTTGCTTAGAAATTGTACACATAGTTTTAAGCATTGTGTATAGTTTAGTCTTTGATACATGCATAGTTAATATGACTAGAGGCAAGGGAGCGGTGAAATTTATTTGCCTCATCAACATTACATTAGTTTTTCTCAATTTGTCTCTTCTTTATTTCGGTAAAACACACCCATACAAAATACACATGTCAAGCACTTTCTCTTTCTCTTGAAATCCGCTTGCGGAAACACTACGGGAGAAACCACTATTACCAACTCCGAAAGTAGTCGCTAAAAGTGGAAAATAGGGTCGCTAAAGACTTTAGCGACCACACGTAGTCCCCGTCTCATTAAATTCGTCGCTAAAAGTTCTAGCAATCACTTTTTTGACTTTTTACTTTTAACTTTCCAATAAGGTCTGGCGGGTTTTTTCCACCTCCGCATGAAACTAAATGTTGACTTGGAAAATAAATTTGACCGTTGCCATAACATGTAAGTCACATTAAGAGGTAAAATAGTCGGAGTCAAATATGCAAGATGCACTCGTTTTGTCGTCTAGCTAACCTATAGCGGCTACATTGTTGTCGTTAAAAGGAACAACGTAGTCGCTAAAAGTTTTGATCAAAGACGGGATAAAAAATGTATATTTTTTGTCGATTAGTGGACCTATAGCGATCACATCCGTCGTCACTATAGGCCACCCATTGCGAGAATTCGAAATTGGTGCAATGAAATTGTGCCGCAAGGGGACTATTTTGGGCTCTGCCCAGAGGCTGGAAATGCATGGTGTACCGAGTGACAAAAGGCTTTTGCCGCATACCTTTGCCGACCGCGTACGTCATGGCATGCTCTTATACATCATACGTTGAATACTGTTAAACAAATATTTTACTTTGAAAGTATGGACCTATTAAACCAATTAATTAATAAAAGTGGGGTTGTTAATAGTGTGGAGTCGTTGAGTCGTTATTGTCTTTAAATCACAATCATCTAGAAATGACAAGGAAAATTAGTTAGATGATATTTCTTAACTAGCGGGGTTGTTCGCACGTTGCGACGGGTGCGTTTTGTGTTTTGTATTTTGTCGGTTGTACGGTGTAATTAATAATTTTGTTATTTGAAGTATGTATATGTTTACTTGGAAACATAATTTGTTTATGTTTACGGATATTTTTATTTTTTATTTATTTTTGGCGTTGCGTTTGAAATTTTTTTTGGTTGTTTGGGTATTTTAAAAGAAACAAATTTGTATAAGAAATTTTTGTAAGTGTATTATTTTTCGTAGTTTTTTGTTTTTATTTTTTGTTATTAATTTTTTTTAAAAAAACAAATTTTCATACGGAAATTTATGTAAAAAAAAAAATTGTACCGAGTACTATAGCGACGCGTAAAAAAAAAAAAAAAAAAAAAAAAACTGTAGCATGTACTGTAGCACTGTTTATGCTACAGTGAAATTACACGTGTCGCAATTAGATGAAATGCCTGGGTTTTAGAATATACATATAATTGACTTATTAAAATCATAGGTTCTTCACTTAGTCATATGGTCAAATTTCTTACTTTTTATGTGTTTTGTAAGGGCAATAATTTCATTACAAAGACTAAAGTATCTAGAAACGAATATACTTGCAACATTCTACAAGCGTGTTTGGGATTACAAATCCGATTGTACAAATTAAGATTTGTGTTCTTGTGCCTATGAAGAACCCCATGGACGAGATGCTATGATCCATCTATAATTAAGCTTATACGGTATATGATAACTTTATGCTAACGGTAATATAGTTTTCAAAATATTTCATTCTTATATGGGTCCAAAGCACAAACTATGAAAACCAAAGTCCAAAACACAGACTATGATGACCAAGTCCGAAGCACAACAACTGTTATCTCCATTATTTCAAATCCTTCTCGTTTAGTTTGAATTAGTCACATCTATGCATGCCTGAAATACATGCATGATAGTGACCAGTACTTGTTTTGTTGGACAAATGAAAGAAGAAGAAAATTGAATAAATTAAAGTCTAGTTCTAGTTTTTTCTAGTTATTTTTTCGAGTCTTGTATGCTCAAAAAGCCTTATCATCTCGTTTCTTAGTTTATTTCTTGAGAGATTGACCATCTCAAATCGGTCTCTTATCACATTCTAATACGTGAACCTAGAAGAAATCCAACATGGTTAACATATATACTTACTGAGTTTTGGTCGATATTAATTACGTATAATATCGGAATGAAACTGAAAGTATTTAAGGTATTCTGATATTTTTCAAAGTTCAACACTATAATTACGTTACATTTTATAAAGTATGTCGTTATTAAACAAATTTTTAACCATAGCTCTTGTAACATTGGCAGGGTTGTGATGGTTCAGTGTTGCTCAATGGTTCCGCTAGTGGACCAAGTGAGCAAAGTGCACCACCAAACTTGACGTTGCGACCACGGGCATTCGTAATCATAGAAAATATTCGTAGCCTCGTTCATGCCGCTTGCAACGCAACAGTCTCTTGTTCTGATATCACTGCCCTCGCTGCTCGTGATGCAATAGTCCTGGTAAGAACATTAATCATGTTGAGTTATTTTCTTTTTAAACCATTTTTGTAAATTTCCTACGTGTTACTTTATTAGAGAATACGCTATATGTTAGAGTAACGTTTTATATACTTGTTAAAAATGTAGTCGGGCGGCCCAAATTATAGTGTACCTTTGGGAAGACGAGATGGAGTTAGTTTTGCGTCAAGAGCTGACACACTGGCTAACCTTCCTCCATTCAATGCAACCGCGGCTAATCTAACCGCTTCCCTTGGCCTAAAAGGGTTTGATGTCACAGATGTCGTTGCACTTTCTGGTGCCCATACTATTGGGAGAGCCGAGTGTGGCTCTTTTGAGCGCCGAATGTTCCCAACACCAGATCCAACAATGAACCAAACATTTTACAACAATCTACTACAAACATGCCCCATTTTGAACACCACCAATACCACTATTATGGACATTCAGACTCCAAATGCGTTCGACAATAGATACTATGTTAACCTCATGAATCGTCAAGGGCTTTTCACCTCGGACCAAGACTTGTTCACGGATAACACTACTAGTGGTATTGTCACAAGCTTTGCCAATAACCAAACATTGTTTTTCGAAAACTTTGTGATTGCAATGATAAAGATGGGACAATTGAACGTTACGACTGGCACACAAGGGGAAATTCGTGCAAATTGCTCCGTTGTAAACTCAAACAATGTGTTATCATTACCGGCAATGGAAAACGCCAACGACAACCAAAAGATTGCATCGTATTAGGAGTCATTTTCTGTCTAGCTAGCAACGAATCTCTTTGCAAAAATAATAAGCAACATGTATGTCTCAACAGCATGTTGTTGTAACAGAGTGAGTGAGCGTGTATGTTTTTCTGTAATAAATCTTAAGTTCTTGTACTTTGATTTAAACACTATGTTTCATGACGGCTAGTTGAACACATCTAGATCGTGATGCCATAAATAAATTTTGTGCTTGAAAAAATATTTTTAGAAGGATATGACACTCTAAAATACCATTTACAATCAATATTTACCTCTATGCTGAATAACCCGTGTTAGTATATTCTAAATATAGTCAATTTCTAATTTTTGATCCATAATTTTCTTTCTTTAGAAAAACATAAATTTATTTGCAACAAACAACTCACATTATATGTATGCTTTCGTTTTCATTATGAGTAAGAACTTTTAGTGAATTGTTGTATGAATGTATATGAATTGGAAACGGTACAAAAAGCTTAACGATTTCTTTTATTGGGTATGCTTTCATCTTTATGTATTAGTAAAAGTTTTGGTGAATTTTTGCATGAATGTATATATCGTGAGGTCGATAAAAGACTTCGATACATGGATTCGTAACTTTTTTGATACCGAGTTTAGTCAGTTGGGCATCCTTACAAAGTATTGAAGCCAATAAAACAACCAGTATGGAATCTCGTGGGTTGTTCTACGAACAGCCTTTGCATTTCCTAGTATGCTAAATAGATAAGTCACATCTAGAAGACGTATGTTTGACATATAAAGGAGAAATAGTCCCTTGTCAAAGAGATGACACTGTGTAAGTAAATGTGTCGTTGGTAAAAACTTATACATAGTAACATGATAAAGAGTGTCATAATACTTTTGCACTCTTGTGACACAATAGTTTCATAAAATGTGTCGCTGAAACAGTGGCAGAAATCGCGGAACTAGCCGGTGCAAGTGTCACGAGACCCTGATGAATTTTGTTGCATAGCGCTAATTTTCGTGATACCATTTTTTTTTTCAAAATACACACTGTTGAAAAGAAATTTTGTTTCTAATAGTTACTTAGTTATTCAAATAATAAGAGGGCCGGATAATGGAGAAGATGGTGTATTCACGGTTAATGAGTTGTCAAGATTGACCGAGGAAAAGATTCTAGTGCCGGATAATTAATGGAGGTCATGAAACGCTTTGGAACAAGTTAGTGTCTAAGAAAGTCCAAATTTTCGTGTGGAGGGCATTAAGAGGAAGACTAACGGTTCGCTCGGAGCTTGATAGAAGAGGTGTTGACTTGGACTCGGTTTTTTGTCCATGGGTGTTTGGAGTCGGTTTTTCGTCCAAGTTGTAAGAATATGGTGGAAACATGTACTAATTGCTTAATCATTTGTGGAAACAATATCGTGGAAACATGGGTGTGTGGGAGAAGATTTTTATTTGGTGGAAGGTGGAGGTCGTTAATGCTTTCTCTCTTGATGAATTCTTCTCATCAAATGGAAACGTTAATGTTCCCACTTATTATTCTCATGTTTGGCAAGCGGTTCTTCGGATTACCGGGTACTTCATATTGAAAGAAAGAAATACTCGTGTGTTCGGTAAGAAGGTTTCAAGTACTAACAAAATTGTTCAAGAAATTCAACTAAAAAGCTACGAGTGGATTACACGAAGATCAAATAAATATAAAAAGATAGATTAGCAACAATGGTTACGGGACCCTACAAAGAGTCGACTGCAGTAAGCATTATTCTGTTTGGGATCGTGTTCGAGAGTAAGATTTATGTGATGTGTCTGCTATTTATTTTTGAGTGGCTGTCATTTCGTTTGCAAGACTGTCTGCTAGTTCATGTCCACAAAAGAATTTTATTTGTGGAATGAAATGTGTTTTCATTGATGGCTCACGTTGTGATATGTCAAGTCATTTTGCTACGTGTTTAGTGATGAGTAGTGCTATGATTTCAACATCTTCTTGCGTCTGAAATGAGTTTAGAGGGATATTATTGTGAATGATCTAGTGTCAGGTATTAGTAGTTTGTTTTAGTTTTTCTTATCTTCTTTCAATATTCTTGATTATTTGAAGTGGGATGACTTTTGTTTCTATTTTGTTTTCTTTTTGAAGTTTTAATGCACTTATTGCCTTTCTAAAAAAACATAATAAGAGGGCCGGCTAGGGGTAACACACAGTGCCTAAAACATATATGGCCTCCAATTTTTTTTTTTTTTTTTTTTTTTTTTTTTCCAATCCACTAAACTAAGTTAGCCCAAATAATATGTTTAGCCATCGATGTCTTGTAAACCTTCTCTAGCTTTTCACTTTTACTAGATTTACTGAACGGTTTCTTGATCCCACTTTTCTGGTAATTTTCTGTATTTGTTAAATATTTGTTTCTTCTAATAGTTATAGTTTAATTACTTAAAACTCAAAGCAGAACTTATAGCATTTTGCATACCAATGTTACTATGTGAATATGAGAATTAATATTAAACGATCTAATTAGTACATTAACAATTCACAAAATAAATGAAATATAAAACACACAAACCGTTAGCATACTATTGTGATGCCTTTGATCTCTTAAGCAAAGGCTAAATATTGTCACATTATGACAGTATTTTTATAATGAGAAAAATATTTTAAAAGGAAATATACTTGCCACGTATTTATTTTCTGGGTAGTAAACTAAAATTTTTAAGATTTAACACCATTAACTTGTAAATTTTTCATCTTTTGGGTAATCTGTCACTTGCTAACTGGTCACCACTACCCAAAAGATGAATATGTGGCAAGTATAATACTTTTTTTTTTTTTTATAATTTGCCCTACCCATCACTCCGACGACCACCGCCGCTCCGGCCACCTCAACCCACCACCCACCTTCTCCTTCCTCATCACACAAACCTTAAAAAAATAATAATAATAATAAATAAAATAAAAAAAAAAAAAAAAAAAAAAACCTCCACCATTATTCGCCGCTGTTATTTCTTCTAAAAACCACCACCACCATCACAGCAGCCGCCGTTATTTCTACATGAAACCACCACCACTAAACTAAGGATTTACCAATAGGGCAAATTATAAAAAAAAAAAAAAAAAGAAGTGTTTTTACCATAATAGCAATTCAATAATTTTTACGTTAATAGCAATTCAAGAATTTTTGTTAGTAAAGCAGCACATTAGATGTTTGGGTAGTGAACTAGAAAATCTCTACATGCCTGAGAGAGATGTGGGGTGTTGGAATACGGTTATTTCGTGTTATTTACATGATGGGAAGTAAATAACGGCGGTTATTGTGTTAGTGGTGGTGGTTTCATGTAGAAATAACGGCGGCTGTTGTGATGGAGGTGGTGGTTTCCAGAAGAAATAACAGCGGCGAATAATGGTGGAGGTTGTTTTTTTTTTTTTTTTTTTTTTTTTTTTTTTTTTTTTTTTTTTAAGTTTTGTGTGATGAGGAAGGAGAAGGTGGGTGGTGGGTTGAGGTGGCCGGAGCGGCTGTGGTCGTCGGAGTGATGGGTAGGGCAAATTATAAAAAAAAAAAAAAAAAAAAAAAATTATACTTGCCACATATTCATCTTCTGGGTAGTGGTGGAACTTGCTACCGGTAGAGCAAGTGACAGATTACCCAAAAGATGAAAAAATTACAAGTTAATGGTGTTAAATCTGAAAAATTTTAATTTACTACCCAGAAGATGAATACGTGGCAAGTATATATTACCTTTTAAAATATTTTTCCCTTTTATAATTTATGTATCGAAAGATCGAAATACATGAAAATAAGTTTGAGAGGCGTAAAGAAAAAAGAGAGCCGAAGAGCTTATTATGTCTAGAAGTGACGCTGCAGTAATAGTAAATTTTTGTGCATATATATATACGTAACTTTAATTTTGTATTTAAGGGGGTCACTTTATAACTGTGGCACATGGTCTTCGAAATCAACGAGACAACCCTGATAATAAGAAAAGTAAACTCAATTTTTAGTAGACTCGGTCGTCTACTCGTCCCAAATGAAATTTTATTTTTTAAACGCTTTTTTCCCTTATACTGCAGTTTGAAAAGAAAATAATTAAGCATACAATCAGTTTTAGTTCTGATTCCAAAAGTGATTAAAAATCGTTAACTACATAATTTTCCCGGTACATTAAGGAAACTACGTACGATCACCTCACATATGGGTAATATAGGAATTTTTTCTTACATACATCGAGTGCTACCTGTCACCAAGCTACAAAAAAGCCAATAAAACACGTACATGTTCATAAAACTTATCGATGGATGTTAATGTACAGGCAAGCAGATTTATTGCGTTATATACATGCAAGTCAATTTTAAGTAAAGTCATAATCATGACGTTTACTAGTTTAAAATAACTTACTGTTGGTACATATTTCCTATTTCTGTGCATGTATGTATGCGAAGTTAATACTATGCTTTTAAGTCACCGATATGATGAGGAATTGAGGATACTAAGGAACTGATCGTACATCACCGACCGACTACGTACCAACGCCCATCGAAATTCATTAACTGATGATCGATTGAATAAATACTCTAGGACTATTTTTGGTATGTATATAAATACATATGGTAGTGAAGCAACCATAAGAGATCATTTAAGATCACTATTACAAAAATAGGAATGGTAATAAATTTTTTTTAATCTTATTGTTTTGACGTTTGAAGAGCATTACTACTATTTTAGTGAGCATTAGAGAGTACTATATTCGTTCTAATCGGTATAATGATCAAGTGTATAGTATTTAATTTTAAAGATAGATAGTGATCAAGTGTATGGTATTTAATTGTAAAGATGCCCTACCTTGTCCAAAAGCAAAAGTATAGTCTAAAATCTTTATATAAAGTACTTTTTACATGAATACTATAAACCTAGAAATTTATCGAAAGCAAATACAATTGTAAATATATGGTTATAGAGTTGAGATCTATGAAGAACTCATACATGTCATAGAACTTATCAACCAATTATAGACACCCATTTATATTTTTCATTTTTTTTTTCAAAACAACATATCTTGCAAACGGTAAATCTTCAAGCTACAAAAAAAATACCATCGCGACGAGAATTAAATGATCTTTCTATAGATATGCATTGTTATATACTTTCGACGATTTTTTTTTTTTTTTTTTTAATTTCCGCCCAGAAAGAATCATATATGATTTATAAAAATCATATATGATTCGTAAGAATCATATATGATTTGTTAAAATCGAATCATATATGATTCTTACGAATCATATATGATTTTTCTGGGTGAAAAAAAAAATCATCGAAAAAAAAGTTCGGCGAAAGTATATAACAATGCATGTCTGTAAAAAGATAATTTAATTCTCGTCGCGATGGTATTTTTTTTGTAGATTGACGATTTACGGTTTGCGAAATATTTAAGTTTTAAAAAAAGGGTGAAAGTTTATTTTTTTTATTTTGATAAAAAATATAAGTGGCTAAGATTGCTTGATGGGTTCTATGGTAAAAGTTGGATCTATAAATAACTTTTGGCTATGGTTATGATAGTTTTACGATTAACTAAGGATGCATTTTTAATAGGTACTGTGATGTTAATTAGGTAAATCATTATTCATATAGTTAAGGGACTCAAAATTTATCCCGTTATCATTTATATATACGTGTACACATATTTTCTCGAAAAAAAAGCAATTAGATGAAAAAATACATTAAATGAGTCGTATGTTAAACGTTTAAATAACTAGTTTGCATTATATCATATAAAATACATTATTTTTTGAAGCATGTATAATGGATTTTTGTCCAGGCTCTCAAAAACTCAAAAACGACCATTGTCTAGGCACCCGGACATGTATTTATTTTTGCCATATTTTAGTTTAATCAAAAAAGTTTGTTGGTAATTACCATCTAAAAGTGGTTAATATACAAAACAATAAGGCATAAAAGTTTATGCCTTGTTACAACAACTCATTGTTAGTGTATTTAAATCGTTTTTGGGGTCCTAAAAGATATAAAGAATTATCCACATGGCAAATACTATAATGTCCATAGTTGAATATAAAAAAGGCTTATAAAATTTGCACACATACACCCCTGAAAAAGCATGCGGGTTAGCACAAAAGAGCAAAACTAAGTTGGTGCATGGAGTGGTGGGGTGCATAATTATATCATGAAGAAGACAAATTGTATTCAGTCAAAAGGAATTTAATATCTTGTGGTCAATTAAAAAAAAAAAAAAAAAAAAAAAAAAAAAAAGTTCAAATACAGTAAAAAACAGAAAGGGTCATCAAATTTTTAGTATATATAAAAACATTTAAGACTTAAATTTTCAGAAGTTTTAAAGATTTTAATCTTACACACTTGCTATTGTTAGAAACTTTTTCTTTAAGAAAAAATAAATAAATATTTAATTTAGTACAAGTAATAATTATTTATTATAACTATTAATTATTTATAATTGACACATTAATTTAAACATTAAAACTTAAGTTAAAATAATATAAACGCACATTTGTAACTATAAAAGTCTATAATAATTGTAATTCGGTTTTTAACTACACATCTTTTATATAATAAAATAAAACCCCTATTGAAAATTTTCCATTTCAAAAAAATCAATTCATACCTTTTTTGGTAATATTATTTTTAATTTGTTTTTCTTTTTGGATTAAAAAAAATAAGTAAACCTAATTATTTCCTAATTTGCTTCACAAATTTTGAAAAAACGTTTTTATACATACATGTAAAAAAAAATGTGAAAATACACATGGGTCTAAACGGTATTTTTTGTGACTTTTGGGTCAAATTGTAAAATTTAAATGAAATCACGCTCTATTACAAAATTTCTTTCTCATAAACCTCGGATATCATCGACACCACCGAATCCCTTCCAACCAAAAAAACCAGGCCATCTAAAACACCAATGTCGATCAAGAATTTCGAAGATTATGAAAAGCCTAACGTTATGTTCACAAATCAGGTCTCGGATTCTTTTTATTTAGATTCTTGAATGATTGATTGAATATGTTTGGTTTGTAAGAACGTTTTGATTTTGATGTGTTTTGAACCATTAGATTGTGAATTCAGTGTTAGGTTATTAAAAATTGTCAATTTCTTTTAGTGTTTTTGTCTGAATTTGGGGCTTAGTAATATTAACAAAGATGGTTATGGCTCTTTGTAGAAAAAAAAATTCCTTATCGAGACGATGTTTCATGGTGGTCTGGGTATATTTTTTTTATGCATTTTTGTCACTTATCAAGGAATTTGGCTTATGTAGGTATTGTGTGAGTGGGTATCCAAGAATCAAATTCTTCCTAAAGAATAACAAAAATGTTGAAGACTCTGAAGGTGGACATGATATAGCGATAGTTTTGTGACCTTCATCAACGAGAAGTGTGGTACGAGTCGTGATGCGAAAAGGCAACTCACCTAAACTGTTAGTGCCCTTGATTCTTAACCAAAATATCTATTACCATCCAATATTTCTCTTTATATTCAATATAATCATGTTTTTTAGTTATGTTGATAGCCTGATGTAGTACAGATATGAATCAGGTTAGAAACATTAACGAAAAAGTGCAAAAACTCTATTTGCATCTGCCATTGTATGAGTCTCTTCCCTTTTGCGTATCCATTCTATTTGGCAGCATCCACTAATTGAACTTAATTTGAAAGCCATATTTTGATAGGATCTGTCTACTTTATATTGAAAATTATTTTATGTTGGCGTGATTTTAATTGGCCGTGGATAGATGGTTATTGTTAAGGTTTAATCATGCTTTTTATATTACCTTTTTGTTCAGCTTTTTCTAGGCTTAAGTGCAAGAAAAGTAATAAGCCAATTATGTACTCATAAAAGATTATTGCAGCTATAACTCTTTAGCAATAGCACCATGAATTAATATAATGGGCTAATTTATTATTGATTTTTTTGGATTATAAACACACATTTAGAAGCCAAGGACATTTACGTTCAATTAGGAGAATCACATGAAGTGCAAACAGCGGTTAACTATCATGTTATTTGGTTCACAGTCATTTTAGTTATTGGTCACTTGAATTACACGAAATCCTTTTGAACCTTATGTTAATGGGAATGTTCTCTGTAAAACAACATGACTCTGTTGAGAGCTTCTTCTTGGGAAGATGACTCTACAACAAAAGATATACGAACCCAGATTTTGAGACCCACTGTAAGTACTGCAAAACAGAAAAGACATGCAAGGTTATTTTAAAAATTAGTATGTGTATTGGAAGTGTTCTAATCTATTATCTATGTGCTCATTACCCGGAAGAAGGATTACAGATTCTTCTTTAGCTAGATTGAAACAGAAGTCAACGTTATCAGTAATATCTTTTAGCAAGAAACATTCTGTTTCACTTGCATAAATCAACACAAATTTCATAAGATAAAAATAAGTTTTACGACTATTGGAAACTTTCAATTCTTTACAATGAATTTGAATTGAAGCAGCTAAATACTTACCATTACATACATTTTTCATTAAGGCTTTTCTGGGCATGTTAGACAAGGTATATCTTTAATTTTATCAGAACAAAGATCTAAGGTCTGCTTCTATGTTGAGAGTTCTCGTGAAGAACACATCTTGTTAGCATCGTATTTTATTTATAAAAAGTGTCGGTCATTAACGTATTGTTATAGGTTGCTTTAGAATATCATTATGATAAAGTTTAGGCTTAGTATTCATGTTTTGTGGAAGTCTAAGGGCCTTTAGTGTAATAATGTATAAGATAGATGATGCCCTAGACTTCATGTATAAATACTCTTGTAAACCTCATTTGAGAGGTTGGTTCTCTTAGTGATTCATTTAGTAATATCAAGGTTATTATTCCACACACTAGAGTTCACACTCTCTCTCTCTCTCTACTTACTTTCTCTCTCTAGGTTTAAGCTTGATTCAATAGTGAAATAGGCTGTTCTACGGTCCTACACATCTTTTGACGCTTTAAGAATACGAGGAACTGCTGCGTGCAACACCCTTAATGTTTTATATATAATTCGAAAATGGAAGTTACGTGGCTTTATTAGGTTACACATAGCATTTAGCAAATGCATCTAGCCAATGAATATCGAGACAATATAGAAGTATGACCTGCATAAACATTGTTGCCGTACCACCACAAATGTTATTATAATTAAATGTACGATTAGTTTCACACTTCAAGAATTCCAATTCTTAGATAGACTGTTATGATAACATGATCCATGAAATGTTGGTTAAGTGATAAACTGATTAACATTACAGTTAATAGTATATTGGTTATGATGGGTGGCACCTTGACTTTGTTAGGTGAAGTTCATTATAACTTTATAGCAGATATCTCTTTTACTTGCTCCATCTTATATTTCTCCCTATGGTCTCTCCAGAGGTACAAGGAAGAATAAATTGAATCTTCAAATCCCGCACTTGCCAATAGAGAATATTGGGATAGCCTGGCTTTTGAAGGTGGCAATTTGTCCTACAAGTCTACAACAAAGGTAATTGATAAAGAGTTTAAGACTATTCTTTATCATAAAATATCTTTCGGATCTTTATTTGGTATGTTTCTTATTAATATTAATTTTCATAAGCAGGGAAGTTAAAGAGTTTGAATATGCATAAACTAATTTTATGTACAGTCATGGATCATATTTGCTTATTAGTAAATGATAGATTTATATGTGGTCATGGATCATATTTGCTCATTTGTATAAATATGCTTAAAGTAAGTTTAATTGTTGTGTAAGAGGTGAACATTTTCCTCTCTTCAATCCCTTAACATTATAATTTTTTTTTTATTATTTTTTTTATTTTTTATTTATTTATTTATTTATTTATTTATCATCATCACCATCACCATCACCATCACAAGTGATGATATGGCCAAAATGTATTGTCCTTTCTTTAATGAGTAATAGTTGGCTAAAATTTCTAGCGCTCATCTTTAAATCCCATTAACCTTTTTCACTTTGTTTGAGAAACAACCTCATTTTTATGTCAAAACCCGGTGAGAAGTTTCCTTTATATTTTTCTTTTATATTCAATTTGGTCATTTGTTTAAGCTATTACTTTTATGATATAGCAAAGGCTGCCTTTATTAAGGAACTTCAATCTTTCATTCTTTCTTTATGACCCCTTTAGACATGTTATATATTTCCCGTCACTATAAGAAAAACACAGACAACTTGAGTATAACAGAACTGCACATATGCATTCTTCAGTTTATGCGTTATCGATAAGTTATAGGCAAAAGCTGACGTGACGAGTATATAAGTCGGGGAGCCAAAAAAAAAAAAAAAAAAAAAAAAAAAAAAAAAAAAAAAAAAAAAACCTACTTCACTCTCTTTTTCCATTCTTCATGTGTCCACCCTAACTAATCACCCCACCACCATGAAACATTCTATTAAGAACAAAGTTGATGATATTATGTTACATTACATCGACACACACAAAAGAATATGCAGCCCACAAGAACCCTAATCACACCCATAACAATATCCATTCATCAACTGAAAATCAGGTTTTCTCGCTTCTTCAATTTTTATACTTAAAGGTTTATTATTCTATTAAGCGAAAGCCTAATTCGATTTTGTAAGCCGTTTTTCTATAACTTAAATTCACTTTGTAGTTTATAATTATTAAATTATTTGATTGTTGATATTATGAATTGGTGCGGTTTTAGTTTTTGATTTGGTTTGTTTCTTCTTAATAATAATCTCATGTTGCTATTTGCATATGTTGTTCAATTTAGAGCTTTTCTTCGTGAGATAGTTTGTGGTAATGATATGAATTGATTTACATTTTATTTTATTTTTAGAAAAGTGTTATTGAGAGTGGTACTGGTGGATTATATACCACAAATCATCAACCTTAATTTTTCATTTTTTAGGGCAATGTTAAAGTCATCTGATTGGAGCTATTTTAGTGAACCAGTAGGGATATTAAACAAGGATGCATTCAGTAGACCGGGATTACATGAGCTAGCAAATTAGTACCACAGTTGATTATAGTTATTATTCATGGCATTCACTGTTCAATAAGGTACTTAGTAAACTTTTTGCTTTGACTTTTAAAATGGACTCAAACAAGGCTATTGATTTAATTTGATAGTTTATCCAATGTTTATCGTTGTACTAGCATTTAAAGGTGACTATGCATCCCCACCGACAATTCATGTAAAATCACTTGGTCACGTTCTTCATTTGTTTCTCAATGATCACCTGGAAAGAATAAGAAATAAGATAGCCGAAGATGTTGCTATTGGTTTAAAATACCTGTAGGACCGTCAGGCCCAAAAGATTTTATACCTTAGTAGTAAGGTTGAGAAAAACAATATTGAAGTCACTTGATAATCTTTAATTGACTAAATTTTTTAAATTTGGTGAAAGGCTGCTTAGAGTTCCAAATGGTTTTGACTTTTCTACATTTGCTATAATGTGATTCTTTTCTTAACATGCAGATGTGACGATATTTCAAAGTTCAGTTCATTATTATTCGCCCATAAGCTTTGTGAATAAAATTGTTCGTCAAAAACTTAGGAAGTATTTAGTTGTGTATTTGATTCTGGAACTTTAAGTATGTTAAAACGTCTATTTATTGTTTTAACATAGAGTAGGTTGATAACATTGTCACACTCTTTAGGCTAATATTCAAAATAAGACTATTTACGACGAAGACTAATAGTTAAAATAGGACTCTTGATAACTATTAGAAATATGATTCTTTATGACAAAGAGATTCCTTATTATCACTTAAGGAGTTAAGGGTGTTTGGATTTACATTCCTGAACTGATTTTATAATTAAGTGGCAACATCTTTCAATTTTTATACAAACAAAGTTTGAAAGACTTCTATTTTAAACAAGTTGTCAATATTATCTTTACAAAGTGATATTTGTAATTCATCTATTAGTATTAGCTACCTAAACACAACAATAACTCATTATACTGTTTATATATCTTTGTAAAAAGTAACTACTCTACTTATATTGTCAGCTGTGGTTTGATGCTTAACATATAAGCTTTACACTTTTTGTGTTATGACTTATATGGTTTATTTGACAACAAAAATTTCCACATGGAATTTTTTGGATCTTTGCAGGTAATGATTTGTGGTGGAGCCTCTTTTGAGGGTGGAGCAGCAACATCAGCACCTTCCGGAGGATAGAAGAAAAAGAAAGAGATAGAGAAGAGAAAAAGGAGGGTGATGACTACAAGGGCTCTTACTCTTTGATTAGGTGTCACTTAAGTTTTTGATCTGGAATTTGGAAAATTTTGCATCAAATTTGAAACAGATTATTGAAAACTTTTTACTATAATCATGATTATTAGCTTATTACTAGATCAAAAAATTACACTTTTATTAGTTCAATTTTAAATCTGCTTGAATAAATACACATAGAGCAAATAAAGTAAGTTCCACTATGGATTCAAATGATTCAGGTAGACTACATAGATGTCACTGGAGGCGCTGTCATGAGATAAAGGATCTAATGACTTTACAAGAAGGTAAGAGTGCGCGTTGACTTTCCAAGATTAAGGTACCATATGTCTTTTTGATGACTAACATAGAAATAGCTTTTAGAAGAAATAACCAAGATTAAGATACATTTGACTTTCATAAAGCTGTCACTGAATTTTCTTTTGATGTACTTAAGTTGTACTACATTTGTGTATGTAGCTCTCTCAATGTATGATTCATAAGATAATTACTATCGAATAATAAAGTATATATTGAGCAACATTATTGGTAGATGTGCCAATTTTGACCCTGCCGATTTGGGTTCTTTTTTATCTCTAACGACCGTAAACGAATAATGGGTTAACTGGGCTGCAAGTTGCAAAAGTGTATTTTGTTTGATGCAGGAAACCTCCTTAAAAAAATTAGATTAGTAATAATATATTGAAATCATATCTCACACACTATATAGTTATGAAAAGTTTAGTTTTTTCTATTAAAAAAAGAGTTTGAGCAACACCACCCAACCCAACCCATATTTTCTTGAATTTGTATTCCATTTTGGACCCGTTACCTTACCCGCCTAGCTGGCTCCTATTATTTACATGGATTATCAGCAACAAAAAGAATGACGACCCACACTTTGAAAGGTAAGCTAATTGTATTTTTGAGAGGTGGATCCACGAGGTTAAATTTAGAAGTTTCTGTATTCAGGTTTAATTTTCCAAATCCTTCTGCAAGCATATAGGAATCCTACTGGTAGTGAAGTCGGTGATAGTTGCAGTGTCGTTGTATGCAGGGAGAGGTGGCATAACGGGATTTGAAGTGGAACTATTGTTGTTGTTGTACTCTATAATAATGGTGGTAATGGTATTATCAAATGGATCAGCTTGTGCACTAGTATATGCTCGTGCAGCAATGTGGTATCTGCCTGGTGATTGTTCGGGTTTAATAAGTACATGAGTCCTTTGACTCGGTCTAAGCATGAGGACTTTAGTAGTAAATGGTATACATATAAAGAATCAGCTTCTACCACAGTAACTTCTTGTTGCCAATGCTAACGAAAAGCTGTTTGGAATTACTTATTCTCTATACTTTTCTGCTTATATATTTATTTTATTAGTTAAAGTTGCAACAACTCATAACATAACAATGTGTTTGGTAATACTTATGCAGTGAAGTGGACAAGAGTAATAGAAGTGATCAGGATGATACTGACATTGACATGAGTGTTTCAGAACCTTATACAACCAGAAGTAGATTTTGGTCCAAAATAAATCACAAACGCAACAATTTGAAAAGATCATCAAAGGCCAAGAACCATCAGGTGCGTTTAGGTGTTGATAGTGGTGATTCTGTTGTTGTGAATGTGAAAAAAAGAAAACATATTTTACATGGTGATGTTCGGGTTACTAGAACATCAAATTTTGAACAAAGAGCGGGAAAACACAACAAATCAATACAAGTGCACAAGAAGAGGTAGAAATTATAAGAGTGGTGTTATTCTTACTGAAGTGATAAAAAACAACAGCCCAATATGTTTAGCTCATTTTATGTATCAACTTTCTATAAATCACAGAATCACAAGAGTGATATAGATCATCATTTGAATTTAATGAAAATTGAGAAACCTTACCGTTGTGACATTTTCAAGTTATTAGCACGTTTACAAGTTAATATGGATAAATAATCATTTACTGCCAAAATTGTGTATTGTTTATATGAAATTACTTTTGTAGTAGTTTACTCATACTTAATGTGGACCTTTAAAGCATTGTTTTAATGATAATGTGAAAAATATCTTTATAAGTTTGTAGTATTCTTAGTCATTGTGACGGTATTTGTAAGTATTATATGAAACTGTATATTCAAATAAGAGTCCGCTATGCTAAAGTTTACAAGTTGCAACTTATTAAACTAATCTAATGTTTTATGCTTTGTGTTCTTATGTTGCTAATAGCTTAGACTTTACATAACGCACGCCCAAACACCTTTTATAATTCTAAAGTTCTAATATCAGTGTATAATTAGATGTACATGTGCATCCTTAGTTCTAATAATAGTATTTTTAATCTTGTTTATAGGGAATGGACTAGGACAAGGATGTAGCATGCTTGCTCAAAGCTGGAAATGGGAAGTTGGAAGCTCGCTTGCCATAGTTGCCAAGAAGTATGCTCTTTAGATAATGTAGTTATAAGCAGTCATTTTTGTCAAAAAAAAAAATCGTCATTGGAACTTAGGGGTAATGTTGAAGCATTAATTAGGATTTATCGAAAGGTTACGAACTTCTTATTAATATTAAAGTTGCTCATCTATTTTACTTTTGATACATACTATGAACAATAGACTAAGTGCATTTTATTACGAACAAGAAGTGGAAAACATATGTTGATTTTGGGCTCGCACGAACTAAAAGTTGTAAAACGTATGTACAAAGTGTCTCACCCAGTTGATATTGATTATCAAAATTTTTGGCAGTGAAAAAGATTGATTATCAACATTCTTGGCAACCAAAAAGAAGATGAAAATATATTGATAACTTGAAAGTAAAATTTTAAAGTCAACCTCCTCATTTTCTAGAGTATACCATCACATTCATTGATTAGTGTATATTTTTTTACAAAAGACAAAGTGCTACCTTTTTGTATAGTAAAGTTAATTAGGTGCTCATTACATTACTTGGATGATATGTTTCGGTAAGATGAACTATTAGACGATATAATTGTATTTTGTATCTGAATTAAGATTTTCAATTTGAAAACAGTTTTAAATGGTTTCAACATGTGATAGTTAAACTTTATACATAAATATGACCCATGTTTATGAAAGTACCATATATAAGCTGTTATCATGTACATCAAATATAATTATAAATCAAAACTAAAAAAAAAAAAAAAAAAAAAAAAAAAAACAAGAATTAAGCTGTTTGTTTTTTAATGAATAAAAATCTATTATTGAAAATTTTAGAAAAAACCCCGCGCGTGCGCGTGCATTATAACTAGTATGCATAAAGATCATTCAATCTTTAAAATTCAATTTTGCAAATAATTACCAGTAAGATAATCTTAAACTAAAAGGATTGAAAAGTTTACAACTTATTGTCTCGTGGACGGTTTTATGAACGATATTACGTAGCCATATCTATAGTATAAACATTAAACATGATGTATTAATAAGTTTCACATAACTTATGACATACAATTACTATGTTGGTGATTTTAATATATATTTTGTATCGAGACACATCTCATATTCTTTTTATTAAACAACACATGAATCTCCCCTTATAGCTGCAATCAACAATCAGCATTGCCAATAACCACTGCTAACTTTTTCTTTTTTACAATTACTATACGTCGGTGTTAATTATTCTTGTATTTTATTTTTATTTTCTTTTGCCATCAACGGCAATATTGTGCGAGAACCATGCAATTATCCTCTAGTGATACTTGGATTGCAGGTGAGTCGTATTTAATAAGAAAGTTACAAATTTAATCCCCGGAGTAGTTCTCGTTGTGTAAGTTAAGTCGACAACACACGATTGATTCCATGTTTTTATAGTTTTTAACCTAAGGAATTAATGATCAATAATACCTTCCAAAGTATGAGCAAGGATCAAATGAGAAGAATAATAAGTAACTACAGCCGCACATTTCAGATGCATCTACAGAATAAGATGCATCTCCCATGAAATTCTCCTTCTTCATTTGAAATATGTGGCTACAAACATTTCTCATTCTTCTTATTTAATTTTATCTTCTTAGTGGATCCATTCCCTCCAAAGTATTGGTTTACTTACGTACATCTTGATTTATTTCATATATTAAACTCTCTTTGATTTAGTTTTGCTTGAAAACTTGTATTTAACAATGCATGCCAATTACGACAAACAATATAAGATTAATTCTATTTGGATAACAAAAGACGACAAACAATATAAGATTAATTCTATTTGGATAAAAAAAGACGACAAACAATATAAGATTAATTCTATTTGGATAAGAAAAGACGAGAGATTGATCAATTGAAAATGATAGAAGCACCAAAAAAGAAAAGAAAGGATATATACACAATGCCTTGTCGATCGCAAGTGGAATATGTTAGCAATAATTTGTTTCTCGTTAAAGAAAACAGATTGTTATAAACCAATTACATAAGTATCAAGATTCTTTCAAATTTAAGCAGAGTGGTCTCGTTATTTTCATTGGTTCTAGGCAATAACAATAAAAATGCATTATTATACTTATAAACTAAAAAGAATTTTCATATAAACTTGAATTATATAACTCATATATGATTAATATTATACATATTTATATGCAAAATTAATAAAAAAATGTGGCCTCTTTTAAGTGACAGCCATGTGCGATGCCATATATTGCACATCCTTCCCAAACTTCTCTGAGTTTAAGTCAAACATTATTGATCATGTTGGTTTATTGTGAGAGTAAATGAGAAAATTAAAATGCGGTACTCTGACTCCGTCTAAATTAATGCCAAAAACTCTAAACTAGTTCTTGACTAGTATTAAATGCAAAGTTATAAATAGCGTGAGGCGTGTCGTGGCGACATAACCAAGCCTTATGCCTTGGCAGCCAAAGTGAAGCTTTTGCGTTTTTAAGGCGTGACATAAGGCGGCACAAAATATAAAAATAGTTATCTATTTATATCATATTTTATATATATCGAGTTTACAAAAAACGTTGTACATAATGAAAAAGATTTAGAAACTATCCTTACATTTAACATTTTTCATTTAAAAAAAAAAAAAAAAAAAAAAAAAATTGTCGGAGTTGAAAAAAAAAATTCACCACGCCTTACATTATGACACGCCTTTTAGAACGACGACTACATGCTGTACTTCTCGATTCCAAAGTGTTCAAATTTTGTGATCCTGTTGGGTCGACTAGCGACCATTTCACACGCATGCATGGTCAAGATATACAAAAAGGGCTTGTTGTGAAAATCAACAACTTACAGTAGTTTACTTTAGAAAGTGATAACAAGATTCCAAATGATATTCGGTAATCATTTATTGGTACGTAGTTAAGTACTTGATTATCTTTACCCTGTTCTGAACTCATAACAACCAACAGGGACTGTTGCACATGCATGGTCAAGATATACAAAGAAGGCTAGTTGTGCAAATTAACAACTTGCTATATTTTTTTCTCGTTGAAGACTACTTAATTACTTGATTATAAGCTATACAAATCACAGATAAGTGTACTTCCAATTTTGACAATATTTGTAAAATCACATTGTCGACATTCTACCAAAAGATTCACTATATATATAATAGTATAATACTATTTCATGGACTGTGCTCAACACGAACTTCAAAAATGACCAAGCCCCTAAATGCATTTCACATGGACCACATCACCTTCCTGACCTCTTGTCTCTATCTTTTGCCTTATCCAATACACCTCTTTTTTATTTAAAGGACCAAAAACCCAATACTTCAATCTTTAGGGGCTCTAATGAAACTTGCTCATCTATAAGTACAACATCTATTTTCCTAGTATCCAACAACAAAACAATGGCTTCTAAAATGACATTGACATTGTTTGCAAGTGTTTTGGTAGTGAATATGCTAATGCATTTGCAAAGTTTAGGAGCACAACAACCACCTTTGGTTAAGGGACTATCATGGAAATACTATGAAAGTAGTTGTCCAAAGTTGGAATCCATAATTAAAAAGCAATTACAGAAGGTGATTAAGAAAGATGTTGGTCTTGCTGCTGCTCTATTGAGAATGCATTTTCATGATTGCTTTGTTCAGGTATAAGTTGATTTATATAAACCTTCATTTTGAATGTTTAAATGATATGGTTTTGTTTTTTTTGTTTTGTCATATTTAGCTTAGTTAGCCATGATCAAGGTTTATCCATCAACTTTTGCACTATTTTAACAAGTTCAAGATGCCACAAATCTATTTTTTTCTACACCAAAATTGATACAAGTTCAAGTGCGCACTATATTCAGGTGCGCACCCAGAATGGGTTGCATACATTTATTTCTCGTAATTGTTGCAACCTAGCAATAAGTATTATCAAACTTATAATAAAGTAAAATTTATTTTTATTTATTTTATTTTATTTTATTTTTTTTAGCTAATCATGATTTTTGGATCTTTTGACTTACTAATAGTTTGAGTCACCGTCACAAGAATTTAAACCGGGTAAAAAGCAAAATTCTAACTAGTAGCTAGTGTAAATCGAGGTGACAAACTCAAGCTATATAAATGAGTTGTTGACTTTTCTTTTTCTAAATTAAAGGTGACATACTCAACGATGAGAGTTGAGAGTAACATGTAGGGTTTTATATGCAGGGCCGAAGCTAGAAATAGTCGACGGTTAAATTTTGATAATTTTTAGAAACTACGTTACAAATTGGTTCGTTAATAGGCAAGATTACAAAAATAGCCAAATATTTTAAAAAATTTACACAAAACATGACCAGGCTGCCCCTCTCCTGTCTCCGCCATTGTCTACAAGTAAACACTTTACTTACCATGTTGATTAAAAAAAATGAAAAAAAAAGAAAAAGAAAACACTTTTTTTAAAAGTAAAAATATCGATCTGATCTAACTTTCAAAATAAAACATGAACAAACACTAATTTCATTTCTAGAAAGTTAAGATAATAGATTAAGAGGAATGATTAGTCACATAAGCTTTGCATAATCCATAGGAAACACCTTTTACTTTATCTTTTCCTATGTTTTTTTTTTTACTTAAGGCCAACAGACACATGGTACATAAAAAAAAAAAAAAGAAGAATATTCGTCAAATATTGGCATGATTGTGTTACTATTCTGAAATATTTTTACTTTTATAAAAAAAAAAGTCACATTATACCTTTTATGTTACATGACTTTACTAGAACTTACATTAGTGTTCATTATAATTATGTTTAATGATATGATGATGTACGTAAACAGGGTTGTGATGGTTCGGTGTTATTGGATGGATCTGCAAGTGGTCCTGTTGATAGTGAGAAAACCGCACCACCAAACCTAAGTTTGAGGGGTTTCGATGTTATTGAGGATCTTCGTCGTAGGGTTCACAAAGAATGTGGTGCGGGTAGTGTTTCTTGTGCTGATATCACTGCCATAGTTGCCCGCGATTCTATTGTCTTGGTAAAGAAACTATTTTCATTACATTTTTACTTATTTGGTTTCAGTTGTTTAGTCTTGACATGCACGTGCATACCTTATGCCTCAAATATGTCCGTCCATTAACATATTTTATGTATCTTGTGGTTTATATCAGACCGGTGGTCCAACTTATAGTGTTCCACTAGGCCGAAGAGATGGACTCTCATTTGCTACAAGAGATGCGACTCTAGCCAATCTTCCATCACCATTTGTCCCAACCGATACACTACTAAGAACTCTTGCTGCTAAGAACTTTGACGCCACTGATGCTGTGGCCCTATCAGGTGCTCACACCATCGGGGTCGCTCATTGCTCATCTTTCACAAGACGTCTTTACCCTACACAAGACACAACCTTGGACAAAACCTTTGCTACCACCCTAAAGGGTGTGTGCCCAGCTCCCGATACTAATGCAAGTACCTTCATGGACCTTCGGTCTCCAAACGTGTTTGATAATAAGTACTTTGTCGATCTCATGAACAAACAAGGAGTTTTGACATCCGATCAAGATTTGTACACTGATAAAAGGACCCGTAACATTGTTACCAGCTTTGCAGTTAATCAAACATTGTTTTTTGAGAAATTTGTAAACGTGATGATAAAGATGGGGCAAATGGAAGTGTTAACAGGCACACAAGGTGAAGTTCGCAACAAGTGCTCAGTGACAAACTCAAACGACTTGCTTATATCAAGTGTTGTCGAAGGCGACAACATGGACATTGTCGAGAGCTTCTAAGGTTCTTCAAAATGCAAAGTGATTTTCGTGTAGTTAGGATGTTGTGGTGTTTGAGCTTTATGTTGTATGCTTGTTTTGCTTTGTCACTTGTTATGTACTCGATCATAAGTACCACCTTATGTGCTATGCCGTAAAAAAGCAATTTATTTACACCAGATCTCAACCAAAATAATTTTGCTAAGTTCTATGATACGGAGTACTACGTATAACTTTTAATAAATATACAGAAATTATATGTTCGGTAAATTACTTTGGATCAGAAGCTATTTTCAAGCTTCGGCTCTTAAAACTTTTCTTAGAGCATGCGGTAAAGTGACGTAAGGGTAGTGGCAACGCATGCGGGGTGGGCTTCGACATCCTCGGTGTGATTCGGCAAATCTATTGCCAGCCATTCGGCATGGAAGAATCGGCAAGGCTTGCGGTGAAGTTTACCGAATCGGTAAGACTAATTCTAACCGTAGAAGCATTAAATTTTATATCCGTTGGAGCCTTGTAAATTAAAAATAAAATAAAAAGTTGAGGCATGGTTAGACATCACATTCCACTAAAAATAAGTAGTTAGACATGGTTAGACATGAAATGTGTTGGCTTCTTTTTATTGGCTAATTAAAATTAATCTTGAGGCATGCTTAGGCAACAATGCCACCCCCTAAAGTTAAAACTTAACTCATTGTCACGTCAGCGTCACATCAGCTTTTACTTTTTAACATTAACTATTGACTTTCCACCCCGGTAGCATAACTCACCTTCACCTAAATTATTATTTTCAATTTCAACCCCCTTAGAGGGGGTGGGATTTTTTTTTTTTTTTTTTTTTAACGCACGTTAAGTGCTTGCCCATCCAACTTAACACCCCTCTTGCCTTTGATACCCGGTAAGTTAACACACCCTATTTTTCTTGCCCGGTTAAGTTTTAATGCAGGGGAGGTTACGTTACCGCATGGTCTTAGGCCAAGCCCAAAACCATTTTGGACTCTAGCTTCTTTGCAACTCTGGACCTAAAAACCGTAAATATCGTACATGTTAAAAGCGATAAGATCAAGATATTATACTATATATATAAAAGTGGGAATGTGGGGGGCAATTATGGGGTGTTTAAACACATCATTAAAGAGTGTTAATGACACAATATGTGGTGTAAACATGGGGAAGTTACTGTTTTGCCCACTGTTCATGGATTAATTACATTTTTACCAACAGTACACACCCAAACATGTGGTACATAAGCCACCTATCTACTGTTTTCAGCACTGTTGATCCCCCCCCCCCCCCCCCCCACCTAATTACACAAACAAATCAACACAATACAAAAACATTGTCCATTAATTACAAACAATCTCAGCTCCACAAAATAACTTCATAAAGCAGCGAGAACATTATCTCATCATCATTCGACAAAAATTAAATAAACGGAAACAGGTCAGGCAACGGCGGCCAATTTTGGCAGTGGTGCAGGCGGCGGCACTACAAAGAAAATACCAAAAAACATTAGAACAAGAAAAAAAAATGTATCTAAAAAAATATGGATTAAAAAAAAACAATAAATAAAAAAAAAAAAAAAAAACACCTTATCGATCTAAAGAAAATCGAAAGATTTTAAAAAAAAAATGGATTAAAAAAAAACAGTAGATATAAAAAAAATATGGATTGACAAAAAATCGATAGATTTCGAAACAAAAGTATCCATCTATAAAAATACTTATATACGCGGTGAGTCACCGAGTCAATACCGAGTGAACGACGAGTCGTGACCGAGTCATGGCTAAAACAATAGACCCACATGGTTTATGAGTTTTTAAAGAGTTTTACAAAAGGTTTAAACTAAAAAAACGTTAAAATAAAAAATTATTAAATTAGGGTTTCAAAATAATTTAATAAATAGAAGAAAGGGGCGCGTGAAGGGACTTACCGTCGAGAAAAGAAGAGGAGGCGTCCAGATGCCGTCAGTGGTGGTCTACGGTGAGGCTGTGGTGGCGGCGGCGTTGTTGTAGGGCGCGTCGACACTAGAAACCTTCAAGAAACAAAGAAAATGGACCGATCTATAAGATTAGGTGATAAACAAATGTCGCCGGAAAATTTGGCCGGAAAAGTTTTCCGGGTGGTTGTCGCCGGCGAGAGGCAGAAAACAGAGAGAGAGAGAGAAAGATTGTTATATATTAGGTGTAAACATGGGGAAGTTACTGTTTTGCCCACTGTTCATGGATTAATTACATTTTTACCAACAGTACACACCCAAACATGTGGTACATAAGCCACCTATCTACTGTTTTCAGCACTGTTGATCCCCCCCCCCCCCAACTCTTTTCCTGCATCTTCTTGAACCTTCTTCCCACCCCTGGTATATCTGAAACCCCACCCCACCTAATTACACAAACAAATCAACACAATACAAAAACATTGTCCATTAATTACAAACAATCTCAGCTCCACAAAATAACTTCATAAAGCAGCGAGAACATTATCTCATCATCATTCGACAAAAATTAAATAAACGGAAACAGGTCAGGCAACGGCGGCCAATTTTGGCAGTGGTGCAGGCGGCGGCACTACAAAGAAAATACCAAAAACATTAGAACAAGAAAAAAAAATGTATCTAAAAAAATATGGATTAAAAAAAAACAATAAATAAAAATAAAAAAAAAACACCTTATCGATCTAAAGAAAATCGAAAGATTTAAAAAAAAAAATGGATTAAAAAAAACAGTAGATATAAAAAAAAATATGGATTGACAAAAAATCGATAGATTTCGAAACAAAAGTATCCATCTATAAAAATACTTATATACGCGGTGAGTCACCGAGTCAATACCGAGTGAACGACGAGTCATGACCGAGTCGACGACGAGTCGTTACCGAGTCATGGCTAAAACAATAGACCCACATGGTTTATGAGTTTTTAAAGAGTTTTACAAAAGGTTTAAACTAAAAAAACGTTAAAATAAAAAATTATTAAATTAGGGTTTCAAAATAATTTAATAAATAGAAGAAAGGGGCGCGTGAAGGGACTTACCGTCGAGAAAAGAAGAGGAGGCGTCCAGATGCCGTCAGTGGTGGTCTACGGTGAGGCTGTGGTGGCGGCGGCGTTGTTGTAGGGCGCGTCGACACTAGAAACCTTCAAGAAACAAAGAAAATGGACCGATCTATAAGATTAGGTGATAAACAAATGTCGCCGGAAAATTTGGCCGGAAAAGTTTTCCGGGTGGTTGTCGCCGGCGAGAGGCAGAAAACAGAGAGAGAGAGAGAAAGATTGTTATATATTAGGTGTAAACATGGGGAAGTTACTGTTTTGCCCACTGTTCATGGATTAATTACATTTTTACCAACAGTACACACCCAAACATGTGGTACATAAGCCACCTATCTACTGTTTTCAGCACTGTTGATCCCCCCCCCCCCAACTCTTTTCCTGCATCTTCTTGAACCTTCTTCCCACCCCTGGTATATCTGAAACCCCCCCCCCCCCCCCACCCCACCTAATTACACAAACAAATCAACACAATACAAAAACATTGTCCATTAATTACAAACAATCTCAGCTCCACAAAATAACTTCATAAAGCAGCGAGAACATTATCTCATCATCATTCGACAAAAAATAAATAAACGGAAACAGGTCAGGCAACGGCGGCCAATTTTGGCAGTGGTGCAGGCGGCGGCACTACAAAGAAAATTCCAAAAAACATTAGAACAAGAAAAAAAAATGTATCTAAAAAAATATGGATTAAAAAAAAAACAATAAAAAAAAAAAAAAAAAAAAAAAAAAAAAAAAAAAAACACCTTATCGATCTAAAGAAAATCAAAAGATTTAAAAAAAAATGGATTAAAAAAAACAGTAGATATAAAAAAAATATGGATTGACAAAAAATCGATAGATTTCGAAACAAAAGTATCCATCTATAAAAATACTTATATACGCGGTGAGTCACCGAGTCAATACCGAGTGAACGACGAGTCACGACCGAGTCGACGACGAGTCGTGACCGATTCATGGCTAAAACAATAGACCCACATGGTTTATGAGTTTTTAAAGAGTTTTACAAAAGGTTTAAACTAAAAAAAACGTTAAAATAAAAAATTATTAAATTAGGGTTTCAAAATAATTTAATAAATAGAAGAAAGGGGCGCGTGAAGGGACTTACCGTCGAGAAAAGAAGAGGAGGCGTCCAGATGCCGTCAGTGGTGGTCTACGGTGAGGCTGTGGTGGCGGCGGCGTTGTTGTAGGGCGCGTCGACACTAGAAACCTTCAAGAAACAAAGAAAATGGACCGATCTATAAGATTAGGTGATAAACAAATGTCGCCGGAAAATTTGGCCGGAAAAGTTTTCCGGGTGGTTGTCGCCGGCAAGAGGCAGAAAACAGAGAGAGAGAGAGAAGGATTGTTATATATTAAAAATGAGGAAATAAAAAAATAATGCCTTATATAACAAAGGGACTAAGGGAGGGAATAAAGCTAAGCAAAACAAACAGTGTAAGGGTGAGAGTGAAAAGGTGGAGCGGAGGGACTAAAATTGACAACAAGGGTAAACTTTTGATAAAAACACTACGGGAGACATTTGATGTACCAAGCGGACTCGAAAAATTACGAAATTTGCGTCATTGTTTCCAAAATGATTTTTCCAATAACGTCAACTATAAATATGCAAAACTTTATCGAAATCAATTTATTTAGCAAATTCGGTTCGTTTCATGTCATTTCAAGTTTACATCAAACACTAAATTCCGGGAGAAACGCACACGTTTATTGTCATTCATATCAATTAGAACAAAATCACGCATACCGAATCAAACAAGTTTTGAATATGTGTTAGTATTTTGTGTGAAAACACATAACAAGGAAAAATATATATATATATATATATATATATATATATATATATATATATATATATATATATATATATATATATATATATATATATATATATATATAGCTAACGTGCCATAAAACACTCCTGTAGCAACGCGCGGGTTGCCCCGCTCGTTTGTAGTTGAGTTGAGGTATGTTTACTGTTTAGTGATGCTGAATATAGCTTAAAAAAGAGGAATTGATTTGCACACTTCTTTTATTGGGACACTACATTTTATGCTTTACATAGCTATATTATATTTACATTTTGTTTTATCTGTTTGTACAGTAGTGTATGTCAATCAAAAAAGAATATGTACAAATCACCTCGTTAAATAAGCTAAACCTTGAATGACAAGACGGAGCTCATAAAAGCTAAACTTTCAAAAGGCTTGTACTTTAACGAACTTTCATAAACTAGTAAGCTTATACTTTCGATGAGGTAGTGAAAGCTTGAACTTTGTAATCTAGATTTTTATATAAGCTTAAAATCTCATAAGTTTATGTAAACTCGTATAAACTTTAAGAACATCTTCAATGTAAGTTTATAGAAATATCACGGATCATGTCAACTCAATTTTTTATGAACCATTGATTCTTAAAAACTTAGCAATTCCATACAAAAGTATCCTCCATCAATAAACCTCACTATCACTATACCATGAAAAAATCACATATACCACTAGAAATGAGATGATTGTCAATTGAATGTTTGGAACTCACACACCTTTTCCCCAATGTCTATGCACATAACCATTATTTATATCTTACAAACTTTGGTGTTCAATGTTTGGTATATAAGCAAAAGCCGTCAAGATTGAGATTTTACCTAAAATCGGTTTTACTTTTGCAAAAAGAATTGTTAGATTAAAGGAAAATCGTTAATTTCAGCCAATTTATTATAAAATACATGTCATTCTAAATCTTCTCTTAAGATACCCTAGGACAGATGATAAAAACTGGATGTAAGGTGTGATAATATTTGATAATTTTGGATATATGGTTGAATCGTGTATGTTCACATCGGTTGGGAAAAAATTAATTACATCAGTTTAGACCAACAGCCACATCGATTGAGAAAAGGTGGCAAAAATGAATAACTAATTAGAGCACCAATATGTTGTTTTTGTCGGAGTGCTGCCTCAAGACCGCAGTAAGCCCGCTCGTTATGTTAGGAGCGGGACCACAACAAGGCATCGCCTACTGACCCCACGTCTTTGTTGTGGTAAAAAATATATTACTTCAAACGAATCTGCACTTCACACTTTACTAACTTGTATCCAAGTATAATATAAAATTACATTAGAATCTAAAAAAGTCACGTGTGAATTTGTGACCATTAAAGGGCACAATGTTGTTCACCCATGGCGTCACTATACTTGCTATAGCTGCACCTGCGGTCTCGTGTTATGCGACCACAACCATCCCAATGGCGATCATTTTTGGGTAATTTATTTATTTATTTAGTTTTGTGAGTGATCGAGTACTTTTTGGTGGTGTGCTATAAGATTGTTATAGGGATGGTGTTTTTTGGTTTTATGGTATAAAAATGTTACAGGGTAAAAGATGAGTGATGACGCTTATAACAGCTATACGCGCCAAATTGCACCAAGCTCTCTTATATAAAAAAGAGTTAGCTACATTTTTGGTGCTTGTGGTTTGCCGTGTATTTCATTTTCAGTCCAATTTTTCAAAAAAGTTTTGTGTTCAGCGCAAATTTGCTAACACCACCAGTTTGACTATTTTGACCGTTAGTTAAAAGGGTATTTTCGTCTTTTTATTATATTATATTAGAGAACCCATGTGGGACTAACAAACTCACACACTTTCTTTTCTTTCTTTCCTTCATTTCTTTTTATTTTTCTTTATTTTTTCACCATAAAAACAAAGACACAAAACACACAAATAACCCATTTATCTACCTCTCTCTTCCACAGAAACATACACGCTAACCATCATAACACTAACCAAAAACTTTATTAACACCACCACCTCCGCCGACTACCTTTTGGCCACCATCACATTGCAACAACCACAACAGCCGAAGGTATGGCAGGATCTAGTGATGGTGATGGTTTTGTGGTGGCCGTGTGTGATAGTGGTGGTGGTTTTCATGCGGGTGTGTGGAAGTGTTTATGGAAATGGAGATGAGGAGGTGGAGATATTAAGCTTATGTGGTTTCGATTTTTTTGAGTATATTATTTTTGGTTTTTGATATGGGTATGAGGATTTGATTATTTGATTGTATGTGAAGAGATGATGCGTAATGATTTCGTAGTATGAATATGGGGTTTTATTTTTTATTTTATTTTATTTTTTTATTATATTTTTTGGGGCGGGGATTTTTGCTAATAGTTTGAATGGATACATTAAATCTGGCATAATGGATGTGGTTTGATCTTCTCCATTTCAAGGTCTCGTGTATTGGCTGTGACAGAAATGGGTAAAAACGTGAAACACGTGAAGGAGTATGTTTCCGAAAGAAAAGTATTCAAAAGATATTCTTCTCCAAAAGGCCTTGAAGGCTTAATCATTGTTTCAAACACTTCAGATTTTAGGACGAATTTTAAAATCGAGGAAAAAATTCTTATCATTCGTGAAGGAGTATGCTGCCGAAAGAAAAGTATTCAAAATATATTCTTCTCCAAAAGGCCGTGAAGGCTTAATCATTGTTTCAAACACTTCAGATTTTAGGACGAATTTTAAAGTCGAGGAAAAAATGCTTATCATTTGAGGTACAACAACTGATCTTTTTGAGAGGACTATAAGTGTTGAGAGGAACATCCGCCTTGATGAAGGGGACGAATACGATTAATTGAAAGTGTTTCTGCCTTTAAGGAACAAAATAGAAGACATGTTACGGATGTGGACTAAAAGGTTTATTTTTGTGTCAATGAGATCTTGACGATTCTTGAACTTTGGTTCGCATGCGGTTAAAACAAATTCTTGAACCATACTTTCGGCATCATGTATCGTCCGATATGTTGGGCCGTCCATTATGATCGATAAGTGATGATGATTATTAAGTGGGGTTAACGTACAAGATATTGAAACTGACTACAATTGATTAACGAATTTATTAATTATGAATGAACAAGATTGGAAACTACAACTACTAATCGAACGAAAACAGAGTTAAAAAGTGATAATACCCAACACTTGGTCCCTTCAACTATGATGTAGGTACATCTTATACCAAAAACTATTCGCTATTGATATAATATCCCCTATAGTTCTAATAGCAAATGTACAATCTATTTTTGGTAACTATTTGTAATATGTATTATATCTATGGAAGTATTTTGTATAAAAAATTTACATCTTAGTATAGAAAGAAATTGGCTTAAAAATTTTGAAAATCACATTTGACTATAGTAAAATTTACACTTATTGAATGTTTATTAAATGTATTTTTGATTGAAAAAAGAAGATTAAATGTATTAATTATAAGTCAAATGCATGTACTTATAGTTTAAAAGATGCCCAATACGAACTCATTAGGAAATACTACCTAATAAAAATAATGGATTTGTTAGAATGTGCCGAGTGGGCAAAGAATATAAGGCATTAAATACATTAAACTTTCCTTAGTAGGACTCACTCAATATTAATTAGCCTCTAATTGTTTGATTCTTTCTCATTTTGACCTTCCCATTAACTAGTCTCTAATTTTTTTTATAAAGGGTAAAAGCCATAAATGCTTAACGTGCATACAAAATAGACTCATTCTACTTACTATACTTTTTTTTTTTAATTGTCAATATGCCTAATTAAGTTCCTATTTTTTTTTCATTACACATAACGATAGAATTTGTTAAGGGTATTTTCGTCATTTCCCGCTTCTTCATCTTCTCTTTTAGTTATGTCGCTGCTAGTGTGTCCCATACTCTGCTTTCTTGCCATCATCATCAATTTCATGACATACCAAGTTATTTCAACGCATTATTGTTTCATTTGTAGTTTGCAATGGTATAGCCCATGGTGACTGATGCTACTATTAAATTCGTTCACATTTTTTGTAGGGCAAACAAAGAGTCAAAGATCTCAGGTTTCATCTTATAAAAGATCTAAAAGATAAACAAATACCCATCATCGATCGGTCACAGATTCGAATCAAATCCGTAGCAAGATAATTCACCAACACTCGAAACATACAACAAAACAAGATCTCGGGTTTCAATGTTTCATCCATTCAAGAAAAGATCTTTAAAAGATCTAACCAAAAACCCTTTGTCGATCTTTGAAAAACCAAGAACATGTATAAAAACTTACATGGATTGAAGCCCAAATCGCAACAAAAGCCTAATATCAAGAATGTATTTGAGTTCGGGTTCTGAGAAGCAAAGAAAGTTTTCAAGACAATAAATTAAACCTTAACCGAGACTATCATCAAGAAAGAATTCGTGGTTAAGTTTTAGTAAGAATCTTGTTTGTGGTGCTTGAAAGAACAAAAAGGATTAAGATATTTGTTAAACAAAAGTGATAAAGTCTGTTGGAATGATTTTGTAAGGAGTACACTTTAACAACTTTGTATCACTGGTAGACAAACGAGAGATTAAAAACTAGTGGGACAAAAAACATACACGTAAAGAAACACTTAACTCAGTGAAATAGAAAACAAGATAAAAGAAAAAAAAGAAACAATCAGTTAATTACAAATTTTTTAAAGATCTGGATTTATGTTTCAGAAGCTGGAGAAGAAGGGCATTTAAGTCATTTTAAATGAGAGAAACATCAAATTATGTATTGTGAAAAGATATCGAAGTTAATTAGGCATATTGACAATAAAAAAAGTATAATACGTAGAATGAGTCTATTTTGTTAGTACGTTAAGTATTTATAGCTTTTACCCTTTTATAAAACCAATCTCTAATTATGAAAACCACGCAATCTTCGTATTTGACCCCGATCCCATCCCAATTGCTCCATTATTTTTCGGTTCTTTTTATAATCAAGAAGATGCATATTTCCTTACAATTTAAATCAAAATCAAAGTTGCTAATCTTTTGCAATTCAGTGTGGTATTTCTACCAGATAATTACCATTCCCCGGAAATATTAATATATATTCATTCATATAACAATCAATCGGATATCACATCTTATTATCATAACTAATCATCATAATCACAATCATTGAGCAAGCGAAATATCCCCAATTTCAAGCTGAGCCGCAATCTCTTTCAATTGTTTCTTAACACTCATATCAATCAATTTGGACCCGGAATTCCCATACTTAATAGTAAAACCAGCTACCAAGGACTCATCAATCACAGTCTAAACCCTAAGCTTATATGAGTGCGCTTATGAGCTTATATAAGGAGGTTTTGATAAGCCCACATTTTGTGGCTTATATGTGAAGGGATGGACTTGTATAACAATACTATATAAAAAGACTTTTATAACATCATTTAATGTTCATGCACTTTTTTGTCATTTTACGTTACTAATTATGATAGCTAAGCCAAATGCTTAGCAAGAGCTTATTAGCTCATGATATATAAGCCATAAGCCGCTTATATACCATAAACATAAGCCCAATTCATAGGCCAAATACCCCATTGTGCACTGATAAAAGGACCCGTAACATTGTTACTAGCTTTGCAGTTAATCAAACATTGTTTTTTGAGAAATTTGTAAACGTGATGATAAAGATGAGGCAAATGGAAGTGTTGACAGGCACAAAATGTGAAATTCGTAACAAGTGCTCAATGAGAAACTCAAACGACTTGCTTATATCAAGTGTTGTCGAGGGTAGGGGTGTTAACGATCCAAGCCGAGTCGAGTTTTGGCCTAAACGAGCTAGGCTCGTTTATTAACTACTCGACTCGAGCTCGAAAGCTTGTTTACAATTATAAAAATTGTTATAATGCTTAAACTAAAGTTTGTGTAACTTATAATAAATACTAGTTTGCATTTGAAGCAAAAGAGTGTATAACAATTATACTTATATTTTTTATAATTGCAAGTAGATGTGGTTTGTTACAAAAAATGAAGTGGGTCTTTATTTTATAGTGTCCATCTTTCTTCACTTTTCTTATTATTTCTAATGTGGGATACTTTTCATCTTTTTTCTTTGATTAGACAATGTATAACTACTACATAAAATTTTAAAAATATAAATTTTATATTGTTACATTTTCTATTATAATTATTCTTAATTGAAAATATGATAATTGTTTTCATTAACTTATGCTAACAAATTTACTAATTAAACTAAATAACAAAGTTAATACACTTGATCTAATAATAGAAAAGAAAAGAAAAAAATTTGATGCTCAATGAATAAAATAAATGATTAATTAAGGTTCATAAATAACGCATAACTGATACACTTGTATCATCTATGATTCCCTTGTATAAATTATTTAATGAGCTCAAGTAATTGTGAATTGCTTGAGTCGTGAACAAAATCACTTATGTGTATATAGGGCTGTAAATGAATCAGACGAGCACGAACAAAGTCTTGTTCATGTTCGTTCGTTTAATTTTATACGGAGACGAACGACTAAGCGGATGACTTTTCATGTTCATGTTCGTTTATTAAGAAAATGAGTTGTTCATGTTTGTTTATGCTTGTTAATTAAGACACTAAACAAAAGCCAAGCAAACATAAACGAACTTTTTACCGAACGGTTCATGATTTGTTAATTGAACGTTCAATTCGTTTACAGTTCTATGTGTATGTGTATGTGTATTTATGTATCTACATGTGTCTCTTATAAATGTATGTATGTATCATATGTGAGAATGTATGTAAGTGTTATATGTATAAATGCTCATATGAGAGATATTGTATGCGTATGCACAAACATGTTTGTATTCACATGTACGGAGTAATGGTTTATAATTAATAAACCATTATCATAATTATCTCAACTAGTTAACATGATTTAAACGAGTGTAAGAGTTAGTTAGTTCATAACTAAACTCGGAAAGTTTCTACAATAATATTACTAACAACAATCTTATGTGTTTCATCATCAGATTTATCAAAGATGATGATGTTGTTTATGTTCTATTATCTAAGAACCATAGATAACGTTGTTTATGTTTTATCTTTTAAGAACCATGGACCAATTGTTTTTTGCAACCTCGCAATGAGTTATGCATATGTATATGTCATATATGTGTCTTTATATGTAAATGTTAGTCGCACTTATTTATTTCATACGTGTGTGTTCATACATATTTGGATTTTATACGTACGTATCATATGTGTCTATACATATTTAAGTATCAGATATATGTGTGTCACATGTGATAACACATATTTGAATTTCATTGTATGTGTCTTTTGTGTGTTTAAGCGTGAAAATCATAAAGTTGAATCGTTTATATACAATATACATACATATGTCGTATTTCTAATCACAAAAACCTCGATATAACTCTTAACATCACATGAGCCATACAAGCGAGATTCGTTGAAATCATCTAATGGTTCATAATTTTTATTTAGTGGTATTTATGATTGGATTTATTTCATTTATATATTTGATAAAGGGTTATTAAACATATTAGTTACTTTTCTATAAAACACTTAACTAGTATAAAGTTAATAGTAATAGTTATATGAATATATATGAGTAACAATTTATTTAACACATTTAACTTATTCATACATATTAAGAATCCAAGTAATACTTGTGATTCATGTGAAAACCAATTATTATAATTATAGTATAGTATCGAAGTGATCCGCGTAAAATACGGATCACCCGAGTCGTTTTCCAACGAAGGTAAATGGAATCGAGAATATCGATTCGTGAAATCGTGAATTGTAAAGTGAGAAAATGAGAGATAGCAATCAAATAGTTCACGTAATCACAAACAAGTATGAAATATGCAAAGATTACAAGCTAATTATGCACCGAAATGAAAAACGTAAAAACGGAAACGCAACCGTAAAATTTAAAACGTAACGTATATCGAAAAATGATCCTACGAACTTGGAAATATTTTCTAAAATTTTTAAACTAATAAAAAGAATTTTAAGAAAAAGAAAAATATTTTTTAGACTTTTCTTTTATTTTCTAGAATTTATTTTGTATTTATTGAATTAAAAGTGAATTAAAAATAGAGAAAAATAGAAAAACAATTTGGAAAAATGAAAATTAAATTCTAAAAATTTTAAAATATTATTAAAGAAATTTTAAAAATATTTTTGTATTTTTCAAGACTTTTTCTGAATTTTTTAGACTTTTTGGTATTTAAAAATGATTTAAAAATGAATAAAAACAAAAGAAATTAAGAAAAATAGTAAAAATGTTTGGAAAAATCTGGAAAAATTCCAGAAATTTAAAAATGTTAAAAAGAACTTAAAATAAAAATTTGAAGTAAAACTAAAAAATGGAACTGCTTATTCTGTTTAAAACAGCTTATCACAAGTGCTTTTTAATAAGCACTTGTGATAAAAGCTTATGAAACTGAAATTCACTGCCTAGAAATGGTGAAAGGAACTTTGATTTGACAAAAAATGAACAAATATAAACTCAGAATATCACAGATACTCAGAATAATAGCAATAAGCTAAAAACAAGCTCAAAGATATAAGCAGACCAAGTAATAAGCAATTCCAGAAACAAAACAATTATGCAGCAACTTCCAATAACTCAGATACTACTCAAGTTCAAGCTCAAATTACAACAACAAGCTTAAACACAAAGTTGCAGGCCTCTAATCTCAATAGCAGTTAACAGCTCAGTCAAGCTACTTCAATGACTCAAAAAGTAGCAAAAATAAGCTCTAATTTCCAAAGTTAATAGGGTAAATTCAAGACTAAGCAACAGAGAATTAGTTTTAAGCAAATATAAATCTTAATTCTACTGTTAACTACTCAAGAATTCAACCAGAAAAACAGCTTATGAACCACTTAAAACTGAGTAAGAATGACTTTTGAATTCAACCTCAACTATGACTTATTCTAAATTTAATTGCTGAAAAATTATCCTAGATGTTTAATGATAATGATTAACTACTAAAAACTCAAACACCAATTCAAAATGCAAAGATTGAACAAGTACGTATGATCAGACAAATACTTATGCAGGACTAGAGATGTACTAAGTCTAATTATGAATTATAAGCTATGAACCTACTGATTATATGTAATTTCTATCTATCCTAACCTATAGCAGAACAAGTAAACCAACAACTCAGTAAGATAACAACAGAAATCTCAAGTAATTCATAAATCCAAACAGTCCTAAATTTAATCAGTCTCACTAATATGCAAAGCATACAAGTGTATAACCAATTCAGATCACCCAAATAGTTTAACCAAATTATCAACTATGCTAGAATGAGTCAGAATTTAAGATACTCAATGTAACAGTACTCCACTTTAATCAAGATATGATCAGATTAAACAATACTCAGTACTCAGATCCACACAAATGACAGATAGCAATATGATACCACAACAGATCCAAAACTCAATCAGTATTCAAACTAGATCCACACAAAGATGTTGACTCAGATCTCAGAGATTACACTAACACAATTACTAGTTACAGACTATATGACAGATGATCAATCAATCAATCAAACTACTCAGAAATACAATCTTAGACTTCAAACTAGCCAATATCAAAATTAAATTCAACACAGAATGCTGATAAGCTATACTAAAACAGATCTAATCAATCAAATCTACTGTCAATCAACACTTATCTAAGATCAATTAAGTACAAAATCCAGATAAACTACTACTATTGATGAAACAGTAAACCTACTACAGCTATAAATCTAATTCTATGCTACAAATGAGAAATAGAAACTGAGATTACCAAAACACTCTCCCTCAGCTAAACAGAGGGAGCTCACTGAGCTTGCCTATCTCTAGGATAGGCAGGACCTTCCAAATCTGTCCATAACTATCCAATCCACCATAGCAACAATAATTCACTTCTGATCTTGACTTTGATTTGACTGACTCAAATAACTCCACTATAAGCTATTAAGCTCAAATGGAATGAATAAAAAGTAAAATAAGCTCTACTGTGAGCTATAATATCTAATATGTAAACATTTTTATTTATTTTTATATTTTCTGATTTTTTTTATTTTTATTTTTATGATAGCTGATAAAAGTATAAGAAGAAGATTAGACTAAGATAGATATTAAGCTGATTGAATTAAAATAAGCAGAATAAAAGTTGAATGAAAACAGTATAAGCTAAAGGAATTGAACAATAAACTAAAATTATAAGAAGTAAACTCAGAATTTTATTAAACACTAAATAAAAGTATTACATTATCTAGTCTAAATATAATCTGAAATAAATTTTTGCAGCATAACAATACTCTAAAACTAACTACTCTACTAAACCTACAATGACCTCTTTTTATAGGAGGTGTGAGGTTGTGTTTCTTCAAGCACCATCTGAACCCTTGATCTCAATCAATCATTTCCTTCTCAATATGCACCCTTGGATCTACATCTATGACGCGTTCCATCCACTTATAGCTTGCCACGTATCCCAAATGTGTGCTTGTTTGAGTCTGACACAAGCTGACATCCCCCTAAGCTTCTAGAATCACTTTGATTTGACCATAACACCCTTAATTGTGGTGAATTTGTTGTACGGGTAATTTAGGGTTCATGATTACTATTCATTGAATAGTAATTTCTGGGTATACGGGGTAAAAAGGGGCAAATGAAAGCGGGGTTGGTTTTATTTGTTTATTGAATTGACTTTATTTGACCGAAGGAATAATGGAGTGGGCTCGGGTTAAATTTATAGGACTTGGGCTTTAAGGTATGGTGGGCTTTGGGTAAGGATTGGGTAAATTAGGACTTAGGTATTAAGATTGGGCTCGTGTGAGTGGATTTGGTATTATAGATCCGGTTGTAATTTTACAAGGACCACAAGTGTAACTTGTTAAACTCCAAGGTCTAATTCTGCCATTATTCAAAAATATTGCCCAAGGACTTTTCTTGTCAATTGATGATTCTTCAAGGGTAGATTATAACAAATTGAGCTCATAAGTGATCCTTAATGAAAAATGTTTCCCAGCATCGGCTTTTGAATCTTTTCATACTCTCGTGCCCGTTTTTGCTTTGTTTTGTTCGTTTTTCGTAATATCCGTACCTGCATATCACAAACACAAAAACACATGTTTTCTTGGCATTTGTTAGCTCAAATAGTCGTTTTGGGTAGGTAATTGGCCATAAAATGGTGAGTAAATAAGCACTCACCAAAATCCCCCCGACTAAGGTATTGCCGTGTCCTCACGCAATGTGATCAATTCACGCTTTTGGGATAAATAATTTCAAAACTCTTTTTACTAACTTTGAAAAGTAGCAAGGCAGTTCGAAAGAAGTAGTAAAATCATTTATTCCCGAAAACGCTCCGTTTTCCAAAATTTTCCTTTTATTCCTTTCTTCACTTACACTTTATATTTTCGGACTTTTCTATACTTCAAACTTGTGACGGTTTGTTGAACTTTCATTATCTTGCAATAATTATTAGGGTCAACGAGTAGAAACACTTCTATTTAAGAAGTGACCATACGGATAAAAATCGTCATCCTTGATTTTTCACGAATCCCCAAACTAAGCGTACAAACGAGATCACAGCTTATCTACAAATTAGATGCTAACACTACTCATAACAGTTACTTGTGGAAACTTCTTACTCCCATTTCCTAGGTTTTGTATCTCAATATTTTATCTTGTTGAGAAATGAATTTCCTCATATTTTCTCGTTTCGATAATTTTTAGTCCGATAGTGATACCTAAGTTAAAACGATAAGTAGTTATTCATTTTCTCTTAAGAACCACTGCAATAGAAATTCGGTCCATTTCAAGGAATTAGGGGTACATATAATATCAAGAATATAAGTTGTGGAGTACGATCACGCGCACCTCATGTGACTGATTAGTAATCACTTATCACATGCACCTTACGCGCCAACAACTTATTTACATACATAAGCTCTTATTTGATACAACTTTCAACTTTCACTTTTTCTTACTTTTTTCATACTTTTCATCATTTTTTTTTCTTGACTTTTTTCTCAACATCAATGGAAGCTTAACGGGTAGCTCCAAAACCACATAGATAATCAACTTTTGACTTTTGATTTTTTCACTTTTTTTTGCTCTTATTTTTGATGTTCCTTGATATGTACCCAACTTCTAAAGCAAAAATTCTCTTAAGAAAACAAATAACTAAATATTATTCAAACCGAAATACCACTAATTAACCTAGAACATCTATTATATATTGGTAACGTTTTTGATGGGAGTAAAAAGCCACAAGTACCTCTCATGAGCTCTAAAGAGAACCACTACTCCACGTTTAGCATCTAACTTCTAAATAAACTCTATCATTTCTCGCTCTTCGCAATTTAAGATCTCAAATAATGAAACCCGCGAATACTTAGCCGATAATCAGCCACGCATATATAAAGTCAGTTACGGAAACTTGCAAACTCTAGAAGAAGAATTCGCGTTTTCTAGCTCCTTATGTAAAAGACTAGCGTAAGCTTTTAAGCTGCGCATGTATAAAGTCAAGTACGGGAACTTGCAGATTCTTAAGAAAGAATTCGCATTTTATAGCTCCTTGTGTACAAAACTAGCACAAGCTTATGTGATTATCATTGGTTAAGGGAACAAGCTAGGGCTCAACATGCCCGGTCAAGTCAAAATATTTATTCCTACTCTCGCCAGCAAGAAAGTCAACAAGGTGTCAAAACTTATTCAAACTTTATTATATTTTTGCACAACTTTTCTCAACTTTTTCACATCTTTTTGTACTTTTTCATGACTTTTTCTCAAAAATTTTTGAAATTTTCAATTTTTTTATTTTTTGTGGAAAAACGGAGTTGCGAGAGTTCACGACATGTGAAACATGCAAGGTCAAAATCGAATCGAAGATTCACCCTCCCCCCGACTAGAACGAAACATTGTCCTCAATGTTTGATGGGTTAAGGCAATCCTAACAAAATTCTAGGCCGTTTATTACTTATGCCAAAGAAAACGTTAGTCGATAAGATTTAACGGATATAGGATTTCCAAGTAGCACCGATGAATGAGACTCTAAGTGAAGAGATAACGAGCACGAGAGTCATCATAAATCATGGACAATCCTGAACAAACATCACAAACAACCACGGAACACAAGAGTAGAAGAGGCACCCCCTCCTCACGTTATTTGTTAGAAAATAGAAAATAAGAAGATGAATTTGGATAAGCATGTGTTGCCACCCACGAAGCGCTTGTTTTTGTTCACCGAGTCACATGAGCTTGACTCGATCCCCCCATTCAATTGTCCTTGGGGAAAGTTTGGAGATCCGGGACTACCATAGTCGGTACGTCCCCTCCAAAGTAATGTTTCAACCTATGACCATTCACTTTAAAATTGGGACCATCTTGTTGAGCTAACTCAATGGTTCCATAAGGGAAAACTTGGGTAATTGTGAATGGTCCAGACCAACGGGTTTTAAGCTTCCCCGAGAATATCTTTAACCGAGAATTGAAAAGTAGCACTTGATCACCAACGTTAAAAACGCAGTCTTTGATCTTGGCATCATGAAGTCTTTTCGTTTTCTCTTAATAAATCAAAGAATTCTCGTAAGCTTGATCACGGAGTTCTACTAACTCATTCAATTGAATTTTCCTGTGATCACCCGCGGTTTTCAAGTCAAAGTTGGCATGTTTTAAGGCCCAGTAGGCCTTGTGCTCTAGTTCGATGGGCAAATGACAAGCTTTCCCGTAAACCAGCTTATATGGTGTACACCCAATTGGGGTCTTGTAAGCGGTCCGGAAAGCCCAAAGTGCATCTTCTAATTTGTCGGCCCAAGAGGCACGGTGTTCACCTACGGTCCTTTCAAGTATACGTTTTAAACCACGATTGGAGACCTCAACTTGACCACTCGTTTGTGGATGATAAGCCGTGGAAAGACGATGTGTGACACCATATTTTAGCATAACTTTCGCAAATTGATCATTACAAAAATGGGTCCCACGATCGCTTATGATGGCTCGAGGTGCACCAAATCGGGCAAAGAGACTTTTCAAAAACTTAACAACCACTCGGGCGTCATTGGTGGGGAGCGCCTTCGCTTCAACCCATTTTGATAAGTAATCGACGGCCACGAGAATGTATTTATTACCCCTAGACGACGGGAATGGCCCCATGAAATCGATGCCCCAAACGTTGAAAATCTCACAAACTTGAATCGCATTTTGCGGCATTTCATCCTTTTGAGAAATTTTCCCTTGACGTTGGCAAGAATCACATGTTTTCACCAATTCATGGGCATCCCGATATATCGTCGGCCAATAAAAGCCGGAATCGAAAACCTTCTTAGCGGTGAAATTGGCACCATGGTGTCCCCCCGTGGGTCCACTATGACATGCCTTAAGTATTTCAATGGCATCCGTACCGTGAACACACCGCCGGATTACTTGATCCGCACAGACTTTGAACAAGTAGGGGTCGTCCCAAAAATAATGTTGGACATCTTTAAAGAATTTCTTCTTTTGTTGGGACGACATCCCTTGTCTAATGAATTTCCCCGCATGGTAATTCGCAAAATAGGCGAACCATGGGGTACTTTGGTCAGTTTTGGTCACACTCCCAAGTGTCTCGAGAGGAAAAGCATCATTAATTTCCTTATTCTCGAGAACACTTTGATGGGGGTTCTCAAGTCTAGAAAGGTGATCGGCAGCAAGATTCTCAGCTCCTTTCTTGTCTCGAATTTCAACTTTGAATTCTTGAAGGAGGAGAACCCACCGCATTAAACGTGGCTTCGCATCTTGTTTAGCCATTAAGTACTTTAGGGCTGAATGGTCCGTATACACTATGCATTTTTTAAGTAGCAAATAAGACCTAAATTTCTCAAAAGCATAGACAACCGCTAACATTTCCTTTTCGGTAGTTGTGTAATGATGTTGGGCGTCATTCATGGTCTTGCTTGCATAGTGTATCGACTGAAAATACTTGTTCTTACGTTGCCCCAGAACTGCACCGATGGCATAATCGCTAGCATCGCACATTAGCTCGAAGGGCAAGTCCCAATCGGGGGCAATTAAGACGGGAGCCTCCGTTAACTTCTTCTTTAAAACATTAAATGCATCGATGCATTCATTTGTGAAGTTAAACGGAGCATCTTTTTCTAATAAATGGGTCAGAGGCCGGGCTATTTTGGAGAAATCTTGAATAAAACGTCGGTAAAAACCGGCATGACCAAGGAAACTTCGAATTCCTTTGACGGTAGTCGGGTGTGGTAATTTAGCAATAACATCGACTTTTGCCCGATCCACCTCAATTCCAGATTTGGATATCTTATGGCCGAGGACTATTCCCTCTTTAACCATGAAGTGGCATTTTTCCCAATTTAGAACTAAATTAGTGTTTTCACACCGAACTAGCATATTTTCCAAATGGGAAAGGCAAGAGTCGAAAGAATTTCCATAGACGGAGAAATCGTCCATGAACACTTCCATGGTTTTTTCAATCATATCGGAGAAAATGGCCATCATACACCATTGAAACGTGCCTGGAGCGTTACATAAACCAAAGGGCATTCTACGATAGGCAAACGTTCCATACGGGCAAGTAAAAGTGGTCTTTTCTTGATCCGGGGGATCAATGGGAATTTGAAAGTACCCAGAAAAGCCATCGAGAAAACAATAGAACTCATTTCCCGCTAAACGTTCAAGCATCTGGTCCATAAAAGGAAGCGGGAAATGGTCTTTACGTGTCGCATCATTCAACTTTCGATAGTCGATACAAACTCTCCATCCGGTCACAAGTCGAGTTGGTATAAGCTCATTATCGTCATTCTTCACAACAGTGATTCCGCCCTTCTTTGGCACACAATGAACCGGGCTAACCCATGAACTATCCGAGATTGGATAAATCATTCCAGCGTCAAGGAGTTTTATAACCTCCTTTTTGATCACTTCATGGATTTGTGGATTAACCCGTCGTTGTTGCTGAACAGAAGCTTTGTGATTATCTTCAAGAAGAATCTTATGAGTACAAAATCGAGGGTCGATTCCCTTAATGTCGGATATTTGCCAAGCAATCGCACTTTTATGCTTCCAAAGCACATCTAAGAGTCGTGACTTCTCCTCATCTTTAAGACCTTTTGAAATTATGACCGGTAATTTTTCATTTTTTTCCAAGTATGCGTATTCGAGATGAGGAGGCAAATCCTTGAGCTCGAGCTCCGGAGGATTCTCAATAGACGGCTTAACTTCTTTTACGTCTGCCATTTTTAAGTCAACCGGAGGGGAAGAAACAATCGGTTTTTCATTTAACAATTTTTCAATTAATAAAATGTCCCCCTCCAGATCAAAGTTGTTATTATCAAATTCCGGTGAAAATGATTCATTTGTAAGACAAGCATTGATTTCTTCCCAAGCGAGATCACTTCCCTCAAACGGAGTAAGGGAAGGGGAAGAATTGGAGACGATTGGTTCAAAAGAAGGAGTGGGATTGCCACTCGAAGCATTATCGGTAAAACCAAAAAATTCTTGAGCATACTCCTCCGTAAGTTCATCAATAACATCAATTCGGTTGTCGGAAGAAACATCGTAATCAGAAGAGTATCTCGCGGTTTGATCAAGATTAAAAGTAACGGCTTCATTTCCAACACGTAAAGTAATCTCCTCGTCATAAACATCAATCAAAGCTCGACCGGTCCTTAGGAAACCTCTCCCGAGAATGAGAGGAACCCGTGGATCGGCATCAAAATCAACAACCACAAAATCCGCAGGGAAATGAAATTTCCCAACATTGACAAAAATATCCTCAGCTATGCCAATTGGACGAGACGTAGATCGGTCGGCAAGCTCGAGGGTCATAAGCGTCGGTGTCAAGTTAGGAAGAGACAACTTTTTCCAAATCGAAAACGGCATAAGGTTAATGCTAGCACCAAGATCGGCCAAGGCGAAGCATTGAACCATACCCGGAAAATTACATGGTATAAGAAACTTGCCAGGGTCTTCAAGCTTTTCGGGTAGCTTTTTAAGAAGAACCGCTGAGCAATTCTCGTTCATTTGGGTTCTCGACATTTCAAAAAGCTTTTCCTTATTATTTAAAAGACCTTTTAGCATCGAAGCAAATTTAGGCATCAAAAGTATAGCATCCGCGAGACTTATATCAAAATGTAATTCTTGAAAAATCTGATAAAACTTCTCCATTTGGTTTTTATCCTTCTCGCGGTGCTTTTGTTCATTAAGGCGTGACGGATATGGCAACTTTGTTTTTACGGGTGTTTCATTTTCATTATCATTAACGACCTTTTCTTTTCCTTTAGACGTTGGGACCACCGGAGGTTGGATGTTCTCGGTCCTTCCATTATTACTAGGAATTTCTGTATCCGTTGTCGCCTCGGGTTCACGGGCGACTACCTTGGGAGGTAGAGAAGAAGAGGTAGTCGGAGCCGTCGGTCCATCGTAAGTAACACCACTCCTCGTAATGATCGCTTTAGCATCGCCCCTCGGGTTAGCGATCGTGTTGCTAGGCAAAGTTCCAGAGCCCGAGGGTCGATCATTTAAACGCTTGTTGAGATCATTGATTTGATTAGCTAACAACCTTGTTGTTTCCTCTTGTTTTGTCATAAAAGCTTGTTGATTTTGAATCAATTGCTTAATCAAATCTTCCGTGGGCGACGGATTCGGAACAACAACTTGATTTTGATTATTAAAACTTTGCCCACGGTTTTGAAAATTATTCCCTTGAGGCGGGCCTTGTTGAAAATTTCCCCGGTTTTGATTTTGTTGAAAATTCTGATTTTGTCCTTGAAAACCATTATTTCCACGGTTGTGATTTTGATTGTTATTGAATTGATGATTCCGGTTTTGCACATTATTGTTCTGATTCACTTGATTAGGTTGATTAAACCCGGGTGGTCCATGTTGTTGGCTCGGACGGTAGCTGAGGAGATTACGGTCTCCTTGAAGAGGTGGGTAACCGTTGCCACCCATATTCGCAGCATACACGTTCTCTTGAGCAAAAGAGCCGGTCGTCGGACATTCATAATACGGGTGTGGACCACCAAGTAGTACAACCTTGATTAACGACATTGACTTGTTGACTTGATTTTTCCATAGAAATTGCATCGACTTTCTTTGTTAAGGCCAAAATCATACTTTTTACTTCATCATTATTTTTCTCATTATTGGGCATTTGAAGCTTATTTCTCGACATTCTAACACGAGCCTTATTTTCAATTATCGTGAAGGCATCATTTGTGTTCCTAGCCAACAAGTTACCACCCGCAGTAGAGTTGAGTGAATCTTGATCAATATAAAACAACCCATTATAGAAAGTATCAATCTGCTGAAGGTCGGTGAACCCATGATTAGGACATTTTTCCAACAAATCTTTGAAACGATCCCAAGCTTCACTAAACGATTCATCAAAAGCTTGTTGGAATCGAAAGATTTGAGAACGGAGATTAGAAGTTTTAGAAGGAGGATAGAAATGATTCACAAACTTGGAAGCAAGGTCATTCCAAGTGTGAATTGAGTTAGGCGGTTCCTTTTCCAGCCAAGCCCGGGCTGCTCCTTTTAAGGAGAAAGGAAACAACTTTAATTTCACCACATCGTGAGGCACTTGGTTCATTCTAATCGTCTCAGCGATGTCGGTGAAATTTCGGATGTGTGCATAGGGGTCTTCGTTATCAAACCCGTGGAATGATATACCCGTGATCAAATTGAGTAATCCGTGATTAATCTCAAAATTGGCATTGATGTCCGGAATCACAATTGCCCTCCTCACACCGTTAAATGGTGATTGGAGTTGTTCTTCCATCGGACGCGGATCAAATGCCGGTTGTTGTCCCATCGGCGGGATAACATTGTGCTGCGGACCACCCATCGGCGGGGGTCCGTTGTGTTCGTTTTGGTTCATCTCCTCGTCGTTAAGGAAATGAACCCGACTCGTATGTCGTAAAACCCGCTCGGGGTTAGAGAACGGAGACGTAAGACTCTCAAACGAAGATCGGGTGTGCATACACCACGAGCAAAATTAAAAAGAAAATGAAAAAGAAAAGAGAAAAGAAAATCTTTTTGTTTTTTTATATATTTTTTTTACAAAAACTTTTTATTTCTTTTGTTTTTCTTTTCTTAAAACGTAATGTTAATCGAAAACCGTTTCTTTCAAAACCACGCGCGACGGGACGGGAGAGAAGAATGGATCTCTCTTCAGCTAGCAATTTAATGTCTTAGCTATCCGTATTTCCCGCTTATTCGGTTGTAGTAATTGAAATAGTCCGATAAACAACTAAATTACGTTTTCGTTATATTGCGAGACTTATTTGGTTTACAACGCCCTTTCTTTCGATCGAGTCGAGGCTGTAACTTTTATTATTTTTTTTTGGTATTTTTTTGAAAACACTTTAGGAAAAGTGTTTTTGATTTTTCAATTTTTATAGAGATATATATACAAAGTAGAGGAAGGCTTAACAAAACACGATTTTCAAAAAATTGATATTCAAAAATTCACTTCGACCTTCCCCGGCAGCGGCGCCAAAAATTGATTCGTGTGAAAACCAATTATTATAATTATAGTATAGTATCGAAGTGATCCGCGTAAAATACGGATCACCCGAGTCGTTTTCCAACGAAGGCGAATGGAATCGAGAATATCGGTTCGTGAAATCGTGAATTGTAAAGTGAGAAAATGAGAGATAGCAATCAAATAGTTCACGTAATCACAAACAAGTATGAAATATGCAAATATTACAAGCTAATTATGCACCGAAATGAAAAACGTAAAAACGGAAACGCAACCGTAAAATTTAAAACGTAACGTATATCGAAAAATGATCCTACGAACTTGGAAATATTTTCTAAAATTTTTAAACTAATAAAAAGAATTTTAAGAAAAAGAAAAATATTTTTTAGACTTTTCTTTTATTTTCTAGAATTTATTTTGTATTTATTGAATTAAAAGTGAATTAAAAATAGAGAAAAATAGAAAAACAATTTGGAAAAATGAAAATTAAATTCTAAAAATTTTAAAATATTATTAAAGAAATTTTAAAAATATTTTTGTACTTTTCAAGACTTTTTCTGAATTTTTTAGACTTTTTGGTATTTAAAAATGATTTAAAAATGAATAAAAACAAAAGAAATTAAGAAAAATAGTAAAAATGTTTGGAAAAATCTGGAAAAATTCCAGAAATTTAAAAATATTAAAAAGAACTTAAAATAAAAATTTGTAGTAAAACTAAAAAATGGAACTGCTTATTCTGTTTAAAACAGCTTATCACAAGTGCTTTTTAATAAGCACTTGTGATAAAAGCTTATGAAACTGAAATTCACAGCCTAGAAATGGTGAAAGGAACTTTGATTTGACAGAAAATGAACAAATATAAACTCAGAATATCACAGATACTCAGAATAATAGCAATAAGCTAAAAACAAGCTCAAAGATATAAGCAGACCAAGTAATAAGCAATTCCAGAAACAAAACAATTATGCAGCAACTTCCAATAACTCAGATACTACTCAAGTTCAAGCTCAAATTACAACAACAAGCTTAAACACAAAGTTGCAGGCCTCTAATCTCAATAGCAGTTAACAGCTCAGTCAAGCTACTTCAATGACTCAAAAAGTAGCAAAAATAAGCTCTAATTTCCAAAGTTAATAGGGTAAATTCAAGACTAAGCAACAGAGAATTAGTTTTAAGCAAATATAAATCTTAATTCTACTGTTAACTACTCAAGAATTCAACCAGAAAAACAGCTTATGAACCACTTAAAACTGAGTAAGAATGACTTTTGAATTCAACCTCAACTATGACTTATTCTAAATTTAATTGCTGAAAAATTATCCTAGATGTTTAATGATAATGATTAACTACTAAAAACTCAAACACCAATTCAAAATGCAAAGATTGAACAAGTACGTATGATCAGACAAATACTTATGCAGGACTAGAGATGTACTAAGTCTAATTATGAATTATAAGCTATGAACCTACTGATTATATGTAATTTCTATCTATCCTAACCTATAGCAGAACAAGTAAACCAACAACTCAGTAAGATAACAACAGAAATCTCAAGTAATTCACAAATCCAAACAGTCCTAAATTTAATCAGTCTCACTAATATGCAAAGCATACAAGTGTATAACCAATTCAGATCACCCAAATAGTTTAACCAAATTATCAACTATGCTAGAATGAGTCAGAATTTAAGATACTCAATGTAACAGTACTCCACTTTAATCAAGATATGATCAGATTAAACAATACTCAGTACTCAGATCCACACAAATGACAGATAGCAATATGATACCACAACAGATCCAAAACTCAATCAGTATTCAAACTAGATCCACACAAAGATGTTGACTCAGATCTCAGAGATAACACTAACACAATTACTAGTTACAGACTATATGACAGATGATCAATCAATCAATCAAACTACTCAGAAATACAATCTTAGACTTCAAACTAGCCAATATCAAAATTAAATTCAACACAGAATGCTGATAAGCTATACTAAAACAGATCTAATCAATCAAATCTACTGTCAATCAACACTTATCTAAGATCAATTAAGTACAAAATCCAGATAAACTACTACTATTGATGAAACAGTAAACCTACTACAGCTATAAATCTAATTCTATGCTACAAATGAGAAATAGAAACTGAGATTACCAAAACACTCTCCCTCAGCTAAACAGAGGGAGCTCACTGAGCTTGCCTATCTCTAGGATAGGCAGGACCTTCCAAATCTGTCCATAGCTATCCAATCCACCATAGCAACAATAATTCACTTCTGATCTTGACTTTGATTTGACTGACTCAAATAACTCCACTATAAGCTATTAAGCTCAAATGGAATGAATAAAAAGTAAAATAAGCTCTAATGTGAGCTATAATATCTAATATGTAAACATTTTTATTTATTTTTATATTTTCTGATTTTTTTATTTTTATTTTTATGATAGCTGATAAAAGTATAAGAAGAAGATTAGACTAAGATAGATATTAAGCTGATTGAATTAAAATAAGCAGAATAAAAGTTGAATGAAAACAGTATAAGCTAAAGGAATTGAACAATAAGCTAAAATTATAAGAAGTAAACTCAGAATTTTATTAAACACTAAATAAAAGTATTACATTATCTAGTCTAAATACAATCTGAAATAAATTTTTGCAGCATAACAATACTCTAAAACTAACTACTCTACTAAACCTACAATGACCTTTTTTTATAGGAGGTGTGAGGAGGTGAGCTCACGGATTGCCAGCTTGGCAATCCGTGTGAGGTTGTGTTTCTTCAAGCACCATCTGAACCCTTGATCTCAATCAATCATTTCCTTCTCAATATGCACCCTTGGATCAACATCTATGACGCGTTCCATCCACTTATAGCTTGCCACGTATCCCAAATGTGTGCTTGTTTGAGTCTGACACAAGCTGACATCCCCCTAAGCTTCTAGAATCACTTTGATTTGACCATAACACCCTTAATTGTGGTGAATTTGTTGTACGGGTAATTTAGGGTTCATGATTACTATTCATTGAATAGTAATTTCTGGGTATACGGGGTAAAAAGGGGCAAATGAAAGCGGGGTTGGTTTTATTTGTTTATTGAATTGACTTTATTTGACCGAAGGAATAATGGAGTGGGCTCGGGTTAAATTTATAGGACTTGGGCTTTAAGGTATGGTGGGCTTTGGGTAAGGATTGGGTAAATTAGGACTTAGGTATTAAAATTGGGCTCGTGTGAGTGGATTTGGTATTATAGATCCGGTTGTAATTTTACAAGGACCACAAGTGTAACTTGTTAAACTCCAAGGTCTAATTCTGCCATTATTCAAAAATATTGCCCAAGGACTTTTCTTGTCAATTGATGATTCTTCAAGGGTAGATTATAACAAATTGAGCTCATAAGTGATCCTTAATGAAAAATGTTTCCCAGCATCGGCTTTTGAATCTTTTCATACTCTCGTGCCCGTTTTTGCTTTGTTTTGTTCGTTTTTTGTAATATCCGTACCTGCATATCACAAACACAAAAACACATGTTTTCTTGGCATTTGTTAGCTCAAATAGTCGTTTTGGGTAGGTAATTGGCCATAAAATGGTGAGTAAATAAGCACTCACCAACTTGTAAGCTTGAATGAAAAGAAGAAAAGAAAAAAGATTCAATTTCGCATCCCATATTGGATGAGTGAAACAAAAGGAAGACAATGTGAGGTCTATAAAAACAAAAGCCCAAACTTACTAGTTTATATTTATATTTTACTTATAAACTAAAGTGTAGATTTTCTATGTGATTGAAGATTAACATATTATTAGTTTTGGTTTTAAGTTTAACCTATAATACTAATAGTAATTAAAAATTATAATTAAAATATTTTGAAACTACATATTTAGCTCGATTAGCTCGTTCGGCTCGTTTAGCTCGAGTAGCTCGTTTTGCTCGTTCGACTCGAATAACTAAACGAGGTTTCGAACAAGTCGAGCTAAATACAAGTTTTAAAAGCTCGGCTCATGTAATTATTCGAGTTCTACATTTTGTTTGAGCTCGACTCGAGCTCGAAAAGTATCAAGCTCGACTTGAGTTAAACGAGCTCGAGCTCGAGTAACTCGTTAAAAGCTCGACTCGTTAACACCCCTAGTCGAGAGTGACAACATGGACAAGATCGTGAGCTTCTAAGGCTTTTTTGAAAAACTATGATATCAGTCAAGTTAGGATGTTATCGTTTGATGCATAGTTGTTAAGATACCGATCCTGATCTTAGTATCTTACGATTTTACGAAACAAAAACGATCCGGATCCTACGTATGATCTTAGAAAGCTTAAAATCTTATAAAATCCCGATCTTGACCACAAAATCTTAAGATATAATCCGATCTGATCTTACTTTCTCTAAGCACAAACTAAAACGGTACAAAGTTATGGATTATATTTTTATATAATTTAAAAAATAATATATGATTCCTCTTAAACATTCTATATTTATAATTACATTTCCATAAAGCATTTATATGATTTTGTGTTTATGATATGTTATAATTTGTATATTTGAATAATATTACAAAGAAGATTATAAAAATAACATTATTGTAGGATCTTAGGATTACGATCTTGTAAAGACGAAAACGATCCTAGGTAGGATCACGATCTTAAAAACCATGGTTTGATGTTTTATGATGGATGCTTAAGTTGCTTCGTACTGTCTATGTATGTATTGGTAATGCACCTTATGAGTTATGTCGTACAACGCAAATTTTACTTTAGAAAGGTATAACAACACACAAAAACATGGAAAATAACATAAGATATCATAAAGTCACAATACAAAATCTGTATTCTTACCATCTTATGTGTTATGTAGTTAGCTACCTATCAAACAAAAGATATATACCTTTTATTGTCACAAACAAACTTTATGTTAGATGTAGGGCTGTAAACGAACTGAACGTTCAGTGAACATTTCATGAACTGTTCGGTAAAAAGTTCGTTTATGTTTGTTCGTTTATTAAATGAACGAACATGAACAATATTTTACGTTCGTTTAGTTAAATGAACGAATATGAACAAAAGTCTCGTTCGTTCATTTATGTCCGTGAACGCCCGATTAAACGTTCATTAAAGTTCGTTTATGTTTATTTATCTATTTATGTTCATATATCATATATTTAATTTTATAATTTAAAATTTGGTTTGTTTAAACAAAACAACTACTTATAAAACAATATATTGTGAAGAATTCAATAAAGTTTATGTTTGTTTGTCTATTTTCATTTATGTTCGATCGTTTATTCTCGTTTAGCGTTCGTTTATGTCCGCGTTCGTTTAGTGTCTTAATGAACGAACATAAACGAACATGAACAATTCATTTTCTTAATAAACGAACATGAACAAAAAAATTCGTCCGTTTAAGCGTCCGTGTCCGTTTATTTGTTCGGTTAAAATTAAATGAACGAACGTGAACAGGGCTCCATTCATGTTCGTCCAGTTCGTTTACGGTCCTAGTTAGATGTTTCGGATTTTTTGTGTTTCTTTTTCTGTTTTTCATCCACAGCCTTCTCGCCGCATTCGTCCACCCAAATTTCCTTATCTCTTACTAGCCAAATTATGTATTTCTGTGGTCGATTCATTAAAATATCATCCACAAATGACAAATCCATCAAACATGTGGTCGATTCATTAAAATATCATCCACAAATGACAAATCCATCAAACATTTCGTCTCTGTAAACCCATCTTGACCCTATTATAACAACTTCCATGTAATATCAAGTCCACATGACCAAATATGTAACAACAACAACAACAACAACAACAACAAACTCAATCCCGCCGGGGAGGTAGAATGTAGACAGGTCCTACCCCTACCCCAGGATACACCCGGGAGTTGAGAGACTACTTCCAAAGAGACATAACCAAATATGTAACCAACGTCGATATTTTCATTAACTTCATCACAATTCTCACACATCTAACAAGATAAATACGAGTACAATACAACGTTCTATTTATAGGTAAACTGTTGACGCAACTTTACATTTGTAATGTCTGAAATTTGATATCTGGTTTACCCATAAACAGTCAGAAACGACAATCATTAACATCTTAAATATCATCTATGATTGGCTTCTTTGCATTGGTTATTTCTAGTGTTCAAGATTGAAATCAGGTTGTAAAATAAACAACTTTCAAGTATGATTACAAAGGCCATTTTTCAAGCTATTTTGCCTTTATTTGAAGCTCAAGCTCACATCATGTCGATTACTAATACTAAAAATACCAATAACAATGGATCAAAGTTTGTACTAATCAACTAGACATGAACAAACTACGCATACACAATGCAGGGGTGAGCGTCGGGTCAAACCCGACCCGAACCGACAAAAACCGACCCGACCCAAATGCTAAGTTTGTTTAAGCATATGTTTGGCTTGTGAGTTTATTTGTTTTTTTGGCTTATATTTCATAAGCCCTAATTTTCCGGCTAATAAACTTATATAAAAGCCCATAAGTCTCAAAATAAACCAAAAAAATTAGGCTTATCAAACTACACATACACAAGCTTAAATGCTAAATAAAACTCATGAGTTTCACACCGCCAATACAAACTTATACTAGAATCACAGTAAAATGACACAACCGCAATACTTGAGTAACTCAATTCAAAACCAACTCATCACTAGAATCATTGTAATCGTAATCGAATAGTCTCATGAAAAAAACATAATTACAATTCTCCGAAAGAAAAAAAATAATAATATATATTCATTCATATAACAATCAATCCGATACCACATCTTATTATCATCATCATAAACAAAATCACAATCATACAGCAAGCGAAATATCCCCAATTTCAAGCTGGGCCGCAATCTCTTCCAATTGTTTCTTAACACTCATATCAATCAATTTGGACCCGGAATTCCCATACCTAATAGTAAAACCAGCTACCAAGGACTCATCAATCACTGTCTTAACCCTAACATTTTTCGCGCCAGTTAGTTTCTGCACTTGTTTCGCAATTTGGGATAAATGTTGCTCTTCTAAAGGCACAACTGAGGACACGATAGCTAGTTCGGTATTCGTAAGCTTATTGTACACCAATTCAAACTCCTTAACTATGTCCTTAATTAAATCGATTCGTTTCGACTCAACTAAAATATTTAAAAAGTTGCATACATGAGACTGGAGCTTACCTGAGGCGGTTATATCGTCTAGAAGCTTCCGCTTATCTTCGAGCGTGATTATCGGGCTGGTGAAGTAGTTGAAATTCGTTTCGTTTGAGAAAAGCTTTTCGAGCAGCTCAACGTCGTTTACTGTTGCTTCTAGTGTGCCGTTTGCTACGGCTACTTCGGCTAGAGCTGCGGCGTAGCTTCCGGCGGCGGAATCCGCCATGCGTGTGTTGCACGCGCCGTGGTTGGAAGTGGAGTGTGAGTTTTTTTTGATGAGTGTGAGTTTGGTGCCGGAGAATGAGGATTTGAGGCGGAGGGAAGACGGAGAGCGGTGGTTAGTTGTGCGTATGAGTGGTTGTTGGAGTGCGACGGTGGTGGTGGCGGTTGCCGTGGTTGTTACGGTGGCGGCCATTTTTTATTTTATTTATTTATTTCCGGGTATTTAGGAATGGTGGTGGTTGTTATTTTGGTGTAAATGAAAATGTGAGTGTGGGTAGAGATGGTTTTGATGAAAATGAACGGTTGAGATTAGAGATGGGAAATATGTGAATGAGAAGAGGATGGTGTCTTATCTGCTGGAGATAACTTGAGGGACACGTGGCGGTAGGAGGTTAGTTTGGATATCTTGCTTTTGGAATTAGAAAATTGTGATTGATTGACCTTTGAAATGTTTGACTTATTTTTTTCCTTTTAAGAGAGCATGCACATTGTACGTTTTATAGGGCCAAACGGCAATTATAATGCTTATAACTGCACCGCGCTATTTGGTTTTGTTAGAGAGGGTGTTTATGTTATAAAAGTTTGATAGGTACAAATTAACTTGACGACGTTTTTAGCGGTTATAAGTTTATACTGCACCTTGCTTGCTAAGAGTGTTTAGCATAGGGTTTTTAAGACTAAGGCGTTGTTTCTTTTTTTTGTATGAGGAAGGAATAGTGGAGTCCACATCTATATTAGCATCTTAATGGGGAGAGATTAGTATTTTTTAGCTTGTGGGTATAAAGGAAGTTAAAAAACACTAATGGGTCCTACTTAAAAAGAAATATTATTAAATGTTATGGACCACTTTCTTAGCTAAGGGGAAAAAAAAAAAAAAAAAAGAAACACAACCTAAGTGTTATGATCATCAAATCCGTTATTTTCACATCATTGCCACATCGCATTCAGCACACAATAAAACCCATCATCAAACAAGTATAATGGTCACCACCAGACCAGACATATAAGAGTATCAACAATGCATCAAGTCTTAAATACTTGATGCATTTAAGACAACTAATTTATTAACAAAAATGATAAATCCTCATACTAAATCCTCCTACAAAACCGCCTACTCACAGGATCTTGCCAAGTGTCAGAATTAGCGGTTTGGATGTAGAGAGAGAATGAGTGAAGAAAAACTATTTAATATTGTTGTGTGTGTAGGAGGATTTAGTAAGAGGATATATCAAAGCTCGTTTATTAAGAAATGTGATCTCTTAACAAGTGGTCCTTTACAAATCTTCTCTTATCTATAAAAGGGCTTTACAAATCTTCTCAAACAGGTCTTCATTTAATGAGAATGACTTGCGTAATTTGTTATCAAACGCTTGGTCTTTTACAAGCTATCTCCTAAAAGTCATTTAAGCTTTTACCACAATAAGTCAAGTCATTCAAATAACTTATTTGAATAGTAAAAAGTCTTTTAAAAATCTTACATTACAGTTGCTCTAAAAATACTATACTTTATATAAACATATTCTCCAACATACCTCATAAAAACATACACACACAAAAGAAGATAGTGCATTTGTTAGGTGGTATGCACCACCAAACTAATGCAAAAATCATGAAATCGCGCATGATTCTTGGTGGTGATAATGAGGACCTAGCGTGAAAAGTAAAGGTGGTGATGATCCTTCACCCACCATAACACTTATTCTTAAAAGAAAGTCTATAGGCATGTTGACATGTAATAACATTCTTTGACGACTAGTACCAGTGACGAAGCCAGGATTTAATGTGCGGGTGGGCCAAATATCAATTAGCAATAAACAAAAACATGTCGTTACTGTATTTTAGTTCTACTTTTCTATTTCGAATGCACGGCTCTTCCGCAATATGAAATGCACACCAACTCAATATGGAAACATTTAAGAAGAAAACATCCGTAAACTAATAACAAGAAAATCAATTTCTTCCATCATCAAACAAGTTATTGCACTTGCAAATAATTCCATGCCACCAGATCCTCTCTCACAGTTTTGATATGCCTGATTGTTTGTAGAGTTGTGGGTGGGCCAATTTATCCTTTAGTGACTCAAGTTATTTTAATATTATAGAATTAATTGGCTCTAGTGGAACTTTGGGGTGGGCCTTGGCCAACCCAAGTGAACACATAGCTCCGTCCCTGACTAGTACTAACATTCTTGACTTAACCAAAATAAGAAAATATATAAAAGTTTGATCGAATTAATTAGTAATAACACCATTTTTACCTATCAATGTATTATTCTAAAGAGAAGTGAATCAAATAATTACAGTTACGAGGATATTTTGAATAATACATTTTCAGACACATCTATATCTCATATTAATATATCAAGCAAGCTAAGTGTATAATTCATCTAAAAAAAGCTAGCCTATATAAGGAGAGAACACCTAGACTTATAAGCCACCAACTAAATTACTAAACCAATATTTAGTTTATGTGGGATCGTAACATCTCAACTTCAGTTATCATAAAGTCATTACCATTTTATTTATTTTTTCATCCATAATTACAGAAAAAACTATTACATTTAAAATGTTAACCGAAAATCAGAGAAAAAGATTGATCACACACATTTTAGTTCAACCCGAGACTTTTCAGTCTTTCTTATCTTGAATACTTGATACTGAGTGATTAAAAACTCAGCAAATTACTTTATAAAAATAAAATGAAATTTTAGGTTGCAGATAAAAAGCTCATTGAGAAACAAAACAGATATGCCTCATAGAAAAGGCGATATCACAGATCAAGGCTCTTCATGATATTTGTACCTGCGTATAAGACTTTGGGCACATGTTTATTATAAGTATGGCATGGGAGTAACTACAGAAACGCAGATGCCGAATTAAGACCACAAGGTTAGGTGGTAGTCTTGCAGTAGAAATTAGCACACAATTGAAAGAAAGAACGACTAAATAAGCCATCTACATTTAGGTCGAGAAAAATCACATAAAACTAAACAAAACATAACTGACCAAACGAATTGCAAGAGCAATTAGCACCCAATACAAAAATTTATGAATCTGAACCAATTTAAAAAGTATAAAAAGAAAAGGCGAATCCACATGATTCGTTGGGTATGACTATTTACCAACACACACAGAAAGGAAATTCTTTTGTGGTGTTCAAAAAGTCGTAAAGCAAGTGGTCTGTCTCTTGATCCCTTCTTCAGCAAAGACGCCCTGTTGAAAACAACTAACCCTCCTGTAACTTCATAATCCTCGTTACCAAAAAGAAAGGACAGCCTAAAAAATCATACTCAAATAGTTTAAGATCAAATTACAAAATTAGATCACACAAGCATATGCCTTTAATTTTAGTGTGCCCGGCCACAACTGCAATCTTCACTTAAATAGTCATGTTAAGGACAGTACTTGTTTATGTTAATACACACTTGATCTGCATCACAAATAATAACCAGGCACATAAGTTTTGGAAATATTATCTATTAAAATAACGGGTAAACGTAAGAATTTCCCTAATTATGTTACCTGGAGAGGGCTAGTACTTGGCTCAGATTTACACAAACTAACCGGGATATTACCGTGATCGTTTATGACCTTCCATGGCCACCACAAAGATGTTTTGAACATGAGACCCCCTTGTGAGGACATGAGGCTGCATGACCACTAAGGTCACTTGGCCGGAGGTTAGCTAACTACTAAGAAAGAAAGAAAAAAAGTTTTCAAAAATGACATCTTTAACAAGGCAACTAGATGAATAATAACATGAAAATACCGCATTTGTTATGGATCTGGTTGACTTTTGGATTTCGAGAGGTAGAGAGGCTTTATAACCATTTGCTTTAAAGAGGTACACCCCCCCAGATTTAGAAATGAACTAAACAGCCTATATTAAAGAAGAGACACCTAAAAAACACAGTTGAAAACGAGATGTCGAGTGCATGAGGCTAACAAGAGACAATCTCGAAATAACAAACTAAAAATTCTATATATAACTTAATTAACCTAATTAAGAGGACTAAATTAAAGATCAATAACAACAATTGAGAAAATTAAAGGATGGAACAAGCTAGCCCATTCAAAAGAATTTAATTACTTTCCAGTTAACTAATTGTAGTTAATTTTTTGATTATCAATTTTGACATGTAGACTTGGCGGCCAAACGAGATTGTCAACGCAGTGAACAACTTTGGAAAAGTAGCATGGTGTAAATTTTAAGATCTCGGAAGATATTAAAAAAATGTTATGAAATTGTTTATTTCATTCTTCAAATATTTTATTTGAATCGTGCTATATAAATGGGTATGCGATATTGTTGCACACTGGATTTATAAGTATTGAAAAAAGAAAAGAAAAACGATTATATTCAAAAAAGGAAATAACAAAGGAGCCCGTTATCTCCACTGCTGCCTCCCCACGACTGCCAACCATGGGTGATATGATGTGTTTGACGTCGAGCACAACTCCTGACGCCTTCCCTCACAACAGGTATACACTCGTTGCTCTAAGAGTTGCTTAGTAAACTGTACATGATATATTCATCAATGTAGTTTGGTAATCTACGATACAAAATGAACTAAAATTTAAAGTTGCTGCTAAGCACATTTAAAGCATATGAGCAAAACAAAATTATACACTATAACCATCAAAATTTAATGATTTGCTAACTATTGCAGCACAAAAGTTCAACTTTGGAAAAGGAAGATGATTTACTCTACGCTGCACATGCGCTCCACAAAATTAAATAGAGACCAAGACCGACAAAATCCCTAAAGCATGTAAACCATTATAATTTAAAGCAAGAAATGAGTATCATGCTAACACCACCAATTATGCAAAATAAAAATATGAGACTAAGAAAACAAATCGGCAAAGGAACAAAGAAAAAGAGGAGGGGATGATGTACGTGGAACTGATGTGACATTAAGTCGTAGTGTGGGATGGGGAAACCACTCTAAGCAAGATGCACCGAGCTTAGACAAGGAGACAGGGGATAAAAAGTAGTTCTTGACTATACATGATACATTCCACATGTAGCCATTATAATTTAGTCATCTCATATATCACAAAGCTCTAAGGTTTAGAAATAGACAAATATATTTCTCCAAATCTTCCAAAAACAAACTGGCATATTAGTGCACACTACATGTACAAAACATAAACAAATTAAACAACCAAAAAAGCACAAGTATCGTAATGAAAGTTTATAGACAAGCTGGGTACAAAAGATGTCATTCTTAATTTCTTATGGAAAGAAATGAGAACTTGGCCACAAAATTGGTATCTAACTACATGAAAATTTCTGTTAAGTTACGTGTGATAGATCAAGACTTCTCAGTAACTCACAATAACTTATTTTAAATTATAGAGAACTTGAGAGAAGATATATATGACATAGAAAATGGACACATCATAGATTATGGTTGCTTGGATTGGTAAGTTACTTGTGTATACAAGACTTAGGGTATGAATCATAAATTGCCTCTTAATTAAGACTTCTCAGTAAGTTACAAGCAGATAGCAGAGTAACTACATTAACTAAAATAAAGAAACGCTAATCTCTACAAGCTTCTGTATGCGTACAGTCTTTGAGAGTTTGAGACATATGATGCACATGAATGTGATTAGACGGGCAAAATGACTAACAATTGATGAGATTATGAAAAAGTTCCGTGATCAAAAGGTTCAATCCCAATATTGCAACGTGCATAATCGTGAAAGTTTACATTGTTATCAAACGATCCAAAAAACACCATTTTTATCAAGGAAAATTGAAAATAAAATCATTCGCAGAGTTGGAAATCTAGATTAGCGTTTAGCAATTTTTTGGAATAAACAATAGAAGGCAAAGGCATTATTAAAATCAATCGAATATATAATGCTGATAAAAACCAAGAGAAAGACTAAATAAGCAGTGAAAACATGTATCTTATATAAAACCATGTGGTAAATTAGATCAAACCAATAAGTATGTAACTCAACAAGAATTGCTAGGTTTTTTTTTTTTAACAAGCAAAATTACTATTTACGACATGATGAACTAATGATATATCAAGAACCTCAGATATAATTACGGCCAGCAACTGACCAGTAATTCTGATCCCATCTCAAGAAAAGACTCTCTCTTGAACAGCAACCCTCTGATATCGGTGACCATCAAGAACGCCTAAAATATACACCGAAGATTAGAAGATTAATAAATTACATATCAGAGGCATATGTCTATTAGTGTGTGCACAACAAAATCATTCACTTGAATAACCACGCAGGGATGTACGTGTTATGTCGAGTGCATGATGCTAACAAAGGACAATCTCGAAACAACACACTAAACATTTGATATTCAAGATTATTAACCTGATTAACAGGACTTATGACTAATATCAATAAATGAGGAAAATTTGGAACAAACTAGCTATTCAAAAGAATTTACCTCCCAATGAACTATTGGTTAATCTTAGTTTCCCATGTTAGCACGTAAACTTGGTGGCCAAACGAGACTTTCAACGTACTCAGCAACATTGATATAGCTATCTTGTATATTTGCAGCAAACAATTTTACTTCGGCTGCATCTGGATCGTACAAAGCAAGACGATTATCAAATGTTGTAAACAGGAATGCATTTTTTGATGTAAAACCAATTGGATCGATCTTATCACCAAATTGTGCAAATACATGCTGCTTGACCCACTTATGATCCACCAGTAGCCACACCTCACAACCACCTTTATAAATGCTTGACATCACACAAAGCTTTTGGGACAAAACTCCCAAAACAACATGCCCTTTAGTGTCCGGAATTGATATCTCACTAAAAGTTTCAGTACCCAAATCAAAATCGACAATTGTTTTTTGGGTCCATGCGGCATTAACATAACAATTCCAATAAAGATGTCCATCTACACAAACTTCATCAATATTGCAAATAAATGAAATGGACGGAAACCCATTAACAGAATGCCAACAACCTCCTCTTTGTAAACTGTACACCTCCACTTTTACCGAACCTTGAATCGTATCAAGATGGATACCTCCAAGACGAAACATAACCTTGACAACTTTGTAATCATCATTTATGGGATCATAACCAAACCGGAACAACATATGATCATTGTCATCTACAGTGTCATCTACTATGGAGGCGATACTATATAGAGCTGCTAAGGCCGAGAGAGAAGGGTTCCAAATGTGAATGACAGGATCATGAAAACCCATTTGCTTACTAGAAAAACATATTAAGCCGTTAGCAGAACCAATAAAATCACATATATCTGATGATGACGTATCTACTTTAGGTAGTTTGATTAAATTAGGGAGTTGGAGAATTGGAGATCGAGCCGGATGTACTGTGACTGGATAGCGAGTACTAAACTCACCATAAAGGAATACCAACAGAATTTCATCATCATGGATTAAATGATGATGAAGGTGGGATTTAATGAAAGAAGGCTGAGACAAGAGAGCATTCCAAGGTTTAGAGACACACCTCATTTGCGCAACCTGTTTTGCGGGTAAGCAGATGAATATGTTCCATAAAACATCTTCAGGGATGTGACGAATCATGTTCTCAGTGTCTTTTCCTGGCCTTTTTCCTAAACACATGTTGGGATATTCTTTACTTTTTTTCTTCTTGGAAAAAAAGAGATTAAAAATACAGCGAGGGGGAGGGAGGGAGTGAGGGGGGAGAAAGATACAAGGTTTGTTATATTTTATCCCATCTTTATCCCAAAATAAAACACCACCAATTTGAAATGTGTTACATTTAACCCATCTTTCATTATTTTCCCAAATCAAGTAAATCGACCATATTGATCACATCAAATTATAGAAACTGAAACTACAAATGTAAATGCTTTGATATCTTAGATTTGATTTTGAGTTAGCTTACTGTAGATATCCAATATTCAATCTTATTATTAACCGGTCAACAGAGGATATCGGGATGAGGTTTAGCTTTTGAGAAAATCCAGTTTGCTCACAATTTGTGTGCATATTTATGTGTATAGTTTTAAGGTAAGAGTCATTTGTGTGGGTGGGTATGTGTGTGTGTTTTTGTAAATAAACTATTATGATGATAATCAAGCAAATTATTGGTGATTTTAGTTTGGTTTGCCGATTTCAACGAAGGTTCAGTGACAACAGTTCAGGTGCAAATGAATGTGTGTTTAACTGTTTAATATGTGTGTTATCCCATATGCAATAGACGGTTCATTAGTTTATAGATAAACTAGCTAATATCTATTGATTAATAACTCTTTAATTAATAAACTTAGGTGGTCTCATGCATATTAATTTATAGAGTTTCTGCTGTACTTTAATGGAATCGCTATACGTTTTTACTAAGCAAATGTATAACTTTTTCTTAGCAAATACTACCTCCGTCTCATGTTAAATGTCCACCTTGAATTTTCAAAGTCTTTTTTAATCAACTTTGACTTTAATTATTTTTATTTGTTTTATACAATACTTGATGTAAAATATATGAATGAATTGAGTTTTAAATGTATTTTCGTTGATATAATTTTTATCAAGTATTATATAATACAAACAAAAATATTTAAAGTCAAAGTTGAAGAAAAAAGACTCAAAAAATCAAAAGTGGACATTTAATATGGGACGGAAGGAGTATATTATTTGAATCATTATTCTGTAAGATGGTATATCGACTACATTGTTTTCCCACACTCAAGATATTGTTTATTGATACGATATTTATAATGCAACTACATCAAGAAACTCTAATGGACCACAAACCCACAAGTCGGGCTTGGGTCGAATATCCCTTCTAACACTCCCCGCAGTCCGAGCGGAGAAATCGCGAAAGCTCGGACTGGAGCACAAAACGTGAAATTTTAACTAATAGTAAGCAAGCAGATATATGAGTCTTTGAGATCGACAACAATTCTTCACCATTGATGTGCTTTAGGACATCAAAAAACTTCCAAGTTGTCTCGAAACTCAGCAGATAAAATATGATGAAAAGAACTTGTAGCTTAACCAATGATGTGCATTAGGACATCAAAAAGGTTGCACAATGAATCTTGAAGAAGTAACCTCATACACCCATCGAAAAAGTGATACCAATTGTCGAGCGTTAAGTCGACTTTTAGGTGGACTTTAGATGAAGTCTGATAAAGTTGTAACCGACTTTAGGTTGCAAAAAAAAAAAAAAAAAAAAAAAAAAAAAAAAAAAAGTGAAAATAGTCGAGTTTTAGTCGACTACGTGGAGAAAACGTTTGGGCCGAATATCCCTTCTAACATATTCAAGGTTACAAAGCGCTACTTGTTCGACTGTTAAACGAGTTGTTGTCTGAATGATGCTTAGTCTCGAGATATCTCGTCAGAGACATATCCAACAGTTAGATGTGAAGAATCATTTTCTTCATGGTCACCTGACGCAGGACGCGGAAACGAATTTGATAAACTTTAATCGAAGGGCTCATAAACGAGAATAACTCTTAATAAACTTATAGTTTATTAAAGATCAAAGATTAAGAGTTAACTACATGTTTGGTCCTTGTAGTTTACCAGGTATTTCATTTTGAGTCCATTTTTTTAAATAGTATTGGGCTTGGTCCAATATGAAACACTCGTTAAGGGTTTGGTCCAAAATCTTGTGTTTTTAATGATAACATTTATGGGAAAATGAGTGATTTAGGATAAAGTAAGATGTGTATATGTGTTTTCGTGGAGGTTTTGGTTTTTTTTTTTTTTTTTTTTTTTTTTTTTTTTTTTTTTTTTACACTAAAATACATGAAAGGATAGAACTACACTTCAGTTTAATGGTCAAACATAGTCAATTTAACAGAGTTAGTTAAATTGGACCAAACCTGTAACGGATGTTTCATTGTGGACTAAACCTAATATATATTTTTTTTAAATTGAACTGAATATGAAATATCTAGTAAATCATAAGGATAAAAAATGTAGTTAACTAAAAAAAATAAAATAAAAAATGATGCGTGATACGGTGTACGGGGTCAGGGGCGGAGATAAGAGGGGGGGGGGGGGGCACAAGAAGCAGGTGCCCCCTATCGAAAAAAATTGTAGTGTAAATTTTCAAAAATATTTGACATTTTTTGTAAACCCTCCCCCCCAATGAACCAATTTATAGTGTAGTTTCTAAAATTTATCAACGTGTGCCCCTTCGAGCAAAGAGGGCTTTATTTAAACCGACAAATCTTTCCTTTTATTATTGCATGTAATTAGTTATCCTATAGGCTCCCCTGTTGCTCCCTCTATTTTGAGGTGTAGCTTAATAATATTTGCTGCTTCAAAATAGAAGTTAGTTATCCTCGGAAACCTATGCGACGCGCATATCACTCATTGTTTGCATCACCATGACATCAACCTAACACAATTTAATATCTAGACACCACCAAGTAGTCTCATATGAAAATGCAGACACGAATTCACCATGTTTTCCTAATTTTAATGAAGAGCCACCACAACGGATAAAAGCATAGAAATGCTATAGGGAATTGGGTTACATGACTACTTGAGCACTTGACTCCATATAAAATCATGAAAAAGTTTTTTTTGCATCAAATAGCTATAACAGGTAAGAAATAGTGTAGTACTTTTAATAGCTGGTTATATAGATTAACTTAAAGCGTAGTGACGTATTTGTATATTAACCCTTTATCTAAATAACTATCAGACCAACCAAGAAACTTCATTTGACGGAGCAATGAAACCTTAAGCTTCCAACGAGTGAGTCTTCCAGTGAAACCTTAAGATTCCAAGTCATGACAGGTATAAGCCTATAATGCAGTTGTAGACCTTGTAATGCTTCATATCAAAAGTTTGGATGGAATCATTTGCAGTCTAGTATTAAGTGTAATAAAACTTTAGTATATGTATTATTTAGTTAAGTATGGGTTGAATATTAATGTTGTTTGGGTCTTATATGTGTATGACAGTTAAGTTAGTTGTATGACAGTTATTGCCAAAAGTTGCAACGCTTGGAAGTAACTGTCAAATAGAAAGTCATGTCGTTTAGGAAGAGTTGTGACTCTACACAATGTATATATATGTTTTCTTTCAGAAAACATAAAGTTACTCTTTCGTTATAATAAAAGTTCATATTGTTTTAGTAAGATTGTTGTTCTTATTTTATCTTTACTGCACAAACGACTCAAACACAAATTCTCACAGAAACCATGGTTAACTATAAACATATCTTGCATTCTAGAAATGTTGGCAAACGTCCTGTGAACAAATGGTATCAGAGCTATGGCTCTCAACCATGGGATTTGCCAACATCATCCATCAATGGAGGTTTTCACACTGGAAGATATTTACTTAGGGAAACACCCAAGCGTGTTTATCAATGGAACACAGGGAAGGCAAGTATTTCTCCCAAAGGAAAAGAAATACTTCTGAAAGAAGTCTTGGAGAACAAAGAATACAACGATGGCAAGTTGAAAGAAAATCAGAAAGTGGAGAAGATGAAAGCAAAGAGAGAAAAGAAGTCAAGATGTTATATATGTAAAGAGAAGGGACATGCCTTCTAGGCGTGTGAAAGTAAGAAACGTATTGCAGTTGCAGAATTGAATCAAGAAATATCCACTACATCAAATATTCTTGATGAAGAAGCAAAATACCCAGAAACAGTACACGTTATTGGAGATTACATGGTAGAAGGAACAAATTTGAAAACTTGGAATGAAGTTTGGTACGTTAGCAATCAATACAAGTTCCATTTATGTCCAAGAAGAAAGCTATTCAAGAAGATTAAGTATAAATTCAAGATGATTGGTAAAGAAGAGACAGAGAAGAAATTTATATTTTCATATGGAATTGGACATGTTTCAATCGATACAGAAGATGGAGAAGTGATAATACCAAACGTTCAATACACACCAGAGGTATCTCTAAATATTCTCAGTTATGAATTATTGAAAGAGCAAGGGTATATGGTGAATACAGAAAACAACAAGTGCAAAATCAAATACAAGTTTGATGAGGGATGGACTGAAGAGAAAGAGGGAATGAACACAGAAGATTTGGATCAAATATGGGGACCAAAGCATGTGATAACATAACACAACAAGTATTTGGATGGTTACTTTGAATCTTTGGATCCTAAAGAGGAATGTTCCCTGGTTAAAGGTTTGGATGATCTGAATGTTGACAGAGATGATGAGCATGATTATATAGATGATGACTATATAAGTTGGAATGGTACACTCTATGCTTTAAAAGTTAATTCATTCAATAGGTTTCCATCTTTCATGAATTTGCTTAAAAAGGATAGTATTGTGTATAAGAATTGGGAAGTGCTCAGTAGGAAATTTGTGGACATGTTAAAATGGTTTTACTTGGTGTATCTCAATTATAATTCGTTGGATGAGATACCACCAAAAATTGGAGTGATTAAAGTGGATTTGCTGGCCTTACACAAATCAGTGGATAGCCTTGGAGGCTATGTGACAGTCACATTAAGTGGCAAATGGGGTTTGGTTGCACAAATGCATGGTCTGACAACCGAGGATGGAGAGGCAACAAAGGATTGCTTTACCAAGTTCATAGATATGGTTCTGGTATACCAAGACACTGGTCAAGTACCATGGACAGAGAAAGCACAAGAAAAGAAGGGTGATAGCAGTTGGACTGCAGAAGAGATCAACCCACAAGGCTTTGAAGGTTCAATAGGTAGATCAGTCAGGGATGGGTACGCAGAAGAAAAGGAGAACCGGCTTGGTGTTAGAGATGCAAGCAACAAAGATCAAGATGATGAAGGTTCAAGCAATGCAGTGGATGTCATTGTGTGAAGAAAAGGAAGCACTCACAAGAAACTTTGATACTAAAGCATTAGGAGGGAGATGTAGACCTTGTAATGCTTCATATCAAAAGTTTGGATGGAATCATTTGCAGTCTAGTATTAAGTTTAATAAAACTTTGGTATATGTATTATTTAGTTAAGTATGGGTCGAATATTAATGTTGTTTGGGTCTTATATGTGTATGACAATTAATTTAGTTGTATGACAGTTATTGCCAAAAGTTGCAACGCTTGGAAGTAACTGTCAAATAGAAAGTCATGTCGTTTAGGAAGAGTTGTGACTCTACACAATGTATATATATGTTTTCTTTCAGAAAACATAAAGTTACTCTTTCGTTATAATAAAAGTCCATATTGTTTTAGTAAGATTGTTGTTCTTATTGTATCTTTACTGCACAAACGACTCAAACACAAATTCTCACAGAAACCATGGTTAACTATAAACATATCTTGCATTCTAGAAATGTTGGCAAACGTCCTGTGAACAGCAGTCGCGGTTTGGACCTTGCATTCACATAATGCTGCGTGATTTGACTAAACTATTCCTAGTAAGCGTCAGAAAATGATGCTACTCAAATCCTGCTAGTAAACTTGTTATAGATTGATATGAAGCAACCAACAAAACCAGCAACTAAGACGGTGTGCAAAAACCGTTGAAAGTTTCACATAAACAATGGGAACATCAGGCCCAAACGAAAACAGCAACAATGGTCGTTTAAGGATAAAATGACTCATAATTTCAAGACATAAGGACTTGAATTAGAAACACTCAGACACCATATTAAACCCAATGTACTGATGATTAACTAAAAGCATACATATAAATTGAAGGAAGTTTGCCTAAATTTTGAGATAAAAAAATAAGTTCAAGTTTTTGAATTGAGATACAACCAACTTTTGCTTTAAAATGAAACCTACATTAATCTTGAATCTATGTATCCAATTTATTTTCCTTTACCCCCCAAAAATGTAGTAGATTCAAGCATGTGTATAAAGAAAATACAAAAAAAGAAAGAAAGTTTCCCCATAGTCTAAGCTTTTTGCATAGTGTGTTGTTGAGATGTTATGGTTCATTCTTCAGTGATATCTAGGAAACATGATGTGGTTCATGTATCCACACAAACACCAATTTTCATTGGCCGTTGCACAACTAAATGCGCATACATACAACCATGTCTGTCCAATAAACACATGGTGAAAACTAAAGCATATGGTACTAACTAGCATCCAGTAGTCATTTCTGCTAAAGAAATTGACAAGGTAGATTCATTTTGTGCATCACGCTAAATTAAATTTGTCTGTTTGAGAAAAGACTTTCATCAAAGTCCATAATCGTTTCAGGGGTTAATATATAACAAGGCATACTCACAAAAGGCTAAATGTAAGCACAATCAACCAACCAATTAAGCGTATATGATTAACAAAAGTTTAAAAATATGACAGCACAAAGACAAGTTTCTGACAGTATACACATTAGAGTAACAAGTGAGTATTAGCAATAATGACTTCAAAGAGACTATCAAGCTATTAACCATCAGACAGTGAATCATTGATTTCACCTGAATCACTATCATAGAAATAAGGTGAAGTAACATCGTATGTCAGGCATGATGGAAAATTGAAACCTTTAGCTTCCAAACGAAAGAGAACCTACACAAAACAAATAGGAATGACATGAGAACCTAAATGAAAACTACGAGAATGGTGCATTGCAATTGTTTTTAAGGCAAATAAAAAATAGAACTACATCACGCAATCACCCCCCTTAAGGACAAACTAGACACCAAAAGTAAGAGAGAAAGAGATCCATAGTACTCCATGGTTGCAGACAATAGCAGTAGCACCTAAAACAAGAACCAACAGCAAGAAAACACAGACTTGTGTATGTGGCAAGGAATGTACGGTTGGATGTTTTTCACTGTAACTAGAGTTCATGTTATAAGTAAATGGGTGTGCTTGGATGTGAACTATGATTATTGCGACTTGTCGATTTCAGTTTCATTATAAATTACGTGACTAGTCTAATATAATCTACCTATCCCTAGCCTCAATCTATTTTTTAATTAAAATATTCCAGATTGCAAATCACTTTCAAAATACCATCCAACCATAATAAGATGTTTAAATAATGAAATACGGAGTAATAAACTAGTTAGTACTAGAACAAATGATCAATAAATCCTACAATAACACAAATTGCGAGAAGAAAAAAAAAAAAAAAAAAAAAAAAAAAGAAACACTTAGTTTTACCTTCAAACATTGGTTTCCAATAGTAAGCTTCTTGACATCGCGAAGCTTAAGTATAAATTCTTTAAGAATCCTTTCTTCAAATTCTTTTTTTCCTTCAAAACCTCTCCGCTGGAATCCAGATATCTCATAATCTAATTCAGCCTCGACTAAAGAAGACACATTTTGCAAAAAATACATCCTACGGATCAAACTACCTCGGATTGTTAGTGACAAAATATTAGGTGCATGGATTTCTATACTAGCATAAAAATGAGTAGGATTGAGGCATCCCTCTATCACCAAATTCTTAACACTCTTCGAAGAAATATCTATCCGACTATAATAATAACCAGAAGAAAGAAACAACTCCAAAGTTTCTAATTCTGGACTTCCAGATAATATATTTTGAATCAAATCTTTATCTATATCATGCAAAGTAATACACAAACTCCTAAGTTTATTCCAACTAATCGCACTGGTTGGTTTAAGCGTGCAATTTTTCAATACCAGATGAGTGAAACTTGAATTCACGAAAACAGACTGATCTGACACAAGATGACATCTATCGCTATCCATTAATGTTATATCAAGGTTTTGAACCTTACGACTAACAGCAAAACGAATCCATCTGTTGACCTCCAACTTAAAACTATAATAGTAATAGGCTTCAAGTTTAAATTTGTTGAGATTCAACTGGCGACATTGAGATATGGTTTTGTCGACACACGAAAGGAACGAAAAAGCTACATCAGTTTTTTTTCTTTCTGAACTAAATCTATCTACATCAGTTGAAGCATGAGTAAAATTGAGATTAGGGTTTTGTGGCCAAAGATGTTGCCATCGTTTTGAGAGTACACCCGTTCTAATGGCGTCTTTTGTCAAAGGTAAACGAGACAGTATTTCAATAATCAAACAGTCTGGTAACAAACTTATTCGATCTTCCTCCTCTTCTTCAATTTTCATGGCGCCACCAAAAGTTCGTTTCAGACGATCAATGTATAAATAAATAAATAAATATTAGGTTGTTAAAGTTAGCTTCATATGTTTTGGTCCCTATACTTTTTACAATTTCAATTTTGTACACAACATCAACAACCCCCAATCTACGGATGGTATTAGCGCGAAACAGGCACGTACGGACACCCCTTCCCATAACCTGTCCCGTGGTCTTTTACTTACTCACAATTCCTAAGGTATTTTTTGACGGCGTCCATGCTCATCAACCGTGATACCCGTATCCGCAAGTAAACACATTGTTTTTCAAACTATTAAAAAAAAAAAAAAAAAAAAAGAAACTAACATAGATATAGATAGTCATATTAGCTCAAAGTGTGTAGTTTTGTTTTGTTCCCAATACTTCAATTACAATTTAGTACGCAACAACACAACCAGTACCAACAACACCAATACCCGATATCACTTGGAACAGGGAATGAGTGAGCTACGATATAAACAACCATATTTTTTCTATCAAAGAAACAACATTTGGTGTGTGATACGGCGTACGGGGTAGATTTTATTGAAATTGACAATTTGTCACACACACACAAATTCATCATGTTTTCCTAATTTTAATGAAGAGTCGGGATGGCAAAAAAAACCCGAACCCAACGGGAGAATACGAAACCCGTACTAATTTGGGCAAGGCGGGGCATGTTTATCTGGTTACAGGGCGAGTTTGGGGCATGATCGGATTTTAATCAGGTTTCAGGGCAGGGAGCGAGGAATGGGGAATAATATCTCCGGCCCTCCCCGCCCGAATCATATATATACATATACATATATTTCTTTATATCGAGAAGAGTTCTTGTAAAATAACCTCTTAAAGCTTGTAACTGCCGGAATGAAACAGTTAATAAACTTGAGTACTATTGACTTTTTCTCGTATCAACATTTTCCAAACTATCTAAGAAAGCATGCATGTATCCGTTTGCCCGCACTTATAACTCATCAACCCCATCAAATTCCGGAAATTCTGACACACTTGAGGCGAATTAGTTAGTGTCATCGTCCTAATTGCTACTAACAACTCATCAAAACAGACCTTCACTGTATTCTTGTTCTCCTGTTATATTTCCTACATTACTTAGGAGTAACTAATTTACTTGCATATAGGTTGCAGTAACCATTTTAACACAAATTATGAATTCAAGTGTCACCAGTCAAATAACCTCATCTAAATAACTATCAGACCAATCAAGAAACTTCGTCTTTGACGGACCAATGAAACCTTAAGATTCCAAGTCATGACAGGTATAACCCTATGATGTAGTTGTGATCTGAACCATGCGCACTCACAGACATGCTCTGTGTTCAGACTAAACTATCCCTAGTAGACAATCAGTATACTCATATCCAGCTAAAACTTGCTGAAGTTTGATATAAAGCAACCAACAAAGGCAGCAACAAACAACATGAACAGTAACCATATGGTTTCACATAAACAATGGTAATGTTATGCCTAAACCAAACAGCAACGATGGTCGTTTAAGGTTCAACATGGCTCATAAGTTGCCATGATACACTGAATAAGGTCTTGATTTAGAACCAATTAAACACCATAAAAACACAATGTACTGATGATTAATGGCAAAAATACATTTTGAATTGGAAGAAGTTTACTTTAGTAGGTTGCCAAAAATAGTAAAATCCAGTTGGAAAAAAAATTAAAATCCTGAACATGAACTAGAGCTTGTTGAGAATAAACTTAATTGAAGTAATGGAAATCATTAAGTGGCAACTGATATGGTTAGAATGTAACTGATGGGTCAAAGAAATAAAAGGGGCATTCCATGTGGTTAATACCCTTTCATTCCACCAAAAGGGTCAAGTTAACGTTTCCTTGTTTGAAGAGTTATATTCCTATTAGTATTTATAGGTGTAAGATCCATGTATGTATTATAAGTAAGAAATAAAAGAGTTTGGTTACTAAACTTTCACTCTCCTCTGTTCCTTTCTTATCAGATATAAGTTTCATTTGAGTTCTTTTCTTATCAAATTGGTACCAGAGCCAAAATGAATTCTGGGAGTACTTCACTTGGGCAAATACCGCTGCCACAACTCACAAAACTGAATTACGACAACTGGAGTATTCAAATGCGTGTGTTGCTAGGTGCACAAGATGTGTGGGAATTAGTCGAAACTGGCTATACAGAGCCGGTTGCTACTGCAACCTTGGCAGCAAATGAGTTGAAGGTTTTGAAAGAGACGCGTAAGAAAGATAAGACAGCACTCTATTTACTGTTTAAGGCAGTGGATGAGTCGGGTTTTGAAAAGATTGCTGGTGCCAAAACTTCTAAAGAGGCATGGGACATTCTGGAGAGAGAGTTCAAAGGTGCAGACCGAGTCAAGCAAGTCCGCCTTCAAACTCTTCGAGGTGAGTTAGAAGGTATGAAAATGAAAGAGTCAGAAGGTGTGTCTGATTATATTACACCTGTACGAGTTGTGGTCAATCAACTGAAGCGCAATGGAGAGGCGATTAGTGATGCACGAGTCGTGGAGAAAATATTACGATCGTTAACCGATGATTTTGAAAATGTCATGTGTGCTATTGAAGAGTCGAAGGACCTGAGTGTGCTAACAATCGATGAGCTCGCTGGTTCTCTAGAGGCACATGAACAACGCAAGAAGAAAAAGAAGCAAGAAACACTCGAAGAAGCACTCCAAACTAAAGCGGTTATTGAAGAGGATAAAGTACTGTATGCACAAAATTCCCGAGGCAGAGGACGTGGACGTGGAGGTCGTGGAAATGATCGAGTTTTTCAAGGGCGTAGTCAAGAAAATTTCGTTGATGAATTAGGCGAAAGGAGTCAACAAAACTGGCGAGGTAGAGGACGTACTCGTGGTAGAGGCGGTCGATCAAATAACTTTAATGTGGAATGTTACAAGTGTGGGAAGTATGGTCACTTCGCGAATGATTGCTATTCAGAAAAATGTTATAATTGTGGAAAGTTTGGTCATATCGCAAGGGATTGTTATGCTGAGAAAAAGGTTGAGGAGAACACAAATTTGGTTACTGAAGAAGAGACAAAAGATGAGTTTCTGTTGATGGCCAACATCAACACTAATTCTGTAGCGAATCAATTTGGTATCTTGACACCGGTGCAAGTAACCATATGTGTGGACATGAACACTTGTTCAAGGAATTGCAAGCTGTAAAAGATGGGCATGTGTCATTCGGAGATGCATCCAAAGTTCAAGTAAAAGGTCGAGGTACTATCTGTTTCTTCAAGAATGATGGTACAAGAGGGACAATGGAAAATGTTTACTTTGTACCAGATCTCAAAAGTAATATTTTGAGCTTGGGACAACTTATGGAAAGAGGATACTCAGTTCGTATGAATGGTCGGTTACTGCGACTAAATGACAGGAATGGAAAGCGAGTTGCACGAGTTGAAATGGAAAATAACAGAATGTACAAGTTGAACTTAAGAAGCATGCAAGAGAGATGTTTACAAGTCGATGTAGAAGACAAATTGTCATTATGGCATTTACGCTTTGGTCACCTACATCCCGACGGGTTGAAGTTTCTAGCAAAGAAAAAGATGGTGCACGGGCTACCAAACATCGAATTTACAAATAAATTATGTGAAGAATGTGTGACTGGTAAGCAAACAAGATGCTCGTTTCCAAAGATGACGGAATATCGAGCAACAAATCATCTTGAGCTAATACATACAGACATATGCGGGCCAATTTCTCCGGAATCATTCGGTGGGAAAAGGTATTTTATCACTTTTATTGATGATTATTCCAGAAAGACATGGGTTTATTTTCTTAAAGAAAAATCGGAGGCATTTGAAGTTTTCAAGAAATTTAAAGTTATGGTGGAGAAGACAACTAGTAAGTTCATTAGAGCCTTACGGTCTGACAGAGGAGGCGAATATGTCTCAACAAGCTTTATGACTTCTTGTGAAGAACAAGGCATACGAAGGTTCTTAACCGCACCGTATTCTCCGCAACAAAACGGTGTAGCCGAAAGAAGGAACCGCACCATTCTTGATATGGTTCGGTCAATGCTCAAGAGTAAACATATGCCAAAGGTATTTTGGGCCGAAGCTGTTCAATGTGCCGTGTACGTGCAAAACAGATGTCCACATGCGAAATTGGAAAATAAAACACCGCAAGAAGCTTGGAGTGGTAGAAAGCCGGTAGTCGCACATTTCAAAGTTTTTGGGAGTGTAGCTTATGGACACGTACCTGATCAGAAGAGAACAAAGTTGGAGGATAAAAGCAAAAAGTTTGTCTTTATTGGATATGATGAGAAAACAAAAGGTTATAAGCTTATGGACCCGATAAATAAGAAGGTTATAGTAAACCGAGATGTAATTGTTGACGAGGCATCTGAATGGAATTGGGAAAACTCTATGGAACCAGTGGTAGAACAAGGAAAAACAACAACAATTCTCGAGCCAACAAACAATGTGACAAACATTTCAGATGATCTACCGAGCAGTGATGATGAAGCAGAGCCTGTTGGTTGTAATTTGTATAACGGTTTCCCAGATTAGGGTTAAGATAATCAATAAAGGTACCGGATATTCACTTGAAATCGTGGTATCACTTTCCAATAGAAACTATTCGACCCTATGCCTGGGTTACACGAATATCTCTATGGGATAAGACCAAGTGATGTTCTTGCTTTAGGCACAAACCAAGAACCAGATGCGTATAAAAGTGTTTAGGGTTTTGTGTTAATCGTATTGTCAAAACGTATATCCATGCAGAATGATGTGACCTCTATTTATAATAGAGAATACTCAAAACCCTAGCCCATGGAATTATGTATAATTAACGGCCAATTAATTATAACATAATAATTTCCATAATAATAGGGATCAGTGGTTATCAGTGGAAACATTATCACTAGCAGTGGTAATGTTAACACTATCAGTGGAAACAATAACCCTTGCAGTGGTAACGTTAACACATCAGTTGAAACACTAGCAGCAGAATCACATTATCAGCAGGATCATGCTATCAGCAGAATCTGCTATCAGCAGAATCATACTATCAGCAGAATCAATACATAACCACTATTGAGTCAGGGGATTCAGTGACCAAATGGGTGTATACTCCATACCTCCAAACCCATTACCAGGTGTGAATTGATCCCTCAAGTGCACTAAATTTTCCAACAATCCTCCCCAAATTTAGTTCACTACCTTTGCATGAAAATTCAAACACAAAACAAAACAAGTGCATAAATGAAAATATCCTGAGGATTGAATTTCCACATTAGTACATATACTTTCAAATATTCGAGAATCAGGGTGTTCTAAGAATTGAACCCTTCAACCCATTTGAATACCTGATGATAAATACACACAAGTTTTCAAACACTAAAATACTCCTGACACTATATAAGCCATGTGTCCATATCCAATTCATAAATGTTGTAAAAGCTAAAAGTCCAAAGCTTCCTGAAGCGGCAAAACTTCAACATTCACATAGGTGGTTCATCTTTAATTCATGCTCCTACTTAGCACTTTTTCAAAGAAAATTAACCATTAAGAAGCGAAGACTTCATCCTCCTTTCAGCAGGTAACAAGCACAACCTTGGGATGTTTGTGATACATGTGCTTCAGTCCACTAAATGATCAGCTTTCCACATTAAACTCAGCTTCCAGGTTTCCTTAGAAGGGAGTTGGGTATCCTTGCATTCAGTGACAAGGTTGGACTTAAACCCATCCCTTTAGCAGACTTCAAAACCAAGTCTCTAGCCAAACCCTTCGTCAAGTGATCAGCTAAGTTTTGTTGAGATTTAACAAACACTATAGATACCACCCCACTCATGATAAGCTCATGAATCATGTTATGCCTAACACCTAAGTGTCTAGACTTCCCATTGTACATCTGGCTATAAGCCTTTGCCAATGTAGCAGCACTATCACAACGGATAGAAATAGGTGCTATAGGTTTAGACCACAATGGAATCTCAAGAAGCAAGTTTTTCAACCATTCAGCTTCTTTGCCAGCAGCAGCTAAAGCCACAAATTCAGATTCCATGGTTGAACTGGTAATGCAAGTTTGTTTCTTGGATGCCCAAGAAATTGCACCTCCACCAAGTAGAAATACCCAGCCACTAGTAGACGAATTGTCTTCAGTGTTACTGATCCAACTTGCATCAGTATATCCTTCTAATACTGAAGGATAACCAGTATATGAGAGACTATAATCCATAGTTCTCTTCAAATACTTAAAGACCCTCTGAATTTCTTGCCAATGATGAGCACTAGGATTACTAGTATACCTGCTCAGTTTACCCACAGCAAAAGCAATATCAGGTCTTGTACAAGTTATGGCATACATCAAGCAGCCAATCACCCTTGAATACTCAAGTTGAGATACAACTTTGCCAGTATTAGGCATTAGCTTCTCACTTGTATCCATAGGAGTACTCACTGGAGTACAATCAAAGTAATTAAATTTCTTTAACACCTTCTCAATGTAATGAGACTGAGAGATAGAAATTTTGTTACTTTCATGTTTAATCCTTATGCCAAGGATAACATCTGCATCCCCCATATCCTTCATGGAGAACTTTGATGACAAAAATTCTTTTGTAAGATCAACTTGATTTTGGTCAGTGCCAAAGATCAACATGTCATCAACATATAGACAAATGATGACTCCTTTACCAGATTCATCAAATTTGCTATATACACATTTGTCAGCTTGATTAAGTAAATAACCACTAGACAAAACAACTTCATCAAAATTTTGATGCCATTGCTTAGGTGCCTGTTTTAGTCCATAAAGAGACTTAATCAGTTTACACACCTTGTTTTCATTGCCAGGCATGATGAAGCCCTGAGGTTGGTTCATGTAAACCTCCTCATCTAAATCACCATTCAAGAAAGCTGTCTTCACATCCATCTGATGAATAATTAGTTTGTGAATTGATGCCAAAGCAATTAGCAATCTTATGGTACTGATACGTGCCACTGGAGCATAAGTATCAAAGTAGTCTATTCCTGACTTTTGTTTAAAGCCTTGAATAACTAATCTTGCCTTGAACTTTTCAACAGTTCCATCTACCTTTATTTTCTTTTTGAAAATCCATTTGCTACCTAGAGGTTTGCAACCAGGTGGTAGATCAGTCAACACATAAGTGTTATTGCCCATGATAGAGTCCATCTCATCATTAATTGCTTCTTTCCAGAAAGCAACATCCTGGGACTTCATTGCTTCTTCAAATGTTTTGGGATCATCTTCCATAATGAAGCAATAGGAGTATTGGTCAGAGACCTCACTCCTTGTACCTTCAATTAAGTATAATTGAAACTCAGGTCCAAATGATTTTGGAGTCCTCACCCTATTGCTCCTTCTGAGCTCAGGTTCAGGTTGTTGTTCCACAACCTCAGCAGGAACCTCATCAGCAGGAACCTCTGAAACACCATTGTCATTGGTTCCATTTGGAATCCTTTGACTTGGTCTAGGGATAGATGAGAATCTGTTCTCATCGAAGGGTGCATCCCTTGATTCAATTATTGAGTTAATTGAAACAGACTCATTAGATTCTATAACATAAAACCTATATGCCTTGGAATGCTCAGCATATCCAACAAAGATGCATTCAATGCCTCTTTCACCCAAAGTTTTCTGCTTTGAATCAGGGAGTCTTACAACAGCCCTACAACCCCATATCCTAAGATAATTAAGGTTAGGTTTCTTTTTAGTCCAAAGTTCATAAGGGGTAACTTTGTTCCTTTTGTTGGGAA